>OU015753.1:14077164-14105027 GCA_907169655.1 Acomys percivali
AGGAGTGCATAAGATCCCCTGGATCTGGAGTTATAGGTGATTGTAAGCTGCCCACATGGTTGCTAGGAACTGATCTCAGGTCCTTGGAAGAGCATCAGGTGACCTTGATCTCTGAACTGTCTTTCCAGTTCCATTAGGGTGCTTTTCTGGAGAAGAAAGCATGTCTTTTTCTTGCTTTCTGGTCATCTTGAATTTGTGTTTTGACTCTAGCCATTTTTCATTCCTCTTACCACCCACTTTTAAAAATTGAAATCCATCTTCAAAAGAGACACAGTTATTGGTGCTTGTCTTCCTGTGTGAGTTACTGATTCTGCCGTCGATGGCATCTTTATTTTATCAGTCACTGATGAGCAGAATGTGTCATACCCAAGGACTGCATGTGAGGACCCAGGCTGGGAAGGGTGATCTTCAACCATATAGGAGTGAAAGTCCTTTTCTGGCTTCCTAAATTCACCCTCCAAGTCTTCTTGGAGCCCACGTTTTCCCATTTTCAAAACACACAGATATTATCAGTTGGAGATAGCTCTGAAGATCAGGATGAGAGAAACAGCATGGCAGTGTCAAAAACAGGGAGTAAGGTTCTTGCCCCAGGTGACAATTACTGATACTCCTTTCTTTTCACTAACACTCTTAATATTGCATACTAAGTTGGGACAGAAATCATCATAGACTGAGACTACCAATACATTTAATTTTAAAGCCTTGAAAAGATGTGTCTTTAAAAAGAACTGGGTTAGTTTACTTATTTATCTGTTTGGTGATTTATTCATTTTGTGTTGGGATAGTACATGTGCATGCCATGTTATGCATGTAGAGGTCAGGGGACAATTTAAGGAATTGCTTCTCTCTTTCTGCCTTTTTAGGTTCTAAGGATTGAACTCAGGTCATCAGGCTTAGCCACAAAGTGTCCTTACCCACCACACTATGTCACCAGCCCCAGGATATGTCTTCACTAAAGTAAAATACTGGAATAGCATGGAAAATACGACTCTATACATGTAAGTGATGTATTGACCAGAGAGGTCCTGGCCTTCCAGTGGTTCATCTGAGAACACTAGTTATGTGGCCTGAGCAACAGTCTGGACCAAACAGATTCCTCATCTAAAAGCCTGCATTCTGCATATGAAGACAATGCCCACTTCCACCCCAGTGGCATGTTAGAACTTAAGTTCTTTTGAAGACAGATGTATCCAATTCAGACTGGGGTTCAAAGACTATGCCAGCCTCTCTGAAGAGTCAGGGACCAGGTTTTCAGTGTCTGGGTGGGCATGTTGGAGCTTCTCACCAACTATGGGATAGCTAAAGACAACAGACATTCCTGCTGTGGTCCATTTAGTCTTAAGTTCAGGGGGACATTTCTAGGAGATGAAAGGAAAGATCAAGGTGGGAGGAGATGCTCAGGAGGATCCAAGAAGGGCCTTTCTGCTCCTTGGAGCTTTGTGGGCTCATATATACTTCACAGATGATACTGAGAAGCTGCTGGTGCCAGCTGTGTCCTGGGGAGACAGCAGTGAAGAAAATGTAGTCTGCCATTAAGTGGTTCGAATTCTAATAAAAGAGTCACTTTCCTAACTATGAGTAGCATGGAATATCCAAGCAGCGAAATGGTGGTTATAGAAGTAATGGGGGGCAGGAGGTTGTTTTATTGCTGAAAATACCCTTCTTGTGCATTGAACATGAATGCGTTGATTGGACTTACTTGTATATAGTTTCTCTGCTTCAAATAGATCCTTGACAGTCAACAGTGAGTGTTGGAAATAAACTTGGAGAAGATCCCATGCTTTTTACATCTGGATACCAACACTGAGTGTGGGCATAGCCTGTGACCTGCTTCCTGCCAAAGGCTTATGGCAAAGGCAAGGAGATGTCATTCCCAAGATCAGTCTCCTGACTGTGACACCAACCTGGCACCCTCTCTTTCCCTGATGCTTCTGGACTTCTTCCTGTGAAGAAGCAAGCCACCTGCTGTGCTTTGAGTTTGCCAAAAGACAATGATCTTAAACGTCCTGTGACTCCAGGAACTCAACTCTGCCAACAACCACATGGCTTGGGAGAAATTTCAAATACAACCCCAGCCTTAGCCTGTGCCTTCATGGCAGCCTTGGGAGAGACCCTGAAGCAAGGGGTCCAGTCCATCTGGGCCTAGACTCCTAATTCACAGGGCATCTCTGATAATAAGTGTGCATGGTCGTTTGTTGTATAGCTATCAAGAACTCACATATGATGAGGAGAGAAGCCCCAAGGTGGCTGAGGCAATCCAACTGCTTCCTGGAGCCTTAGGCCTAGTACATTTTGAAGTGTAGCTATACTGTGATGTTGGTGCAGACTTGCAGCAGACAACTCAGGCTTTGTGGAAACGTGGGAAAGAAGTTTCTAGAAGGTAGCATACAGAATCCAAATCTTTGCTCCAACCCTTACAATCCTTAAGAGAAACGTTGTATGGAATTTTCTGTGGTTCCCACTTATAGTCCAGTAAGGATTTCAAAGAACAACTGCTCTCCACATTGGCCGAGAGAGTCAAAGCAAGGACTTGGCAAGCCAGAGACATGATGTTCAGGAGGAGTATCAGAGAGTTCATGACAAAAAGGTTCTGTTTTCCACTAAATGCGTCTTGGGGTCCAAACAAATATGAAGATAAATGAAGCAATTACTAGTGGCCTCTTCTCTTTCTGCTCTGTTTTGTGTCTGACACTTAGGCCCAAGGGACCAATCACAAAACGCCTCCCCTGGCTGTATCACATGCATCTGGCTTTAAAGGAAACCACAGCCTGGTGGATACTCTAAGTATTTTCTTCCTTAATATACTTTGGAACTTCCAGAACATATTGAGATTATTTCTGCAAATCATGTTTAACTAATGTTTTACCATTTTAATTAAGATTTATATAGAGGGCTGGTGTTTGAGTCTGCCTCCAAGCAATGCATCAGAATCTGAATCTGTGTTTTATAGGACCTGCAAAGGCTGTGAGGTTTCCTCCAGCTGTGTGCGCTGCTTTTGTCTGTTTTATATATCAGTGTTCTGTGTAAAATTATATTTGAGAAGCATAAAATGAGGTAGCATGAAAAACTAATGATAAGGGCCAGGGAGATGGCTTAATAGGTCGGAACACTTGCTGTGCAAGCATGAGGACCTGAGTTCAAATCCCCAGCACCCTGTGAAAAGCTGGGCCCGTGGAGAGATGATGATGTGGGCATTTCTGGGGCACGCTGGTCACCAGCCAGTCTCCAGGTACTATGAGAGACCCCGTCTCAAGAGTGATAGAGCATGGGCCTGGAAACGTCGCTCCATGGCTAAGAGCTCTTGCCATTGAGCTATTTCAGTTCCTGGCACTCATGTGGAGTGGCTTACAACTACCTGTATCTCCAACTCCGGGACACTCCAAGCCTCTATACTATGTGGGCATTTGTACTGATGTGTGCATACTCACACATCTGGGATGGAGCAGGCAAGACACAGTGATCACCATGCACATTTAGAGTCACTGTGCAGGGAACACCCCTTGTCATATAACCTTTGAGAGTCCAGTTGCTTTCAGGAAGAGCTCTGTGTGGAAGATGTGCACTCAACCCTAGCTAACACAGATAGGCTGAAAATCCCATGTCTTAAATAAAGCAAAAAATAAGAACACACTGGTAAAAATTGATCACGGTTTCTACTTGCACTTAATGTCAACAGAATTTGAGTATCAATGCGCATCTGTTTAATTTACATCTTGGTAGCTAAGATTTGTTATGGGGATGCTCAGTGCCATAAATTATTGATGGATTTCTAATTCTCCTGACCATTATGTAAAAGTCGTTTTGTCTTACACAGGTCAAGGGAGAACAAGCCTTGGTTGACTCACTTCTTCTGTCTGGGACACTTTCCCAGTTGCCATGGATCATATTCATCCATCACAAAGCTTTCCTATATGGACACTGTGACTGCTGTGCATTTCTAGGGAGGGGACCTACCACCCACACTGTACTTTCGTTCACTTCTCATCCCTCTAAGGGATAGTAGTGAATGAGAGAAGAGCTATATGGAAATCAGAGCTGAGATAGCCTATAAATCACACTTGTCATCATCTCCTCGAACTGCGGTTGATTTATGATACAGTCTCATGCCTCATGGCCATGGCCACATCATTCTCATGATATGAAATCACATCTCCACACCATCAGGGACCACTTACAGATCATATATAGGGAGAAGCAGAAACAAAACTAAATCAAAACTAGGGAAGGCCAAGGCATGTGTGTGTGATAGAAACCCATTGCTGGAAAATCTAGGTTTGCGGGGGACGATAAGCGAAAGGGACGGGCATTTTTAGTCCACACTCAACTTTCTAATTTGATGGAGGAGGTGGGACAGTCAAATGCTGACATAATTGGGTGTTCATCTCCAGAGGCACAGTGGCTCCCATAATCTCATCTTTTTTTACTCTGAGCTAAAAAAGAATGATCAAGGTTAGCTTCCATCAGAGTTGAGTGAAGGTCCCTTAGACATACAGTAGGAAAATATGGTAGGAGAAAGAGTAGAGGAAAAAGTACAATGAGGAAAGAGAATGCCAGTGATAGTGGGGCTGGCCAATGGTTCCTTCTCTTTGTTATCAGAGCTAGACATCCGGGTATGTCATGAACCTTGCTATCCCAACCCATCTCCATGTCCAGTGGAAGTTGTAGAGCAGACAGCTAACTTCCAGTATCTATTGACAAACACTGAGGATGCACATCTCTAGTGAGTCAGTATTTAAGCTTGCTGCATTGGAAATGTCCATTTTACACGTCTCTGTGTCCTATATATTCCAGAAATATGCCTGGAGTTATTTTCTAAACTATTTCAAAACACACACACACACACACACACACACACACACACACACATACACACAGTGATAGTCTCCAATGAAGTTATAAGAGCCGTTGGTGTGACACAGACTTGTCCTTCTTTTGGACAGTGGATTTTCTCTTCCTCCCTGGCACATCCACATAAAAGCGCAAGGAAGCCATGTGGGGAGTAATGTTGGCCAGAGAGAGGCTGCAGCGCTGACTTCTTCCAGCAGCCCGTCTTTCCCAATTATGGCTGATCTCCTTGGTGGTGGTTGTTGGGAGATAATTCCTTGCTTGTGGTCTTCTCCCTCTTCATGCTCTGCCACTTAATTAGTTCCAATTTCTCTCATTACTTGTCATCACTTTGGGCTCAGAGAACAAGCTCTGGGTCAGACAGATGGGAGTTTAGGTCCTAGCTTTGTCTTTTATTCAGTGGATGACTATACAGCCTCCAATCTCACCACTACCCTCGGTCCCCTTGTTACACAAGCTGAGACTCGAGCAGAAGCCAATGGATGCTGTTTGCTGTCTGATTGACAGACATGAAGGAACAAGCACTGTGCTCTGTCACATCCTTATTTTAAAAATTCACTCATGTTCTTTTGTGAAGGTGGCTTAGCACCATCCTGGGGACCGTATGTACTTTGGTGACATCAACAGACATCACAGCCTGAGAGGCAAAGTGAGGAAGTCAAAACTAGTGCCTCAGGATCCGCAGACAGGCTTGAGGAGTACAACCATGAGGTTGTATATACCCAGAACTGGTGTTCATCCTAGCAAGCGGTTCCGTTCCAGATCAGAGCTATCTTTCCTTACTGGCTCCTCAACAGTGGTGTGGCTCACTCCTGAAATAGCTCATTCTACACAAGAACAGTTTATAATGATGGTGGGATACCGAGATGAAAACCAGGCTGAATTCCACTGAGTTCTTAGAACCCTAGAGCCAGCTTTGATTAAGAGTAGAGACGGATGTGACTTGTAGCCACTGAGTAGATAGCCATCCAGGACAGTGGGTTGGGTTTGAAAGTAAAATAATCGGTTTTAGATCTTGGGTCCACCATCTCCACTAAGTTGCCTGTGTACTGCACCCTGAGTGCTGCAGTGATGAGTAGATGTACCCATGCTGCTCCTTTATAAGCCAAAGTGGCTCAATCTCGTGAATTTTCTAATTAGATGATGTTGCATGGATGGCATTAAACCTAAGCAGTAATAAAGTGTTTCTAATGTGTGAAAATATGTGAATACACATCCCTTTGAGAAATGGACAAGCATCTTTCTATCTTTTATGCATACACAGCAAGTAAAAATCCCTGCCCAAGACAGTGTCTGTCTTCTCTCTTTGCCTGAGTAAAAAAACAACCAGTGGGAGTCATAACTCAAAAATCACTGTAGACATTTGTTCATCTGTCAGAAAAATAAGAAAATATACTTCAGGAAGATAGTGGCATAATGGTCTTTCATAAGCCCTTTCAATGGTCTACATAAGTATTTAAGTGACAGTGAGTGGAATGTAAACTTGGGGTGTCAGAGTTGGTATCTATTCCCTTAAAATCCCGGGCACCCACTGAACTGTGGTGTTTTCATGTTATCTACTCCACAAAGAGTTGAAAAATCATTAAGCCCACAAAAATTCCATTTTTCCACCGTGTCTCCACCTTTTCCTCCTTCTTCACCCTTGCCTCAACCTCTCTGTCTTTCCCTTCTTATCAGATCCTGTCTCATACCTGAGCCCATCTCAGACTGGATGCCAGAAGGAGACTTGCAAATACATAAACAGCTGGGCCAGGTGAGTTCTCACCTCAGGCTCCTCCAAGGCTGCCTCTGTGCCCCATATTTCCTTGGCTCCCACCAAGTGCTGCAAAAGAAACAATGGTTGTCAGTCTCAGCCAAACTGGGTCTTTCTGAGACACAGCTGAACAATCAATTACTGGGTGAGTATATCTGAATTTCCCTGGCCGCCTTCCACATGCCTGAAGACATCAAAGCTGCTCCGCCCTCCTCTCAGGCTGTCTCACCCTCTTACCATTCAACTGGATTCTCTCAGGGAGCTCCTATCCTTGCCAGCCCCCCAGTGGCTTCCTCCAGATTTCCCACAAGGTCGCAGGAAAGAAACGCCATTGTTCCCTTTATAACCTGATCTGTTGGAAGGGAAAGTACAGATAACTGTACTTGGCGACTTGGTGGCTGAAGAAGGCAAGGGATCAGGAGCTATGAGATAGGAAAGCAGCTGTGTTAAAAATGCAACATACAGGGGATGGGAGATAGCCAGACTGGTAAAGTCCTCCTAAGGGAACCTGGTGGCAGAGAGTCTGAATGCCTGAAATGAAGGTGGCTGGCAGGCTGATCAGACAGTCGGAACAGTGGTTCATTCTCCAATATTGTTTCTATAGCAAACAGAGCCTCGGGGCTCAGCGAAGCCCTGTGAGGACAGTATTTTCTAATAGGTAGGGATTTGCATGGCTGAGACTGAAGACTGGAGGAGACCTATATTAGAAAGTATGTTGATGGTCCTCAAATCAAGGGGCTTGGTATGATAAGGGAGGCAAACTTGAAAGTCCCCATGTATGAAACAAGAAGTGTGGTTGGACCTTAGATGTCTGCAGTAGAGACAAAATGAAAAATTACTATCGGCTAAGTCACAAGACAGTGGGGGCTTATTGTAGTATTTTATTCTGGGCTCCAAGGTAAAGTGATGATACCCACAAAGGAGTAAGAAGCATCTAGAAAAATCTCTGAAGGGGGTTTGGAACCTCTAGGCTGTCTGGTGACAGCTTACAGTGATGAGGTTTCTCTTACGGGGACAAAATATTTTAAATTTTTATTTTGATGGTGGCTGAGAAAGCCCTACAAACACACAAAGAGACATGGAATTGTATATTTAATTGTGTGACTTGAGTGACTTGTGGGTTGTGTGTTAATGAAAAGGATAGGCCAAAGCAGTCTATTAAAGGACAGAGGAAGGATGAAAAAGAAGGAAGGGGGTCTCGATGTGGGGATAAACCAGGTACCTGGGCTCTGTCCCCCTGGGAACTTAGTTTTATAGGTAGCTATGTGGTTCTTTTTTTTTTTCTAATTGGTCAAATAGAGAGAAGTAACTCGCTGTGGCAGCCATTGGTAACCACTCCACTATATAGATGTCTTTGTCATGTATCAGTCTCCCTGAGGTCAGAGGTTATGCTTGCAGGCATCCTACTAACAGGTTTGGTCCTATTCTGGCCAGTGGGGTATGAGCTGAGGTAATATGTATTTTCCAAGCCACGCATGCTATAGGAAACAGTTTCTTACCATGCCATGGACTGAGAAGCCAAGTTCAACCTCACGAAGGGGGCTGTTACCTTGAGAGTGGCTTTGCCATTGGCTAAATATTTGTGTCCTCTTCAAGTTTTGAGTCATCAGGGCAGTGGCATGGGGAGGTGGTGCCCTTCTAGAGGTGAGTAGATCATCATGTTTTGAATACTCATGCCTGGTATTAGTGAGAAGCCAAGAAAAAAGATCTAAGCACTGGAAAGCAGGCCCTCACCAGGACAGCCAATAACTGTCATCCGTTATGAGGTTAATTTTCAATTAGTGGATGTATTCCTACAAATGCTCCTAGGATTTCTCTGCACTGCAGAGAAGGTATGTGGGAACATTTTAAGCACTCTGGGTATCTTTGTTGTACAATTTTTAAGGCATGTCTGGGGGCAGGGTTCTCAGTCTAGGGTTGATTATTTCCTACCATTGAGATGAGAGTTCTCTGGGGGTGCTACCAAACACCCTATGAAGTGTGAGTTATACCTGGGGGAAAGGAGGCTTTTGCCAGCCCAGACAACATTCCCTTTAGTCCTTTCGAATCTTCTCTCACTCTTATCTGGGATGGTTTCCTTACATGCCTGTATGCATGACTAAAACTTCACACAGTAGGACCACCTACACACAGATCTTTGAAGCTCCCTCCACACACAGCTCTTTCCTCTCTGGGATCCTGCCCTACACACTGCAGCCACTCAGGTCTCCCAAGAGGTGGATGCTCCACTCTTCCGTTCAGTTTCCCAGGGTTCACCTGTGTCCCCTACCACCTCACACGCTGCTGCAAAACCATCCGAAAAAGCAAACTGGACTATAGTGGTGTTGCCATCTTTCTAACATTTCACTCATGATTTTAGGTATAAAAAGATCACTTTTTCCATACATTTGGCCTCACTTTATTTGTTGAAGTCCTTCAGATGCTGGCATGCATGTGTCTGCCTTGTTCACCTAGTTTATCTATAAGAGACACCTCCCTTTCTAATATTTTATAGACTCTCGCCACTAGTGTTTGCAATAGTCAGCCAGTCTCTACTTCAGAGTGAAGAAGAAGGAAAGATTCACACAGGCATAATGTTTCTCTGATTTCAGATAGTTTATAGTGATAGAGCCCAAATTCTACCTTACATGTTGTCCGTAGAAAGTATAGGAATGTCAGTTTGCCTGTGTGGTTTCCTCTGCTTTGTAGTCCCTTGACTTAAATACTCTGGGTGGAGTAGGAGGTGGAGAGAGACTAGAGTGGAAAACAGGGTCCGTAATAACTCTTTGGAGCCCCTGCAAGCTAGTTCCCTTGGTATGTAAAAATTAAGAGAGGGTGGAAATGTGAACATATGTCCTAGATCTTGGGGCCACACCAGGAAGAATCACTCATCTTTCTTCCTTCTTGGCAATCTTTCTGCCAAATTGGAAGCTTCACTGAGGCTCTTGTGCCTCTGCCAGCCTCAGAAACAAGCAAGCAAACAAAAACTGTTCCGTGGGAAGAATATATACAAATCTGAGTTACAAAGCACAGTAACGTGTTCAGTTCCCTCTTGTTGGCTTAGGGACGTGCCTCAGGCAGGAAAACTGATGTACAGGCATGGATTCTTCAACACGGAGAAACCCCATCTCTAAAGGGGGAAAAAAACCATCCCTTTAATGTCCCCTTTTCTTGTGGAGATACAATTCATTCAATGCAGGACAACTGGTTGGGTATAGAATATAGACTCTGACAATTATTAGCATCATGGTTTCCCAAGCAGACAACTGGTCTGGATTCCAGTTCTGTATCCCAAGATTGATCATATAAAGATCTTGAAGAGCTGGGCGTGGTGCTGTTCTCCTTTAACCCCAGCACTCGGGAGGCAGAGGCTGGCAGATCTCTGTGAGTTCGAGGCCAGCCTGGTTTACAAAGTGAGTCCAGGACAGTCAGGGCTACACAGAAAAACCATATCTTGGGAAAAAAAAAACAATAACAACAAATCTTCTTGAGGGTCCCCTTTATGCAGAGCTGAAAAGGTTCTGTGTTAGGAACACAGGATCGGGAGACATGAATCAACACTATCTGTGAGTACGCAAGGTGTGGGAAAGAAACGCTTGGCCAACAGAGAAGAGTGAGGTGAGGCAGAGCAGAAACACAGCCGAGAATCAAGAATAGACAAAGGAAGAGAAGCCAGCCCCCAAAAGGAAGGAGGGCTTCAGAGTGCACGCACCCAGAATCTTCAAGTGTGAGTCTTGGATTTTTTTTTTTTTTCATCTGAATCCAGTACCTGGACCTTTCAACTGCATGGTTCAATAAACCTTGCTTGAGCTGAGGTTCTGTCACCTGTAACCAAGCACCCTGATAAACACAGAGGAAGTAAATTGTCCCCCTGAATTAGCAGAGGAGCCAAGACAGGGGTTCTACTCATTGTGTTTCAAATTCGCCAGGCAGGGAGAGAATTTAAGAGTCTCTCTCCAACTTGAAGTGAGAAAAGACTGCTCCATTGACACAAAGCTCACCACTATCATTATTTTCACACATATCAAAAAACCATAATAGTTTAGTGCCAGGTGATGAAACTGTTATCACAATCTCTCCTTTAAAAAAAAAAGAAAAGAATTGTCAGGCCTCTCAGGACTATTGTTATTATTAGTAGTATTAGTATTAACTTTTGCTTCTATTTAGGAAAATAGGGTCATTAATGCATTCTAAGTTGGCCTTGAACTCACTGTCTGGCCCAGGCTGGCTTAATAGTCAGGACAATCTCTGTGCCTAAAGCCCCAGAGTGCTGGGATTACGTGTGTAAGCCACAGTGCCCTGCATAAAGAAACAGGGCCTGAAGATGTTGAGCTGGGTGACCCATGTGAAGACTGAGAGCTGGTTTAGATTGAGGTCAGGATTCTCAGAAGAGGGCAGCCTGGCTTCTAGCAATGCCCTTGGCTAGTGTGCCTTCCTCTCCTGGGCTCATATGTCAACGCCCTTCTGCCTGTACACCAGGGTAGCCTTGAGATGATCTTCAGCCAGCTGGAAGTAGCACAGTGTGAGTATTTAGTTTGTCTGTATGTTTTCATTCAGATTTCTCACTGAAGAGTGAGAGCAGATGGAAGCCTAATTTTAGGATAAAGAAATGTGTGATTTCACAGTTTTTTTTTTTAATTCAAATGACTTTCCTATCTAATCTATGTTATTTGTTCTAACTAACAGATTGTTAATGAAAGCTACTGAAGGCGAATTCTGATGCACAGGGGCTATCCTTCTGGGTGTCATTCTATGCTTTGAGAGCAGGCCTCCCTCTGAACCTGGCAATCACACACTGGCTTTCCTGGCCTGTCTTGGGTCTCTAGCATAAGCCCACACTGACATGACTCAGTTCTTAGGTGGGAACTGGAGATCTGAACTCAGGTCCTTGTGCTTTTTCAGCAAACACGTTATCCACTGAGCCGTCCCCTTAGCCCCTCCACGCCACGGGGAATGATCCTAACCTAAGTTTGCAGAGGGACTTTCGATAGTACGGTCAGTGGCCATTTATACACAGCTCTTGCTGAATCCGGAAATCACTTCAATGAGCGTAATCCAAATCCATGCGCCTCCTTTCAAACAAGCTTGACTTGACAGCATTCTTGTTACCATGATTAGAAAGTGTGGTGAGGGAGCCCAAAGGGTATAAACTTAGGACAGTGCAAGCTTTGAAAGCTTTGATGTCTGAACAGGTACTGCAGCTACATGCCACCATACCGGACAGATTCCTGTTTGGACAAGTGAAGCAATTTCCCTATGGTGATTTTCTTTTTCCCTTTTTTTTTTTTTTTTTTTTTTTTTTTGCTGTTGTTCAAAAGTTAGTAGACCTTCAATTATCAGTGGGACCACATCCAATAAACAAAATGACACAGACACTTCTGGCATCTGGTACTCTGACTTTTGGTTTTTTTCCCAGCAGTAGGGTTGAGTGCAGTGTTCCTAGGGTAACTGAGAAGTCCTTAGTAGGGACTGCATGTTTAGACAGGGTGGGTCTGGGAAGCATTCGCAGAAGGCCCACCCTGGGCCTGGCCTGTGGGAACAGTAAACACAGGGAAGTCTATGTGATAGGAAGAAAGAGGCCATCTTCCAACTCTTTGGAAGAACAGAACTGCGTGGTCTCCTGTGGCTTGAGGCTGGTGTCATCTCATCCCCGAAGTCATTGCCTTTCTCACATACCAGATGGTCTCTGCCTTGGAATTGGCAGACTGAGGCTTCTCTTGTCCCATTTGGCAACTACTTACTGGGTAGAGCGTACGGGCTGAGAGTATGGCTGCAACTGGGGAAGAATAGAATACCACCTGCAACCTGCTTCTCAGAGTCAGCAGTGGGAGCTCAGGGTGCCAAGGATCCTTGCTGGGTTTGCCACTTCCGGGACCTGGGCATTGGCAAAGATTCCATCTTCTCTCAGAGCTTCTCATATAGCAGCTACAGCTTAAATAAGCCTAAGGGATTATCGAAATAAATCAAACTGTGACTCCAAAAATGAAGGGGCCCTCTAAGGAACCGTTGTTCTGTGTGTCATATAGAATTTTCAGGATATCCGAGACACTGCATGCTTGTTCTGGACTTTAGGAAGGAAAAAAAAAGCACAAAAACAAAAACAACAACAAATAAGGTTATAGGATGAAGTTAGGCCCTTTGCGGGGAAAATAGGTTCTGTAGGAGATTAGCAAACCAAGCCAGTTAAATGCATCACTGGAGGACAAGTAGCTCATTTCTTCCCTCACCTGTAGGTCCTAGTCCTTATAGACACACACTGATACTCATACAGGCGATATAAATAGAAGTGAAGGGAAAAAATAGGACTAATGGAAGGGTGGGGAGAGGGAGAAGGCATATGGTATATGCCCAAAGGATCTTTAATATTATATGTATGAAAATTGCCTTATATAACCCTACCTAATAAAAATTATATAAAATGAAGTGACATACAGGAAAAAGTAGGTTGTGGGACAGACAGAATGATTAACCCAACCAGGAAAGCTCCCCCCCACTCTCTCCAGCCAACTACAGAACTGACAGCCCTTTCATCTTCATCTTTAAGTCTGATCACTGTTACCTCCCACCCCCAGATACAAATGCATAAAAGAAGTCCTTATATGTCATTTGCCACAAAAAAGAGTTTTCCAATACTACATTATTTTCACTGTTTTATTATTATTTTTTAATCGCTGTCTAATTAGATACTTTTGCCTGCCAATGATTCTCACCTGAAGCCTGCTCTTGCCCAGTTCTCACTAATCTCCATTTTAAAAGAGAAAGATGTAAAAGACAGGCTGGGGCTGAGCCCAAGCAGAACATCCATCCCCTTGATGCAAAGGCAAGTGAGACAGTACGGTTCTCAGTTGTGTTCAGTCCCTGGGATGGCATTGTTTTTTTTTTGTTCGGGGCAGGGAAAGCCATCTCTAGAAACTGCTGGTGGTACTTGGTCCTCCTCTCCTGAATAGGAATGGGGGAATTGCAGGCCCTCTCCTACCTAGCCAGCCACTCAGGCAAACATTTTTCTTCTGGATTGGATGAAGTCTAGCCTGTATATTGCAGAGCTTTCCTGCAAAGGGGCTGGACCTTACACTTTCGCCACTGTTGTCATTGGTGTGTTCTTCATAAGTGCTCTCCATGAAAATGAACTATTTCCTAACATGTAAGGGTTCTGCTATGTAGCTTCTGGAGAAACACAGAAGTGAAAACTCAGAAGCTGGGTAGACAACTTATTATGATGTTTGCCTCACAAGTGCCCTGTAGTCAATCATTAAAACCCACATCAACCAATAGGCTTGAAACATTAGCATGAACTGAGAATCCTAGTCCTGGGGACGTGGAGTCGGCTTTCTGACTAGCCACCCAAGTCTTCTTGCCTAGCTCAAGTCATTGAGAGGCCCTGCTATAGAACATATAACATATTTGGAATAAGGAAGTTTATTTGGGGGAAGGGAAGGGGAGGGGAGTTAGGGCCTCCAGGAGGAGGAGTAGAGGCGGGTGATTGAACACATAGACAGACAGACAAACAGACTGGGGCAGAGCTGTGAGGGCAGAAAAGGCCAGAGGGAGGTGGCCAGAGTCCCTTTATCAGGCACACGCCTGGGGCGCACCTGGCCCTGGAGGCAAGTGATGATGTAAGGGGTTGCTAGGACCCTGGAGGCAGGCTAGGAGGATCGTCTGTACACTAACAGACCATGCCTCCAGAACACATGGCTAGGATCTGAGGAATAACACCAAGGTTGTCCTCTGCCTTCTACAGGACACATACCCCAACACATACACACACACACACACACACACACACACACACACACACACACACACTCACGCACGCACGCACGTGCACACACACGCGCACATTGACATGTGTACCTTCATGTATACAAACACCTACTGATTAAAGTAAGACCGAGCATTATACACTTACTCGTTGGGGTTTGGCTTGTACTTTGGTTCTGGGGCTTGAACCCAGAGTGTTTGGATGCTGAACAAGCATAATACTCCTACCACTGAACCAAATGCTCGGTTCTGTTTTCACTGTTTGAACCAGTCTCACTGAATTGGCGAGGCTGGCTTCGAGCTCGCTCTGTAGCCTCTGTTGGCCTGCAAGCTGAGACTTGATTGCCTCAGCTGCCCATGGAGCTGGAACGACAGACGTGGGTCCATCATGCTTCTTATGAAGTGGTGAGGTCTACATTCATCTGTGACTACAGAAACCAAGCTGTTTCTGACCACACAGAATAGCCCAGAACAAGTCTCTGAGGAAGAGGAAAAAGAGTATGGGGGAAACAGAAGCTGGGAAGGAGGCAAAACAAAGAAACCACCATCAGCAAATGAGGCACTACGGTAAGATCAAAGGCTTGGTAGGAAAAGCTCTGGTTTTCTTTTGTTTTTCAAAGGGTTTAATATCGAGTGTTTGGGGGGCACCAATGGGCGGTAGGTGGCTGTTGAGAGTTGCACAGCTGGAAATACCTGTGTTATAAACAGTGATGGGCAGGTGGCCCAAGGGAATGGGTTGTGCTGTCTCTAAAGGGCTTGTCATCCTTTAGATCTAAGTGCTTGGGCGCTACACAGACTTGAGGACCCTGATTACAGGGAAGCGCCATTCTCACTGTCACTGTTTCATTCATGTACGTTATCACAGAGGAAATGGCGAAGGGTGGGAATTACCTAATTAACCACCAAACTTGGCTGAGATCAAAGCGAACAGGTCAAACGAGCAAATGATCTGTGCTGGCACAGGCAGGACTCCGAGGCTCAAAGAGAGGGAGCAGACAGTGAGCTCAGCCTTCAACAGCTTTCCTTCTCCCTTGGGCTTTCTGAATCTGCAGTTTCGGATGAATTCTGCCTCCCCTGCTTCTCCTGTTCTCTTATCACATGTCTTGGTTCCGGAGTAACTACAAACTGAATCATGATCATTGACAAAAATAGGCTTTTTAAAGGTCTGTCTCTGTCTCTGTCTCTGTCTCTGTCTCTGTCTCTGTCTCAGCCTCTGTCTCTCTGTCTCTCTGTGTCTCTGTGTCTCTGTCTCTGTCTCTGTCTCTGTCTCTCTCTCTCTCTCTCTCTCTCTCTTTCTCGCTCTCTCTCTGTGTGTGTGTGTGTGTGTGTGTGTGTGTGTGTGTGTGTGTGTGTTTCCCTCCATCCTTTCCTCCATCTCTACTTGAACTAGGTATATTTGCAAGAAATGTGTTTCCTGGGGTTCTTGAGTAGAATCTTGACTACATTGTATGAATGCAGTATTCTCCCTTCCCGCCATGGGCATTCCAAAGAAACCCACGCTATTTTGCAGACGACAGCGAAACCCATGCTATTTTGCAGATGACAGCGATCTTCGTGCACACTTCACATCTGATGAGGGTGCCTTGTGAAGACGGGAAAGAAGCAGCGTGTTTTAATTAGTCAAACTGACTAGTCACCCTAATGATCTATGTGACCTAAACTGTGGTAGTCAGTCGTGATATTCTAGAAGGAATGGGGTGCCCTAGCTACATTCACTCCTGGTATCCTCTGACTTGTTTTTATTGAGGACCTACTGTGTGCCTCATCTTATGCTAGAGACATCTGTGGGAGTGAGCTTCATGCAGAAGACACAGGCTTCAATGATCACCTTTGCTGGAATCTTAACCTAGTGCAGGTGTCAACGAAGTGTCCCCAGATGAAGTGACTTTAAAACGTCCCCCAAGGACAAAGATGTACAGTGTCAGAAATCCCTGATGGACAGACATCTTTTCTAATAACTGCCTTGGGAATTTATTTTTTCTTTCTCTAGGGGAAAATATTTTGAGCAATAATTTCTGTTTACTTAAATCAACTTAGCATCTTCTTGCCTCTGGCCTACAGCAACCGATGAATGTTGACTATTATTCCTCTGTCCTGTAGGCTTTGCTAAGATTTTTAGCCATTCTGTCATGCATTCCTCAATACTACCATTATATAAGAATTTTATTGAACCAGGCTTGGTGTCACAGCTACTTGGGAACCTGTGACATGAGGATCACAAATTCAAGTCCAATCTAGGCTACAGAGTAAGTTCAAAAACAACCTGAGAAACTTGGTGAGACCATGTGTCAAAATAAAATGTTAAAAGAGCTGTGCATGTAGCTCAGTGGTAGGGCTTTAGACTAGCGTATAGGATGAAGCTCTGAGCTCAAACCTCAATACTTACTTCTTGCAACAAATATTGTATCATAAAAGTGTCATATAGAGGGTTGGGGATTTAACTCAGTGGTAGAGCGCTTGCCTAGCAAGCACAAGGCCCTGGGTTCGGTCCTCAGCTCTGAAAAAAAAATGTCATATAGGAAATGATAAAGGACTGTCAACACAAACCATTTCTTCATTTAAATTCTGACTTTCTGTAGTAAAGATACACCTAAAGCATTAATTTTTACTATTTCATGCTTTTGAAGTGTTCAGTTCAGAGTCATTAATTACATACATAACTACCATCTAGTTCCATTTCTTCTTAAGGTTCCTTGTAGTTTGCATTTATTTATGTATTGCTTATCTATATAGTGTGGGGGGTCAGGAGTCAATTTGTAGGAGTCACTTCTCCCTTCCCACCGTGTATGTTCCGGGCATGGAACTCATGACATCATGTTGTGGTAAGCACTGTTACCCAGCAGCCCACTGCCATTTCTGAGATGTGAAAAAAAAATTCCCCAGCCAGAACTACTAACCATTCAAGCCCTCTATATTTTCTCTCCCTTGGTCCACTTACTATTCTTTTCTGTGGCTTTGCCTGTGGTAAAGACTCTGTGTTAGTGGAGTCAGGCAATACTATCCTTTAACTTACTTCATCTAGCATAATGTTATAAGGTTCATTGTGTGTTAACATATATTGTAACTTCCTGTTTTAGGACTGAATGACGTAACATTGTATCACTGTCACATTGTATTTGTCTCTCTGTTGACAGATACTGGGCTGTTTTCACCATTTATCTCCTGTAAATAAGGTTGTACAAAGAGGTGTCTAGGTTTCTCTTTTAGCTGTAAGTCTTTTGTGCATGGACTTAGGTGTGGAAATGCTGACAATTAGATATTGAGATTTTTGGGAGGGACCCCTAGACTATTTTCCACAGGAGCTATACCAATCAACATCCCAGCCAGCAATGTACAAAAGTTTTCATGTCTCCACACCTTCACCAACACTGCTCTTCCATGTTTAAAAATGCAGCCATCCCAGGTGATGTGAGATGGTATCGTACTATGGCTGGGTTTGTATCTCCTTAGTGATTTATTGTCTATGTGGCTGTTAGCTGTATATACATCTTAGTTTGACTATCGATTTAAATCATTTACCCATTTTTTGGAGCTCAAGATACTATCAGTTTTATTCATTTATTTATTTTTACTTTTTAAGCACATATTAATTGTACAAAATCAAGGGCTTTATTGTGACATTTTCAACATATTATACATTGTATATCTCATCTTTGAATTGTATCACGTCTTTTTGTTATTGATTTGTAATTTTTATATATTCTGGGCATTAAACCCTTACCAAGCATATTGTTGGAAATACTTCTTCTCATTTTGTTGGTCATTTTTCCTTTTTCTGGAAAATATCATTTTTTGTTTTGTTTTGTAAAGATTTACTTGTTTTATTAATGCATATGAGTATTTTGCCTGCATTATGTCTATGCACCATGTGCATTCAGTGCCCAAGGAAGCTAGAAGATGGAATTGGGCTCTTGAGCCTCCAGGAACGGGTACTAGGGATGGCCGTGAGCTACCATGTAGATGCTGTAAACCAAACCTGGGTCCTCTGCAAGAACAAGCAGTGCTTTTAACTGCTGAGCCACCAGTCTAGCCTGGAAAATATCTTCTGATGTATGAACAGTTTGGATATGGGAGAAGTATTTCTTGCTTATTATTTTTCCTGTTGTTATAGCTTGGGCATTTGGGGGGTCATACTCAAGAGCGTCTTTTTTAAAATCCCACTCATTTAACCTCACCCTCAGCAGGTATTTATTGACCATGAATGTGTGCAGCACTGAAGATAACAGAGCTTTTGTCCATGTGGAGTCTACATTCTTGCTAAAAAGAAGGAAGTAAAGGGCAATGTCTATCATGAAAAGCAAAGTCTCAGAATTTGGCGTGATAAAGAATTACTAGGTAAAGAATAAGGCGTCTTTCTTCAGAAAACCCCTTTGGGAAACTGCTATTTCACCTGACAGCTGAGTGGTAGCAGGGGTCAGTATTTTAAGCATGCACGAGATTATCATTGCCTGAGGAAGCCCTACGCCTCCATTACTGTGGTGGGACCAATGTGTGTGTGTGCTTGCTCCCCATCTCCTTTGCTTCGTCTGTATTTCATGATTAATCATCAATGTGGAGAGGCTTAATGGACAAACACCAGTGGGAGGAAATTGAGAAGGGGAGAAGGGGAGATTATTTATATTTTATATGTGTCAAAGTTACGGACACTTTGGCCACCATGAGGGGGTAATCAAGTGACATATTAATTTGACCAGTATTTTGACAAGCTGCCCTGGAATGTAGGCTCCCAGTGTTACTCAAAATCAATAAACACTCTTTCTCAAGGGGCGAGGCAGCAGGCACCCAAACAGCTATTCTAGAAAGGAATGCAGAGTATACATTCCTTTCCCCAGACCCAGGACCGGCTGCTGCTGTGGGATTTCTGGGTGGCAGGGAGGAAAGAAGAAGCCAACGCTTGGTCTTCAGTGGGACTTGCCTGATAAATACCAGAATGACAAATTGTCTTTCACAATCCCTAGCACTAGACGGGCAAGGCACAGCCGCAGCTCAGAGGAGAAGTCACATTCCATGCTTGCAAGATGAGGGGGGAAGCAAGCCCAGTTCCCAGAGTTCTCCTGGACCCCAGACCAAACTCTCCTTCTTGGGAAAGCGCAACACAAAAGCAAACACGCCCCAAACATCAGGCAGTCTCCCACAGAACAGCTCCCAGACAGTTGCGATGCTCAGCAAAATCCCGGGCTCCTAACAAACAAAGCATAGAGAAGACCTTTCCCAAGGGAGCAGACATCGTGTCTGTTTCCCTAGGAATTAGCCTTATTTGGCACGATCTTCTAATTTGAGCAGCACACCAAATATGTCTATTTGTGGGCCCAGTAAGTCTTCATCTCTCTAAACTTCATCACTCCGTCTTGCCCCAAGGAGAGAGTTAAAAGTCCCTTCTTCAACCCCCAAATGTCAAGAGTGACGGCATTTTCTACGAGCAGGCTCCTATTTTGGTGGGGATTGCTGGTTTGCCTGGCCTGTTGTTTTGGTGGAAGGTAGGGTCTTCTTCTATAGGCAAAGCTGGTCTGAAATGTACTTTGTACAGCGAGACTGACCTTGGTGTTTTGTTTTGATTTGTCTAAAAGTATGCGAACCGCTCTCCTGCTCTGTGGTTCTAGGTCTTTGAATATCCTCGCTCGTTTCTGCGTCTGTGACGTCATCCATCACGCTTCGCAAGCATGGGAGTGTGAATAATTATTTTACGATAGAAGTATGTGGTGAAGTTTGAAAGCTGTCCCGTGTTGCGTGCATTTTCACGAAACGTGAAGATATTGATAGTGTTGAAATTAAGTCAATGTTACCATCAACCCTTCGATAAATGCATTAGATGGCTATGACAGGGGAAAGGAACCAAAAAAAAAAAGTAAGAAAGGTTTCCAGGTTCCAGATGCTACACACGCCATTTTAATAGGAGGAATAAAACCAACAAGCCAATTCTTAGAATAATTTTTAAATCTAAATGAGAATGTTACTAAGGCAAATGTCACAACTTAAATATTGTCTAAATAGATACAAGTCACAAATGAAGGCTTGGTGAGATTTAAAAAACAAAAACAAAAGCAAAAAAAACCTTTCTTTCACAGAGACTGAACAGCCAACCAGGGAACCTGCATGGGCCTGACCCCTATAGGCCTTCTGCATACATGTTACAGTTGTGTAGCTTGGTGTTCTTGTAGAACTTCTCACAGTGGGAGCAGGGGCTGCCTCTGACTCTTCTACATTTGGAACCCTTTCCCCCTACTGGGTTGCCTTGTCCGGCCTTAATAGAAGAGGAGGAGCCTAGTGTTACTGCATCTTGAGATGTCATGGCTGGTCGATATCCATAGAGGCCAGTTCTTTTCTAAAGAGAAACAGAGGAGTGAAATTGGAGGGAAGCGGTCAGGGAGGAACTGGGAGGAGAGGAGGGAGGGGAAACTGTGGTCAGGATGTAAAAATAAAATAAAATTAAAACTTTCTTCAGAAAGGAGCATTGTAAGGTTATGTGTATACGGCATGTGCACTATATAATACATAATGCAGGGAGATTGTGTTAAACATCACATTTGTACATAAGTATACACTAAATAACAATTTGAACATACAATAAGAACACTGAAAATATTCCTTTTTATCCAAGTCTGTCTATTACTCAGAGAAATTAGTGCCAAGGAAATAATTCAAATAGATTAACAAGCATTTCTTTCCTAATTCAAATGTGTAGTCTTTTTACAAAAATTACAAGTCATGTAATTACTAAACTTTCAGTGTGTTCATCTTAGGCAGCTGGCACAGGGTGCTCACCTTCAATCTTGGGTTAACACAGAGCAACGCAGCCAGGTTACGTTACAATCCCAGCTTAAAACTTAAAAATATGCACGAATCCAGGTAAGTCAGAGGTGAATATCTTTGAGCAACATTTACTTGGATTTAGCCCTGAGATTCCTGAAGCTTGTGTAAGTCCGAAGATGAGAAGGAAAGTTTCCATCTAAAGCATCACAAACAAATCAGACAAGACCCAAGGAAAGGGAGGGAAGATGGAACAGCTGGCTTCCGCTACCCCCCCACCCCGCCATCTCCCGCCACAACCGTGCTGTGTGCTCCTTTCCTTGTCTATTTTAGAGTGATGCCTGTGCTGCCTGCAGCAGCAGAGAGAAGATCAAATGGGCTTTTGCAGAGCAGAGATGATTACTCTAGAAAGGAAAGAAGATGCCAGTCATACAAGTAAAAGCAAAACTAGTCCATCAGCGCTCGCAAAAACAGTTCTTGACGTCCGAGGAGAATTCATTACAGAAATTTCCTAGACCTTTCGAATCTCATTAGTGTAGAGAAAGGATGCTGCTAGCTCAAGCCAGCCATACTGGTGCATCTTAAACAAAGTGTACTTTGCGAAGTCACTTGGGCCCTCCCAGATGGCTTCTTCTTTCTTTGGCAACTTATCTCTGAAGAGTAGTGTGTTTATTCTATCAGGGACTATGTATGAAAGGGAGCTGATATTAACGAGGTTTGTGTCAGAATAACTTCACATCCTGTATTGATGGTGTCACCACGAGGCTGGTAGACCAGAGGCCATATGCCTTTTGGTTTCAGAGAAGCATTTGATAATGTTTCTCTGATGGCCACGTAAGCAGGATTATGACACAGGAACTAGATGGTGGGAAGACTGGATACAATCATAAATGTCTGAGGAACTCCTCCTAGCCACGCTTGATTAATGATGCCTTGTCAACTCAGTGGGAGGTCCTTGGCCATTGACATGGGGCTCTTTCCCTAGCCGGGTTCTGTTTGTCATTTTTTATCAATTCCTTAGGTTGAAAGTATGCATATCACGTCTGTAGCTGCCTCAAAGTGGAGGGGTATTGTTGATGCAGAGCTGACAGAACTAAGACACGGTGAGACAGAAGGCAGGAACGAACAATGGACAGAAAGCTAGAGATCAGTCTTTTGTAGAGACAGGAGGTCGTTTTACTCGGTGTGTGTTTGTATGTGTGGCAGGGCGTGGGGTTGCTAATAATTACTTCTAATCATTGTAACATGGCAGATACAAGACTTTTAATAGGAAAAAAAGCAAAAGATCTTTTTTTTTTTTAAACACTATTTACAGAAGATAGATGCCCTTTTGGATTGATGAAGGCACTGAATTTAAAACCAGAGAGTAGATATCCTAGGGTCTGACATTTCTGTGTCCCTTAGCCTACAAAGATACCTAGAGTGTTATGTCTAGCTTAAAGCCCCATATCTTGAGAGAGTCACCAAAACACTAGAGAGCAATCAAAGGAGGCTTGACACAACCTTGAAGGAAAGAAAACCAATTATTAAACTAACTGAATCAGTTTCAGAAAAGACAAATACGGCATTCCCTCTGCTCTAGGGGCCCTATCCACTGTAGATACATGTACATACATGTAAGATATGTACTGATGACACAAAAGCAGAAGCCAGGCTGTCTGACAAACACAGGAGACTAGTGGAAATTGGAGAGGGTAAAAGTTGTAGGGTATGTGGGCATTGTGCTAGGGGGATATTATAAATGAAAATGAAAATGCCCTTAGATAGCTATGTATAATTTTTTTAAAAGAAGGAAAAGAAAAAGGAATTATAAAAGAGAAGAAAAATAGAACCAAAATGGTTTTACGTATTCCCATAGCACTGAGCCATGTTAGGAAGTTGACCTCGGTTGTCATGTACCCAAAGGCATGGGTACTGTATGCATTCATTTCTTGATGACAAGACTAGTAAGGTTCAGCATTTAAAGAACTTGCCCCAAATTGAATGACCGGAGAAAGTCCAAAATGACTTAGGATTGTAAGTTCTTAAACTCAAGATCCATCCAAACGTATTTTACAGAGATGCATGTTGTCTTCATGTATTCCCAGCGCCACGTTAGCCTACAGAACATTTGACTCTGTGGGTCTCCAGAAAGAAGAAGAACTAAAGTTTTGGGGCACAATTTTATAGGGCAACCTATTTCACCTGCTGTAAGGGAAAGTGTGTGATGAGTTGTAGTACAGAGGTGTGCTCACATTATGTCATGGGTTCCCCTACTCAGGAGCAGTTGAAGCAAGGGATACAGGAAAGCTTCAGCTTAAGGACCTGGGCAGCACCGGACACAGTGAAAACCCCGAGTCTACAAGTCAAGCCAACAAGAAATCCAAGTGCATTCAGAAAGTGCTAATCTGCCAGCTTTGCAGCTTACTCACCGTCGGGCCCTGCTGCTTAACTCCATGTCACATTCCAGATTGCTGGATCCCGTTTCTGGCTTTGCTACTTGCTAACTCTGTGGACTCCCTGGATCAGATGCCCAAACTCTACAGCACCATCTGTCCCATGTGCAAAGTGGGGGTGGGGAGAAGAGGGCCATATTGAGTGTCTGCGTAAGTATCACACGCAGCATTCACACAGACCACACGAAGCTCAGTTCCAAGAAATCCTAATAAATGCGATGGGCTGATAGAAATGCTGCCGTGGGTCATATTTGTGATAAACTCAAACATCCTTCTCTTCCATTCCTCAGTGTGTTGAGCAGGAAATAACGCTGCTCTATGAGGAAATCTGAGCCTCAGACAGGCCAAGATTTCTGAACTGTTGCCAATCACAAGTTACTCTAGAATCCAGGAACCCTCTAACATGTCCGGCGGCTTTAGGGCAAAAAGACACAGATATGGGTTCTTCTTATTGTCACCTGGATCAGGATATAAATCATCCGCCCCCTCCCCCAAACCTTTCCTCCTCTAAGATAAAAGAACTTGGCTGAGAATCCGTATATAACCCTTCAAAATGTTTTTATTTTCTGAACCCCAGAAAACATGCATTTACCTCTTTCCTACAATGAGCACTTGTGCTGGCTGTTGTTTCTTTACCTGACTAGACACCGAGGTCAGATAGGCAGCCTGTAGGTAGTGAGTAGCAGTCATGGCTTGGACTGTCTAAATGGGTTTTTTCATTTTCATTTTTCTTAATTAATTAATGTTTATCTTTTGTGCATGAGTGCTTGCCTTCATTCTTTGTGGTGCCCGAAGAGGGAGTTGGATCAACCTGGGACTGGGGTTATAGGAGATTGTGAGGCATTTAGTGCAGGTGCTGGGAACCCAAATAAGTTTCTCTGCAAGAGTGGCAAACACTTTTAACTGACGAGCAATCTCTCTAGCCGTTAACTCAGTTGCTTTTGTTGTTCTTGTTCTTGAGACAGGGCTTCTCTGTGTGTAGCCCTAGCTGTCCATGAACTCTCTTTGTAGACCAGGCTGGCCTTGAACTCACAGAGATCTGCCTGCCTTTCAAGTGCTGGGATTAAAGGCCTGTGCTACTCCTGCCCAGCTAACTCAGTTGCTTTTCATCTTTGAGACTGTTTGGACTAGTCTGAATTATGGCGTAAAGAAGCAATGGAAAGACGATGAAATTAGAATTTTAGTTTATCTAGTTATGCAAACTCTTCCATCACAGAGTGAACATATGTCATTATGCCCTACTAGGAAGCATAATAACCAATGCTGGTAGCACTCAGGAGTGTGTCACAACTGTTTGCTTTAACATGAAAGGCAAAGCGAATAACACTCTTAGGTTTTTAAGAGGCAATCTACACGTTTTGATATTTTATGTGTAGAGGTAAATCTTCAATTTCTAATGAGTTTAATCTTTTCCTAGTATCAGATTTTAGGAAGTTTAAAACACTCCAATTTAGTGGGAGAAAATGTCTCCATAATGCTTCTCTTTTAGGGGTTGTCTATTTAATAAGAATCACTTTTTTTTTTCTAGGCTTGACAAGTGGCTACCAGTTTGAAATCTTTTCTGATTTGATTAATTGGATGGCAGAGGACCACCACCATGGAGACAGGCTTGATTAGATCATTTCATTTGGAAGAAGCCAAGTGTTTGGTCTTTGTGGTAATCTGTTTTGCTTTCTCTCCCCTTTCTGTGTCTGAGACCAATATATTATATGTTCTTGAATCCACTTGTAGGAGTCACACTTATTTTGCATCCTTCCCGTCCTGCTTGTTTCATTTGTTTGTTTGTGAAGATGTGGTAAGGGTAAGACTTTGGTGTGGTTCAGCAGCCTTCCCATGTGACACAGTGGTATAGTCTGTGCTCAGCCCATACAGATCAGAGTTTCCTGCCTCATGGGGCTTCCTTGGGAGGTTGAAAGAAGATACTGAAGTGAGCTTCTTGGAGCACCCTGTCTCCCAGCCATTGCTCACTTTCTTTTGTGTTCCTCTCTGCATGCCCTGCTATTCTAACCGAAGGCTGCTAGGTAAGGGAAATGAATTCCATGTCGGTGTTCCAGAAGGTTCTCGGGGACATGGGGAACCTTTTAAAGTTCCAACAGCTCAATGTTTTAGCTGTTAATGCAGTCTCTTGCAATAATAGCATTTCAGTTCATGGAGTGAGTCAAGTTACATAAGTAAAGAGTTCAAGTGCACCCAGATTTGTTAAAAGACACAAACATGCTCAGCTTGGCATCTCACATTGGACCATCCACAGTAATCTCTTATCCAAGTTTTACTGTTTATATTATTTTCTTTATTCCTTAACCACAGCAAGGAGAATGATATCTAACACGCTGTTTCTTTTGAATTTGGATCTATATATCTATTTTTAATTAATTATTTATTCATTTTATATCCCAATTGTAGTCCCCTGCCTCCACTCCTCTGGGCCCTACTCTCCCTCCCTCTTCACCCATCTCTCCCCTCCTCTTCCTCAGAAAAACGGAGCTGCCCCAACCACCACCAAACCACCTCAGCTCATCAAGTAGTATCAGGACTGAGTGCATCCTCTAACCCTGTGGCCTGGCAAGGCGGCCCCACCAGAAAGAAGTAAAAAAAAAAAAAAAAAAGAAAGAAAGAAAAAGAAAAACCAGGCAATAGAGTCCATGTCAGAGATAGCCCCGATCCCCTTACTAGGGGACCCACATGAAGCCAGGGCTTCCCACCAGTACTCCATGCATGCCCCTTGGTTGCTGTTTCAGTCTCTACAAGCCCCTCTAGACCCTGTTAGTTGGCTCTATTGGTCTTGTGGAGCTCCTGTCCCCTCCAGGTCCTTTTCTCCTCCCCGCCCCCACCCCAACTCTTCCACAAATCTCCCTACACTTCGCCCATTGCTTGTCTGGTCTGTTGTTAGGTGGAGCGTCTCAGAGGACAGCTATGCTAGGCTCCTGTCTGTAAGCATACCAGATAAAGATGGGGCAGAGTAAAGTTTTTCATGGGACGTACCCCTTGGACTAGTGTCTCGATATAAGTGAGTATATACCGTTTGTCTCTTTTTGCTTCTGGATGAACTCACTCATTATGATAATTTCTAGTTCAATCCATTTGTCCACATATTTCGGGAAGTCCTTGTTTTTAATAGCTGAGTAGTATTCCATAGTGTAAATGTACCACAGTTTCTTTATCCATTCTTCTACTGAGGGACACTTATGCTGTTTCCATGTTCTGGCTATTATGAATAAGGCAGCTATGAACATGGTTGAGCATATGTCCCTGTTGTGTGGTGGAACATTTTCTCGGTATATTCCAAGGAGTGGAATAGCTGGGTCTCGAGGAAGTCCTATTCCCATTTTTCTGAGAAAGCACCAGATAGATTTCCAAAGTGGTTGTACTAGTTTGCATTCCCACCAGCAATGAAGGAGTGTTCCTCTCTCTCCACATCCTCGCCAGCATGTGGTGTCGCTTGAATTTTTTATCTTAGCCATTCTGATGGGTGTAAGATGGAATCTCAGTATCGTTTTGAGTTGCATTTCCCTGATGACTAAGGAGGACTTACCAGGAAAGTGGGTCAGAGGGGAGGACATCCTATTGAGACTTTAGGAGAGAGAAGCATGGGAGAATGGGGAAATAGAAGGATCCAGAGGGTCCTGGAAACCTACAAGAAGAACTTTATGACAGGCGGATCTGGGTCCTGGGGTCCTGCTCAAACTATGTCACCAGCCAAGGAAAATATAGGCAGTAAACTTCGAACCCCTACCCAGACCTAGCCGATGGACAGGATATTCTCCACCATTGAGTGGAGAGTGAGATCTGACTCTCACACAAACTCTGGTGCCCCTTTTCTGACCACGTTCCCTGGATGGGGAGGCCTGGCGGCACTCAGAGGAAGGATAGCAAGTTACCAAGAGGAGACTCAATACCCTAAGAGCATATATAGGGGGAGAAGGTCCCCCTCAGTCACAGATGTAGGTGAGGGGAGTAGGGGGGAAGCGGGAGGGAGGGAGGAATAGGAGGATACAAGGGATAGGCTAACAATTGAGATGCAATATGAATAAATTAATAAAATAAAATAAAATAAAATAAAAAGATGGAGCAGAGATTGAGGGAATATCCAACATCTGTGTGGTCCAACCTATGGGAGAGAGCCAACCCCTAACACTATTATGTATCTTTTTTTAACTTTTTTTAATCAAAGAAGAGAAGTCATTGGCTAGAGAGAAATTTATAAAACTGCTTTTTGTTTATGTTTAGAGAACAGACAAGAATCTTATAATCTCTCTGTGTGTGTGTGTGTGTGTGTGTGTGTGAGAGAGAGAGAGAGAGAGAGAGAGAGAGAGAGAGAGAGAGAGAGAGAGAGAGAGAGAGAGAGA
>OU015753.1:14105037-14129561 GCA_907169655.1 Acomys percivali
AGAGAGAGAGAGAGAGAGAGAGAGAGAGAGAGAGAGAGAGAGAGAGAAGCCTTTCTGTCAATCTCAACTTCCTCATTCACTAGTCACATGTACATGGCCTGGGCTGAGTGGTCTCGGGTTCACGTATTTCTCTGTAAAACAGAGAGACCAACATAGTGAGGACTGAGAGCTTGAACACCAGATGTAAACACAGTTCCCAGTGAGCACCGGCTTACTTCTAGCTCCTTCTTATCCTCCTTCTGTTTCTAAGGGGCCTTCAATGACGGCGCAGTTCCTTCCCATTATGCAGTGGGTAAAAATGTGGAGAGAGGCATGTTTCAGAACAGTGGCGTTTGATTCCCCCAACAGAAAGGTTTCTGGGCTATTCTTTGTTACTTAAGACTACAGAAGATATCTATTGCTTCCATGGCTTTCCTCAAGCCCAACTCCTGGTTGTTGGGTGGGGACAGCTTCGGAGTTTATCTTCTAGTCATTCTTTAGAGTGTGCACTTTATAACAAGCTTTGTCCCTGCTCTTGGATGGTCAAGGAGGGCGGTATTCTTTGAATTAGTCTTAAGAATTTACTTATTTCTATCCAAAGATTCAATAGGGATATTAAGTATTTTTAAGTTTTTTGTTTGTTTTTGTTTTGTTTTTTTCTTTTCTTTTTTAATACTGACTCTGCTTTTTTCTTTCTTTTAACATTTTTTTTTTTTTAGTTTTTTTTTCTTCAGTAATTCCATACATGAATACAATATGTTAGGTCATGACCACTCCCACTCTACTGTCTGCTTTCCTTCTCCAAGTCCTCCAACACCCCCTCCACATCCCCCTCTTGTCTTTATGTCTTTTATATCTCCCACTGAGTCTAATTAGTGATGCCTGTGTGCCCATGGGTACAGGGCACCAGACACTGGAGCAGGAGCTACCTACCATAGGCCAACCTTTAAAGCAAACAGATACACCCTCGCACAGTGGCCATCAAATGCAAGAGCTCCTCCATTGGCAGTGGACTCCCTGAATCCCTTATTGTGCTGGGGTGTTGACTGCTTTGACCTTGTGCTGGTCTTGTTTGCCAACCACAGCTTCTTCATTGTTGAACTTTGGGCCACTTAACAGACTACTCAGTAAGATGCAATGGCCACCATTCTCAATCCCCTTCCATGACTGGCTAGGCTGTAATCCATACAGTTCTTTCATGCTGATTTATTCAGTGTTAAAGCAGAGATGGCTGCTTGTGCTTCAGGGAGAGGCTCTTCTACCGCATCAGTGGACAGACTGTAAAGCTCTGTAGGAGAATAACAAAGAAAGAAGCCAATTGGCAGAGAAAGGCTGGAAGCCCTTTTTCACCTGGGCAAAAAAACTGAGTATGCTCCATTGCTGTGAAACTGTCTTCTAGAAGATCTTAGGCCTCCTGGTGGGAGCTCTTGGGGTTCTTCCCTCACTGGCCCCCTCCTAATTCTTGGAAGTGCTTCTTCTTTTTAATAAACCTTCTCTAATTCTATGCCGTATTTCGCCACAGAACAATGGGGTGCTGAACTCGATCGGATCTGCAGCTGAGCACTAAGCATGGTTTTCATTTGCCTTGTCTCTCACTGCCGATACTGGCCAGAAGCCTAAACATGCTTTGAAACTCGGAGTTTTCTCTCTCCTTGTCGAAGCCCCCCTCCCTTTCCACAACACAGCTGCTTGCAGATCTCTTGGCGGAGCGTGCCAGCTTTCTCAGGCCCTGGCTCCAAGAGGCATGGCTTTCTCCCCTCTTTGCCTCCTCTCTAACCAGCTACTCAGATTTACAACCCACCTGCCCTGTTGCCTTTCCCCTCCTCCTCCTCCTCCTGAATACATCTTTCCATTCTCTTATTGATGAGACCAAGAGCACAGAAGGGAAGCCCAGCTTCCCAGGTGATCGTGCTGCGGCTTTTCTTTAGTTAATTGTAAAAATGCCCATGAGATGATAGTTCTGATAGAGACATGGGGCTTCGAAGGGACTATGGGCTTCTAAAAATGATGAGGTCAAATGCGGTGAGAGTGTCCAGATGGAGTAACCAGCGTATTTGTTGCATGCCTCATTGGGTCATATAGGGTTACTCTCATGTTTCCTTGAGAATATAAAAGCAGCAAAGATCAAGTCATCTGTCGTTTTAAAACGTGTGCCGTGTTTAAATCTTACCCCACCCTTTCCCACTTTCTTCAGTGAGCTAGAAGCTCACCCCAGTGCACAAGCCGAATGGAAGACGGGGGGTGGGGGGCACAAAGATACCCCTTCCTCTCCACCTCTGATGCCATTATGGGAAAATTGGATTTCAGGAGAATAAATAACAAAAGAGCAAGTCGATCTCACGGATTCAATCGATGACTTGTTCAGTCGCAATCCCCATAGTACCTAATATGAGTATGTAAGCTCAGGATTATATGAGTGGCTCTTAGGAAAAGGAACATCATCTCGTCCACACAGTCAATGCAGGAAGATATGAGAAACTGTAGCAGGAAGGATAAAAAATGTATGTTCAGAAGGCAGAGCTATATTGTGAACGTAATGTTCTGGACTCTTCTCTCTTCTGTCTGTTCCCCTCATCTTCTTTCCTCTCTGCGTTGTTACACAAACTTTAATGAAGCTCCTGCTGTGTCAGACTCACACAGGATAGATAGAGCCTTTCCTGGCTGGACCCTGAGCGCCCCAGCTTCTTTAATCCATTCCTTTTGGAGCCTTCATCTCCAAGGCTTAGAAGCTTGCGTTAGATACCTTTCAGCATCCTCATTCTGACGTTTGGGTCTGCCAGCTTCCCAAGTCTCAAGGGAAGGCGAAGACCAACTTGTGAAAAGATTAGTTCTTGGGGCTTAACCACCCACCCTGTCCGAATCTCCATGGCTTTTAGAGACGTTACCTCATGAAACAGTATTGTGTTCCTCTAGCCATGCTAGCTAGGTGCTGGGAACCTTCTAAACACTCAGGGGAACCTTCCCAACCCCTTCCAAGTCCCTAAATCTCCACCATCCCCATCTTGGTCTCCTTGAACTCACTGCCTCTGGCCTGGACATCTAGGATTCCTGGTTGAACTTTCTGTCCTTGATTTTTATTCTCTTCCCCACTCTGTACCCATTGTGGGATTTAGTCTCCTCACCTTGTCCCGGCCCTTCTTCTGAACACACTTCAGCGAATGCCTGAAGGTCTCATTACAGTGTTCAGCCTTTTAAACCCACCTCCAAGCATCTGTTGCTTCACCTCTCTCTCTCTTAATTCACTATCCTTTAATCCCTACATCTGGCCACCCGAGTCATTTTTCTCCAAGAAGCCAATGCTGGCCAGATGCAGGGCTTTGAGGCGTGTTCCCTTTCTTTACATAAAAAAAGTCTCTGTCCAGGGTTCTTCATTGCAACTCTTCCATTAATATCCATCCCAACTCGGACACCATCTGCTTCATAACAGCTCATCTTCCATTTGCTATTATGTAAGAAACTTTGTTTGATTCAAAGCATTTTACAAATCAGTGCTTACTCAGTTAGTCATTCATTTATTGAAATAATATCAGTTTTGTTTTGGTTTGGTTTTTACTAAAAACCAAGCTCTTGGAATCAATTCTGTTTCTATTTGATATGGTGCTCTCCTATCCCTACTGTACAGGCCAGTGCATGGGAGTCATTCAATAAACATTTGAATGAATACACCATGACAAGACATTGTAGGATCACTCCATATGGACACCCACTTGTATAGTTATTTGTGTTAATACAACCCAATCTTTGTCTTTATATTATAACAGGGAAAATGGTGGCTGTGGCTGGAACTTTCAGCTTCTTTAAGAAATACGGGAGCCCACTGTCATAATCTCTGCTTTGGTGGGTGGCTTATCAAAACTACATTTCTGATGAGTTCCCTATGGTGGTGGTGGTGGTGGGCAGACCACCTGTTAAGAGCTACTGTACAGCTCATCTGTGTTTTGGGGAGACAGCGCCTAGATCTGTGTGCTCAGTATTTTGGGGAAATCACCCATTCCTCCCTTGCCACAGGTCTGGCTTTGGATGCACTGGGACACTGTGGCACTTTGAATAGGAATGGCCCCAGATACTCATGTGTTTGAATGTTTGGCCTATAGGGAGTGGCACTATTAGGAGGTGTGGCCTTGTTGGAGGAAATGTGTCACTGTGGAGGCGGGCTTTAAGATGTCCTCTGCCCAATCTATGCCCAGTGTAGCACACAGCCTCCTTCTGCTGCCTGCAGATCAGGATGTAGAATTCTCAGCTCCTTCTCCAGCACCATGTCTGCCTGTTTTCATTCCACCATGTTTTCCACCTTGATGATAATGGACTAAACTTCTGAACTGTAAGCCAGCCTCAGTTAAATATTTTCCTTCGTAAGAGTTGCAGTGGTCATGGCGTCTCTTCACAGCAATAGACACCCTAACTAAGACAGACATGGAACAATTTTGTTCTTTTCCTAAAAGACTTGTGGAGAGGGTCTCTATTTCAGCGCGGGGCATTGCTCCAGGATCTAGTTTCCCCAAGTGATTGGCTGCCTAGCAAGACTCTCCTCAGTTTCAACATGGACAAGAGCCTGCAACTGCAACTAAGATGGGGAGGGAGGCTCCGGAGGCTTAGGTTTCAGACGTCTTTCAGTGAGGAATTAATTTTAAGGAGTCGCACAACAATAAAGCATAAAATGAGCCCAGACACCATCATTCAGGGCGAGCTTACCCACTGAATCTGGCACCATGCCAGCGTGCAGCCAGGTGCCTCTCTTGGATCTGAGTCAATTTGCCCTGCGGCCACCTACAGAGCACTCAGGTAAGATCCTAAAGCCCATCACCTCTGTCTACCCTGCTTGATTACTATTGCAGGCTCTACCTGAGGACTCCCAGCTGGCTGGCCATGGTCCAGCATCCCAGGCTCAACTTTCCCATATCCTCTGGGCCGTTCTGAGGATGGGTAGTGCAATGGGATGAATGGCATCTACTTGCCGGAATCCTTGGGCTTAGGTTCACCTTAGGCGAGGTATTGTTGACCTGTGACTACAGAACTTACAGTTTGAGATCGTAGGAACAGTGGCCACAGAAAGAAATAGGAGGTCCAGAATAGCACAACTGAATTTTTAATATGAAACAAAGGGCAAAATGGGCAGTGGGCGGCAGGGGTGGGGGTAGGGGTAGGGGAGAAGAGCCGCTGCACAGAGTAAGAGGCATTTGTAGTGCTCCTGGGGAGCAGATGAGTTCGGTGGCTTTAAACCAGTACCACAAGGGGATGCACAAATGTAACTCAGAGAGCTGGAAGCTGTTTGAGTTAAATCAAAAGCAAAGGGTTTGTGCTTAGGAAATGTAAGTATTTTTATATTTATTTATTTTTGTGTGTGTGTGTGTGTGTATGTGTGTGTATGCTATAGTACATGCATGGAGGTCAGAGGGCAGCTTGTAGGAGTCAGTTGTCTTCTTCTATCATGTGTGCTCCCAGAATTGGCCTCAGATGATCAGGTTTTGTAGCGAGCACCCATCTCTCTGGCCTCAGTAAAACCTTCTTCATACCTTGTTTTTATGGTGTCCTTTGTTGTCCATCACTATAGATTTCATAAAGAAATTTTTTTTCAAATATATCACCTATTTTTATTTTATTCACTCCACATCCTGTCTCCTCGCTCCTCCCTTCTGCCTCCCACTCATCAGTCCTGCTTCTGCTTTTTAGCCATCCACACATGAGAGAAAATGCACATTTGCCCTTCTGAGTCTCACTTATTTTAATTAGCATCATGATCTCTAGCCATAGTCTTTCTTCCAGTCATTAGCATCCTTTCAGTCTTCTTTTGGGCTGAATAAAACTCCACTGTGTGTTTATATCACATTTCCTTTGTCCATTCATTTGTTGACGGACACCTAGGCTGATGCCATAACTTGGCTATTGTGAACAGCTTGCCACAGTAAGAGCAGATACGCAGGTATCTCTGTGTTTCCTTGACTTTTAGCAAATGTTCAGCAGAGCTGGAGTTGAGTCATGCGGACCTTTTATTTACAGTTTTATGAGGAACCTCCATTCAGAGCTCCACAGTGGCTGGATGAATTCCCATGTCTGCCAGTAGTATATGAGCGTACATCCTCCACACACCCTTGTGAGTACTGATTATATTTTCTTATGTTGCATTAAGTGTTTGAAAGTGCATAAAGTGAGACCCAACGCTCAACTACAAGAAAGGCAATTTGACCAGTTGTATATGGAGTTCCCTCCCACATCTCTGGCCAGGTCAGTCCCCAGCAGACTGATCCCAGCCATAGATTTTAAGTCTAGCCAAGAGACTAAGATGGGCATCTTTGAGAATAGCAATGTAGAAGGATCCAGAGGGTCCTAGAAACCTACAAGTAGAACATTATGATAGGCAGATTTGGGCCAAGGGGTCCCGCTCAAACTAAGGCACTAGCCAAGGACAATACAGGCGGTAAAATTTAAACCCCTACCCAGATCTAGCCCATGGACAGGACAGTCTCCACACTTGAGTGGAGAGTGGGATATGACTTTCTCATGTACTCTGGTGCCTCACATTTAACTATGTCCCCTGGAGGGGGAGACCTAGTGGCACTCAGAGGAAGGACAGCAGGTCACTGAGAAGAGACTTGATACCCTATGAGCATATACAGGGGGAGGTAATCCCTCTCAGGAACAGTCATAGGGGAGAGGAATAAGGGGAAAATGGGAGGGAGGGGAGAATGGGAGGATACAAGGGATGGGATAACCATAGAGATGTAACAAGAATAAATTAATTAAAAAAAGAGAGAGAAAAAAGATCTTCAATGGCTGCTGTGGCTCTAAGGCTTCTTCATTGGTTTCTAGAGCCTTCCGTTGACTGGCGAGAAGGCTAATTTACCTTGCTGCTCTTGGAGTCAACTTATATCACAGTCTAATGGGTCTCTGCTCCCCCAATCCCTTCCCCATTTTTCTTGCAGACAGAATCCCTATGAAGCCCCCAGTGAGGATTTTTCTCTTGCTCATTAGGATCCTGGTAAAGCTAAAAGCACTCCCATGTGCAAATCTACATACACTGACACAAAAGCAGTGGATGCACAGCCTGAGCCACTCTCTTTAGACTCGCATTTGCAAAACCCACCAGGGTCCTCTTTCCTGATCTTTTTTCACTGCTATCTATTGAATTCTTGATCTCCTTTCTCTCCCTCATTTTCCTCTCCCTCTTCTCCATCCTCCTCCCTCCCTACTTCTTCCTTTGCTGAAGATTTCCAGGAAGCCATCACCCCTCTGAAATAACTTGGCATCTGAGAGATCCCTAGAATCCTGGCCCGCAGTAGTAGGCTTCCTGAACCTCTCCCGTCTCAAGGGACAGCCTTCTATCTCTAAGACTGTTGATACAGAGAGGCTGATAGTCTACTGTATTGCTGGAATCACTCCATGCAACAAGCAAACAAACCCCAAAGCTTGGCAATCTTTTCAGCAATCCTTTGCTCAGACAGTAAGATTACCAATTGCTTTTTGCTTGCAAACCACTGTGTGTGGACATTTTGAACGAGAAGCATTAAGTCTCATACTGCATCACCTTAGGAAAGTGATGCATGCTTTCTGCACTTCCATTCTATCCTGTGTTTTAAAGGGGAAAGGTGGGAAGAGAAGATAACTATGCCACAGAGCCACTATAAACATCATAGTAATAATGTTATATGTGTGAAGGAGAAAACACTTCACCTGTTCATCCTTACTATTATTAGCCCCAAAATAGCAGTAAGGAAAAGGATGCAGTTCCAACTCTTAGCATAAGGCAAACCACACAGAAAGTACCTAGTAAATACTTGCTACACAAGGAACTTTAAACTGGACTGAACCCACCTCTCCATTATGGGCTCCTGCCCTGTGCAGTGTGGGACACTCAGCAGCCAGTTGATGACTACACAGTTCCTAGCCCAGTGTAATCACTGAGCTTTGTTCCTTATCCCCATTTGGAAAACGCATCCAATTAGAGATAAGCAGGCTACCAAGATGAGACTTGATAGCCTATGATCATACAGTGGGGGAAGGAGGTCCCCTCAGTCATAGACTTAGGGGAGGAGGATAGGGTACAAGCGGGAGGGAGCAAGGAACAGGAGGATACAAGGGATGGGATAACAATTGAGATGTAAGCTGAATACATTAATTAAATAAAAATTAATAAAGAATATCATGAAAAAAAAGAACTACAGTTAAAAATGAAGTAGACAATTTGGGCGGCGTTACACACGCCTTTAATCCAGGGATCTTGGGACGCAGAGGCAGAGGCAGACAGATGTCCAAGAGTTCCAGGCCAACCTGGTCTACAAAGTGAGCCCAGGACAGCCAAAGCTACACAGAAAGACCCTGTCTCGAAAAATCACAATAAATAATATGAAAGAAATATGAAACAAACACAGCCCTGGATCTCCAGGTCTCAAATCCATCAAAGCAGCCTTCCCATTTTACCAGTTTGGGTTTTTAAAAAAGATTATTTTATTTTGGATTGTGCTTATGTGGGCATGTGTATGTGAGGTTAGGTGCCTATGGACATCAGAAGACTTCATCCAAACCCTTGGGGCTGGAGTTACGGACAGCTGTGAGCCATCTAACATGGGGACTGGGAAGCCAACTCAAGTCATTTGAGGAGCAGGTCACACTCTTAGTGGCTGAGCCATTTTCTGCTCTATTTTTATGTTCATTTCATTTTTGATTATTTTTGGTTCTGTTGTTTGTTTGTTTTAGTTAGTTTGTTTGTTTAGTAGTCTGCTGGTTATGACAGGGAGAGGATGTCAACCCACAGGAGGTTTGAAAGGGTTCCCGTGGAGAAACTTGAACTCCCTGATGGCAACCCAAGCTTTCCTCTGATCGTGAGGCTCTACGGATTTCTTTTGTAAACAGACCCACTAGGTCACCTAGAATCAGAGGGGAAAACCTGAGGCTTGGGGCCTCCCTGCTCAGCAGCTGAAAGAAGCCATTGCACACTGACAATACTTAGGGGTGGTTTTTAAGCCTAAGCTGACACAACTATTGCTTTCCAGGAGGACACTCGCCTCCTCTGAATGGCTTTCACTGTTGGACACCAGCTAAGCAGAGGGGTGATGGAAGCCCCTCCGTTGACTCTTCCTGCTCTACTGAGGAAGGAGGCAAGAAATGGACCATCTTTCAGACCTTCTGAGCGTTTTAACAAGCCATTTGATTTACTCAACTAGGCCTGGGACAGAACAGAAGTGGGGCTAGGTTGTTCTGCATAAAGTGCAAAAGAGCAGTGGGAGGGGGCAGTCTTCTGGGCCTTGGAAGCCTTAAGGCCCGTGGTGGGTGGCCAAAACACTTGAAAGGATACCTGATATTCCCTTTAAATCACTTCCCACCTGTGGGATATAAAACTCATTCCATGGCAGCGATGGTTGCACACGGCCTGGTGAATGCACTTAGCGCCACCAAACTGGATGCTCTCAAACGGCTGGAATGGCAAGTTTTATGGGTTGTGTGTTTTAGTACAATCATAAAATCAGTTGGGGCCTCCCAACTTTTGTAACAGCGTCTACCCATACACACGCCTCCCTTGAGCGCTTCGGAGCAAAGGAAGCTGGCTCCTTCGCGTATCTGGGTCAGTGCACTCAGGGGAGGGGTATTGCTACAGGCTCAGAACAAGCCAAGGGCACATGGGAGGCTCTCTGGAGAGATCACCATCTCATAGAGATGGTTTGTTTCCATTGTGTTGCCCCTCCCCCACCTGTAAAGTGGCTTAGTTTTGCTCACAGTTTGAGGGGCCCTGTCCATCCCAGTGGAGATGGCATGGTGGCAGGAGTGGTTCCCGGCTGTCACAGTGGGAATTTAACTCACAACTAGATGACGCATGAGGCAGAGAAAGGACAGACAGGAAGTGATGCCTCAAGGCTTACTTCCAATAACCACTTCCTCCCGCTGGGCTCTGCCTCCCAAAAGCACCACCTTCTGGGGATCATGTGAAGTGTGTTCATCTTCGAGGAGTGGATGTTGAGTGTCTCCATTTCTCTTGTCGAGATAAAATACTCTGACAGAAGCTGCTTAAGGGAGAAAAGACTTATTTGGCTCATGATCTCAGATTGCAGTGTGTGGTGGTCTGAAGAGGAAATGTGCCCCTCCCCCATCCCCTCACCCCCTACCCCCTCATATACCCCCACCATAGGCTCAAGTATGTCAACACTTGATCCACATCCAATGCTGCTGCCACCGAGGGAGGTGATACAGCCTTATGGAAGCACATCTCTAGGGACAGGCTTTGGGAGTGTGTATGATAAAGTATTCCCACTTCAACTGAGGTGATAAAGACAGCCTCTTACAGGTGTGTTCCATAGGCCAATCTAATCTAGATGAACCCCCACAAAGATGCCTTTCCCTGAGTCCAGTTGACAATCAGAAGTCAGCATTGCACTGGACTGCTCTCGTCACCTCTGGACCTTTCTGTATTTTCAAAGGTTGCCAAAAGATCTTATTTGGTTTATCATTGTGAAAACAAACAAATATATTTAAGGTAGATAATCACCATATCCCTTTTCTAACATCAGTCAACCTGCTCGTCTCGTCATGTGTGTGTGTGTGTGTGTTTGGTTGTGTATTTTACTTGATCCTGAGGATTTTTCGTGTGTGTATGTGTGTGTGTGTACACTTTTTGTCTTCTTCATATGCTTTCAAACCAAGTAACCATTTCATGAATAAAGCAGCGTGCTCCCAGGTTGTAAGTTTGAAAGAGAGCTGCCATTTACCATGCAGTTAAGCCTCTGAGCAGAGAGATACTCAGGCACTTCTGAAGAAGTGTGCGTAGTTTTTAAATGGGGGTAGGCACTTCAATTGTAATGATTTTTCCTCTGTGTCATTTAGTAGGTTTCCAGGGCTTTTTCATTATGGTAAGGCCGGGCCATTTGACGTACCTGCTCTCTAATCAGGCCTGGCTGACTTCCAGCCAGCCTAGGCGGAAACTCACTAGGCAAGGGGGTTTAATTGGGGCCACCCACCGAGGAAATGCGTCTCCTTTTTTGTCCAGGGAGATGGAAGCTCCTCGTGTCATATACATTAAATCTCCCAGGCTTTCACAGTTCAAGGTTAGCTTTCTAGAGTCTTCCTTGATAATCCCCCAAATGAAGGACTCCAACCAATTGCAGAGGGAAACTGGTCTGGTAGCTGGAGAGCCATGTTATTTGACTGCTGTCTGGGCATCTCCAAATAGATCCCAGACTGCTTTAAAAATAAGAAATACACTCTTACCCACATCTCATGCCTCTGGAACCTTGGACTCCCTAAGTCAATTCCTCACATAAGCTGCCCCGAGTTCTAATCATTGGTTCGAAATATCCAAATTCTTGAAACTAGCCATTGGGCCCCATGGAATAGGAAGCTTTTAGTAGAGCAGGCTCAGCAGCCACAGAACTAGTAGAATGAAAGCCTGGATAATGGAAAACAGTCCCCACGTACCATGCTCTGTAAGATGGGGCCTGGGTCACTGGGTAGACAGGGAATCAGAGAGGCCAGATCATTAGGGGGAAGCTGGGTAAAGGGAACCTTTATCTTCTTCATCCTTAAAATTGGAAATGTATCATTTGGATAGGAATCTGGCATCTAGAGGCCTTTTCCTTTTGGCTGTGCTTCTCAGGGCACAAGTACAGCATTCTGGGAATGGAAGCTCCTGTCCCACACTGCTGCGGTAGTGAGATGAGGAATGATTGGGACACAGAGAAGATGGTAATGAGACCACTACTCAGCAAGTGCCTAACCTGGCTTGATGGTTGTGGTTATAGTAATCAGAGTTTAGGTTGTCGGTCAAAGTTAAATAGCACACAAGCTGATTTCCTTTGCTCTGTCATTCATGTGTGTCAGCACTATTTATTATCTTCATTATCTTGTTGATATGGACACGGACACTGATTGAGGACAAGAGACTTTCCATCTATACCCCAACTACTGTCAAAGTCCTGTCTGTTTGATTCTGAAACAGTGGTTCTCAACCTGTGGGCCACAGCCCCTTTGGGTGCTGAATGGCCTTTTCACAGGGGTTACATATCAGATATGTACATTATGATTTATAACAGTTGTGAAGTAGTGAACGAAATCATTTTCTGGTAGAGGAGGTCACTACCACATGAGGAACTTATTAAAAGGTCTCAGGGTTAGGAAGGTTGAGAACCACTGCTCTCAAATGACACTACCCAAACTGTAATGTCCATGCATTCACTAGGAATCTAGAGCTAATGAAAGGGGGGGGGGGGGGGCAGCGGGGGGGGGGGGGCCTGGGACTGTGCCCACCCTTCCTGAAGCACAGTGATGCTAATGTTGCTGGGGTCAGGACCATACACTGACTGTGGAGGTGCTGCTGGGTACTGACTGCTTTTCAACTGGCTACTTTTTAGGCTCACCTGAAGTCAGGGGACTTTAAAAATCAACCCTGCTGCCCATCCGCGGCCATCAACTCATACTGCACTTGGCCAGAATGCACCTAAGGTGTGCACATCTGCAGTGGAGGTAGTTAAAGGAAGTCAGAGTGAGCCTCAAGGTATTCATGAAACAACTGGACGAGGCTCAAAGGCAGCTGTGGAACCTATGGAGCTATGGAAATGGTCTTTTCCAGGGAGCCATGGGTGTGCTTTCTATTGCTCCGATACACACCCTGAGCAAAAGCAATTTGGAGAGGGTTAGGGCTTATTTCATCTTATAGCTTAAACCCATCATGGGGACCAAGGCAGGACCTCAAGCAGGAACCCGGAGACAGGAATTGAAGGAGAGATCACGGAGGAATGCTGGTTACTGGCCTGTTTTCCCCAGACTTGCCTGCTACCTTTTAGATAGCTCAGGCCCACCTCGCTATAAATAGCACCACTTACAGTGGGTTGGGCCTTCTTTCATCAATTAGCAATTAATCAATGGAGCCTCCCTCTTCCCACGTGGTTCTGGGTTGTGTCCAGTTGTGGCTGCAGCTACTACCTCTAACGGTGGGTTGAGTGACTCTGTGCTGGGTTCAGTGGACCGGATGGCGTCCCTTCTGGTTTCCATGCAGTGTACTATGAAGGCATGTCTGTGCTCATCCTGGTCTTGGTACTAGGAGCAGAGGCATCTCCTCCAAACAGCTGGCAGCACAGTTGGGTGGAACCTCTGGCTTCTCATGCATTGTCTTGGTGGCCTGACAGATGCCAAGGAAGGACTGGCAACTGTGGGCAGCCTTGGAAATGTTATTTCATGCAGCCTAATCCAGTCAGAACAATCAGGGTGTTCTGCCTAGATGGGGCACCTCCATTGTTAGGTCCTACAGGGTACAAACACAAATAGCCAGGAATAAGACAGCTATGATTGGATGCAGAGAGGAAACTGGGATTGCTTAAAAGAAAGATTTGGGGATTCATTGACTCCCTCTTTCTTTCTTTCTTTCTTCCCTTTAAAAAAAAATATACCTCCTTTACCCAAGAGTTTGGGATTCTGGGAAGTTGGGACGTAGATAGAGCGTGCTTGCTGGTGTGTACTCAGTGTCTGTGACATTTCATGCACTTCAGATACATCAGTTTAAAAAAAAAAAGTCTTCTAAATGTTTTGGGAATATGTGTCTAGAGCACAGGAGAAATCTGAGCTGGGACAACAGTCTGGGAGTTACCAGCTCACAGTGTTGCCAAAATTCCATCTCTAGGAGAGGCTTAAAGTCCCCTCTTGCCCCATTAAGGTCCCAGTGACAACCTGAGATGCAGTGTATCAAAGTTTGCTCTGGGGAACCAATGCTATTACTGGGTCTACAGAGCAGTGGGTGAGAGGTCACAGTCAGTAGCAGGGGTGACCTAAGAGCCGACACACTGGAGGGTGTGCACCCAACATGGATGATGGCTTTCCCACAGCCATGGAGATGGAGCCTCCTCCTTGGTCCTTCCTCACCTGTATCCTCTAGACTCTTCCAAAGACCCAGAGATCATGAGAAATTGTGCCCGAATTGTACACATCTGGTGTGGATGGGGAGCTGGATGCCCATGAGAGCTCCCATGAGAGAAGGTCAAACAGCCAAGAGGTGTATAACCTTTGGAGATCAGGCACAGGGAACTTCAGACGGCAGTAGTGCACCTCAGGGCTTAGACTTGTATTCTGTACGGAGGTTATTCTATGAAGAAAGAGAAGAGAAGCAAGAAAGATGCACATCTATGGGCATCAATGTTTAAAAGACACAAAAGCAATGACTGGATTGATACAAATCAAATGAGATGAGAGAATGAAAAGAGGGTAGTGGAGTGGGCAACTGATGATGTCAGATTTTGAGAGGGAGTTAGCAGCTTGCAATTTCTAATGCTACATCTCTACTTTCTAATTCTTTCGTTTTTATATGTCGGGGGTGGGTGGGTGGGTGTGCACACACACATGTGCCCAGCAGGAAAAGGGCATCAGATCCTTTGGAATCTAGAGCTGGAATTACTGGTTGTTGTAACCTGCCCACCATGGTTGCTGAAAATGGAACTCAGGTCCTCTGAAAGAGGAGCAAGTGTTGTTAACCACCAGAGCTTCCTTCAAGCTTGCTCAAACCTATTCCTCTTTAAGGATGAACTGTGCCAGAGGGCGGCTCACTCTCCCTTCTTTGTCTGCTTCAACCTGTCTAGAATTTGTAATGGTTGCATTTGAACACTTTCTATTCTCTATAGTTATTCATTAATTTATAGGTTTTATTGCACTTTTATTTGAACGGAGTGTGACTATAGTTAGCACCTCATTGCAGGTAGGTGGGAAGTGAAAGGTCGTGCCTGCCTATCTTGTCTGGACTTTCCAGTGAGCCCTGAGGTCGTAGGCACACATGAAAAAGAGGCTGGTTAGCCACTGAGATGCTTGAGCGGGTTAAGGGAATTGTCCCTAAGTGTGATGACCTGAGTTCAAACTCCGGCATCCCCATATTGGTTGGAGAGAGCAGCTTGCTGCAACTGTCCTCTGATCTCCACACATATGTCCAACAGCCGCACAACTACCACACAATAAGTGATTAAGTATAAACATTGTTAGAGTAAAAGAGTATAGCAGGTCTTCCTTGAGCCCACCTCTTGGGCCAACAATTTTGTCCAACATGAAAGTGTTAATATATAGAGATAATTAATTACTTTAATTATAGGTTTCACTATGACGTTTTTATATATGTCTACCCCATTTGGCCTCTCTTACTCCCCCATGGCTCATTCCCTGAAAGTCTCACTCAAGCATTTCTTGTCATGAGTGTTTGTGTGCGTATAAACTTAGATTCTACACATGAGAATCATGACATTTACCTCTCTCCCCAAAATAAGTTTTTCATGTCATATAGATTTAGACAGAGATAAATCCAGAAGGGAGGAAGTGATAAATTGGAGAGTATTACTCCCTCTCTCCAACCGCCAAATCAAATCAAATCAAATCAAATCAAACCATAGACACCAGTCCTTACCACGTATCGCTTCGTGCCGCAGCAAGGATTCCATCCCATTTCCCTATATTCTTCAGTGCTGGGCTTCCTTTACACGTCAAAGAGTGAAAAGGATGAACCCGGAAGCTTTACATCCTCTTCAGAAGGAAGTGGCGCTGGCATCCAAACAGAAGCGGAAGTACAGTGAGTCCCAATTACTGTTTCGTTATATATTTAGTTACATTGGAAACCCAGACACACTTAATTGGGCTATTCACAGTGATGCCAAGAATGTATAGTTACAACATTGTTCCAGGTGATTCTGATTAATGGTGGTTACCAGTTCCCACTGCTCCAGGCCCGAGGCTCAGTGGGAGCTGGTGTCTAAACTCCCCCTGGTGCATGATGGGTAAAGAAGGAGAGAATGGTGCCTGCACACAAACGTTATTTGTCCTTCCTAGGAGACTTGATATTTTCCAGAGCTTTTGAAAAGTACGTATTCCGTATTCCACTCTTCCATGAGCTCGGAACTTGGCCTTGAATTTGTTTGTGGAAATAAGTAGCCTCATTTTAATACTACTTCTTTAGCCTCTGGCAAGTAAGGAACTTTTAATAGTAGAGCTTGAGAAAGGGCTAAAAATAGAAATAGGGAAGCAACCGTACCACACGCAGAGTCAGGTCCACAGCGGAAAACAGAGAGAGGAGACCCTCCGATATAGGTAACCGGAGTGCCCTGGCTCAGTGTCTATATAATAAGAAAATAAAATGTAATGCCAAATTGGAGGTGAGAAAGATCCGCTGGGGAATTTCCGAATCATAGTTGATTGGAGAGTGGGGCATACCAGAAGAGATAGCCTCCATGACGTCGTGCATGGGAGGCAAGTGGTACCCTCCTGCCCTCTCTCTACTGTTTATTTTGAGATCAAGTCTCACTAGCTCAGGCTGGCCTTGAACTTGCAATCCCTCAAGTCAGCCTTCAGCTAGAATTACAGGTCTTTTTGCCAAGGCCTGACTTTGTAAATTGCTTTGGACAGCCTCTAGCCAGAAAACTGTCATTAAACTCCAAAGCTCTGTCTCCTAAACTTCTACTAATTTGTCGTAAAAGGCCGCTGTCATTGGTTTGAATCTCACCCTTTATTTTGTGTTCTTTAGCTTTCTGAAAGATGTGATTATAAAAGGAGGCAGAGTCGGGAACTCTCTTCCCTCCGCACTGATTCTGAGGACAGCTTAGCTACCTAAGCCTCATTTCCGAGACGCTGAACAGGAAGCGCTGCTACTTCTCAGGTCTGTCTCTGGGGTGGTGCATCCATGTCAGGGTGGGATTATTATGGGGTAGGAAGAATTGTTTTTTATATACTCACGTGTTGTGGAATGCTCATGGGTTTGGGTACAGCATACATGGAGAAGTCAGAGGTCAACCTCTGATGTCCCCCAGCCCTCCCCACTCTCCCTACCTTTTGTTTAGGACAGGGTCTCTCTCTGTCACCTGAAAGTGTAGCTCACCTATCAGGCTAGCTGTGTAGTGTGCTTTGCGAGTTCTTCTTGTCTCCACCTCCAATCTTATTTTTATTTTATTTATTTATTTATTTATTTATTTATTTATTTATTTATTTTGGTTTTTCGAGACAGGGTCTCTCTGTATTAGCCTTGACTGCCCTGGACTCACTTTGTAGACCAGGCTGGCCTCGAACTCACAGTGATCCGCCCACCTCTGCCTCCCGAGTGCTGGGATTAAAGGCGTGCGCCACCACCGCCCGGCTTTCCACCTCCAATCTTAGAGTGGACAAAAACAACAAACAATGACAACAACAACAAGCCTGACATTGCTTCATCTAGCTTTCTACAGGGTTTCTGGGGATCTGAAATCAGGTTGCCACTCAGGAGCTCTACTAAAGGTCTGCCTAGTGTCTCCTGTCTGGGTTGTCTTCTTTCTTTGGATGCCAGGCTGATATAAGTCCTGGGTTTGATTCTCCTTCATCCTTTTCATCACTTAGGGATGGTGGGAAAATCCCTCAAGATATGAAAGCCCAGGCAACTGGGAGATACACTCCGACCCCCGAAACCTAGCAAGCTATCCCACACAGCTTTCGAGAGGCTGAGGAGAAGCTGTGTGCCCACTCTGTGCCTGTAGGAGAGGAGGAAAATCAAGGGGTGGCCAGCTCAGGGACAAAGGGCAATATAAGCAGAGAACAGGGTTTACCTCCTAGTCCTAGACGGGACAGGAGGAGTTATATTCCTAAAGACATATTGCTTTGCAGAATAAGAAGGTTAAACTTGTGTCAGTAGAAATAAAATCAACAGTTAGACTTTACCATTTATTTTAAAGCAGGGACAATGAGAAAAAAAATTTAAGTATTTTTTCTATATATCAAATGTTTTTGTTTTCTATTTCCTTGCTTCTAGCTCTTCCTTTCTTCCTCTACATTTGAATATTATCTGCACGCCATGTTCGGAGCTACGGTCAAAAACATTTATTGGCACGTTATGAACTTTAATGGTTATTACAATGTCTTATATTACAGTTTTAAAATAAGCTAAACATTTCAAAGTATTTCCAAATGACTCAGAAGCGCTACCAAATCCCCATCTTTAAGTCATCGCGCTGATGACTCTCTGTCACCATCTAGAGGTGATGCACATGTATTGCAGGCCCAGTTCTTAGGAAATTGAGTATCTAAAGTCAGCCCAGAAGTTATGGCTTTGCAAATGTTTGTGTTTCAGCCCTGCAGGACAATTTGGACACGTTCACCTGTAAATGAATACAATTGGAATTTTTATTGTTATATTTATATGAGAAATGGGTCTCAGAAACTGAACCAGTTGTTTGTTTGTTTGTTTTGTTGTTGTTTGTTTGTTTGTTTGTTTGAGACTGAAACTTATTGAGGTACAAGAACTGGAAAGACACTTGGGGGGATGAACCACTTATGTTAGGTTCATAAGGAGGCTATGGACCTTAATGGATGGGCACTTAATGACTCCATGTTGATGAAGAAAAGATTAACATTAGAACTACACTTCTCATTCGTGTTCTCACCCGGGAAACACCTTCCTCAGCCCCACCCTGGGAACATCTGGAAGTCTGTCCCAACTGTGTGTATGTGGCAGTTAATATTGGCTGCCAATTTGACACAATCTAGAATCACCAAGAGATAAACCTCTGGTCATGTCTATGTGGCCCTTGGCAATCCAGAACATTGGGCTAATAATGCAGGTGGAAAAACTCACTCTAAATGTGGCTGCCACCAGTCAGTCCGTGGGTTGAATCTTAGACTGAATAAAAAGGACATAGTGAGTTAAGATGCCTGCATTCATCTCTCTACTTCCTGGCTGCGGACACAATATGGCCGGCTGCCTATCTTCCCTTATGGGATGAACTGTATCCCCTGTAACCATGAGCCAAAATTAACCTTCCCTCCCTTATGTCAGGCACTTTGTAGTTTGTCACAGTACTGAGAAAGGTAGCTGACCCAGAGTGCTACTGGCGCGGAGTAGGGTCGAGGCCAGAGGGAGGTTGCTAAACACTCTGTGTTTGTAATGCCCAGAGCAGTCCCTCATCATAAACAATTACCCATGTCCAAATCTCAGCAGTGCTCAATCTGAGACGGAGCACAGGGTATGTAATTTAGAGCTGTTTCCTTGGATTCTAACCTTGAACCCAGTTGCCCAAAGAGGAGGCCTGAGGGCCTGTGGATACTTTCTTTCAAACTCATCTCAGTGTATGGGAAGAACATTAGCCAGGGGCACCGTGAATATCAGCTGATTGTGGGCAGACCATTTGACCCTCCAGTGTCCAGTTTACTTGCTGCTGTGATTTTTATAGCACTGTTGACCCCGGTCTCCTTCCTTGTTCAGTCTGTTGGTTAGTGACATCGTGGAGTGATGTTTTTACTGCATCTCTTTGATGTCTAATTTCCTTCAGTATCCAGTTCTTCTGTGAAGTCACCTAATGCATTAAGTCACCCATCACCATCTGCTGGATGCTCATCTCTGGGTCCTATACCCAATGGATCCTGGCTCAGCATCACAGGCAATTTTGGTGCACATGTACGTTTCACGTAACGTACCATATTATACAAAGTAATGGAAATATTCTTTGTTCTTACTTTAAAGCCTACTTATGAAATGCATAGAAAACATACTTAGTTCTTAGGGTAAACTTTAGATATATTATGATGATTCTTGTTTAACATATTATACGACAGGGCCCTGGGAAGCCCCAGGGATTACAGAACCCTGCCTTTTTATCACTTTGAAGCCTTGCCTCATCCTTTCAGCAGATACCTGCCACATTCTGCCTCTACACTCCATGTTTATCACCCACTGTTGCGTTCAACGAACTAGAATACATATACTGACCTATCAGTTTTTTTTTTTCTAAGATAGATGTGGACCTCACTTAGGTGGTATTAAGGGATCTGAGCAGGGCTGTCTCCTTCCCTTGCCAGCCTTTATCTTAGATCTATCATTGCACCCTCTGATGCTAGCAATAGCAGCCTAACATCCCCCTCTCCAGCTTGCCTCGGGGTACCTCCGGTCTGTCTACATGCTCAACGGGCTTCCCATTGGCTGGGTTTTGGAGCAGATACTGCCTACCACCTACAGACAACACACATCCACTGAAATCTAATGCTTTTCGGCATCCTCTACACCTGCATGCTCTGTATATGCCTCCTGCCAATGCTACAGGGCCCTTCTCATGCAGCCACTAGATGCTTTTGTCTCTGGCCTGTTTAATGCTGAAACTTTCCCACTTCAAGCTCTTCATGTATGATATGCCCTCTCTCTTATCAGGTGGATCCTAGTCCCCTCTTGTAAAACGGACCTACTGTTTTGGGCTTTTTTATTTTCCTCAGTGGCATCTCTAAGAGATGTCTCATGTCTCACAAGTCTCTTTCCTTCCCTTCTCCCCCCCCCCTCCTTTATTCTTGCTGGCTTAAGAGCCTATCTGTGCTCTTTAATGATATTCGCCATCACATGTTTCTATTACGATTTTACTGTAGCTGAATTACCCAATAATGGTCTTTTCCTCTGGCCTGTGAGAAAGTATTTCCTCACTACAAACTGTAGAGATCAAAAGAATCAAATGCACTGACTAAATGGAATGGGAGGCATTGCAGGGCCACAGCAAAGTTGTTTCTTAAGGCCAGTATAAAGAGGTTGGGGTGTCTAGGGACAAGATTCAACTTGTAGAAGAGAGGTCGTGGAGAAGACCACCTCGGAGCAGGGCTGGAGGGGGAGGGGTCACACACTGCTAGTGAGTAAGTTCTTCAACCTGCCGTAGATGTGCTAGTTACTGACCGAATAGGGCGCAGCTGGGTGATCTTGAGTGTATCCAAGCTTCGTGTTCTTTATCAAAGATTCAGGATTCCCACCTGGTCAGGGCGGGGCTGGGGATGTGGCAAAAGAGATAAAACTGCCGAAAGTTTCCTGAGAACTCTGAGTTTCTTCGCCCCCGTGACCAGGAGATTTGTCCAGAAGTCACACCTCTTACCTGAGCCTCTGGCTTCTCAGCTCATCTGCCTGAGCGAGGATCCCAAGGCGGCCCTGAGCGCTGCCCCCCCCCCCGCCCCCCTTCTCCTGGCCGTGCGTCTGTCCTTCCCTCTCCCTAACTCCCACCCGGCCTCCCCGCCCCCCTCCGTCCCCTCCCTCGGAGCCCAAGCCCAGGAATCCCACGCCCTTTGCAGCACAGGAGCTGCACAGAACGAACCCGGGGAAAACTCGTGTCGCCAATCACCGCGCGGAGGAGAGGCGGGCGCTGGGCTCCGGCGCGCAGTAGAAGCCAGCAGGCGCGGCTCTGCGCGAACCGCAGACAATCACTCTGATACCAACAAGCGCGCAGACCCCCTGGCATCATCGGCAGAGCTTCCCAGCCACCGGCGCTACAGACCCGACTCTGGGAACCCCCTGCACCCCGAAGCGCCGCAGGCCCGCGCGGCCAGAGGAGGGAGGAGGCTCATAGGCTCCGGGCCATGTGAAACGCAGCGGCGACAAGCACCTGGCGTCACACCTGGGGCTCAGCTGCCCTCGGGGGACAATGAGCGCCTCTCGCCGCCACCAAGTTCGCACCTGACCATGGAGTGCGCCCTCCTGTTCCTGTGCGCTCTCCGGGCCGCCGGTCCCGGGCCGCCGTGGGGTCCCGCAGGACTGGGGCGTCTGGCCAAGGCAGGTGCCACCACCGAGGGGCGCGCCGCAGCACAGCCGGGACCAGGGAGGCGCCCGCCCCGTGGCGCTGCTCACACGCGGGTGTCACCCTTTTCTTTCTTGCAGGCGCTCCAGCTGTGCTGCCTCTGCTGTGCTTCGGTGGCCGTCGCCTTAGCCAGTGACAGCGGTGGCAGCGGATTAAATGATGGTTCGTATTTGCCCTCCCTGTGTGAACTCCATCGTCCCGCAAGGGCTTTTCCCCTGCACGCTATCTGTCCCCTTTGTGTGAGAGAGAAATGTTAGAAAAAGGCACACCTCCTAACCTGGCAGGTGTGTGCTGTCTCAGAAAAAGGCTCCCTGGTTGGAAAAGGGGAACGTGGCAAGCAAGGTCTGTGAGCTTATCAGAGAATCAGTGCCTCTAGCTGCGAGTCACATAGATGAGAAAATAATTTCCCTCTTTCCCAGATGGCTCATTAAGAAAAGGAATCCGAACTTAAGAAATTAGAAAGGAAGTGGGCACCACCGAGTAGGAACTTGATAAAAGGCTCCTTCGTTTCCTTCCTCCTCTGGAAAAGCCACAGAAAACTAATTCTAGTTGAGGCTGAGAGTGGGTGAGCCCTTACCCCTCTTGCTATTTTCCCACTGCCCCTTGCTTCTCTCTTCAGTGCCATGGATGCTCAAAGATGCCTTTCGGTGGAAGGTGGAGAGTGCTAGCACGGGGTGCTTTAAGTCTTTATCTCCCTACCCCCACCCCTGTCTGTTAAGTCCTCTGGCTTCAAAGGTCCAGAGATCTCGCTTACGTTTTCCTCATTTATTAACTCCACAGTACTTGCAGAGAGGGAAAGCCTTCTTTTCAGTGTTTTGCTAGCTGCAGGAGAACAGCTGAGGTTTGCTCAGGGCTCTTCAGGGAGACCTTACCTGCCAGCATGCATTTCTTGGGTCTCTAAACTTTTCATCTTTATAGAATTGAGTCCTCTTGTCTAGATGCAAGGGATCATTCTGACACTGGGAGCTGAGAGGACAGGAGACCCAGAAATGCCCTCATCCAGTCAGATAGATACTAAAAATTTCTCTCCTATCCCGTCAGGATCTAATGGCCAGGGAGCCCTCCTTCCCAGGCGTGGCCTGTAAAGACTTCTTTGTTTTGGTTTTGGAGGTGGAGTCTCCAGTAATCTAGGTATGGAGATGACCTTGACCTTAGGATCTTCCTCCCCTGCCTCCCTAATACTGTTTCACAGGCATGCCCAACACACCTGGTTTATGTAGTGATGAGGATTGTACCTAGGGTCTCATGCACGTTTAGCAAGAACTCTGCCCACTGAGGTATTTCCCAGCCACGCTGAAAGACCATCAGTAGCTAGCATAGCAAGGCATTCTTTACAGGGAACTGTCTGCCCCCTCCCCCGGACAGAACTGAATATGTGTTCCTCCCTTGAATACAAACTTGTAGCAAGTGTCTGGGGTGGGTGAGGCACGGGGATGACTGGCTTAGACCCTGGCACGCTCTTCACCTAAGAGCAGGTGGAGTTTCAGATGGCTGTGAACAAGGAGGTAAGAAAAACACTAAAGCTGGTGCAGTAAAGCATGCCTGTAATCCCAGCACTCAGGGAGGCGGAGGCAGGAGGATCTCTGAGTTAGAGGCCAGCCTGGTCTACAGAGTGAGTCCAAGACAACCAAGGCTACACAGAGAAACCTTGTCTCAAAACACAGCCAGACACACACACACACACACACACACACACACACACACACACACACACTGTAGAAACCTTGTCTGGAAAATATGTCAGAAATGGCTATTATGTGTTCAAGTAAGACTCTGGTAGATAGAGAAAAATGGCTTTTCTCTTTAACAGAAAGCAAGCAAGACTGGCTTTAATCAATAGCTACATACCTGCAGAGCAACATATCAGAGATTTTTAAGACCTAAAACATGTCCCGCTCAGTTTTAAGGGAAAGAGAAGGAAAACACATTTTTTGTTTTATTTTCTGAAAATATGTCATGATAGGGTGTTTCTAGTTGAAAGGAGAGAGGGAGAAAATGGGGGAGCCATAAAAGATTTGGCCACGTCTTGAAAGACACAAATGGCTCAGAAAGAAACAGGCGTGTCATTGTCATGTTGGGTTTCTTTGCTAATGTGAAAGCCTAATTAGATATAATTAGAATATTGTGTATCGATCCCTACACACTGTAAGACTTCCTGATTCCTTTGAGTCTTCTGTTTTCATTTCGTTGTTGTTTGACTGTTCAGGGAAGGGAATTTTTCCCCATTTTTTAATTCTTCAAGCCAAGGACCCAAGTGACTCAAAAATGCCTCTTAGTTGTTCGGAATCTCTCTAAACACTTTCCAAATTAGTTTCCCATTCTGTGCCTAGAAAGTGGAAACCCAGAACTTTCTTTTTTCTTTCTTTCTTTCCTTTTATTTATTTATTTTTTTAATTTTTTTTTTTTAATGCACACATGGCGTGCTCCACATCATCTTCTGGGATGATGCTTTTCAATTCCAATGTTTTGTGAAAGAAAGCAGTGTACTGATTTTGCTCTTTCCCGCAGCAAATTGTTTCCTAGCTGCCCACCCCCCCTTCCACACACACCCCCAGATCGCAAAGCAATTAGTGCTGCTCAGGGGAGCCAGGGGGAAGGCATTTTAAAACATGTCTTTCCAGGTGTCCCTGATCTGCCACACCTCCTCCAACAAGTCTGAGCAGTTCGAAACATTAGCCTCTATCTAGGATGCTTCTGATGGATTGGAGGCATGGTTGTATTTTAGGCCTTAGATTAAACAAGAGAGACCTCGGTGGGAGCTGTTTGAGACACCAGGGATGAACCAAGTGCTGGCATCCTACCCTCATGTGTAGTGGCATTGCGAGAAGGAGCTGGCTGCCCCCTTGTAATAAGCTGGGAGATCATCAAAAGCTGCACACTTTCTGAGTCATTTGCAGTTTAACCTCTGCCAGAAAAGTTTCTATGCTTAGTTCAAACTAAGCGAGGCTATCAATCTCCCGGAAGAAAAATTCCCCTTTTATATTTATTAATTTGGTCAAATAATAATAATAATAATAATAATAATAATAATAATAATAATAATAA
>OU015753.1:14129571-14155466 GCA_907169655.1 Acomys percivali
AATAATAATAATAATAATAATAATAATAATAATAATAATAATAATAATAACAACAACAACAACAACAACAATAACAACAACAATAATAATAATAATATAAACAATACATATGGATGCTCCATAGCTAATATATGAAGAGTCTCTATATTTCTTTTCAGTCTGAGTAGTGACCTTTCACCCAAACATCTTTGAAATGTATCAAAATTACACTTAGCTTTTAGTGTCTGTGGGAATTATTTTTTTTTAATGCTAGGCAAGCCCTATGCCACCAGACACATCCCCAGCTATTGCCTGTGTAAGTTTAAGGTGGCAAAGCCCAGTTGCACATAACGCGATGCACCTGAGCCTCTCTGAGTTCTCTTCACCGTTAGGTGCATGCTATGGGGCAGCCTGCTAGAAAATGACCCTTTGGCATCTTCAGCTCTGCGTGCTGACAGCTAAATTTTTCTACTACAGATTACATCTTTGTCTCGCCAGTTGAAGTGGACTCGGGCGGCACATACATCTCACACGACATTTTGCACAACAGGAAAAGGCGATCGGCACACAGTGCCAGCAGCTCCCTGCACTACCGCTTTTCAGCATTTGGACAGGATCTACACTTAGAGCTTAAGCCCTCGGCGATTTTGAGCAGTCACTTTATAGTCGAGGTACTTGGAAAGGACGGGGCTTCAGAGACTCAGGAGCCTGAGGTGCAGCAGTGTTTGTATCAGGGAATTATCAGAAATGACAGCTCGTCCTCTGTTGCTGTGTCTACGTGTGCTGGCTTGGTAAGTCTGCCCTGGTCTAATGGAGCTCGCTCTTTTCGTGTTTTGTATACCTTGAATGAACAGATGTCTGAAGGATTAAGCTCTCTCCAGCCAACTCCACACACTCATACTGCCAGCTTTGATACATATAATGTTCTCAATTGAATTAATCTAATCTTGTCTCTGAAAAGAAAAAGAAAAAGAAAATATAATAGAACTTTAATGAGCATTTAGAACATTCTTTTGATGTTTAATGGCTTGGGCCGTTTCATTCTCTGTGTTTGAGACCATCCCTAAGGAAATTAATTTGATGGATACCATTCCCTTTGCAAAGTCTTGGGAGACCAGGCGTTCTATAAATCTAACAGGCTACATGAGTCTCCATTGCTTTGAAAGGGGGAAAACTGTGGTTTAGTATAAATTTGTATTTGACTTGATGGAATGGGGGGGTGTCTTTTGTTTTTCTTATAAAAATCTCTTGGGGGTGTACTACTTGCAGAAGGCATCCTTTTAGAATGTGGGGTGGTGTGTGTGGACCGGGAGGATAAAGTGTGGTACCCAGGGAGGCAGGACTTTTAAAAGCACCCGGGACAAGCTTGATTTCCTTTCAGTATAATCTTTCTGTGTCAAACACCAGGCCAAGAATATTCATGTAAAAGATCCTCAGAATCCAATCAAATATACAAGGCAGTAAATGACATCCTTGGCTTTCATTTCACGTTGCAATAGGAAAATGTCTCAGACTGGCAGCTGTGTTGGTATTAGAGACACATGGTGATCACGCTGTGGCGTGAAGGAGGAAAATGTGAGAAAGCCCAACTGGGAGTTAGTTGGTGATATGCATGTGGCATGCAGCTTGCCTAAGCAAGAGGTGTGGCTTTTGGCGTAGGCTGGGGTGAATGAGGGCTCCCGCATTGTTCAAGGGTTAAGATTTTTCAGTTACAACTTTTTTTCCCCCACAGTGTTGTCCTGAAATCCAGCCAAAACCATAACCACAGTCGCCATATTCTTTAGTGTATTGAAGTTACAAAAATAAAATGAGTTAGCAATATCCAACTACTCTTGGTTCATTTGAATGATGACCGTCTCAAGGATTCCCCGTGTTAGTTATGACATGGTTACATACATGTGTGCACACACATGCATGAACACAGTTTAGTTTTTGTTCCTTGGTTTATTGTGGTGAGTCCTCTGCTAGGTTTTGGCATCCTCTTGAGTTTCCCCCTCTCTGCCTATTCAATTTCCAAAAGCCTTCAAGGGTTACTCCCTCCACCACAGAGCCTTCAGTCTGCAGCTCTTCTCATTCTTACGAAATGGCGCTTCTTCATGTTTTGAACTCAGAATTCTGCTCTTTGCCAGTGGCAGAAAGTCCGTCCGATCAGTTAGCTCACGAGTAGACATCAGGTTATCTTTTCTAGTGAAGAGTTTCATGTTTGAAGTGGGAACCAAGCACCATGTAAGGCAGAAGAATGGAGTAGGTTAACAATTCTCCAGCTTTCACAAAAGTGAAATGACTAACTTGGAGGTCTGCTCGGCAGAAGACAGGTTGTCCCAGCTTTTCAATGAGCAAGGTGTATGGACTTAGTTACCTTGACCTCACTGGGCTTTGGTTTGCTCTCTGGAGTCATGTGACATGACCGCTGAGGTTTTTATAGTGTCTAGGCATCAGACTCTGAGGATCTGATGTGTTGCTCTTGGAAGAGCCTATTTGGTAAGAGGTAGGGAAGGATCAAATTTATTTGTCCTAAGTTTTCTACCACCCCTTTCTCATCCTCCCATCAAGCACCTGTGAAATTCTTAAACTTAGAAGAATGGCAAGAAACTAAGCGAGAGAGCATGGAACTCAATCTCACTAGCAAGTGGTGACCCTGATCCATATTCATTTTGTTAAAATGTGAAAACAGAAAAATGTAAAAAAGCAATAGTATAACTTGATTAATTTGTACCGTATACGAGAGCCAAGAGGAAACAGAACATTGCTAGTGCCCTAAGAAGGGCACTCAGTTGTTCCTTACCTCAACTAGTCTTTCCTTACTGTCCATTTGAGGTAACTATTGCCCTAACAAAATTTGTGGTATATTTATGTTTATTGAAAAATTGCTATTTAAGAAGAATCATGATGTACTTCGTGATATGATAGTGTTTTTGTTTGTTTGGTTGGTTGGTTGGCTCTTGTTGTTGTGTTCTCATTCTCTGGGATATATACCCAAGCGTAAAGTTGCTGTGTCCCAGGGTAGGCGTAGGTGAAGTTTTTGCAGGTGTTGTGACTCGGCTTTTCAAAATGGCTGTGCCAGTCTACACTTCAATCAGTGGTCCATGGGAAAGTTTTGGATGCTTTCCGTTCCCACTAACAGTTCATAGTATCGGCCTTTTCCACCTTAGTCTTCTTATAGGTGTAAATTGGGTACCCCGTTGTAGCTTACATCTTTCTGATGGTTAATGAAGTGAAATGTGGCCTTTATTTGCCATTTATATGCCTTCTTTAATAATCTCTTTACTACATGTAGACATGTTTTCAACCTAAATAGTAGTGTGTGCTCTGTTCTCAGTGGATAGAAACAAGGATTCTAAGCAGAACACCCTTGCTAGCTCAGCATCCTCCCTACTGTGGCTATCACTCTGATGTCATCTATTTCATTCATGAGATAGCACATCATGTAAGACCCACTAAAGGTACCAAACTGAGAGGGAAGGCCTGTCTTCCCTCCTTTCACTTTGTATAAGAACTGGTAAGCATCTTTGGCCAAGAGGGAGGCTCATAGTACCCCTAAGGTTAATTGACAGGTGCAGCGATGGATTCAGAATGTTGCAGATGTTCCAAAAGGTTAGCAGATGGACTTGTGTCTAAAGGCTTGTCAGAGTGACTTGTTAAACAGTTAATGTGCCAGAGGATACAGGCAGTTCTTTATCCATTGGTGTGGATGCTAACGGGACATGGATGGTACTGTGGTACTGTGAGATGAAATAACTTCTTTTAAAGGGCTAGACCACTGGCTTCAGAATCCCTTTAGATGTGATAGCCATCTCCCAGTGTGCTTGCAGAATGTATTAGGAAAGTAATCAGTCACCTGTAAATGATCTGGGAAAATGCCAGCTGGAAAGCTAGCATCTACCTAGACCTAGGGAAAACTCAGGAAAAAAATCCCACAAAGGATAGTAAAAGTATAGTAGTGAAATGCATTGATTCTTCTTGTAGGTGGGAAAGTAGGCATACACACTCCAGCTGGGATGTTTCTGGCAGGAGATTTCCCCCGAATAATTTAAAAATTACCCAGTGTTTAAAATATTTCTAATACTTCCTTGGAATGCACACCGACCATGCCAAGCTGACAGAATTGACTTTAAGGAGTTCAGTGGGTTGTTCCATAATTTCAAAACTTCACAAAACAGGAGCCAATGCATTTTGCCTGGCATTAAGTGTGCATGTGACTCTTGACTTTTAATAACCAAATGTCTGTCCTGGGTTCCCTCTGCTCATTCCACCTGGTGACCTTAAAACTCAGTGAATGTATTGGAATTGCAGCCTTTGTCACAGAATCATGGGGTTACATATTAACCTCATCCGCAGCTGCCTGCTATATATGTCCTTTTATGTCCTTTCTACTCTACAAAGCCTCCTTCCTCCCTCTGCCCACTACTGTGATGAGGAAGAAGGCGTGCCTGCCAGCAAGCCAAAGCTTTGGAAAAAAGACCTCACCTTGCTGTCAAATTGTAACTCACTCTAGAATCTCATCTGTGTTCCTTCCTTAATTCCATCTTCTGTCAGACTTTGCCTTTCCTCAAAGATTTTAATGTTTTTAAAAATTCTACTTTAGGAATCCTTTTGTTTAAAAAAAATTAGTGACTTAACTAGGTCTGGTGGTGCATGCCTTTAATCCCAGCACTTGAGGAGACATAGGCAAGTGAATCTCTGAGTTCGAGGCCAGCCTGGTCTACAAAGTGAGTCTAGGCTAGCCACAGGTACACAGAGAAGTCCTGTGTTGAAAAAAATAATTTGGAAAAAATAAAAATAAATGACTATAGATAATGCCCCATTTGATTAGCTCTGTCTGAGAAGCTAAACATTTGGATTCCTTTCCTTAAGACTGGAATTTGAGCCCAGAAATGTATACTTTTCTGAATGATCTTGGTGTGCTTTAGTATTTGAGAACTAGTTCACTGTAAACACTTGTGTTTGAGAATGTGTGGGCAAACCATGTCAACTTATTGATTCCTTCATCCAGTGGCTGTTTATTGCTTCCATCATGGCAGACATTTTTCTTAGCACAGTGGGTAAAGCTGTGACTGGGCAGGATGCAGACACCATTAACACACTGACAGAGGTGTCTAGCCTTTTATTTTAAAACAGTATTTATTTTTATTTTATGTGTATTGAGTTTGTGCCTGCTTCCATGTATGTACACTGTGTGCATGCCCTGCTCAGAGAGGCCAGAAGAGCTTGCTGGGTTCCCTAGAACAGGAGGTACAGGCAGTCATGAGCCACCATGTGGGTGCTGGAAACCAAACCCAGGTCCTCTGCAATAGCAGCAAGTGTCCTTTTCAGTTGTCTGTTGCTGAGCCATCTCTCCAGGTTAGTGTCTAATGTTTTGAGATTGTCACAGAACGTTGTCCATCTACAAAGTCCGTGTTTTGTTGTGTAATTTAGTTACACACACACACACACACACACACACACACACACAGGGAAAACTTGGCTACATTTAGCTCGTGGGCTGTGGATTAGACAAACCTGAAAGCAAACCAGCAACAGCTCTTAGACCCAGACATTCTCATCTTAGTTTGAACTAAGCAGTGGCTCAGAGGAGCCCAGGAGCAAAAAGCCCACAAGCTATAGCTACAGAAAAGGGAGAGGCTGGGCGAGGTGGTATCAGATGCCACCCCGCAGCCCTGCAATGTGTACAAGCATGTTGGTGAGTCAGAAAAGGCTGCACCACTGACAGATGTTTAATTCTGTTTAAACCTAGACTTTCTCCAGCATGTTTGGTCACGGGCTTTTTTTTTTCCCCCTTTGAAGAATATCTCTGCATAGTTCCATGGTAACAAGACAACCATGAAAACAGTGTTTTCCCCAATTTAGTACTGTGTCCTAAGTGTGAAGAAAAAAAAAAAACCTTTAAAATCTCTAGGGGGAAGAGCTTCATGGTCACTAGACTTAAAGAAAGGTAAGCACCCAGACTGTCCACCAACCACTGTGTACCTGAGGATGCCCTTGAACTTTTGATTATCCTGCCCTCATTTCCTGAGTACTGGAATACCAGAAGTGCACCAGCACTGCTGGGTTTATGTAGTGTTAGGGATTAGGCTCAGGGCTTTGTGCATGCTGGCCAGGTACTCAACAGAGCTACATCCTGAGCCATAACCCATTCTCACCATCAATCCCATAGGTGTGTGTGAAAGACAATGGCCCAGTCTGTGCACAAACTTACCATGAAACCGAGGATGACCTTGAAGTTCTGATCCTCCTGTCTACACCTCTGGAAGCATGCTGCTGCGTCTGGTTTTCTGTGGTACTGGGGACTGAACCCAGGACTTTGTAGGAACTAAGCGCTCTATGAACCAAGCTACTCCCCTGGCCATCCCGTACCTTTTAATACACTGATGTGTGTTTTCAATCTCTAATAGATGGAATCGGCACTGGCCTGAGAAATGGACCTGTTTTGAAACTGTACTGCTGGTTGACCTATGACAGGATTCCCTGTTTCAGCATAAGACAACAATTGCTAGCTCTACTGTAAGCTGCCCTTTATTGGGACCTGACCTCTCTGATGACCATGTCTTTGTACCAGTTGGAGATAAGTACTTTTGCTTAGTAAACCCAGCCTAGACAAGCTTCATTCTTCACAATGTCTATCAAATGGAAACACAGACACACACACACACACACACACACACACACACACACACACACACATGCACGCAGAGGCAGTTACTGACCTTCTGGATCTTCTCAATTCTATAGTGCATGGATCTGTTGATTCTTGATAACCTCTGCAAAGACTCACTTTCTCATTGTTGTGGAACCTTCTGTCTGGTGTTGGCTTGTTGTCCAGTCTCCCCACTGTATCTGAGGCCCCCAGTAGAGTGGTTACCACAACCAAAGACTGCCTCAAGATGCCCTTCCAGCCTGGATTCCCCGGTGCACCATCCAACTTTGTCACTTGCTTTTCTTTGCTTTCTCTTTCCTTTGTCTGCACTGTGGCCAGCTGCCCCTGATGTCCCATTGAGTCTTTTCTTCAGTGGTGGCCTTTGCAGCCAGTGACTGCTACAGTGACCATTCTCAGGAGAACCTGGGTCCCTGCGAGGAGCTTTCAAATCCGTTAGATTTGAACAGGCGGCAGGCAGCTTTGATGTCTCCTTTTCAACTCAGAGCTGTCACTGTGTTGTCTGCTGCTGGTCACTGCCTGCCAAGTTATCTTTAGAAAGCCGATTTCCATTCTTAAAAGGGCTGGAGTTAAATGCTCTTAGCCTGTGGGTCTGCTGCTTTGCGGGGCCTTGCTAGCTAGCAGGGGTTATTGAATTGCATCTACCCCCTCGGAACTTCATGGTCACTTGAGAGGATCATGTGAAATTACGGATTAGACTGGGTTGTATTTACATGTTTTTTAAATACAGCCTGACCCAAATCAAAGATGTTTTCTTAGGCTATTATTCAATTCATCAAGGGCAAAAAGACCCTTTTATTTTCTTGGCTTTTCTCCTCTGCGTTCTCCTAAGACATGATTTGTGAAAGAGAATGATTTGCTTTTAACAAGGCTCTGAGCAAAAGGCCAAGCCAAATTTGAAAAAAAAAAATTTTTTTTTCAAAGACCAAAGTTCTTGCCAGGGAATTGGGCTCCAAAGTAGCTAAGGCAAGCCTGAAGGGGCTCTCAGGAGAGCTATAAGGGTCCAGCCTCCCTCTGTTCTGCCTGCAAGTGCCATTCCTTCTGGATCATTCTGTCAGCCATACTTGACTCCAGGGTCCTGAGCTGGTTATCCTGGGCAAACTGGGCATCCTGGGCTTGCTTCCTGAGGCCTCTGTTTTGTTTTGTTTTTTTTGTTTTGTTTTTTCATCTGTTCAGTAGAAATGGCCACTGGCAGAGGGTGAGGAGGACCCATTGTAAGAGCTGAGCTTGTCACACAGTAGCCGCTCCCTGCTGGATTGTTGACTTTGAACTAGGAGGTGGTCTGGGCAGGAAATGGCCATTGAACCCATTTTTCCCCCAAGTCCTGAACCCTTTCCAGGCAGGCCTGTCAGAACAGGAAAAGAATCTCTTTGGTGTTGGCAACCCTCTTGGTGTGGATGTTGGGAATCTTGTAGGGAAAGGAAACATGTTATCAAGTAAGAAGAAATAAAAGAAGGAAGCCGATTGAGGGCGAGGTGAGGAGGAGGGAGGGGGGAATCGTTGCAGATCACACAACGTCGTTCTCTCTTCAGACCCGGCTCCTCTCTTTGCTACCTGCACAGCCAGGCAGGTCACTCACGCAGTGGGAGCTTGACTCCTGCACTGTAAGCTGATAGGACGTCACCTGTTGGGGGCTCACACGCAGTTGGTGGCAAGAAAGACCCTCTGTGGATGTTAGAGACAGGGCCCACTGCAGGATCAACTGCCCTAACCCAAAATTCAGATTTGTCAGGATCCCAGGCTTTCTTAGTGCTTAGTGTGGTTGCCACACTGTCAGGTCAGAGGTTCAAAGTTAACAGTCAGCACCCGCTGGGGCCATTTTTTTTTTTTTTTTTTTTTTTTTTGAGGCTGTTTGCTTTATTAAACACAACCACCCAAGTTCTATCCAGAGCCAGCAGCTTACTCGGAAGCAGGACTTGAACCTTCTAATTACTTTCCCAAGTCTTTCTGAAGTGCCTGATTAAAAAAAAAAGAAAAAATAAAAAATAAATTGTCACTTTAGATCTTAAATTCTAGTGTGTTGACTGGCACTTAAATATTATAAAGCCTACTGGTTGCCCTGTCTTCCTTTCAATAGCCCAAGTGCAGGTGCCTTTGTAAATGAGTGTTTGCAATCACAGTTATTACCATCCAGTGATTAGTAGGACAGGTGGTGCATACCTTACCTGAACTGCTTGGGACTGCAGTGTTTAGGACATTTTATCTCAAACGTGTGTGTGTGTCTGTGTGTGTGTGTGTTCATATGTACATTCAGACATACATTTGGTGTGTGTATATTTAGGCATGTGTATATATGTAGTATTAGTTACTTTTCTATGGCTGTGATAATATGCCATGAGCAACACCACTTACAGAAGGACAGGTTTATTTGGACTCACAGTTCCCGAGAGCTAAGAGTCTACCATGACCATGACAGACAATCATGGCAGCAAGCACAGCCACTGAAACAGCTGAGAGCTCACATCTTGAACTGCAAGGAGAAAGGGTGACTTGGGAATGGCTTGAGGCTTTGAAAGTTCAAAGCCCGCCCCCCCAGTGACGTACTTCCTCCTAAATCTACCCTAACAATCCCACCAACTAGGGACTAAGTCTATGAGAGCTACTTCATTCAAAGTACCACATACATACACACATAGTTATATGCACACATGTCACACATAACATGTATAGGGACACATGTACATGTATGCTTATGTATATAACTCTGTGTGTTTCTAGAATGCGTTTAATACATCCTTTCCATCTATTTCCCAGCTCACTTTCTTTCCTCCTCATCTCTTGATCTTTTCTGCCCTTTCCTCTTTTTTCCATCTCCCTCCCTCTTTCTCTCCCCCTGGGATTGCTAGCACTCGGCTGAGTCAGGCCCAGGCCACACAGCTATGTACCCACTATCCTTCTCCACGACTGTCTCAGGCGTCCGCTCCTCCTCTCGGTGTCCTCCTGCAAACTGGGCCTTCTCAGTTCCAGGTGACCTTAGACACCTCATCTCAACCTGGCTTATTCATCCCTGAGGCCACAGATGTGTCACGGGGCTAGGAGCAAGTATGTGGCTATAGGCTTTATTTGCACTTAGCTGCTTGTAAGACTTGAGGCTTCATTGAGCTGATGGCCCTACTCATTGGACCAGGAACAAAACAAAACTCTTGCTCTTTTTTTTTTTTTTTTTTGGTATATTCATAGGTGAGCTAATCCAAAGGGGATCTAGTGTGACAAAGAGAAACTGAGGGCTTGGCAGGTACCATTTCTAAACCTCTCATCAGTTCATCTTATTTGTACTCTGTATGTGTTATATAGGGTGTGTGTGTGTGTGTGCGTGCGCGCGCGTGTGTGCGTGTGTGTGTGTGTGTGTGTGTGTGTGTGTATGTGTTGGGGTGTTGTATTTGCTGGCACTCATACTGAGATATCTATGTTGTTGTAGTATAGAGATTTAAAAAGAATGCCTGTCTTTGAGGTTATTTCACTTTTAAAATTATGATCATTTTCCCGCCCTCTCGCAACTCCTCCAAGATTCGCCTCCATCTTCTTACACACACACACAGCAATCCAGTCCATTTTGTGCTGCCCAGATACTCTTAGGTGTGGGCATCCTTGTGAGTATGATAGATCAGATGCTTAAAGAAAACTGACGCTGCCTCACTTAACAGGCCAGTTGCCGGTATCTTCTCAGCTGGAGGTTGGATTCCATGCTTACCTCTTCCTCCGACTTGGTGTTCTGTCTGGCTTGAACTTCTACAGGTCATGTTCATGTTGTCACACACAACAGCTGTACGGTCATGTGTGCAACTGTCTGTTGTGCCCAGAAAAGACCATTTCATTCTTCTGGCTCTTTTTCCCTCCTTTCTGGAGATGATCCCCCAAGCCTTGGTTAAAATGCTGTGTCTGTCTGTGTGTTTTGGTTTTTGTTTTTGTCCCCACCCCTACACACACTCTCTCATTGTAAAAATATGTGTGCATCTTCAAGTCTCTTCTTTGCATACAGAACTGTGTTTTATAAGAGAGGGGTGAAAGCAGAGAGAGTCCCCTTCCTACTGACATGTCAGATACAGGGGATTAGCTATGGCTGGGGATTTACATGCTTGTATTGGCATGTGCCACCAGGTGCCATTGCCACTATAACCTTTATTGTCCAATATGCAAAGCTGCCTAGAGCCCACTCCCTCCTGGCTTTGTATGGGCCCAGGACAGTGACTTCAAAGAGCTCCTTCCAGCAGAACACATGCGCTGGAAAATTGCATGGTTTCCCACCATAAGCAGTGAACAGTTCAAGAGAAAATGGCACTGGTCGAATCTTCAAGTCCAAATATAAACAGGCCTAATGATAGTAGTACAAACACATTAAGGCTTTCATGACCAGAAATCATTGTTTGGTGTTCATACACAGCACTATCTACAAAATCAAGAGTTTCATTACATCAAATTACTCCCAGGAAAAGCCTGTTCCCGTGTGTTTGTTTGTTGGTTTGTTGTCAGTTACAGAGCAGAATATATTCGAATGCTCTAGCAAAGATCTGGTGAGCACCCTGCCTGGATAGAGTGCTCACCTCTCCTGAAGGGGTGCCTTTGATGTGTCTAAGGATTTTAACCTTCCATAAGATTCTTTGGATTGTTTATTCATGCCACGCAACTTTGAAATATTTGACCTGGCCTTTGTACCAGTTTCAGTCAAGGGGGCATGCCTTCAAATATAAATTAGATGTGGCCATCACTAATTTATGAGGAGCCAGCTACGTGCGCACCCTCCTTAGAGGGACAGCACTTGAAAGAGATTGAGATCAGTTGGTAAAGGGGTTTATGTCAGCCGACTTGGCCAGGTTCTGTAACAGAGTTGGCTCAATGTCGTGGGGTCATCCTGTGATGCTACGGCCCCTCCTCCCCTCGTCTGCATTTTGCATTTTACTTTACTACTTCTAGGAGGCATGCGCAGACGAACTCGACACCGATTTCTCTGTGAGCAGGTATGGTCACACATCTTTGGTATTGTGGATAAGTCTGGGTGTCTGTTTTATTCATGTCACAGAGAGGATTGAAGTTAAATATGGCTTACATGCCCACTCATGTTGTAGGATGTGAATAGTCATCTCTGCAGCTTCTTAAGAGGTCAGGGTTTGCAGTCACTGCTTTGCAGGAAAACTCAGTGGCATAGGCTGAATCCCCTTCATGTAAAAAGCCTTCCTTTAATGTGTAAGGCAAATACGGACTGGTGCTCAACACCACATGGATACCACTATCATTTGTGACTTAACAAAAAAAAAAGCCCAGAACAGACAGCTGGCAAATGCTGGATGCTCACGTTCAGATCCTAACCCAGACCTCAGAAACAGAAGGTTTGGAGATGAGAGCAAGACATCAGTATCTTAAAGATTCCCTGGGCAATCCTGAAGCAAATCTCTGGTCTATGTAAATACCATGGATTTATACACATCAGCTCCTCACAAAATAGCTGTGTAATAGCTTAAGATGGTTAAAGTGCTGGGGCTTTTAGAAGCACCCCCACCCCCCACCCCCACACAAACACCAGTGATGCAATTCTGAGGAAATGGCTCTTTTGTGTGAGAGATGCTGGAGAGGAAGGCTATCCCCTGCACATGTGGGGGTTGGGTGACCTCCAGCTTCGGGCTTTGCTTTCTACCTTGAAGCAGGATCTCTTGTTTGTGGCCACCTAGGCCAGGCTAGCTGTCCCTCAAGCCTGCAGGGTTTCTCCAGTCTCCACTTCCCATCTGGAAATACAAGGGACTGGATGCCTGCTACTGCACTGGCTGTGTGTGGGATCGAGGGACCTGAACTCAGGATCCTGAGCCATCTCTCAGCCCCAATGTTGCATTTTAAAAATGACTTCAGACTCACGGGAGTTTGCAGTAGTACTACAGGGCCACGTGGGAATAACTGAACAACCTGGCAATGTATTCTCCTTGTCTGTAAAGTGGAGACTACAAAGGAAAAGAGGGCTGTTAGACTAAAGGGCAGAAGTGTGAGAGGACCTCCCATGTCCCTGGCCTCTGAGATACATGTTCCTTCTCCATAATTTTTTGAGCAATAGTAAGATACTGATACAGAACATCTGGGGTAGGTGTTCAAGCACAAGGTGAATACCTTCCCTTTTCAGGTCATCTTGGTCATCTGCCACCAACCTTTGGGTAGCAGGTGAGCTGGTAGGTAGGATGGCTTGTCCATATTGTCAAGCCATTGAGATTTAAGATCACCCGGGAGACACAGCTCTGAGTGTGCTGTGAGGGAGCTTCCAGAGAGGATTCACTGAGGAGAGAAGGGCCCCCATCAACGTGGGTGGCATCATGCACTGATGGCCCAGAGATTATTAAAAAGTCTGGAGCGAAACCTGTGTGTGCCTGTGTTCCCCATCCTCCACTGATAGCAGGCAGTCCAGTTTGATCAGCCTTCTAATGTATATACAGCACCAATGAGACCTTAGGCATCTTCTTGGCTTTGAGTGCAGATTCAGGACTGTGGAGGCACCTGGCTTCATTGAGCAGGTTCTGAGTTCTGTTTCTCCAGCATGCAGACAGCCGTTGCTAGACTACTCAGTCAAGCCAATCAAATGGGCCATGTTATCACATGTGTACACACGTTCACACATTTTATTGATTCTCTTCCTCTAGAGACTTCTGCTTGATAGCCATGATCTAAGAGAAGCAGCCAGTTTCCCTACATACTTACTTGTTTAAATTGCTTGGGAAAGTGTTATATTAATATAGATTCTCAAAGCAATATCGTTGGTGTTAGGATGGCTAATGCCTCCTTTAGGAAGGAATATCTGTGCTTCATAGGGTACCCAGGGATATTTGAAGCCTTCACCTGTTATGTACCATTAGCATTCCCAATTGTGCCAGCCCAGAGTTTCTCATATTTTCCTGGGTGTCACAGTTTGATATAGCACTAACACACAATGGCTTCCTTAAGAAAAAACATTCGGGCAGAGATGGAGTTTTGGAGTATGCATGCTATTGATTTCCGTGAGATTAAGGTTTTCAGAGAGTGTGTGAATCCTTTACCCCAAATACTCACTACTAGAAATGTTTCAGGTTTTGTAATGTTTTGGTTTTGTTTTTAAAATTCAGAGCACTTGCATTGGCTTTGCCGGCTAAGCACCTCCAGCCTCCAAATCCAAAACTCAAAATGCCCCAGGATCACGCACATTTTTCCACATCATGCCCATGCTTTACTAGTGATTATCCAACTGGCACCACGTCTGCATTTTAGGGACATGGCTGCTGAGGGTGTATGGATAGTGCAGTGGAGTGGGGATTGGATGGATTGCTGATGCTGCACAGATAATGCAGGGGATCTGCCAAGGCTGCGCAAATAGTACATGGGGGTGAGGGGGCTGCTGAGGGTGTATGACTGGTATAGCGAGGTTGGGGGTGGTGAATTTGTTCGCAGCAGGGGCAAAAAACATCCAGGAATGTTGTAATTGATGAGCATTTGTTTGTGAGTTTCACATGTCACCCCGGACTTCTGCAAACAATTAGCTTTTTCAAGTAACAGAAGAGTATTCGTAATAAAAACTATCCTTGCCTTCTTATGAGGAAGGGCGCCTAACTGTATGACTGTAGATTAAAAGGGTGGATTCTCTTCATGTTTGTAGTTTTCCTAAGGTAAAATGAAATGTCCTCTGTATTCTCTTGACCGATAAGAATGGGACAACGGGCAGCCTGGGAATGACACAGAAGTATTCTGCTTGTCCCTTGACTGTGTTCTTTCCTGATCCCCTGGTGGAGCTGTCTGTCAACGCATGTTAGAGGGACTTGTGCTCCCTTGCTTCCTTTAAGATATCTCTGGTACTTGATGGGACTTGGAGCTCTGCTTTAGCTGGAATACAGAAGCCACGGAGGCCAGTTCATTCCCACGCATAGATGCACCTGCTGACTTAATCTTTGAACTGTCTCATCCTGTCCTTGCCAGAGGTGACACACTAGTGCTTATGTAGCTCACAGCACCAGCTGATGTACTCTGTTGCTTTATAACTCTGCCAGGTAAGAAAAGTCAAGGACTCTGATACTTCATTCCTGGTTGCTAGTAGCTGACATTTCTCCCACGCACCCCCCAGTACTTTTTTTTACCTCATCAATCTATCTATCCAGCCATCTCTAACATGAAAAACCTGTATTTGCAGCCATTATGTATTTAATAGATACTAGGTAATCCTGGGTATTTCCCTTTGTATTAGACCATGGAGTTATAAAATGACATTATTCTGAATTCCTGTATTTGAACATGAGGATATAGTACTGATGTCAGGAACTTAGTAGCTGCCTCTTGCTGATCTGTCTATCCAGGCTAATATCGAATGTTTTGAGGTTGTAATAGGACATTGTCCATCTACAAAGCCCATACTTTTTTCATGTAACCCAGTTACACACACACACACACACATTCTGCACACTCACACTCACGCACACATACTCATGCACATTCAACAGAAGAGTGCAAAAATTTAGCATTAAAATAAAATAAATTCTAATAAGAAATAGTAGGACAGATGAAATGGCCCCGTAGGCAAAAGCATCTACAGCCAAGCCTGATGACATGAGTTTAATTCCAGGGACCCACAGGGCGGAAAGAGATAACGGAGTCCCACATATTGTCTTCTGACCACCACAGGGAGGCGACATCAATGAAGAAATAATGAGACTAATTTTTAATGTAATGCACTTGTTTCTGAAACCTAGAAAACCCAAGAGATCTTAGCCTGGGCTCATTTAGATTTCGTCACTCACACACAGATCAATTAAAACAGGCCCAATCCAGACCGCTTCCTTTCACCTCTGCTTCTACTCGTGTCTCTCTGTGGGCAGCCAGCACAGCAGCTCCTCCTTGATGCTTCACCTTCGTGTCTTCGCTCCCCTGTTGGAGCAGCCTCCTTATCTCACTGCCCTCTTCCGGTTCCTTCACTGCTTTCCACGAGAAGCGGAAATAGTCCGAGTTTCCTAGCTTCGAAAGGTCCTGTGTGATTGGGCCTCTTCCTCCCGACTCCTATCTCTTCCATCCTCGTGCGCTACAGGGCAGCTCGCAATGCCCACGCTGCCTTTTTGCATTCAAAGCGCCTCTGTTCCGGTGGCTTTACATTGGAGTGCTCTTTGCTGCCCTTTGGTTCTCTGTGTACATGCTGCGCTGCCTTCGCTCTGCACTCCCCTAGTACAGACTTGGCTCATTGTTTTGCATATAACCCCCTTCTCTCTTAAATTCTAGCCTTTTGAAAGCCTTATCTCTGCTACTCACTGCCCTTACTGAGATTTAGAAATGGTCACTGAGACTTAGGGTGTACTCAGCAAATACCCTAAGACTTAGAAACAAATAAGTCATTTGCGTGTCTAGAGTACATAATGAGTTTGATATAATTCATTCATTCACTGAGGAAAAAAAAAAAAAAAAAGAACCAGTTGGGTTATCTTTCAGATAGTTCTTTAAAAATGGAATGTTTTTCCTGCTTACTATTCATTTGCAGTTTTCAAAAATTATCACATTAATTTATTTATACATGTGTATATCCATGTGGACACATGTACTACAGCACGCATGTGGAAATCTGTTCTCTCCCTCGACCATATGTGGTGGTCTGGTGATCAAACACAGGGCACACCTTGGTGACCAGTATTTTTTTTACTAAATATGGAGCCATCTTGGTGGCCCTCTCTGCCATCTTCTCATAAAAGCAAGCTTTCCCAAGGGACCTATCCTCCCTAACTCTCCATTAATTAAGGCCATTGGATGGAAGTGACAGTTTCCCACAGTGACATGTCAGAAGGTCAAATATCCTTGACTATAGTGATTGGTTTGGAGATAATCCAAACAGGACCAGAGGATGGTAAAAATGAAATTCTGAGCCACCTGGGATAGCAAAAAGAAGGGACTGTAAACCCATATCTGCTGGTAGCCATCTCGCTACTTGAAAAGAAAGTGATCACAGTCCTTGTGTCCCATGCTACCTGAAGTTAGACTAGCTGTGTTTTGTTTTGTTTTTCAGTGTTATTTTTAAGCTGTTCTTTTATAGTTCAAGGTCAATTTTCTCGTCTAGCTTTTTGAAATGAAAATCTAAACCATGGTAGAGATGAAAGGGCTTTGGGCATTTCCTGCGAAGAGCTGTGGTCTCACAGAGGATCTGGGCAAGCGTAGTGCACTAAGTTTATTGAGCCCAGAGCTGCTGTTAAGGCAGTGGAAAGTGACTGGCATTTCATGAGTCAAGATGTGTTGGGTGTAACATCCATAGCACAGAACATGACAGCATGCAGCTTTGTCAATATTTGCTCCTGGCATCGCATCTTGAATCTATTGTCCATCTTGTTAATCCATGACTTTCCATGTCAGATGTGTGATCACTACATACCTCGCCCTGCCTGCCCACAGCAACTATGGGTGGTTTTGAAGCAGGAGGTAGAAGTGAGTGCATTCTCTGCCCGTCATGGAGCAGTCTGCTGGAGGTGGAGACTCCACAGTCAGCTTAGAGGATGACTTCACATGCTCTAACTGCTTTTAATTGATTTCTTTGAGTTGACTGGATGATGATGTGTGGGGTAATGTTGTAAACCAAGAATGCTTATCGGCGGATATTACTGCTCAGCGTTCATCTACAGTTCATGTGTGTCTTTGAAGATGCTTATTTTAGTGAATCTAATTTTAGTGCGTAGTAGTATCTTTAAATCATGACAACAGACATCTTTCTTCCCCCTGAACCCATCAAGTCTGCTATTTCTTTTTTTTTTTTTTTTTTTTGCATTGCATGGAACTGTATCTCTTCTTTCTTCTATAGAGTGCATTCTGTTTCTGTGAAAGGCAGCTGTAAGTCAAAACATGTAATTTTAGACTCTCAAAATTGTAATCAAAAAGAAATGGATGAAAGGTGTGTGGTGATTACCTTTTATTTAACCTCAAACATGAAAAAAATATAATTATTTCAAGATATAATCTATGCATAAGTCATTAGTGAGGTGCTTTGAATTTTTACACCAGCTGATAAAGACCAGCATGTCACTTATACTGTATGCACATTCAGCTCAGAGCAGCCTTAACGAAAGAGCCTAGCAAGGGTCCCTGCATAGGAAGGTCCAAGTTCTGAAGCTTATTAACATAGACATGGAAACCAGGAAGAAGAGCCCTCATGTAGAGACTCATTTGTTCAGTTGCTTCTCTTCCACAAAGCATTTTTCGGAGCCTTGGCAGCTCTGGTGTGGGACAGCTTGATGGTCTCAGTTTGGAAACAGTTGGTCATTATTCAATTACATAGAAAATTACCCAGTTCTGCTGATGAAAGTCAGACTTAGGGGTGCTGAATTAAATATTTCCCTTGAAGATAAATGAAAGAGATGATGTTTTGAAGAATTTTCGAATTTGTATGTAGACTCTCTTCTAATTATATTTGGCTAAAACCTGTAGTTTAATTAACTCGAGTGCTGCTGCTGCTGCTGCTGCTGCTGCTTCTTTTTTTCTTCAGATGGAAAACTCTTTATTAGGTCTCAGCTTTATGATTTGTTTTCATAGTGACTTTCCTAGTTACACTAAATAGCATATTTAGGGAGCAAAGCAAAAATCTTGATGTAAAAAGATCCCTGTTCAGGAAATTAAAAGCTAATGTCAGAGTATTATAGATTTTCTTCCCTAATAAAGAAATTCCATGACACAAATAATCTAGTGTAGTGGGCCACCAAACAGACATGGTGTGTTACTTAGTTTCCTCATTGTTCTAAGAAACACCTAACAAGAAGCCACTTAAAGGGAGGAAGGACTTATTTTTACTTTTTAGCTTCTTACTAGTACGTATTAGTTAAATATATATATATATATATATATATATATATATACATATAAAACTATCAATAGCTTTCATTATGACACTTGCATATATATGCTTAATATAGTTTGGTCATATCTCCTTTATTGCTTAGAGGCAAGGTCTCACTGTGTAGCCCTGGCTTTCTTTTTTTCTTTTCCATTTTTTATTATGTTTCTTTATTATTATTTATTTATTATTTATTATTCATATTACATCTCAATTGTTATCCCATCACTTGTATCCTCTCATTCCTCCCTCTCTCCCGCTTTCACCCTATTCCCCTCCCCTATGTCTATGACCGAGGGGGCCTCCTTCCCCACTATATGGTCATAGGCTATCAAGTCTCATCTTGGAAGCCTGCTTATTCTTTCTTTGAGTGTCACCAGGCTTCCCCGCCAAGGGGAAGTGGTCAAATATGGGGCACCAGAGTTCATGTCAGAGTCAGTCCCCACTCTCCACTCAACTGTGGAGAATGTCCTGTCCATTGACTAGATCAGAGTAGGGGTTTGATGTTTACTATTGGTATTGTCCTTGGTTAGTGCCATAGTTTGAGCAGACACCCCTGGGCCCCAATCCACCTATCACAATGCTCTTCTTGTAGGTTTCTAGGACCCTCTGGATCCTTCTATTTCCCCATCTCCTATATTTCTCTTACCTAGAATCCCAGTAGGATGTCCTCACATCTATCCCAATCTCCTGGTAAGTGAAGACTTTCATGAGGCATGCGTTTTGGGCTAGTGCCCAATTATAAGTGAGTATATACCATGTGAGTCTTTCTGCTTCTGGGTTAACTCACTCAGTATGATCATTTCTAGTTGTATCCATTTGTCCACAAATTTTGGGATTAACTTGTTTTTAATAGTGTAAAGGTACCACAGTTTCTTTATCCATTCTTCAACTGAGGGGCATTTGGGCTGTTTCCAGGTTCTGGCCATTATGAATAAGGCTGCTAAGAGCATGGTTGAGCATATGTCCTTGTTGTGTGGTGGAGCATCTTCTGGGTATATTCCAAGAAGTGGGATATCTGGGTCCTGAGGAAGCCCTGGCTTTCTTAAAGCTCAATGTGTAGACCCAAATGGCCTCAAAGTCCTCAGAGATCTACTTGATCGCATTTTTCACGTCCTGGTATTGAAGGCATGCACCACCTTGCCTGGCTAAGCATACCTCCTACAGCCCTTTCTTGTGCCTTTTCCCCTTCTTTCAACCAACCCAGCTTACAGTGGGGAAAGCATGGCAGGGGAAATTGTGGGTCGAGAAGTTCAAGGTCCCTAGTCAAACTACATCTGCAGTGTGGAAGCAGAGAGTGAACAGGAAGTAAGACCCCACTTCCTCCAGCAACCTACTTCTTCCAGCAAGACTCCATTTCCTGAAGGGCCCAGTACCTTCCAAACAGTGCCACCAGCAAGAGGACCAAATGTTCAAGCATAAGAGCCCATGGGGACACTTCACATTCACACAATATACTATGTCTGAGTTGGTGTCACACTATCAGAAAGTTTAGTTGTCTTCTGTTTCTACTTAAATGAGTGCTTGCGCAGATTTTCCAGCTGCTTGGGATGCTAAGCAGAGCAGGTATGCAAAGCCTATCCATTGGAAGGGTCTCTGTGTGTTCTGCTAAAGTAGCTTTTTCCATAGCTGGAGAGTCAGCACTAACTTAATTTCTAATGCAATATCTACTTGTTCAATCCTGACTCCTTAAACCCAAAAGGTAGTAGGGGATGTTCTTGAAGTAAAGAGCAGGTGACATTTCCTCCACTCCAAGGACTCCCAGCCCAGGCAAATAGCAGTGGGTGGTTTTCACTCATGCCTCCTTCCTCTCTCTAGTCTTGCTGGTAGATTAAACATGAATAGAACTGCATTAAATAGGATTTCCCAGAGAAACGAAACCTATAGTTCTCTTGATATACCCATGTGCATAAAGAGATTTATTTTAAGGAATTAGCTCATTCCTTTTGGAGACAGAGAAGTCCCAAGATCTATTGTTGGTTAGCTGTAGGCCCAGGAGAAATTCAATGTGCTAGGTTCATTCTGACTCAGAACAGTGAGAAAGACAGATGGACCAGTTTAAAAGCAGCAGAGACCGTGACTTCTAACTCACTCAGCCTTTTGTTCTATCTAGGCCTTTGGGGGTTGGGATGAGGCCCACCCACATTGGAGACAGCCACCTAGTTCATCAGTTTTATCAATTCACTGTTAATTTTATACAGAAACACTTTTCAAGACACACCTGGAATGACTCTTTAAGTATCTGGGCACTCCGTAGTCCCATCGAGTAGATACACAAACCACCCCCGGGGTGGGGGTGGGGGTGGAGGTCTAGGATAAATCAGCTTTGTGCGTCTTCTCTTCTTTATACATTTGACTTGTGTGTGCTTACATTTATTAACGTGATCATGTCATACAAGTCTGTCTCCTGCACCAAGTAGCCAGTGTCGTGGGGGAGTGAACTTCACAGTAGTGATATGTATTCTATCTGCTTCTCTGTTGCTGTGATAAAACCATGACCCAAACCAATCTTGGGGAGGAAAGAGAGTTTTTTCATTTTCTGCTTTACAGACCTTCATTGAGGGAAGCCACGGCAAGATCTCAAGGCAGGAACTGAATCAGAGATCATGGAAGGATATTCATACTGGCTTGTTCTCCATCGCTCACTCAGGCAGGTCTTTTAACACCATCCCCATGACCATCTTCCTGCCCAGGGATAGCACAAGTGGACAGTGTGCTAGGCCTTCCAATCTGGGTCATTAATCAAGAAAATGCCCCACAGACATGGCATGGCACAGGCCAACGTGGTGAGGCAATTCCTCAATTGGCACTCCCTCCCTCTTCCAAGGTAACGATAGGCTTTGTCAAACTGACAGAAAAAAAAAAAAAAAAAACTAACTAACTAGAACAATATGTGTAACTCAGTATGCTGAATGGTGAATGGGAAAACATGTAGATAAATTTACATATTCATTACATGTATTTTGTGCATCATCAACTACTGCATCTCCAGAAGTATTTGGGGAGCAGTTGCCCCGAATGGTCTTAGTGAATGACATTAGCATGATGCTGCCTCCACTCTACTCTTTTCCTATCAAAGTGATTTCACTAGTGAATAGGCACTTGAGTAGTGGTGGAAGGCAGATGCCGGGGAGCCAATGCTATGGTCTGAAGAAGCAAGGAGAGGCAGGGAATGGACATGACTGGTGTAACCCAGGAGCTCAAAGCTTCTCCTAGTCATTGGGCATCAGCCACCAACGTTGAATCACTTGAGCTCCTCTTCTCTTCAGCCCATCAACCGAGCCAAGCAGCCAGTGGCTTCTTGTCCCTCTGTTGGCTCGTTGCAGGCCAATAGGGGCCCATTGGACTAGAGGAACCAGTTTGAAATGGGGTACTTGTGTTGCACGGACCACTGTCTCCTTGCAGAACCTCTAGAGGAACTAGATCTGGGCGCCCCTTCTTATTCTTCTGCACAAGGTTTGATGGCTCAAGAGAAGGTTTTGAAAACATGTGCTGAATGTGTTCTGTTGGGGATTCCAGCTGAAGGAAGGAGGTGTTCTCAACCCTGAGCTCAGTCCTGCATCTGGACCAGGCTCCTCCCTGAGGAGAAGTCTTCAGTGCTATTGATGGCACTTCCTCCCTTCTCTCACTTGGTTTATTGTTTAGGTAGTACCCCTTCCTCAACAGGGGCTACAACAAGAGGGAAAGGTCCTGGAGACCAGGCATGATAGTATAGGAAGGAAACTGCTTCCTGTGAGCCAAAGAGACCTTTCCTTTCCCAAGTGCTTTTGGTCATGGTGGGTCTTCACAGCAGAAGTAATCCCCAAGTAAGACAGAGCTCAACCTTGAGTCCTGTGGCTTCTGTGGCCAGCACTGTCACAAAAGGCTTTGTCCCCTTGTGCCTCCTAAAGGTGATACGTCTAGGCACAAATGTTTTCTGCTTCCCTTGTGCCTCAGTTTCCTCGCCTGAAAATGAATGAATGGCCCATGCATTTTTCTCTGCTTTTAAGAATGTTTTCATTTTACTTGTATGTGGATAGGTGTTTTGTTTGCATGTATGTCTATGTACCATGTATATGATATGAATGCCAGGTATTCACAGAGGTCAGAAGAAGGTATTGGTGCTCCTGGAACTAGAGTTACAGATGGTTGTGAGCTGCCAATTTAGGTGCCAGTAATTGAACTTGAATCCTCTGGAGAAGCAGTCCAAAAAAAGAAAAAAAGAAAAAAGAAAAGAAAAGAAAAGAAAAGAAAAGAAAAGAAAAAGAAAAAAAAGAAAGAAAGAAAAAAGAAGAAGCAGTGCTCTTAACCACTCCAGCTCCGATACACTTTTCAAAGTGTCTACTTCAGCATACCCATATAAGCATTATACAAATGCCTGTTAAAAAATCAAATTTCTGGGTTGGGCAGTAGTGGTACACACCTTTGATCACAACACCTGGGAGGCAGAGGCAGGCAGATGTCTATGAGTTTGAGGCCAGCATCGCCCACAGAGAGTGTTCAGATCAGCCAAGGTACACAGAGAAACCTTGTCTTGAAAAACAACAACAAAAAATCATATTTCTAAACCCCTTTCCAGACCTATTCAGTCATAGTTCCTGGAAGTGGGACTGTGCTAGAATATGCAAACCAATAAGTACTCTAGAGGACTTCTAGACTCAGAAAAAAATTGAAAATTTGCAACTTAAAATTAAACATGTATCAGATATCTAAACCTATTTTGATTATAGACAATTTTTCAATTAGGGAGTTACAAAGCAATTAGTGGTGATAAATCAATGTCACTCATTGTAATTGACTAAGAAATGAAACAGGAGCACAAAAGAAAAAACCAGGTGCTGAGGTGACAGTGGCTATGGTGACAGTGCTGGCCACAGAAGCCAGAGGACTCAAGGTTGAGCTCTGCCTTAGGTGGGATTGCTATTGCTATGATGAAACAGCATGACCAAAAGCAACTTGGGGAGGAAAGGGTTTATTTGGCTTACACTTCCACATTGTAGTCCATCAATGAAGGAAGCCAGGACAGGAACTCAAACAGGGCAGGAACCTGGAGGCAGGAACTGATGCAGAGGCCATGGAGGGGTGCTGCTTACTAGTTTGCTCATTATAGCTTCCTCAACCTGCTTTCTTATAGGACGTAGTACCATCATCCCAGGGATAGCACCACCCACAATGGGCTGGGACCTCCTCCATTAACCACTAAATAAGAAAATGGCCCATAGGCTTGCCTACAGTCCAATCTTATGGGGGCATTTTCTTAATTTAAGTTCCTTCCTCTCAGATGAATTTAGCTCATGCCAAGTTAGCTGTCAAGTAGCCAGCACAGTCTCCCAGAACACATTGAATCAATAGGCAAACAAGATGGAATGACCCCAAAACGGAGGATGCTGAGACAGGTCAATTCCTGAAACTCACTAGTCAGCCAGTCTAGCGTTATCAAGTGAATTCCATGTTAAGTGAGAGATTCTTTCTCAAAAGGTAAGGTGGAAAGCGATGGAGAAGGTAACCTAACATGGATATCTAGCTTCTGTGCATACCTGCACACACAGAAAACACCTGTACATATAGTAATCCATAGAAAATGGTCAACCAGACAATAACTAACTACCTAATAATACCAGAGAGGGTGGATATATAATAGAATTTGCAACAGACATGTGTATGCTTCCATGTTATAAAATATGACAGTGTTGAGTTTATAAGCTATGGTTTTTATTCAATATATTTTAAAAAACACTATTATAAAGCATCCATAGTTAATGGATATACAAAACAATCCTTGTATATCAGGAAATAGCCCTGGTGAGCTGGAGATAGTTCAGCGGTTAAGAGACTGGACTTTGCTTGCAGAGGATGAGAAGTTTGGTTCCTAGCATCTAGGTAGGGTGGTTCACAGTAACCTGTAACTCAGCACCAGGGGATCTGATGCCCCCTTCTGAACTTCATGGGTTCCTGCATACATGTGCACAGGCACGCACATACATATAAATAAAAATGAACTTTGTCCAAAGATAGTATGATGTGAACCACTTAATTGGAACCTAAAAATCCCAAAGCCCTGTGGTAAGAACAACAGGAGGCATAGAGTCACTGGATAATAGAGGCGCTCAAGAGTCTGAATGATTACGAATCTTTCTACCCCTCTGAAGATGTCTGCCATATTTTCTTGAGTCCTGATGCAGGAGAAAGAGTCTCGTTATTTGCACTGAAGTGGGGCACTTTTCATTCCCATGTTAGCAAAGGCCCAGCTTTGACAGCCCAGCTTCTAGCTGAGCTTGGACTCAAGACGAGGCTTGTTGTATAAAGCAGTCTGCTCAGAAGGGTTCGCCATAAATGCCGCGGAGCTGTTGATTTAAGGGTTTCGGGGTGTACTGTAGGTCAACAAGTCCCAAACAGAGCACATGGTTTTCTATCTGAGGACTCAGCTCTCCATTGTAAATCTGTCAGCGTTGGCTGTTGAGTCAGCTACTGAGAGCAGAGTGTCTGAGATCCTGTTTATCCTGTCGTATCGGCTTAGAATAGTTTTTTTGTGGTTGTGCGGAATAAGCCAGCCTCCCCACCTCCCCAACCCCCTTTAAAAGCTATGTTTGCCTAATGCGGCTTCTTATCTCTGTGTCCATTACTGTCTGCTTCTGTGGAACAGGCTTCGGGCAAAGCAGGTTTTCAGTCTTAGCGTTTTCTGACTAAAGGTGCCACTGTGTTTATGAGGTGCTCCTGAGGTCCCACATGCCGCTTCACTCCTCGTAAGGAAGCCTTTGGCTTCTGCTTTAAAGGGAATTGAAGTAAGGAACTGAAATGGCATCTGTTGGGAAAGGTGCTGCTCTGTGTTGGGCAGTTTACATTGTGGCTATGCCCCTGTAACCAGCCAGATGAGCCTACAGACAGCCACCAGCCTGGAAAACATTTCTTGGAGCTTCTCTCAGTTCCTCCCTTAAGCACAGCCCCTATGGAGTCTTAACTCAAAGCACCAGATTTGCCTGACTCTGAACCCGCTGAGCACATAATCAACAGGAGGCTGCTGTTTGATCCCCTTCCTTTTGCTGGGTGATACATATGTGACAGGTGGTGCATGCCTTTAATCTCAGCACTTGGGAGGCAGAGGCAGGTGGATCACTGTGAGTTCGAGGCCAGCCTGGTCTACAAAGTGAGTCCAGGACAGCCAAGCCTACACAGAGAAACCCTATATAAATCATCCCACTGTGGAGTTTATTTCCCATTCCTGTGCTGATAAAGATAAAGGCTGCCTCTGACTTGGGGTGATTACAGATAACACTCTGGTGAATATTCTCTTTCACATTGCCTGGTTTTGAGGTCAAACTTCTGGCTCATATAGTGTATGGAGTTACACCTTCTATAAAATGCAAGTACTGTCCCCAGCTGGTTCGTTCTCTCTCTCTCTTTCTGTCTCTGTCTCTCTTTCTCTCTGTGTGTCTGTCTGTCTGTCTGTCTGTCTCTCTCTCTCTCTCTCTCTCTCTCTCTCTCTCTCTCTCTCTCTCT
>OU015753.1:14155476-14225676 GCA_907169655.1 Acomys percivali
TCTCTCTCTCTCTCTCTCTCTCTCTCTCTCTCTCTCTCTCTCTCTCTGTGTGTGTGTGTGTGTGTGAGAGAGAGAGAGAGTGTATGTATGTATATTCCATCCCCAACTCTGTATGAGTTTCCTTTGTGTCCTAATCAATATCCTATTGCTATGAAGAGACACCATGACCACAGCAACTCTTATAAAGGAAAACATTTAACTGGGGCTGCTTACAGCTTCACGCGCTCAGTCTGTTAGCATCATGGCAGGACACATGGCAGCACACAGGCAAGCATAGCGCTAGACAAGGAGTTCTGCCGGACATCAGCATACAGCAGGAAGAGAGGAAGATACATTGGACTTGGCTGGAGCACTTGAAACCCCACAGCCCCTCCCCTTATGTCCCCCACAGCCCCTCCCCTTATGCCCCCCATAGTCCCCCATGCCCCCCACAGCCCCTCCCCTATGCCCCCCACAGCCACCCCTTATGCCCCCAAGACACTGTTTCTTTAACAGTGCCACGTGTCCTAATCCTTTCAAATAGTGCCGCCCCCTGTGAGCCTATGGGGGCCATTTTCATTCAAAGCAGCACACTTTGTTTCTTTCCATACCCAATACCTGACGTAATTTTGTGCATTTCTATCTTAACTCAATGTGGGTTTCATGTGTCATATGCTTGTGTGTTTCTTGGAAGCTGAATGGCTCTCATATGTTTGTCAGATATGTTTGGATATCCTCTTTCAAACATCTAAGTTGAGTTTGTATGCCTTTTTTTTTTTTTTTTTTTTTTCCTTTTTTCTGGTGGGTCACTTGGACAAGGGATGTTTGTGGATAAATGTGTTTGAGTCACAGGCATGTGTCTTTACCCAACTAAATGTTTTTGTTATGTAGCCCTGGCTGCCATGGAACTCATTTTGTAGACCAGGCTGACCTCAAACCACAGCGACCCACCTGCCTCTGCCTCCTGAGTACTAGGATCAAAGGTGTACATCATCAGGTCCAACTTGAATGTTTTCTTTTGATACTTATTTTGATACCTTCCAGCTCGAGAATCTTTGGCATCTTTTTTAAAGGTTTATTTATTATGTATACAATGCTCTGCCTGCATGTACACCTGCAGTCCAGAAGAGTGCATCAGATCACATTATAGATGGCTGTGAGCCACCATGTGGTTGGTGGGAATTGAACTCAGGACCTCCTGATGAGCAGTCAGCATGTTTAATCTCTGAGGCATCTCTCCAGCCCAACTTTGGCATCTTATAATAAAACTTTCTACGTCAAGGGCCATTAAAAATACTTTCTAATGTAAATTTCTAGAAGTCATACTGACCTTCACAGCTTGTCTTCCTAGAATTGACTTTTGAGGAATTGGATGCTGCTGTGTGACAGACAGACTTTTTCCTGAGGAGACTGACACACACACACACATCAATTCATCCCAGAAAGTGAATCCACAAATATAAAGTAAAGATTATGCTTTGGGAAACCAGTGAGGTTTCTGCTGTGATTACTTACAGGGGTAAGGGTAAGAGTTAACTACAAAGACAGGAGGGACTGGAAAGCAGGTGCATCATGGGAAAGCTCACTGCAGCACAGCAGTGACTCAGGAAAGCTGCAACCCTGCAACTCACAGCACAAGCTCTCAGGCTGGAGAAAATCTTCTCTGCTGGTGACCTGGTCAGAGGCTCCTCCCCCCAGAACTGCTTATTCCATCTATAAAGCTGTGGAGGGGCCTTCTAGAATCTTCCAATCAGATCCATCTGAGTTTCATGAATCTCCTCTAATTCTTTTCTAGTAGAAGTTGTTGCTGCTGCTGTTGCTGACATTACTCCTCATCACCTCTGGATTTTGTGGGAAGGGGACAGTTCTGCTTTTGTGAGCTTACAGTGTCTTCATTTTCCTTATCTGTAAGCAACACTACTAGGAGGATCTTGTAAGCTACCCTGATAGTTCAGGGAGCTGAACATACTGTAAGACAAAGAAGGAGCGAGCAATCAAAGAATATTACCCAACTTCCGCTAGCCTGCAGTGCTAAAACAGGCTCCACTGACCCGCAGTCAATGCCTCCCCCCTGTAGTTGGGTTCTTCACAGAAACAGAAATTCAGACAGGTTTGTACAGTGAGGAATTGGCTCCCGTCCTTCGGGAGCCAGAGTGTGCCATGATCTTTCACCTGGAGGCTGGAGGATGAGGAAAGCCCACGGAGCAGTTTAGGTCAAGCCTGAAGGCCTGAGAAGCAGAGGTGTCCACAGTAGTCAGGGACAGTAGAAGGTAGCTGGTTCAGCTTGAGTGAGAGCAGATTTTTCCCTGCCTCCACTTTTTTTTCCTCTCTTCTTGCTCACCATATATTGGGTGATTCCCATCCACATTAGTGAAGGATTGCACTGGGCTGGCTCCAGGCTTGTAAACAATAGTTCGACTTTAAAGACACGTTCTAGTCGACTGATAATCTCACCGTTTGTTAGTATTTTTTAAGGTCGTATTTTTTTTAACTTTTAATTGTGTGTATACAGGTATGTACATGTGAGTCCAAGTGCCATGGAGGCCAGAAGAGGGCGTCGGATCCTCTGCAGATAGAGTTGCAGGCATCTGTGAGCCTCCCAATGTTGGTTCTAGGAACCAAACAAGGGTCCTCTGTAAGAGCAGTATGTGCTCTTAACTGGCAATCCCTCTCTCTAGCTCCTTGTCAGGGGCTGTTTTGTTTTGTTTTGTTCTAAAAGCTTTTACCTGTTTCTCTTTTGGCACATACTATCACCATATGATAATTCCACATTTTATTCCGTAAATGATTGCTAAGCTAACCTCACCCCTACGTAGTAAATCTAACTTAGTCAAGATACAGCGTCCCTTTTGGTCAGTTCTGGATCTGATTTGCAAATATTTGCTTAGGATTTCCCATGTATCTTTTTGAGAAGTGTTTGTTTACAACTTTGCTCTTTTGTTGTACCCTTACTAAGTTTAGGTGCTGAGGTCTAGCTGCCTTCACAGAAGGATCTGGAAATGGCAGGGCTTTCCTTACAGCCTTCCTTGTGTTTAATTGCACATTCCTTTCTTTTTGAAAACAAAAAGATCCTAAGAGCATGACTTTTTTTCAGCCCTTTCTTCTTTCCTAATACACGCTTTAGTAGCGTGTCACACATTTTAACCTGTCAACTCCGTTGCCATAGAAAATATTTCATGGTTTGCCTCTCACTTTCCCTTTCGCCTCATAGATTAGTAAGAAGGAATTGCTTTGTTTTCAGACAGTTGGGAATATCAAATAGCCAGCCATGTTTTTGTTTTTTATTTCTAGTTTAATTTAACAATGGTGAAATAATATCGACACCCTACATGTTTTTTAGCTCTTCAGAACTTAATTCTTCCATTATGGAGCTCACTATGCAGCCCAGCTGGTCTTGGGGTTTGGGGGTTCTCTTGTCTCATTCTTCTATGTTTTAGGATAAGGAGGTATATGCCGCCATGGTGTCCAGCTGGATCTCAGAGTTTGTAAACTCTGGTCTGCTTCAAGCTTCCCTTCACTTCTACACTGTACCTTTTTATGTGTCCTCCTCCTCCTCCTCGCCTCCTCCTCCTTCATCTTTAGAATTCAGTTTTTGCTTTATTCCCTTAAGGAGCGGCCAGTGCCGTGGGTTAGTTCTCTCAAACTTCAGGCTGAGAAGGTCCAGCTCCCCGAACCACCATCCGTTGTGTAGCAAATTCCTCAAAGCCGAGCCCCACCCCCACCCCCCATGAATGCTGGACTTGCTTCTTCCTCCTTCTCATCTCTGTAGGGTTATCTGAGCGTCCTCATCTCAGACACTTTAGTAACCCCAAACACAGGGTCCTACCTTCCCTGTTTCTTGACTTGGTAGCAAGCTTTCCTTGATTCGGCGGGAGACAGTGATTGGTTTTCTTTATCTGTGCATTTATTTTAACCTAGACGTTTCAGTCCTTATCAGATTGCCTTAAGGAGAAAATGATGTAGAACTCTCATATCGCTTCTTTTTGGTTTTTGTTTTCTGGAGTTCTCTTCTTTGGCCATGGATACCTTGCTAGCTATTTCATATGTTCCCAAGGCAGGTTAGAAGGGATTTTTTATAATGCTTATCTACTTTCTGTTCAAAGAATGGGCAAGGTATAGGGTAGTCCCAATATATGTATTTATTATCTATGCAATTGTTGGTGACATCATAGAGAAGAGAGAGCATTAAAATTTTGGAGAGGTCCAGACAATACAGATTGACATTGCACCCTCATTTCATGCCTGCCACTGCAAGAGCCAAAGTTGCCACACCAGCATTGATAAGAAGAGTAATAAGTAATGGTGGTTGTCTTCCATGTCTTGTAGTTTCCTTTCTGTTGCTGAGCCTGCGAACCAGTTTAGAAGCAGGTTTCCCATGGTTCTTGCCTCTTGAGTTGCTGCACTGATCTCCCACAGTGATGAACTCTGACCGGGAAGGCAAGCAAATCCTTTGCTCCCCTAAGTTGCTTTTCAGTCACCGCAACAGAAAGGGAAACATGGAACACAGGTGTTTGTGGCGTCACTTACAGACTTTCGTTCAGCGACCTTTCTTTATATATCCCAGGCCCATGTGCTCAGGGAATGGTGCTACTCACAGCAGGCTGTACCCTCCTGTATCAAATAACAACCAAGAGGATCCCTCACAGACGACGCCCACAGGCCCATCTGATGGGGGAGGGGCAGTGTCTTAATTGAGACTGCACTGTCAGGTAACTCTGGAGGCTGTGTCAAATTGACAGTGAAGCCTAAGGAGAACAGCATGTTGTGATACTTTTTTTCTATAAGACAATGAATTGTATAATATTAGCCATACATAGTAAGGGAATGAAAGAGGATATTTCCTTGTCATAATTTCTTCCACATACGTCTAGCGATTTTAAAAATATTTTTCCTAGTCTACATCTTAAGATTTTTTTTAAAAAACATATATGTGTGTATATATATATATAGATAGATAGATAGATAGATAGATAGATAGATAGATAGATAGATTTGTGTGTATAAATCCCTTGCCTGCGTGCACATGCAGTGTTCACAGAAGCCAGAAGAGGGCATCAGCTCTCCTGAGACTAGAGTTATAGGCAGTTGTGAGCCACCGTGTAGGTGCTAGGAACTATACTTGGGTCCTTTGCCAAAGCGCAAGCATTCTTAATTGATGAGGCATCTCTCTAGCCCCCGTTTTAAGACTTCTTAAAGTCTAGTTTTGATTTTTTTCTTTAAGTGTTCTATGTGTAGATTCTTTGTCATTTTATTAACTCTGATAGCAGCTGTATGGATAGTCTGTTATTAGCACCTTTTTCCAGACACAAGGAAGAAGCAGGCACATGCAGCAGAGAATGGTCATGTCTTCTCCATCCTTGTGTGTGCTTGTTTCTGGAGAAAAGGCCTGTGGGGATGTAGGAAAGGCTAAAGCAGGCCATAAGGAGGGTCCCTAATCTAGGAGGACTGGTGCCCTTTAAGACAGATACTCCAGACAGCTTCCTCCACCATGGGAGGACACAGCTAGAGAAGGTGGACACCTGAAAGCTAGAAAGGAACCAATGGCATGGTCGGCTATCTGGAGCTCGGCCATCCGGCCCTGAATATGAGAGAAAACACTTGTCTCTTATGCCAGCCTGTTGTCTGTGGTTCTGTGGCACAGAAAGAAGCCCTGGCCAATAAGAGGCAAATCACTCAAGATTGCTCATGTAGAGGACTAACCTCCACAGGCGAGGTTCTCTTATTTATGAAAATGGTGTCTTCCGGACCACAGCTGAAAGGGGCGTCGTTTCCCTTGTTGATACTGTTCAGTACTAAGCAGCACTGAAGCTTGCCTGCGCTCTGCGTGCTCACTGAGGGTGGCGCAGCAGCTCTGCCATACCCTGGAAGCCAGCAAGCAGCACATTGGCCCCTCTTAGTGTGAGCACTCTGCCAAGCGTAATGGAGGGAGGTGCTTAAGACGTTGACAGGAATCCCATTGTTTCCATTGGATTTTTCATTCAAGGGCTGCGAAGTTTTTGGATGCATTTGACCACGAGCTTCTTGTCTGGACATGAATTTTGAATCCCCGTAGCTGTCAGCATGCCACTAAGGAGTCCAGATTTGCTCTCTGAGCCTCACACAGGGGTGGCCAAATGGCTGCAGCTAGACAAACCCTCTCTTTGTCTGCATTTTCATGTCACTCTTAGTGAAAGCCTAATCTGCCTAAAAACATTCTGCTTTTTTTTTCCTCGCCAGTGGCTAAGGTAATTAACAGGAGTTAAAGCAGCCACCCTCCCCCCACCCCTCTTGCCTCCCCCACCCCCCAGCCTCTGGTCTTCCTCTCTCATGAAGACACTGTTCAAACTCCTTTCTCTTTTTTCAAGTTAATGTGTTCTCTGCTACTTCAAAAGGGAGGTAAGGCCACTTATACCCATCTCCCCCACCAGGCAGGTAACTCCTACAGGAGGAACTGGCCCTAATGCTCTTTGCATCCTCAGGATCTGGCATACATCTTTCACACTGCTATGAAGAGTCACGGCACAGACTGTGTGCAAAATGCATCCGGACAAGTAGATAGCATGACCTTGGTTGCCCTTTGGGAAAGGAGAGGCTCCCATGACATAAATAGGAAAATAAATCAAAGACTCCAACCTTACTCACTCCACAATTATCAGGGATTTGATGATGTATTTTTTTAAAGTTCTTATTGGTGTGTATGTGTGTGTGTATGTATGTATATGTGTGGGTGTGTATGTGTGTCGGTGTGTATGTATGTGTGTGTGGATGTATGCTTGCACCATGTGAATAAAGGTGCCTGATGAGGCCAAAAGAAGATGGTAGACCCCCTGGAGCTAGACCTAAAGGCAGCTGTGAGCCACACAACATGGCTGCTGAGAACAAAGCTTGGGTCCTCTGACCCAAGTACTCTAACATCTCTCTAGCTCCTCCGTGTCAGGTTTTAAACAGTATTTTCACACATTTACAGTGAGTTTTCTACTTAATTTCATTTTCCTTAGAATCATATTCCTGCCATTAGTTATTTATTAATTTGTAGGAAAAAGAACCCTGGGTCCATATGATATGAGAATATGATGCAATTGACAGTCCCACTGAAAATATAGTTCTCCACAAACCCATTTTTTTTTTCATGGCCCCAAGAGGTTATGCCTCCAGGTCCATTTTCTTGGTGACCAGAGGAGGCCGACCTTCCTTTTGGTCACAGGCATTTGTTGTCTTGTGGAGTTTTATAATTGCTTTCTCAGGAATGCAGAAATCAATACAAGTCCTTCATTCATTCACTCATTCATTCACATTTTTCTCTTCCCTTTTTTCCTTTAGGAAATAAATTCATCTTTAAAAGGTAGCACTTTGGATTACAAGTTAGCTATTTCATGTTTCCCAGTGTCTGGGTTTGTGAATGCGACCTGGTTGTCAAAGTAACTGCCAGTTTGCATGAAACCTTGGGGTCATTCCTAGCACCACAGAAAGCCAGGCCTCATGAGTGCCGTGACCCCAGCACTTAGGGGTCAGAGGCAGGTAGATGAGGAAATCAAAGCCAGCCTCAGCTACATAGTGAGTTCAAGTCCCAATGGACTATGTAGGGCTTTGATCAAAAGGAAAAAAAAAAAAAAAAAAAACGAAAAACCAAGAGCCAAGATGTGGAGAAGGTTCAGAGGACACATATATTCCACAGGAAGTTTGGGCCACATAGAATGCTGATCATCCTTCAGAAGTTGGGTCTAAGGTTACACTCTTTTAGGAACTTGTCTTTCCATTGATCCATCTCTCAAACCTAAATTCATTCAAGTATCTTTGTTTTTCTTTTTTTTTTTTTAAGTTTTATTTATGTGCAGATGTGTGTATGAGAGACAGCGAGAGAGAGAAAGAGACAGAGAGAGACAAAGAGACAGACAGAGAGACAGAGAGAGACAGAGGCAGAGAGAGCATGAGACATGCGTGTGGGTCCTTGCAGAGGTCACTATAGGGCCTCAGATGCCCTAGAGCTACACGTGTTTGTGAGCAGCCTGAGGTGGGTTCTGGGAATCAAATTCAGGTCCCCTGAGTGATATAGCAGGTGCTCTTCACCCGTGAGCCCCAAATCCCTTTGTATTTACTTTTACAGCATCAAGGCCCTTTCTCCTAAAATACTTGTCTTACAATTATGGAACCCTCTGGTTACTGTAAGCCTATCCCCCTAGACTGTACACACTATAGACTGCACCTGATTTTTCTCGGTATCTCTGATGTATGCAAAGGCTCATGTATATTAAATAAAGAAGGGATATCTCCATTTCCATTAATAGAAAGAAGCTGGCTGAGACACGCAGGCTCTTTGGATGGATTTCAGAGGCTCTGACTCACATACTAGTGGGCTGTCATCCAAGAAAAAGGACCTAAATATCCCTAAGCCTTAATCTCCCTTTCCCAGCCTTGTGTATCTTGCATTAGTGCCACGATGGGTTTGAAGCATAGGTTCTGAAGGTTGGCAGTCTTTAATTTAAGCCCTGCCTCTGCCACTTCATAGAATTTTAATATTGTCATTTGTCCCTGTGTTGTGGGTACTACATAAATGTATAATTATGTTTGTAGGGGGTACATGAGCCTACGTGTGCATGCGTGTGTGTGTGTGTGTGTGTGTGTGTGTGTGTGTGTGTGTGTGTGTACATCTATGTGGCAGCCCAAGATTGATGCCAGGAATTGACCTTTCTACCTAATTAAGGCAAGGTCTCTCAATGAAATCCAGTATTTACCAATATTTCTAGTCTTGCCTGCCATCTTTCTCTGGAGAACTGCACCCTATTGTTTCAAGGCTTAACAGACAAATATTTTAACCACGGAGCCATTTCCCAACCCCCTCAAAATTTTATTCAACCCTTAACATAGTCCATATCTAAGGATGCATGTTAAATGGAGTGGCTCAGAGCTGCTGCCTAAATGCTGGTGGTTATTAATAACTACCTTGGGAATTTCAAAAGTTATCTCTTGGCTTAGAGTTATTGAACCACCTCCCAATGGTGCTAATACCCTTTTCTAAGATTTATTTTTTATTTTATGTGTATATGTGTGTGCAACATACAAGAACAGTTACCACAGAGGTCAGAAGAGGATGTCAGATCTCAGGGAGCTGCAGTTATATGCAGGTGTGAGCCCCTATGGGTACTAGCAAATGAAACTGGTCCTTTGCAAGATCAGTAAGTGCTCTTAACTGCTGATTCATCTCTTTGGCCCTGTTAAGACCCTCTTATTGATAAAAATCATCTTCTTCCCATCATTATTTATATGCCCCTAGATGAACAGATTGATCTCTTTGGGCACTGCTTGCTTTAACTATGAACCTAACAGTATTATGATTTATCTCACAGTTACAGTGGCTATGGAATTGAATTAAGTGTGTGCTTAAAATTTTTGGCTGCTCTATGGGATAATAGGATAATTATGATGATGATCATTAATGACATGCCAAATGATCGTTCCCCCAGGATTTGCTTCATGTGTATTTGATTGCTATCCTACAACTGTGTTGTGGAGTGTTTCTCATAAAGAATCAGTTTGCAGATGTGAAGAATTCATGGCATTCTATATGTCTTAGTTAGGGCTTCTCCCCTGAGATAAAAAAACCACCATGACCCCTGGCACGGTGGTGCACGACGGTAATCCCAGCACTCAGGGAGGCAGATAGATGGATCTCTGTGAGCTCAAGGCCAGCCTGGTCTACAAAGCAAGTCCAGGACAGCCAAGGCTACACAGAGAAACCCTGTGGGGGAGAAGCGGAGGGGTGGGGCGGGGGGAAACACCATGACAAAAGGAACTTGGGCAGCAAAGCATTTACATTTCGGCTTACATGTCCAGATCACAGTCTATCATGAAGAAAAAAAAAAAACAGAGCAGGAACCTGGAGGTTGGGAACTCAAGTAGAGGCCATGGATGAGTGATACTGCCTGGCTTCCTTCCCATGGCTTGCTCAGCCTTTTCTTCAACAACTCGGAGCCACCTGCCTGGGAGTAGCACCCATCCACACTGAGCTGGGCCCTCCCGTATTAGTCATTTATCAAGAAAATGCCCCCACAAACAGGCCAATCTGAGAATGGTATTTTCCTTAGTTAATCTTCTTCTTTCTAGATGACTCTAGCTTGTGGCAAGCTGACAAAGAAAACAAAACAACAACAACAACAACAAAGAACAAAAACAAAAACAAACCAAGAAGGACATCATTACAGCTAGAGTTCTTGGCCTCAAGACATCTCATAAAACTACAGAAAACTGGGGGAAAAAATTATAAAGCTAAAATATACGAGTGGGGGAGGGACTAACAGTTCTCATTGACGCACACATACTCTTGTTTGTTTTCCCAAAGGGTATCTGCCTGTGGTTAGGTCTTTAGGTTGAGTCTCGGTGTTGATCAAGTATGAATTACAGGCTTTACAATTAAGGGAGAAGGGAAATCGCGTAAGCAATCAACTCTATAATGTAGATTTTAAAGTCCTTTATGTTATGCTTTGATCTAGAAGTTAACCTTTGCTCTTGGAGTTGTACTCCTAGCAGTCCTCAGCCCTCACTGGACAGTGGGATCAGCTCTCTGCCTCCTGCGCTCTCGTGCTCCTGGTCACACTCAGATTTGTGTTAGACTATCTGTGTAAAGAGTGAAGCCACAGGACCGCCGGGATATTGGCACAGGGGAGGACCAGGGTTCCTTTGGGTGGGAAGCAAGTGGTGGGTAGGATTCTGAAACAAGAATCTGAGGAATCGGTGAACCTCCCTACATCATTACAGTCTTTTTAGTCCTGTGTCTTCACAACTGTTGTAGAGGGACACTGTGTGCAGCTCAGAGTTCTGCGGACAAACAGAAACAACATAGCAGGGAAACAGGCAGAGAGACCCATAGTCAGGATGTTGCTGTGACCAATGCCTGCTATAAGCATCTTAAAGAGGTACTTATTTTGGCTCATAGTTTCAGAGGTTTTATTGGTGACCACTTGTTTCAGAAAAACACCATGGTAGTAGAAACGTGTCATGAAGGAGGTTATGCCAGATGATACTAGTGGGGTGAAGGGTAGTGACTCATGTACACACACACACACACACACACACACACACACACACACACACACACGCCCCACAAAGTAAGACACAGAAAGACAATGTCATCATTGTAGACTGTTCCCTTTTTTAAAGTCTCCCTTTATCTGGGCATAAATGGTGCTACCCACACTCAGGGAAGGTCATTCTCCCTTGGTTTCTATAGAAATACTTTTATGGACACACTTAGGAGAGAGCTTTACTAATCTGCTAGGTGCATATCAATCTAATCAGGTAGAACAATGGATATTCTAGATAGATAGACAATAGATAGATAATAGATAGGTTATAGATATAAATAGATAATAAAAAGATAGATGATAGAAAGATGGGTAGATACATGATATATAGAGCTAGATAGTGAGATAGATAATATATGATAAATGGTAGATAGTAAATAAATACTAAAATATGAACAGATGCTAGAAAGATAGGTAGGTAGATGATTGATAGATAGGTATACATACATGATAAATAGATTATAGGTGTTGGTAAATAGATGATAGAAAGATGGCAGATGATAGATTTGTGAATGGATGGATAGACAGATGATGGCTGTTATACAGGGATGTGGTAGATGCAGAAGTAGATAGATGACAGCTTATGGAGGCTGTGGGCTCCTACAGTGGCACACATCAAACAGGAGAGGCAGCAAAGTTAACACAAGTCACTCTGGCCTGAAGGCCTGTAAGCAGGAAAGCAGGCGGTGTCACTCTAGGTCCAATCTGAGAACTTGGGGTGCTGCTATTGTCAGTCCCAGGCTCCAGAGGTCTGAGAATCTGGAATTCCAATGTCTGAGGACAGAAGATAGATGTTCCAGCTCCAGGAAGAAGAGAATAAATCACCTCCTTCCTCTACCATTTTCTTCTGTCCTCTGTGGATTGGATGGTACCTGCCCACAGAACTGGGCGTGGGCCTGCTTTACTCAGTCAGCTTGCTTACACCCTAATCCCCTCTAGGAACACACCTTGTCAGTCACACCCAGCAGTAATGTTCTGCCAGCTCCGTGGACAACCCCAACCAGCCAGTGGGTGCGCAAAACGCACCATTCCAGAGCTATAAAATCTAGCACGAAAACAAAGGCAGACCGCCTCCATGACTAAGGCTTCAGAGCAGTGATACTCAACTTGTAGGTCATGACCCAATTGGGGGTTTATGAATATTTTTATGAGGATCCCATATTAGATTTTTCTGGATATCAGGTATTTACATTGCAATTCATAACAGTAGCAAAATTATAGATATGAAGGAGCAACGAAAATAATTTTATGGTTCGGGGGTGGGGATGTTCAGCACAACATGAGGAACTGTATTAAAGGGATACAGCATTAGGAAAGTTGAGAGCCACTGCCTTGGAGCCAGTTGTATCTAAGTTGCTCTCTGGTTCATGGGGTAGAATGTCAAGTGTACAGGCACTGAGATTCCACTCTTCAATCTTACCATTTGGGAGATCTGGCCGAGGGCATCGATTCACAAGTTTCACACCAGGTATGTCCCTGCTCTAGAGATGTTTTTGCTTGTTTTTTCAATACAGAAGTCCCCGGCCAGATGTTGAGACAAGTCCTCCAATATTTACTGTAGATCCACGTAGAATTCTCTACTGTAGAGAGCAAGTCTCTCTGAAATCAGAGGGAACAGTTAGGGAGGGACACTGTAGTTGTAGTTGTAATGGTTATCATTGCTTTTGTTGCCCAGGGACAGGGATGGCCACTGTGGTAGTAACCACATCACTTGTATACTGAGTGGTACCCATGGGTGTGTGTTGAGTGCTTGGTAAAAGCCAGGCGCCATACATGATACCTGAGCATTGTTCTACCTGCAGCTCCAGATAGTATTTGGGGCGTGTGGTCTTTTCTTCTCCATTCCGTGGTTGAAACGACAGGAAATCATGGGGTCTTCAGCAAGCACCCAAGTTTAACTTCTGCCACTGTGATGAAGTATCCTAAGGAGAAAACAGCTTAGAGGAGCAAGGGCTTATTTTAACTTACAGTTCCCAGTTGAGCCTATCACACCAGGGCAATCAGAGTGGCAGACGCTATGCTCACATCACATCTGCAGAGAGCAGTAAATGCATCTATGTTGACTTTCTCAACCTTCATATAGCTTAGGGACCCTAAACCAGGGCACAACGCCTCCCACTTCCAGACTGATTCTGGATGCAGTGCAGGCTGAGCATGGTCTCCAGTGGATACAGCTTAAACTTGTGCCTGCACTGACAACTCCTACTACAGGGACTTGTGGGAACAGAGGCTATGAAGCTGTCACCCAGTGTGTTGCCTCCCGAAGGCTGTAACTAAAGGTTAGCATCTCCTCACTGGTGGAAATCTGGTAGGCTGCTTCCAGCCTGTGGATTTTTGGGCTTTTCACAGGGCTTCACAGTCTGGGTTGCCACCTTCCCAAGGCTTTCGGACTCCTTGGAATGTATAATTGCTCCTGGGTTTCCTGTTACCCTCAGAACTGCTTCCTAGTTCAAATCCCAAAAACAAGGGTATCTGGATGTACATGGGAGGGTTCAGAGGAGCCCATTGAAAATGCACAGGAGATTTTCTTTCCATCTCAGGAGGAAGCCACTCACTGCCTTCAACACCTCAGGTGAATGGCGAAGGGTCTGTTTGATTGGTTGGTTGGTTGGTTAGGTTGGTTAGGTTGGTTAGGTTGGTTTGGTTTGGTTTTTTGAGATGAGGTCTCATTGGGCCCAGTCTGGCCTTGAGCTTGCACCAGAGGCTGACTTTGAATTCCTAGTTCTACTGCCTATGCTACCTCAAGTGCAGATAGCACCAACATGCACCACCACACCAGGCTCAGGAAGGTGCAGTTTGGACAGTTTGAGGTTTGTTAAGACCAGGCAGACATAGTCTGGATATCATACATATAGCATCATCCCATGATTAGGATGAGGAACTTGTTTGAAATTCTTAAAAAAAAAAAAAAAAAAAAAAACCCACTTCTATCATTTTGCAGCCATTTATACCTTAGATATCAGTATGTTCTGATTTTTCTTTTAAAGGTTGCTCTATACAGCTGACAGTTATACTCCATCCTCAGTGTAGACCAACATCAGATGCTAGTGAATTCAAATTATGCAGTGTCTACATAAAGTGGTCAATAAGAATCCATCAAGCTTGCTGCAGAAAAGAATATTGTTCTTAGAATGTCATTGATCGTACCCTGGAGAAGATCTTGTTCATGATGCCAAGAGGAAACCCCAGAGAGGGCATCAACATGGTAATTTGCCAGCATCACACATGAGGAGGCTGAAGGCCTCTTCCAACTTGTTCATAGAAATGTTAAAAGCAGGCGTCTCTCAGCTCTTCTCCTGAGCACATTTCCCTTCTTCTACAGGAGCCAGTAAACACACGTGTTATTTTTCCTCTGTACACAGCTGATTTTTCTTCTTTCCCATGTCTAAATCAGACCCCCACACAACTTTTCACACTTCCTTTCCACATATCAATAACAGTGTTGAGCACAGAATCTGAGTCTCTTTAAAAAGCAACACAGATTGGCACGTGTTTGATGAACAGAGCCGGCAGAGTCCATAACATGCCAGTCTATGAAAACAATGATGGTTTTGGCATTCGCCTGGTTTCTGACTTTAGTTTACAAAATAACCAATCCCCATTTTTTTTTTTTTTTTTTTTTTTTTTTTTTTTTTTTTTGCACGTGTTCTTGGACTCTTGATTTCCCCTGTGTGCCGGAATTGGGAACTTCCTCTTTGCAGTTTGGTCATAAACAGGTTTGTTTTTTGTTTTTTGGTTTGCTTTTTTTTTTTTTTTGCCTTCAACATTTGTTTTTTGATTAAGTTATTATCATTTTTTTAACCTTCAAAAATTTCCTGTGGTTTTGATCTAACATGATTTTTTTTCAACCTTCTATTTCTGATAACAATTTTCTTTAAAATTTATACCAATCATGTGAAACTGGTTCATAACCTGTGTGGCATCTGGAAAAGGTTATTTTTAAATGACTTTATGCTGAGGTGCAGTCATATTTTTGTAGGGAGGCTGTGATCTGTTTTTAATTTGCAACAGTTTGAAGCCATATTGATTTTTTTTTCTGCTGATAATCAACATTTCCCTTTTATGGCAAACACGGTCTGTTGATTAACCTCTTGGCTTTACTTAGCATCGGTGCCAATGGCTTTATTTACCCAAACGGAATGTCGGTAGATGAGTCAGCCTTTAATTCCAGGGAAAACTGGAGCATGGTAGAGAGCTATAAATTATTGCGGTTCCATGCTAGAATTTAGTAGTCAATGGCTAGTGAAAATTCTGGCTTTGTCATGCTAGCTGGGTGGCCTTGGGTGTGTTAACTTACATTTTTTCCTTTTCCCCTAACTCTTCCTATCCTTCCATCCACTCTCTCTCTCTCTGCAGTTTCTCATCTACCAAGTCTAACTGGTACTAGCACTCCCCATCCCTAGAGTGCTATTAGGAGAACTAAGCACAATTGAGTACCTTGGCACCCTGCCCACCACAGCATTGCCAGCACCACCATCATGGCTTCTTGTTGTAGCGGTGGTCATAGCAACAACATACTCATGGCCTTCACACATAGTGATGGAATGCCAAAAGTTCCTTCCAACCCAAGGGTCTCCACAATCCTGTGGACAGCATCAATGCAGTCCTTTGATCATTTTTCCTCTGGCTATTCAGTGACAAGGACTTTAGTAGGTTCCAAGGTTGATTGGCTGTTTGAAAGGTGGGACCCTTGCCCCTCTAGAAAGTAGAACTTCTAATCTTGTGGGTGTGGCTCTCTAACAGAGCTATGCCCTTGGAGCTGGTGTGTGTGCTGAAACAAGAAAAGTATTTAGTGCTAGGAAGAAATGTTTTTCTTTGGGGGAAAAGGAGGCAGCTCTGAGGATGGTTCAACTGAGAAGTGCGGGAGGGTGGGGGGGGTAGACACCTTAACCAGGTGAAGAGAAGATGTCCAAAACACATAAGGTGGAAGCCATGGCTAATGCCCATTTCCTGTAGGCTGGTACAGGCATGGCTGGAACCACGGTCCTTGGGGAACCTGCATGGGTAAGACATGGCAGAAGTCAGCACTCTCTCCTGTATTGTCCCTCCAGAGAATATTGCCTCCCTATAGATGCTCTAGCCTTCCTCAACCCCATCTTAGACTAGATGTGCTAACTGGTGACTCTGAAAGACCTGATATTATGCCCAGAGACCTGCCCTGTGTCTCCTCTGGTCGTACTCTGGTTCACTGTCTTCTGGTATGGCCAGAGATGAAGTGTTATGTAGGAAGGCAGCAGAGAAAACAATCCAAATATTCATTTCCACCAACAGATGCATTCTGCATGAATATGATTTTCCATGCATCAAGAACAGACAGAAGCGGGGAACTGGATAGCAATTTGCAGCCTGGGTACAACCGATCATACTGTCGTAGCATTTAGCTGCTGGCTTCAGATACCTGTGGAGTTTATGCTAGAGAAGCAGCATCTCAGAACTGCATTTTATTCTTGAGTGGGTGTGCACTTGGAAGTATGTACACAGACCACACACACAATGCACATGTATCATGTGGATGTATAAACTCTGTTCTTTCTTACCTTTTGCTAATAAAATATCCTGGCATTTTATTTTTGATGTTGATAGACAGTGGAAGTTGCAATGATTATTTTTTTCAGGAAGACAATTCTGTTGTTAGTTTTTAATTTTAATTGCAGTTTTTATTTTCAGATCTCATATTCCAATAATTAAAATGTTTCTCATTATCCTTCTTCTTCTTCTTCTCCTTCCTCTTCTTCTTCTTCTCCTTCCTCTTCTTCTTCTTCTTTTGGTTTTTTTGAGACAGGGTTTCTTTGTGTAGCCTTAACTATTTGACTATCCTGGACTCACTTTGTAGACCAGGCTGGCCTCGAACTTACAGAGATCCAACTGCCTCTGACTCCCAAGTGCTGGGATTAAAGGCATGCACCACCACTGCCCGGCTTCATTATCTTTTTTCTTCTTAATGCTAAGGACTTTCTTTAAAATTGTTCTTGAACACTTTGAGAGGAAATTGCTATTTCATTGTTATGCATTGGGGCATTTTCCAATGCAGTTTAAATAACTCTGTGACAGGTTTTCTTTTTTCTGTTTTTTCCTCTACACAAGTTTTGATTGTTTTGTTTTTTAAGACAGGGTTTCTCTGTGTATCTTTGGCTTGGCTGACCTGGACTCACTTTGTAGACCAGACTGGCCTCGAACTCACAACGATCCACCTGCCTCTGCTTCCTGAGTGCTGGGATTAAAGGTGTGTACCACCATGCCCAGCTCCACAAATTCTTTTGATACAAATTTTCAATGACATTATATTTTATCTTCCCCTATTTTCTTGTACAGTGACACTGGTGAAATATATTCATGTACTATTACCAAGAAAATATCTGGTCCTCACAGCAACCCCCAAATACAGTTCTCTCTGTCTCTCTGTCTCTCTCTCTGTCTCTCTCTCTCTGTCTCTCTCTCTGTCTCTCTCTCTCTGTCTCTCTCTCTGTCTCTCTCTGTCACTCTCTCTCTCTCTCTCTCTCTGTGTGTGTGTGTGTGTGTGTGTGTGTGTGTGTGTGTGTGTGTGTGTGTGTGTGTGTGTGTTTCTATGCTTGGCACAGATGGCATGTAAAGCTCCATCTTGCTTCTTGGTGATCTCATGATCTCTCCTCAGGATGGAATTCCTAGATTACAGCAGGCTAGCCAGTGAACCTCAGGGTTCTGTATGTCTATCTTTGCAGGAGAGGGAATAGAAGTATGTTCCACCATCCCTGGCTTGTTAACTGTGAGAGCTGAGAATCCAACTGGCTCCTCATGCCTGCAAGGCAAGCACCTTACACACGGAGCTATTTCTGTAGCCCAAAGTTAGTCCTTTTGTATATATTCAATGAAGCCATTGAAGTGTAGAGAGATTAAGAAAGCTCAGAGTTGCCCCTTGGGCAGCGTCTAGATTTAAGGAAGTGTGTGTGGCCCTTACCTATTGTGACCTCACCTATTTCTGTTCTCTAGCTACAAAACAAGGCGGTCTACAAGCTATTGCATTTCAGCGCCAGGAAGACCCAGCCTTGCTAAGACGTCCTTGCTAGTGAGACCGTTAGTGAAACCATTGCCATTTCACTCCCTGCCAAATAGCAGCTGAGGCGTTTTCAGTGTGCTATGTTATCAAGTTCAGTAGATCCTGGTGGATAGTAACCTTTCTAATAAAGTCCTTGGTCTCTAAAAAACAAAATTCTCATTAATCACATGAAGTCCCAGTAAGCCGAATCCAACACCCAGGCAGCAATAATTCCATTAGCCACGTGATGGTTCATAGTCAGGGACAGACAAAATGGGCCAAGTGGGGACTACATGAGCCTTGTTGGGTGATTATGATAGCCCCACTCCTCTTACACTTGTCAAGAGAGGTCTGAGACTTACCTAATTTTGTTTTTATTTTACGTGTATGGGTATTTTGTCTACATGTACATAGGCATACCACATGTGTGTCTGGTGCCTGCAGGGTTCAGAAGAGGGTATGGAGTTGGATTCTCTGGAGTTGGATTTATAGTTGGTTATGAGCTGCCATTCAGGGGTCCTCTGCATGAAAGTCAAGTGCTCTTAACTGCCACGCCATGTCTCCAGCCCCTTTCAGAGGATGTTTGGAGAGATGAAAGAATCAATAATAGAGGTGACTCGATTATCATAGGTCCATGAAATATTTCAGATGACTGGGAACTTACCCACAGCAGAACTTTATTATTATTATTTTCATTATGGAGGGTAGGAGTCAGAGATCAAGGTGCTAGCATGGTCAAATTCTGGAGAGGACCTTCTGGGTTTCAGAATATGGTTTCTTTCTGTGTCCTCTCGGGGAAGACTGAGGTAAGGCAAGTCCTTGGGGTCCCTTCTTAAATGGTCACAAAGTCCTTCTGTGCCTTCCTGACCTAACTACCTTCCCAAGGTGCTGCCTCTCCAGCTACCACTTGAGCTTTCCATCTTGGTTAAAAATTATATCCGTCAGCGCAGGTCTGGTGGATATATCGGTGACTTCTGATTAAATAGGAAATTAAATACATTCTTATTATATCAAAAGGATATTTGATAAAGAGTGGCCATTGTACACAGATAAGCTATATGTAATATAAGTCCCATCATTAAATACATCAGTAGTCATGGTGCCCACTATAGACCAGAAGCTGGGAAGTGAGCAGAGTAGACTAAGATGGCTGCCTGCCTACCTGGACATCATGCTGTAGGGTAAGGAAATAACCAAGCGTAGGTACTGAGAGTTTGTGTGAGGGAGAAGTATTGAGGAAAGTTAATCACCAGCCATGGAGAAGAAGGACAAGAACTGCGTGTTGGATGTTCTGGAAAGTTCTTATAAAGAGCGTCCCACGAGTGGGAGTAAAGGACACTGGGTGGACACAGAGGGGCAAGTGTTCTGTGCAGAAGAAGCGAGCATACACAGTGGGGTGTCAAGTTTGTTGTGTTTAAGGATCAGTGCTCAGGCTGCTACAGCGGATGCTCCGTGAACATTGAGAGATGACATCAAGAGGGGTGAGTGCAGTGTGTAGCAATCATGAAACTCACATGACCTGCCATGTTGGCCACCGTGAAAGCTTCAGTTACACAGGAGCCACCCAAGGGTCCTAAGAAAGGAGAGAGTGACACCTCTTGGTACTGCATGTCCTCTGTGCCAAGTGTGCCTGGTTCATTGTATGTGGTCACTCAATGAACTGATCATTTCTTGTAAGATGGCCGGGCGCTCCACTGCAGAACTATTTTTCTGCTATTGATGTTTGGAGATTAAATACCCCCACAGCATGCACATTTGTTACATTAACAACAACATGAGTGACTTTTTCCCAAGTCAAAATGACTCTTTCTACTTTGTCCAATTGTCACCTCCTTCCTGGGACAGAGAGGGATCCCCTGTGAGGATCTTTGCGTAGGGAAAAAGGTGAAGGGTCAGGCCACGTTTTGATCTGAATGGGGATCCCGAGGTCTCCTGGCGCACCCCTTACAGAATGGAAATTATGGCCCCCTTCTCTTCAGCTCAGAGTCAAGTTCAATTAGTTTTGCTTGTGTTGTGTCCCTGCTATCCTAATCTCATTCCTTCCAGTCCTAGAGCAGTACCTGTCCATAAAGCTCTCAGCAATTGTAAAAGGGAGATGCTTGGCTGTTGCTGATTCCTTTGTCTCCTCCCCCACCCCTACCATGCCTGCTGGAGCTATGCCAGCAACAAAAGCTTACTAATTACTTGCTACTAGTACAAGGCCCCTGCTTGTTTGCACAGCTGTTTTTTTTTCCCCCAAGACTGGGTCTCCTATAGCCCAGGCTGGCCTCAAACTCACCTTGAAGCCAAGTATGATCTTGAACTTATGACTCTCCTACCTTCATATGTCAAGTGTTAGGTTTGCAGACATGCATGGTTTTGACCCATTTATATAGTATGTAGAAGCCTGGGTCTCACGCATATCAGCCAGGCACTCTAGCAACTGACCTAAACTCTAATCCCTCATGTAAGACCTGAGCCATTATGAGGACTTGGTTTGTAAGTCTGACATGTCTTTATCCACAGCATATATGCTTTTATCTCACTCATGTGCAATACTAGGGACCAACCCCAGAACCTTCCACAAGCCTAGGTCTCTACTACAGAAACCTCCTTCCTGTAACTTACATGTAACTTATTTTTCTGGGTGGACAGACATTCTGATTTCTAGAAATGGCTGAGTGCCTTTTAGAACTGATGGAAGCTGGTACTGTGGCATGTAGGGTCAGTGAAGTATTTAGTGGCAGTTTGACAGGGTGCTGCCCAACAGAATCATCTATGCTGTATAAATATGGCCACAGCTCCCTTGCAATGTGTGACAGAGGCAATCAATTATTTTTATATTCATATTAGTGACTCAGAAAAGATTTCTTTTTGAGATGGTGTCTCCTATAGCTCAGACCGGCCTCAAACTCACTATGTAGCCAAGGATAACTTGTGAAACCTCCTATCTCTACTCCCAAGTGCTAGGATTAGAGGTGTGCACCATCACATAATATTTCATGCAGTTCTGGGGGCCCAAGTTAGGGATCTGTGTATGTTAGACAGCGATTCTTTCTCTACGCTGTGTCCCCAGCCTAGCTAATTGGGTGTAAGTATCAGCCTGTGGCTGGTGGCTGCTGTAGGATGGGTATTGTCTGTAGGATGCCCCCGCCCAACAGGTAGTTGAAGATGGGAGGTTTGGAGCTGAATGTCCTCTTTCTTGTCTCTCCTCTACCCATCATGCTGAGTTAAACTCTGGTGAGTCTGTCTCCTTCACTGCATCCACTCTGTCTTGAGCATCACTCATCTCTTCCCCCCCTCCCCGCCCGCCCCCCCTCTTGTCGTCTTTTGGAGAAATCCAAACAACCATTTCTGACTGGTTTCCTGGATCTAGTTCCTGTTGTTTTTCATCTTCCCCCGCTCACAACCACAGTTACTCTTTTTAAAGGGTGTGTGTGTGTGTGTGTGTTGTGTGTGTGTGTGTGTGTGTGTGTGTAGGTAGGTGCCTGTGGAGGCCAGAGGAGGGCATCCAATCCCATGGAACTGGAGTCACAGGCAGTTGTGAGCCTCCCCCTCTCTGTACTGGGAACTGAACTCGGACCCTGTGGAAAAGCAGCAAGAACTCCTAAGTGCCTGACCTTACCTTAGTCTCTTCAGCCCAACAGCCACACCAAGGGATCCCCGTCGTGTGTACATTGCTCATTCACTGAACCGTGGAGCCCTTTGAAGTCTAATAAGCCTCACAGTTTTTGGAGCCTCTCTGCCAGTTGTAGAATTCTGTCCACTTTTGCATCAGCTGGACGCAAAGGGTTTCCTAGCAGTGTTATTTTTTATTTTGAATTGCACATGACTACACAGGATGCGTTTCTAGAAAATTCTTCTTTCCCAGTAGCATATGCGTGCCGGTGCACATACCCCTTCTCTGCTTGACAGATCAAATAGCTGAAGGGCACTGGCACCCCTCCACCTTTCACCTCTGCTCCCTCACCTGGAGCCCCCATTCCTCTACCTGATTTCTGGTTCACCTGGCTAACTCCAGCCTCATTAAAGGATGTTTAGACACACACACAGGCCCTCTTTGTAAGAAATCCTCTCAAGAATTTGTTAGTGTCCCTTCATTGGTCTTACAGGCTTCCTGGTGAGGAGGAGTGGGCAGCAGGGGGCTGTTGGCAGGGGTGTAGGGGGTGGAGGGTTGGGGGGTAGCGGGGGGGGGGGTGGCAGGGGCACATGGGCAGGGCAGCAGTAGGGGGCGGATTTTTGTTTAACTGTAAGTCTCCCTGGTCAGGACTCTCATACCTGCCTGAGGCAGTGGTCAGCCCCAACCCAGGTTTCATTCCTTAAAGAAGTTGTCTCATGAGGTGCTTCATCCATTACAAACACGCAATGTTTCTTCCACAAATGAAGCTGACAATTGCACAATTGTCATCGTGAAGGGAGTTTTCTAACCACAGCTCCTAAGCAAATAATGAAAATGAGAACAAACAAGCTAAAACCAAACCTCGCATAAGCAACAATCAACACAAAGTCTGGGCTACTCTGCCCTCACAGTGGTTAATTTCATCCCTGACTTCCTACCTAAAGAGAGCTTCTCCTAGTTGGCTGATAGCAACCTCAGTAGACGCTGTTGTTAGTCTGGAGCACCTCTTGGCTACTGCTCATCTGATGAGTGCCTACCTAGTCAGAATCTGCTGTTCGCCAGGCGCTCTTCTTGGCGCTGGAAAGTTGAGGTTGAAAACACTGGGCTAGAATTTACACAGGGACCTCCTCTCTGTTCCCCCAGTCAATCAAGAATCAAAATATTTGGCCAAGTGATTCTGCCACAGACTACAAAAACACTTGTGGCTGAGGTCCTATCCCAACAATCATTGGGCTCCCTACTCCCACAGGCCATCCTATGTCCCTGTCACCCACTGCGCTGGTCAGGAAGCCACAAGGCCAATGTCATGTGTGTTGTACAGGTGCCATATGCCCTTCCTGTGAACATCCTGCTGTCACCCAGCTGTTTCCCAGTCCCAGGGCTGCTGGGTGGTTTTAGATTCCTGTTTACTGTTGATATTTATTTACCGTATACATATAATTTATTTTTGTATCATGGGGGGAAAAATCACAATATTTTTGTCCTTTCCTGATGCAGGAAATTAAGCTGAACTACTGAGGAGCCTGAGGCAGGAGGATTACATGTTCAAAGCCAGCATGGGTGTCTTTGTGAGAGTTTATCTCAAAATCAAATATCAAATGAAGGCTAGGAGTGTAACTCAGTGATAGAGGGCGTGGCTAGGGTTAGAGAGGCCTTAGGTTTTATCCATAGAATGGGGAGAAAGAGAGAGAAAAAAAAGAGAATGCCATAGCATTTTCAGACAACGAGGCAGCACACAGGACTAGTGCTGGCTGAACAGAAAGTGCGTGTCTGTGTGCTTTAGATTAGTATTACTCTTTAATGTCTAGAACAAGCTGAGACCCTTCACTTGGCATGCAAGCATGTTGAGGAAACTGAGGCACAAACAGTAGCTCCCCAAGATCACAGTTCTTCCAAGTGGTAGAGTTAGGATGTGACCCCCAGGCTCTTGATTCGAGTTCTTGGAATGGTTGCCATACTGCCTGGGGTTATAAGGGCTTCTGATTAGCTGGTGAGAATCAAGCCTTCTGCATAGGGAGACCCAGCCTTGCAGTGCTCCAGCTGGAGAAAGCCAGAATTTGGTAAAGAACTTCAGCAAGGCCAGCCTGCCTGGAAAGTAACAAAAGGAAAGGTTGGGTGCACTGGTGAGAGGTGGCGGTGAGGAGACTATGAGAGCAGGCACCCTGCCACTTTTCATTCCAGCTGTACAGATGTCTAAAGGAGAGTGAGCATCACTGTCTGAGTAAACAAACTACTGCATAGAATGGGCCAGCTTGGTTCACAGCCTGCATGCTGACGGACAAATATAAGATCCTGGCTGTCATTTTAGGTCATGGGTTATCTTAGCTATGGCTGGAGAATCATATAAATCCTGGTGTATGGCAGATGTTAAAGAAGCCAGCATCCCGGTGCTAATGTTTTCTTTCTTTCTTTCTTTCTTTCTTTCTTTCTTTCTTTCTTTCTTTCTTTCTTCTTTTTTGTTTGTTTCTTTTTGTTTGTGTGTGTGTTTGTTGTTTTCTAAGACAAGAGTTTCTCTGTGTAGCCCTGGCTGTCCTGGAACTTGCTCCATAGGCCAGGCTGGCCTTGAACTCAGAGAGATCTGCTTGCCTCTGCTCTCTGACTGCTGGGATTAAAAGTGCGTGCTACCGCCATCTGGCACTGCTGATTTTCTTAATATGACCATAGCAAACCATTAATATGCCCCCAAATGAATGTTATGACAGCAGAAGCAATCGCCTTCATGATATTTTATGTCAAAATATGAGAACAGGGGTTTCTGAGGAGGTAGCTCAGTCTGTAAAGTACTTGTCATACAAATATGGGGACCTGAGCTCAGATCCACTGTGTCTATATGTCTAGCTATGACAGGGTATGTCTATATTCTTAGCACAAAGGAAGCAGAGACAGGAGAGTCTTTGAGCCTTGCTGGTCAGCTAGTCTTGCATAACCAGAAAGCTCCAGGTTCAATGAGACCATGCCTCACAAAATAAGGGGGTAATCAATAGGGGAAGATACCTACTATGCTTTTCTAGCCTCTATATGTGTTTCACACACACACACATGTCCCTGCACATCCACACCTTGACTTTGTGTACATACTCTTACATAAAGCGTGTTTCGAGATTTCTTCCAAGAGTCTGGCTGCCCATTTTCTTCAGTAATCTAGAAGCCTAGACATACTGGGTGTGTTAAGATTCCATTTACCCCATGACCAGGGTGACCTGAATCATTTCATATTGAGGCAGAAGGGAGAGGAATCATGCAAACTGAGCCATAACAGCCTAATATATAACCATGTGGCAGGAGATGGATGTGTGCCAAAGCTTGGCAATAAAGCCACCCCTCCCCTCATCCTCCTCCTATTCTGTGCTTGTAACCTGAAGAGACTTTGCCTGACAGCTGAGTGAGGATGCCTTTGCAAGCAAGGATGAGAAAGAAGCCTGGAAATCCTTGCCCACAGTCAGCAGTTCCCTCACTTGCGTTAGTGACTTCACAGCGCTGTAGTCTCCCTAATGTATATTACTTAGCTCTTCTAAACCTGAGCCCAGAGGGAGGATCCTGGTCTAATTTAATTCATGTGGCCCTTTGCTGGTTTCACCACTGAGTCCCCTCTTTACCAGCCTCTGCCAGGAGCAACAATTTTGACTTCAACGATGTATGAGTGAGTGTAGGTCACTGAACAGAACTGCTGACTGGCTAGAGGCTGTTGTAGTCTGTTTCTGCATGAAAGCCCCTAGTATTTGCAAACACACAGACTCCACAAGGTTAAATAAACTCTGCTTCTTTTCCAGCCTTCTAGCAAGCTCTGTTTATCTGCCTGCTCCTGTTTACAGTGACCAGTCATTGATTTCATAACCCAAGCCCATTACCAAGGCACGGTGCCTTTTAGGGCTGTATGTAAATACCCAAGGAATAGTAAAAGCGGCCGTTTATGCAAGTGTCACCCAGTGCCAGAGATTCTAAGGGGCAGGGTTAGAATTTGAATCTAGGTCCAGACTCAAGATCTCAGCTTCTTTTCCCTTACTTAGTATCCATTCCCTGTGTGTATGCCAAGGTGTTTTAGGAATTACATTTATATGTAACATACCCAGGGTGTTAGCTTTCTTCCACGTGGTCTGGCAGATGGCAGAGACAGAAAAGGAAATGCCTCCGCCTTGCCTCGGCAAGCAAGGCATGTCTTAAATGTAAGAGATTCAATACAGGGTTGAATGAGGACAAAGGTCTGAGAGTTAAAATATCTGCAGGCACTGAAGAGGGTGGGAGGAGGGGGGCTTTGAACAGGGAGCCCCCTGCCTTATTCCTGAGGCTTATTTTGCATTATCATGTCCCCTGCTTATGCTCCTGAGTGAAGAAAATACCAAAAGTTAAGATGGAGGTGGGCCTTTCAATTAAGTCCAACATTTCTACTAAATAGGTAACAAGATTCTTCTACCCTATGGCCGATCAGTTTTGACACATTGCGACATTCTTTATTTCCCTCTGTGTCTCATTTCCTGCCTCTGTGAAGTCAGGGAAATGGCCTACACAATTACAAATATCCCTTAAGCCTACGATTATTTTCCTTGGACTTACCTTTAGGCAGGGGACACAGAAGGGCAGAAGATAAATAACTTATGAAAATTAAGACCAGCCATCTTCACATCTTCAACATGGTGGTCATCTCAGGTCCTTCCATACCACCCATGAGGGAGCTTGGGAGTCCAGTCAATCACACTGCTCCTCTGTGCAACTAGCCAGTGATTTAATGCCACGTGGTGGACTTCCTCCCACCTCTAACAGCTGGTTACTGGCACAGTTTCCTGCTCTAGCTGTCTGTTTAACAAATGAATGCTGTCAGTTCCAAGGGAAGCAGGGCAGGGCGGGGCGGGAAGCTTGACATAACCCATCAGTACTACAGAAACAAGTGAAAACATATGTCTTCCCAGTCGTGCATCAGCAGGCAGCTGCCTTGGGAACAGGGAGCATCATTTGTTCCTAAAACAATTCTCCACTATCTTGCAAACATAGCAGATGCTATTTACAAAGTTCCAGCTGAGATGGATGGTGTGTATCAACTATTCCTTCTTGAGAAGTAACTGTTGTAGGCAGCTTGTATTGACTGTGGGCCATGGGAATTCCCTTATTGTCCAAACTTCGACACTGAGTGCAATTTAAATAGCAATGATACTGACACTCAGTTGCTTATTGTGAGGTGACAAGGAGTTGGAGTTTTGGTATATCCATGGTTACCAGTCTTATATGAGAGTATTCTTTTAAATTAGTGTTATATAGCTAGTTTAAACTTCAATAGTCAGGGGCCAATGTTTGCAATGATTAGGAATTAAAGAAGAAATCTGATGTGTGAGTGGCATCATAGAAGGCTTGCCAAACTAGATGGTGGGTAATACGGGCTCACTGTGTAAATTTCTGTCACTTTTCATGATAGTGTCTGGTGGGATATGAAGTGTTATATTGGTATGGCCTTCATTGTTCTGGGGTGTCAGTGGGTGTGCCAGGATTTTCTTTAACATAAATTAGTTCTGGTAGAATTTCAACATTTCTTGCTGGTCCCCATTGGACAAGAGTCCAGACCCTTAGAGGGGATCTTCCTTAACTTCATGTGCCCACAGAATTCTATACATGCCATCATCCATCCAACAAAACTGAGCATCATGCCCCAAACTCTGTCAAATGCCAAGGCACAAAATCAACACCATTTATCTCTGTCTTGCCAGGGATTTACATTACAAGGATTAGGAAGAAACTAGAGAAATATGCCCCACCCCCATTAGCGCAGGGTGACTGGGCAGTATGTGGAAGGAATCTGTAAATCAGGAAGATGACCCAGAAAATGGGTGCGTCTGATTGAGTGCTTGTGTTTGTCTCCCAGAGTAGCACAGCTTCTTAAACATAGATATCAATATCTTTACTTTTATCCCTCTTGTCCTCATTTTATTTCTGTTGCTGTGATAAATACGCTGACAAAAAAGGATGGAGGGGTGGAGATTGTATGGAATTTATTTCAGCTCATAATTCCAGGTCACAAATCATTGCTTTGGGAAAGTCACAGCAGCAAGGAATTTTAACAACTGCTTCCTCACATCCCCGTGTCACTTGTTCGATGGCTTGCACTTAGCTTGATTTCTCTCCTCTTACATAGCCCTGGACCACCTACCCAGAGAACTGTGTGCTGCCTGCAGTGGGCTGGGCCCTCTTAATCCATTAACAGTCAAGATGGCCTCCCACAGACATTTCCACAGGCCAATCTGATTTACAGAAGCCCTCAGTTGGGACACACTTCTCAGGTGATTCTAAGCAGTGTCACGTTGACAGTTAAAGTTGACTATGACACCTGGCTAGCTAAGGGGCTGGGCAGGTATGGCTTATTCCTCCTGATTGTTCCCTGAGCTTCATTCCTTCAGAAAGGACTTACCAGATACGGTGCGGCTGTCATCAAGCAGAGTAGTCAAGTCCTGCTCTGAAAGTATCTAGAATATTCTAATAAGCGGATATTGGGGAGTGGTGTTAGATGAAATGAAAGCTAGATCTGTAATGATCATCCAGGGTGTGTTCTGGAGAACCAGTGAGCCCGATATCTCTGGGTTCGTGCAGAACCTTAATGTCACTTCAACTACCTGCTGTTGTTACTTCACATCTCCTAATGGGAAAATGGCAAGGGGACAGGAAAGGCTAACCTTGCAGTTTAATCACCTCTTGACTTCACCCTTCATTTTTGACACAGACCCCCACCTGCACAAATCTTCCTGATTTGTTTGAAGTGACAAAAAGAACGCCAAGTAATCAGGACTCTGTGCCGTACAACATACAGTCCAGACATGGTTTGTTTTTTAAAGTCTGATACTTCAATGGATGTCTCTTCCCCAAAGTCATATCCTCCAGAATTCTAAAAGGATACATGTTTAGAGCTGCTATCTCATCCTTTTAATCCCAGCACTCAGGGAGGCAGAGGCAGGCAGATCTCTGAATTTGAGCCCAGCCTGGTTTACAAAGAGAGTTACAGGACAGCCAGGGCTACATAGAGAAACCCTGTCTCAAAAAAACAAAGTGGGGGGGGGGGGCTGGCGGGGGGAGGTGACTGTGTAGTCACACAGCTTCCAGATACAACAGATACGGTGGTATTATGGGAGTTGAGTTTACTAGTATGTATTAAGAGCTCCTAGAATGACCGAATCTTCACAAGTCAGATAGCTATGGCCCTGGTGCATTGAAGAAAGGGACAGAGTCTGTTCACCTTTTTGTCAGGACATGAGCTCTCCATGCAATCAAAGCCACACTGGTTAATTTTGATTTGGAGCTGCTCTTGACTAGTGTGAAGTACTGGAAAGGCTAATGGATTCTATGATGTAGTTGACTGTCCTTAATGAAGGAAGAGAGGAAAGGCAAACCTTTGGAAGAGATGCATACAATAGGACTTGATGCCTTTTTTTTTTTTTTTTTCTTCTTTTCTTTGTCATTGACAGTATGGAGACTTGACCTGCAGAGGTCAGGGGTTACACAGAGAGGTCAATTTTGTCTCAGGTTCCACCTGAGTAAACTACAGGCAGCTCACCAGGTATTCCATGGAAGGGGCAGGCCTTTGCTTGTTTCATCTAAACAGATGGCCAGCATGGGCTTAGCATCTCTAGTGAATAGTTGTGATCTGCTTCCATGTGCTCAAAAAGCCCACAGTATTCTGTTAATGTAGCAATGACTCTGAACGCACTCATTCAGAATGGCCCACGGTGTCCCTTTCTCCGTGATGCCAGTCAGAGTGAACAGGGACATGCCACCTCCTTCCTATGAAGGAGGAAGAGAAGAGATCAGGCCTTCATAGTGCATCAAGGCTACATCTAAACATCTGGTCTCCTGAATACTGTGGATATGAAATTAGTGTCCATATTGACCACACAAGAGAAGGGAATGAACAAATTCTACCTACCACTATCGTGAAGACTTCTCCCCAGCCCCAAACCTGCCTCCCCCTAAGAAAGTACTGGAGGCATTTTTTGTTGTTGTTGGCTTTTTTTTTTTGTCTTTTGTTTTTCTCTTAGACCACGACAGGAAACCTTGGGTATCTCTTCTCTCTTGGAGTGCATGTGCACACTCAAGAGTCTGTCCAGGCATCTACTCAACAGCTTTGCATGTGCAGATGACAGAAGTTTCTGTTTAGATCTCCTAAAATTATGTACTTTATAGAAACTGGTGTAAGCTACCCATGGCGGTCATTTTAGGGACTAGCATCTGCAGATGTCCTCTTCTTGGCCTGAGCCGTGGTCCAGATGTACCCACTTGTTCTCACCTGGGATTTAGTAAACAGTTTTGATGAATCATTTCATCATCTCCTTGGGTTTCTGTTCAAGAGCCACCAATGCTCATGTGTGTGTTTGTGCGTGTGTGTGTGTGTGTGTGTGTGTGTGTGTGTGTGTGATGCTCATGACATAACACACTGTGGCTAAAGACTGGCTTATTTCACCTAGGAAAGCCCTGAGTTCTAGTACTGTTTAGGAGATGATACTACTACTACTACTATTAATAATAATAATAATAATAATAATAATAATAATAATGCAATAGACATTTAAAGTACTTATGCTTCCCCTTTTAACTCTGCCATCCTCTTGATCATTTTCCTTACCTGTTTATCTTTGTGTCATTCCACCTAATTTCCCTCAGTAAATTTTGTTGCTTTTGGACAAAAATCCATAAACAGCCTCATACCACAGGCTGGGTTCCGTTGAAGACTTTGGCAGCTTTTTCTCTGTAGACTCATGTTACTTTCCTTCTTTTTCCTCATCCCTTGTGTCAAAAATCACGGATTTTTCTTTCATACTGACCACTTTTTCTTAAGCCTTTTGTCAAATCTGATGTGGGGAATTGCCTTTGGAATGACATCACACATGGTGCAGAGTGAATCGATTATCTATTCTTTACTGTGATGGTTTGGATAAAAGCATGTATCTTTTTTTTTTTTTTTTTTTTTTTTTGGTTTTTTGAGACAGGGTTTCTCTGTGTAGCCTTGACTGTCCTGGACTCACTTTGTAGACCAGGCTGGCCTTGAACTCACAGCGATCCGCCTGCCTCTGCCTCCCGAGTGCTGGGATTAAAGGCGTGCGCCACCACGCCCGGCCCAAAAGCATGTATCTTTAAAGAGAATGGCAATACAGGCTGCGGGAGAGTTGCCCAGGGGTTAAAAGCACTTGTTAGTCCGCAGAGGATCCAGCTTCAGTACCCAGCACCCACGTGGTAGCTCACAAACATCTGTAACTGCAGTCCAGGGGATCTGACGCCCTCTTCTGGCCTCCACAGAGATAACACAAACCGTGTACAGATGGCCATTCAGGCAAAACACCCATACATATAAAACAAAAACTTTCCAAAAAGTTAGATGAGTGACAATCTTGGTTGAAGAAGCAGCATTTTAAATGTTATTGTGGCTAAGATAAAAAAAAATAATAAAAGCACAAACTAATCTGATGATCAATGACTATAAATGCAGACAATAAGTCTTCACTAATATCTTTCCAGGCAGCCTTCTGGAAGACGCCTGGTTGAACCTGTCAGCTACACTTCAGTAAACACTAAAGTGGGATGCTGCTGCCCGGGGGGCTGTTTGTATTGTCATTTCAAGAGATGGCCTAGGGTTTGCAGGCTCATTTTGTGTGCAGCTCTACTTCAGCTGTAGCATGCGTCCTTAATCCAGGAAGGTGTTTTAGGCTTGTAGGGAGGGTTGGTATTTTAAAGGCCTTGGGATACAAATTGCTGAAGGAACTTAGAACTTTCTGACTTTCATTGATCTTTAAGACCATTTGCACTGAGCTTTTAAAAATTGAATTAAGCACCCAATCACCACAAACTTTATCAGGAGTCTTCCATTTCCTCTTACCTTTAAAGCTTCTAAGAGAATTGAAATCTGATCTTTAGAGAGAGCACATATGTATTTTACCTGAAAAAAAATGAGTGTATATATATCTGATATATATACACTCATATGTATGTATATAGAATATATATTTGTGTGAAATATATATGTAATATATAATACACATATATACATTTAGATAGACAGCTGGTTCTACTGAATAAATAGTTGACTAAAACCATGAACATCACTTTAAAAAGCTATTGATGTATTTTATTAGTTTAATCACCAAATTTTAATTGTTCTTCTTATTTTGCTTCTTTTATTTTATTTTCTTGACTAAAGAACAGTTTTATATTCATTTTGTCTAATGTAGTATTCAAAGTTTTCTAAAACTTTTATTGGATTATATAAATTATTTCAAGTAGAAAGCTGTAAAGTATCAAAATAGAATATTGGCCTGTGATTAGCAAGTACTTTGTTTTTTAATTTAGTGGTTAATTCTGTCTCTTTAAAATTGGGAAAGGATCAATACTAGAACAATCCTTGTTTGCTGGTCTTTCTACAGAGTCCAGTAGGGGGCACCACACCAAGGTCATTAATCTCCCTTGGTGGGGGGGGGGAAGAGAAAATTGGATCTTGGTAAATCTTTCTTTCCTGATTAATACTACTTTGTTTTATTTATCTCTGTTATTTTGACAAATTCTTCACCTTCAGTAGTTTATGACATCACCAACTCCATGTACAAGAACATTCTCTTTTTTAAAAAATTATCTAGCACGGTACAATAATGGTATTGTGATAAAGAATTATTTTAGATGCTTTACACCAAACTGAAGTGTGCAGGTCCAGTGTATTTGTCCCAGTACAGACCAGTTGGCTGGAGACAGACGGCTCGACACTGCCTCCTGAAGTAGCCTGAAGGATTCTTTACAGAGATGTCTACTCAGGAGAAGCTGGGGCCTTAACCCAGCCATAGAAAAGCATTTCAGACCCAATAGAAAGTTCAGCTGGAAGTTATTAGGAGAATATTCTAATATAGATTTAAACCTAGGGCTTGACATAAGGAGAAGTGATCAGGGAAACCGCAAGACCCACTCACATGTGGGTGTGGGCTTTTTAAGGGTGAGTCCCCACTTGAATGTCTGGGCAGCACCCACAAACTCACTTTGGGTGTCTTTTAAGTTACATCTCAAAGGGTTGCTAAGGCACACCCCCTCCTCCTTCCCTTCCTCTTTCTTGATAATTGAGATTAGAAGGTGGCTCCAGGTGTGCCTTTGATGGGATTAGATCCGATAAGATAAAACCATGGCCCTTAAGGGGGCATCAAGCATTTCTTTTAGTGTAAAAGGGGTTTGTGAGACTCCTGGAAAATTGAAGCTGGGGGAGGACAGGGGCCTCCAGAATGAATGTTGCTATTTTAACCCCCTTATTTACAACATCTCTCGCTATAAAAACAACATTGCTTCACAGCAAATGCTGCCAGTTGTGCTGTGATCCTGGCCTCTCAAGAAGCAAGAGGCTTCAACCAGACTCCAGGAATAAGGCTCCCCACCCCACCCCCACTCCACCCTCTTTCCCCACCCCCCACTCCCCCACAGCCACTCCACCCTCTTTCCCCTCCCCCCACTCCCCCACCCTTCACCCCTGCTCCCCAGGCCCACATCCTCCTGTCCTGCCTCAGGATGAGGATTTCATTCAACACAAAAATGCACCCTCTGCCTTTGAGCACCTAGAGTCGTCCAAAAATAAGGAGGGAAGAGAAAACTTTCAAACTGGCCAGTCCAGTCAAGGCACTTAAAGGATATTAGTTAAACCAAGTAAGGAAGTTGGGAAAGCTGGAGGGCTTTTGAGGCATTTGTTTTTCCTTCCACTAATGCCTCTGTCTAGGGAGAGTTGTAAATGGTGCCTTTTGTCTGCATGTAGTTTAGAAGAGGGGCCGGCATGGTGTGGAGTGGAGGAGAGGGCCCTGCCCAGGAAGTGGAGACCCCCGGATTCCACCTGTGTTTGCAGCTGGGCCTTCCTCCCCACTCTCCAAGCCTGGTTTCCTTTCTGTCTCCTGATGGCCTGCTCTCAGCGAGGCCTCCATCATGGCACATGTTTATTGACTAAGAAACAAACATTTGTTGCCTTTTAGCATGGCAATGGCCCTGGGGATTCCTGTGTGGCCTTTATTATCACAGATATGTTATAGTAGGTGTGAGAAGACCAGCATCTTATGTCTTTCATCGGAGAGAGAGGGAGACAGCAGACCATGGCTTGTGGTCATTTGGAAAAGAGACAGGGTAGGTTCTCAGCTTCTCTAAGGACATGACATAGAAGTTGAGACATCAGCGCTTAGCACTGATAAAAGAAACACAGGCTCATAACTTGCCTGTACATTCCACTAACTACTTGGATGGTTAAAAAGGAAAAACAAACAAACAAGGCAGAGAGAGCGCTGCCATAATGTGCATGTGCGTGAGATACCTACTGTAGCTAAGAAGTTACTAGAAAATTTCGCAGGAAGATAATAAATACCCAGGTTGTGAGAAGAGAGTTCAAAGTGCGAATGAGGTGTTCTGTTTAGAATGGTACTGGGGAGGACAAGGGGACAGATGAAACCAGCTGGGATGATGAGAATTGGTGGAGCTGACAAAATATAGATGGCGGAGGGCACTGTGTGTGTTCATTTGACATTGGTGACAGGGACTTGGTCAAAACTGTCAGGATTAAAGATGGAAGTCTCTGCTAGCATTCCGTGAGCCAGATGCAGGAGGGAAGGGCGCAGTTGACACATATCCAGGGAATATGATGGACAATGTTTCTGGAGTGGGTAGGATTTTGCTTATTTCAACTTTTACGTATTTGTGTGTTCATGCGTGAGTGAGTATATGTTCATTCATAAGTGACCAGAGGACAACCTCAAGTGCCCTTTCTTGTCACTGGCCTGGAACTCACTAGGCAAGGTGACCATGGCCCTAAGGATCCTCCTGGCTCTGGTCCCCTAGAACTGGGATTACAAGGGTGTGCCACCATGCCTGCTGGTGGTTTAACTGGGGTTCTAGGGCTCAAACATCATGCTTGCATGATGATCACTCTAAGGACTGACTTACCTTGCCAGCCTAATTATCCCTTTTAATACTATTGATCCTCTTCTATCACAGGACACGAATGTAATATCTTTGCTATTTACTTTGTACTCCTTTTTGTAAATGCCACTGCCCGGAAAGGATCAGGACTTAGGTGCCCAGTGTGTGCCTGATGAGTGAAGCCATCTCTTATGGTCCCCTGGGCTCTAGATGCATCAACATCCAGAAATGTAACCTCTCAGAAGTCAGCAGACGTTTGATGGGGCAGAAAAATCAGGACCAAATAAAGTATTCTGTGGTTTCTTTTGGGAAAGCAAAGCTGAAGGCTAACACAGGGTCAAACTCTGACATCAGATGCCCACTCCACCCCCACAGCATCCTACAGCCTGGGAGAGGCAATAACCTTGTATTCCCCTGTAAGCCGCCCTTGCTCCAACAGCCCCACTTACCCAAGCTAGGCAACTGCAAGCCTTGCAGCTCTCCTGCACTGTTGTGTGGTGTGCCCTGCACGCTGAATGGCGCACGGCAGGTGCCCAGTGAGCATGCGTTTGTTCAGTGAGTCATCATCGCCAGAAGTGCTACGGCCTATATGATACAAAGGAGAGAATGGCCTGTGCTGCAAGCTGAGGGCAAGTTGTGACCACATGTTTGGTACAACAGTGTGTGTATTGTACCATGAGTTTGGAAGGTCGAATTGTGCAACTGTGGGCTTACAGGCGTCCTTTCTTCTTAACTTCATAAACAAGATTCTTTATGTTAGTGCAGCTCACTGGAGTTCCTAGACCTCCACATAGGACAATTGCTCACTCCTTCCTCAGTTATTCTTACAAGTTTTCTTACTATTATGGCACTTAAAGAAATCAATGTTGGAAGCCTTGGTCTTACTACAAAGCCATGAACTGTTTTTACATTCACTGCTCCATCTAGGTTTCATCAGTGTCTACCAGTCAAAGCTATTCAAGCAAGGATATCCCTTAGCTCAGTCCTTCAAACACTTATTAACAGGGCAGGGGTTCTCACTCAACCTGTGGGTCACGACCCTTTTGTGGGCTGAATGACCCTTTCACAGGGGTTGCTTAAGATGATCAGAAAACACAGGTACTTACATTATGATTTATAACAGTAGCAACATTACAGTTGTGAAGTAGCAAGGAAAATAATTTTATGGTTGGGGTTGTCCACAACATGAGGAGCTATATTAAAGGTGCAGTATTAGGAAAATTGAGAACCACTGGTCTAGGAGCTGGCGGGATGGTTCAGTAGGTAAGAATGCTTGCTCTAGAAGCATGAGGACAAGAGTTCAAATCCCAGTACCCTTACAACAATCTGAGGATGGCTTTTTGTACCTGTAATCTCAGCACTGTGGGTGTAGAGATTGGGAGGGTTTCTGGGGCCTACTGCCTGCGAGCCTCACTCCAGGTTCTGTAAGAAATCCCATCTCAAAGGAATAAGGCAGAGCCATAGAGCAAGATATCAATATCTTTTTCCACTGGCCTGTGCATGCATGCATGGTGCATACACATATAAAAGCACATGCACACATGCACCAGCAAACAAGTGTGCATACATCACATATATGTATACATTATAAATCAACAAAAGCGTAAAATATTCGCAGCCTACCCAGATAGCCTAAGGATACAATGGCATATTTAGCATGTGTAAGAGGCCCTGGATTTGCTTCCTCTACCACCATAAAATACATTTAAAAAATACAATTGATCAATTACCCATGGTTAACGTTGGTTTAGAAGATGAGTGCCAGCCTACTTAGTCTTTTGTTATCCCCTTTGTAAAAATGGAGTCATAACAGCGGCATGTAATAGTGCAGATAAAAATGACATGGCAGGGCCAGTAAGATGGCTTGGCAGGTACTGGTGCTTGCCACCAAGCCTGATGACATGAGTTCAATCCCAGGGACCTATGTGGCAGAGAACTGCCTACTTTAAATTGTCCTTCATCATCCACATACACTAGTGCCCGTGCGCGCGCACACACACACACACACACACACACACACACACACACACACACATAATTTTAAAAAGCATTTTAATACGAGGCATTTCACACGGTGCCTAGCCACAGGAAGTAATCAGTGCAAAGATGCCAAGAGTCAACCCAGGAAAAAGGTCAACGCATGGAGTCATGAGTGTGCTCTTTGTGTTTGGCTTTTTTAGTCAGGTCTGATAAGGACCCGAGACAATGAATTCCTCATCTCACCGCTACCTCAGCTGCTGGCCCAGGAACACAACTACAGCTCGCCTGCAGGCCACCATCCTCACGTCCTGTACAAAAGGACAGCAGAGAAGAGGGTCCAGCGGTACCAAGACTACCCTGGCTCCCACCGGACTTACCCTGATCACTCCCCAAGTCACACTCCCCCTGCCTCCCAGAGCCAAGAGACAGAGTACCGCCATCGAAGGTGGCAAAAGCAACATTTTTGTGGACGACGCAAGAAATGTATGTAAGGAGACTTTCCTTGTCCTGTTCTCAAGAGGGCCTCGACGGGTAGTCTTGGGGGCAGCTGGGTTCCCTGACGTGGCAGGTCAGCGAGGCTGCACTAAGGTCGATCCCAGATGCTTCCTTGCAGAAGGACTGGTGGACCCCGTGCTGACGAGCGGCTCTCCTAGCCTTTTAGACCTTTTAAGCATCTCTCAGTTTTAGCCAAAGGTCTCAATCCCATCTTAGTTTCTGTCATCTTGGGAAGAGTGCCCAGCTTTCTATGGTGAAAATTAAAAAACAAACAAACAAACAAATAAATAGATAAATTCACAGGTGAGCGTTCCTTCTAGAGACCCAAAGAAGAGACATCCCAGGATACATCTCAGGAGGAATGTTGGCTCCCAAAAGGAAGCTGGCAGTGAGCAGAGGAACTCTTGAGTATGCTCTATAAGCCAGTGGTGGATGCCTATAATACCAGTGCTCAGAAGGAGGAAGAGGGAGAATTATGAGGTCTAAGCTAGCTTGACCTGTATAATGACTCCATTTCAACAGAAGACATTGTGCTTCCTCCACCCCACCCCTACCCCCGCCCCCACTGCTGGGATCAAGCCCAGGGCCTTACATATGCTCAGTAAAGCTCTCAGCCAGCCAGCCTGCGTTTCCAGTCTCTTTTGCTCTTTGTCTAGACCAGCAAAGTCCAGTAGATAAGAACCAAATGTAAGCTTGCATTTTCAAACAACTGTGTATCATGTCATTTTGTAATCCAAGTCCTTGGGGAACTGAAGGCAAGAGAAGCAACAGTTCGAAGCCATCCTTGGCTACGTAGGGAATTCAAGCCCAGTCTGGGCTGCATGAAGTTCTGCCATTAAAAAAAAAAAAAAAAAAAAATTGGTGCTGCAGAAATGGCTCAGTACAATGGGCCACTTGTTGCACAGGTGTGAGAACCTGGGTTCAGGTTCCTGACACCCACATAAGTGTCAGGTTCCCCACCGGACAAATACCCAGTAATCTCTGCACGTTAGGAAGGTGGAAAATGGGGGATCCACTGAGAAAACATATAGGACCTAGACTAGCTGAATTCACAAGTTCTGGGTTCAGCTGAGAGACCCTGCTTCCATGTGTAAGATGGAGGTACGCCCACTGTCAACCTCTGGCTTCTACATGCATGTTAACACACATGCACAAACGTGGTACACAAACACACCACACACTCATTCCTAACATCTGTCAGCAAAAACCCAAAATAATAAAAGTTTAAAGACAAACTGCTTTTCGGTAGCATTTAATCTAATTCAGAACACACAAATACTATCACCTCAGATTAAAAGCTATATGACAAACTGTCACCGAGGGATTGAGTTTCCTTTTTCATATTATATTCTGGAAAGGTTCTTAATTTACTCATGACTCAGTGTCAATTCCAGTAACAAAAATTTCCATTGGAAGTACTTAATTTGTATGTAGATTTCCTAAGATTTAATGCTGAAAAGGTAGATTTTTTAGATAACTCCATTGTTTCAGACATGTTTATATTTTTCAGGGGCCAAGTTAAATATTTAATTTTTTTTATGTGATAAAGAGTTTGATCCTTATGTTCCCCAGCCTCGCTTCACTAACTTGGTAGCCATAGATGACAACCAGATCCCACATAGACATGTGAGGCGTCCTCACACAACGAGGAGCTGGCACAGTTGCTTATATAAGATAGAGTTTCTGCCATTCCTATTGGCTGTTGGTATTACAGAGTCAATGTATTCCATTAAGGCATAAAAATGAGATTTTTCTCCTCTCTTCATTGACATTTGCTGACCTGCCTTGTCTGCCAGCTAAAATTATAGCTTGTTTTCTTTTATTTATCGCTGAGATTTTTTTTTTAACATTTCTGAATCTACCAGTCTATCCACCTGTCTACCAGCCCAGCCATTCATGCGTCTAAGCATCTGTTGAATAAATCTCAGGTGCAGAGACGCAGGGCAGATGACAGCAGTGACACACTCAGTGCCATCCCCTACCCCCATTTTCCCATCTCTGTCAGCCTGGGCCACCCACATTTCTTCTGCTGATCTTCCTTCCAAATGTTCTCTGTCTGCCGCAGATGCCCCCAAGCCTCCTGCAGAGGACACGTATCTACGCTTTGATGAATATGGGGGCACAGGGCGGCCCAGAAGATCAGCTGGAAAGTCACAGAAGGGTCTCAACGTGGAAACCCTTGTAGTGGCAGATGCAAAGATGGTAGAAAAGCACGGAAAAGATGACGTCACCAGATACATTCTCACGGTCATGAACATGGTAAGGACCATTGTGAGGTTCCTACCCTCTCGAATCCCCCAAGACAAGATGTAGGATTCCTTGTGTGTGGGGGGGGTGGGGGGACAGTACGCACTTAGCAACATTTGGTTTTAATTTGAATCTTGAGAAAAATCACTCTTGCTGAAACATGCATCCATTAAAATTGAAGCCTACACCCTTATCAATGATTCTGATTGATTTTCTCCATGCAGAATTGTGTCTTTAAAAGATTTATGTTGTTTTAATTATCCCACCCACCAGGTTTCTAGCTTGTTCAAAGATGGGACCATTGGAAGTGATATAAACATTGTGGTTGTGAGCCTAATTCTTCTGGAAGAAGAGCCTGTAAGTGGCAAACTTTACTTATTTATTCATTTGCTCTGCTGGATGGGATGCATTTATTGAAAAGCTACTTAGACTAATGCAGGAAATGGTCATTTGAATCTCCTATTTGAAAGTATGGCAACCATCTCATCAGGCAAAGTGCAGTCTAATAATGATATGCAATCCAGTCATTGAGCCAAATCATCACAAAACAATCCTTTATAAGTTAATCTAGATAATATATCTATAAATATTTCAACAGTTGTATATAAATATTATATGTATATATATATAAAACATAAAATTCTCAACATACAAAGTATAAATACTCTATAAATATATCATCCTCACGATGAAGGTGAATTTGATCATCAGTTTTAGGGTTAGTTGGACTGTACAGCTCAGATATGCTGACTAATACAAAGGTGGATACATAAGCATATTTTGCGAATGCTTGAAGTAAATCTATGGTCTCCCAAGTGCCAATTTAGGACTAACAAAGAATAAACAAGGGGGTCTTAAAGCGCCTTGAATTGATTAGGGTGAGGTGCACAACACAGGAATTGGGCAAATTGCAAAAACAGAACATATAATAATGTGTTAAATTGCACAGTACTCCCTCTCTGTGGTGTTTTGATCTGTAAGCTGTATTTTCCCCCTATGATCTCACCAATCAGGCAGACAATTTTTTTAAGCCCCTGAGGCTTTCGCTCTTCAAGTCTAACCCCAGTAAAGCACGTGAAAAGCAGAAAGGCAGAGACAAGAAAAAGACAATGGATCTAATTGCCCAGGTGTGTAGAGCTGCAGAAGTCTGACCTTTGCGATGTTACCCTGGAATTTTAGAAAGATGTTGTGTGTGTTGTTTGGAGAACACTTGGGCTTTGGTGTGCCACTCACACACTGCTCAAAGACAGTAAAACCTGCAACACCCTGATTCACTGACAAGATTGTCGTCGAAAACATTTGGCTTGACCCAACTCATTGGCTTAAGCCTAATAAAACATTTTGATAAATGATAGTTTTTCGTCTTCTCTGCTTCAATTTAATGTATGTGTGTTTTGCCTGCATGGATAGATACACATCACAGGTGTGCCTGGTTACCCACAGAGGCAAGCAGAGTGTGTTGGATCCTCCAGAGTTGTCATGTCATGCTAGGAATTGAACATGGGTCCTCTGGAAAAGCTGCCAGTGCTCTTATGCTTTGGGCCATCTCTCTCTCCAGCCTTAATCTCTTAACTTTTTAGAGCCTAGTAAATGGTTCTCCATTCAGTAAACTTACATTTGTATTATTGATTGCTTGAAGCCTCTTAAGTACCAAACTTCACAGAGAACTAAAGTATGGATTTATTGAAGAAACTATTGAACTTCAATAGAATAAATTTACCAAGAATTTAACAGTTTTTATATATTTAGAAAGTACATATTGAAAATTCAAGTTTCCTTTATAATTTATATTAACCCAAATTTGTTTTGTTTTTGTTTTTGTTTTTAGCACTTGGTTCAGTGGCTTTTTTTGTACTGATATTTTCCCCTAAAACATGACGTTTCTGCATTTGCCTCCACAGCCACAATGATTCAACTTTCTCCACTCTGGCAAAATCAACGCGCTTTAATCTCTGCACCTTTCCCATAGGGAGGCTTGCTCATCAATCACCATGCAGACCAGTCTCTAAATAGCTTCTGCCAGTGGCAATCTGCCCTCGTGGGAAAGAACGGCAAGAGGCATGACCACGCCATCCTCCTCACAGGATTTGACATTTGCTCCTGGAAGAACGAGCCATGTGACACACTAGGTATGGTGCACCCAGATCTCGCATGCACATCTGCTAGCTGGAAGAACAGGGTGAAAACTTTCTGATGGACGTGTGGCCCCTTGAGTCCCATCAAAGTGACCTGATAGACTCATGTGTCTCTCACTGTCCATGACACATTCTGACGACTGTATCATTGGATAACAGTGTTTCTGTGTGGCTATCATAGAGTCTGTGATGGCTGTAACATCATTAGACACTATTTTCCCCTGAAAGCACTATTGTATAAACAACCCACTGTTGCATGAACTCATTATGTGGCACATGACCATATTTAAGTCTTTAAATTTGGGAATAGCGTCCTTGTTGTATGCTGAATATGTTCTACTTTGTGGAATTCGTTGTGGTATGGAGTCTGTACACCAAGAAATTAGTATTTTTTTATTGTCCCAATTGACAAGTAGTGAAGTGAAGAAAGATCATTTGGCTGTGCATGTTTTCAGTCATTTTATAAGCACGATGACTACAGAACTGGGAAGCCGGAGGAAAACTGTTAGATGGCCTCACACCTCACTCTGTCACTGATTATTACTGTCTTTTTAGCAAGGTCCTTGACTTTGAGGGACTCCATTCTCCCCCACTCACCCACCCACTCCCCTTTTTTTCATTTTGGTACAAGGCACCCAGCACATGGCTTGCTGTATTTCCAAGCAGCTTCAATTGCTCATAGTAGGACGTGAACCTTCAGTTTGCGGCGAATTGGCTTACTCACAGCAAGGTCTGCAAACGTTTGCAGTAGAGGGTTCTACAGTAAATATGCTCTGCTCTGCAGAGTGGCAACTGCTCGCAGCAGCTACATTAGTGAGAAACCAGTCATAGACGGTGCATAAACCAATGAGGGAAGCTTTGTCTAATGAAGTTACGCTGAGGCGACAACCGCAGACGAAAGTATAAACAAAGGCTTGAAAAAACGGCAAGCACGCCACCAGCAATCAATCCTGATCTGCTCCATAGGTCACTCTCTTTCAGGAGGATGTCGTACGGGCTTAAGCATTCACATATGCCTTGTGAGTATCCAAGCCGAGGACTGTGCTGCCCAAAGCAAATTGATTCAACATCCTGAGTCTCCAATTCTAATTTAAAATTTATAAACACACATTCCAAGTAGAGTACAATATAGAAAACACCATGTATTAGAAAACACAGGACTTTTAAATATCCAGGCCCTAAATAGGTGGGACGAGGAGCAAGACAGGAAACAGCCAGCTAGACACCTAGATACCAAATCAGTTTCACTGAGAGTCACATATTAACTAAGTACCTCCCCCTTATCTGTCATCTCTGTGACCTCTATAACCTAGCCTACAGTCCTGCTTCCTCACCTCTGTCACATGGCATAAATAACATATTAGTTAAGTGATGACACATATATCTACCTGCATATTAGACTTCACAGAAGATCTCATGGCTCAACATTGAGGTGGATGCAGTCAGTTCACAAGTATGGCCACCAAACCTTGTTATGATGGACATTGGCTCTCAGAGCTGGAAAGAAAGATATCCATCTACTATAAGGTTGATCAAGATAGAACTGAGGGATGATGAGAGTGGTTATATAACTGTGATTGTGGGGAGAATGGGGACACTTGCCAGATTGTGAATGGGAGAAAAGTGAATTTGATCTATACACATTACCTGGGCATGTTCACAGAATGATCAGGACAGAATTGGAAGGTATATCCCACACTTAGATAGTAGAGACACTCCTAAGTTAACACTATATGTCAGTGTAACTGCCATTATATCAATTTCTCCAACTCTAATAATAAACTTAGATAAGTCATACAGACTTCTGTGACAAGGAAGACATTTAATACTCTTCTGAAAAAAAAAATCCTAAATGTACTAATCCACTAAACTATTATCTGTGTATACCCAATTAGTGTTAATACTTGAAATTGATTCTTTCAATAGGATTTGCTCCTATCAGTGGGATGTGCAGTAAGTACCGAAGCTGTACCATCAACGAAGACACAGGACTTGGCCTTGCCTTCACCATTGCACATGAGTCAGGGCACAAGTGAGTGGCTTCTCAATTCACTACTCTCTATGGAAACTGGCCAAGTAATTCTGTGGCCTTTCTTCATTGATTACTATTGATCTAAATCAAATACATGGGATTTTTCTTGTATAAAGCTTTAGATTGTGGACTTCAGAAAGGGTTTAGGGGTTGGCAGAAGGTTCAGTTGCTAAGCTGTTTGCCACATGAGCCTAAGGACATAAGTTTGCTCAAAAGAACACACAGGAAGTAAAAGCCAAGCATGGTGGTGCATGCTTGTAACCCAGGTGTGTAAGTTACTACTGTTCTACTGCTGTGAAGAAACATGATGACCGGCATGACTTACAAAGCAAAGTATTTCAGAGGCTCAGTCCATGGTTAACATGGCAGGGAGAGTGGCAGCAGGCAGGCGTAACTGAAAGCTTAGCTTCTGATTGGCAGGTGGGAGCCAGGGGGAGAACAATTCTGGGCCTGGCGTGGCCTTTTGAAACCTCAATGCCCAGCGGCATACCCCCTCCAACAAGGCCACATGTCTTAATCCTTTCCAAATAGTTCCACCAATTTGGGACCAAACATTCAAACATATGAGCTTATGGTGACCATTCTCTTTCAAACCATCACAACCAGCAATACGGAGACAGCTCGGTAACCCTAATGCTAATCCTAGGCCTAACCCTGACTCTGACCCTGACCCTAACCAGCGTCTCTCTGGCAATCTCACTAGACATCCTAATCTACTGGGAAAATTTAGGACAGTGAGAAACACTACATCAAAGGAAAAAAGTGACCAGTGCCTAAAGAATGCTACGCAAGGTTGTCTTCTGACCTCCATCATAGTTGTGTAAACACACACACACACACACACACATCAGTAAGAATCAGTCATTGAGGTTTGTATTTTCACATCGCATGTTACATCTTTTAATGTTACATCATTACATCATTTGCAAATGGAACACATGTTACTCACCTGATTCTCATCTAGGTCCTTAGTTTCTCTTGGGTTTTGCTTTGGTGAAGACACTTGAAGCCCATTCCACTTTCCTCCCTCATGTAGTAAGCACATTCCTTGCCACTGAGTCATATTCTTCCCTTTGCTTTTCACATTTTAGTATGTGGCCACAATCTCTCAGTATTTTTTTTCCCTAGCTGGCCTTGAAATTGTCATCCCCCTGCCTCAGCCTTCTTCCAAGTAGTGTGATTGTAGGCATATGCTACCACACCCTGGAATAGCTCATCCTTTGTACAAAACAAAATAATCATGCCAACATATAAACCAGGCCTGAGTGCAATGATACACTGAGTTCAGTTTTTGAACTACTAGCTATGAGGAACTTAACCATTCTTGCTTATAGATAAAAGTTATCTGAACCTCTAATCTAATACTTAAGTTGAGGGAAACATATAGTCTTCAGGAAGAGTGGGAAAGAGGTGTCAAACCTGAGAGAAGAATGGATGTTGGGAGTGGGGGATAAGTTAGTAAGGTGTGCTATGCAAACTTGAGGATCTGAGTTGGACCCCGGGTGTGGGAGCGTGTGCTGCTGGCAGTCTCAGGGCTGATGGAGGCGGAAGCAGAAGTGAGAAAGTCCCCCAGGCTCAGTGGCCAATGATAAAGCAAAGGTGGGTCGTATCTGAGGAGCCATATACCAGGGCTGCATATCTGGGTTTCACAAGTATGTGCGTGTGCACATGAGCATCCCTAGTGAACGGAAGTGAAGTACATCCTCAAGATTAGATGTTGCCATGTGGCCTTTCTGGCATGAAGTTGGTGAAGGAGATAGTTGCTGAGATTTTCGGAGGACTTTTGAAATGAGCAGGGAAAAAAATAGTATCTTCTAAAAGGCTACTAAATTAAAGTACTTTTAGACTGGGGCAAGGGTGGATTTGTTCGTTCTTTGTCATTTTCCTTTTCCTTTTCCTTTTTTTTTTTTTTTTTTTTTTTCTGTGCTTCAGAGACACCAAATTCATAACACTATTTTTGATTTTGGAAAAAAAAAAAAGTACTTTTGGACATGCAAAGTTCAAAATTCAAAAGCGAGTTCAAATTGAGTTTCCTTTTGCCCCCCCCCCCCCCCCCCCAAAAAAAAAAAAAAAAACTAATGAGACTCCAATTAAGCAGTGCTCCCTTCTGAGACAATCCTTTAATCTCTGTGCATCTCATCATCCCTTTTGGAATTCTTGCTTTTTTAGTCATAGGCTTTAGCATATTTAGAAAGAATGTCTCCCAAACACATTCCCTCAGCTCCCTGCTTAGGCAGAAAGAAACGAATGAATTTGGCAAAGCTGAGAATGCAGAAATGCTTTTGCCAAATGTCTTTTGAGATTAATAAATATACTTTTGTCAACAGTCACCTCTAAATTCAAGGGAGTCCTTTGATAACCCTCCATGTACAGCATCCTACACTCGCTTGATAAATGAAAACGAATGCTAACAAAGAAATGGCTAGATGGTAGCCATAGCTCACAGCAAAATCTTGCATATGGGTACAGCACCCTCATTTTTTAGAGGCTACCTTCAAAAGATGACTATACAATGATATAACATTCCCCCCCCCCATAGGAACCATAACTACTTAAACAAATGTGCTCTTAAGAGGCGCATTTTATTTCTTTAATGATCAGATTAAGAACAATTAAAAGTCATATAAATGTCTCTGTGAGCATTGCTTCTCTTGAATGAAAAACACAAAACATGCTTTGTTTTCTGAATATTTTCTGAAGATGGCCACAGAAGCATTTCATACCACTTCTTAAGACAACATGAGGCAGCATATTTGCTCTGCATACATGAGATGAGAAATCATTTAGGAATAGAGCTCATGATTGTTAGGTAATTTCAAATTGGGCATCACAGTTACAGGCAGCTGTGGGCCTAACCTGATGGCTTGAGGCTGAGATGAGATCCAAGCTTGAGTCTACTGGAAGATCAGGGAATGCTCCTCAACACTGAGCCGCCTTTCCAGCCCACCACGCAACACATTTAAAAGGGATCCATAATGCTTATTTTCTGTAAAGGAATTAATTATTCTAATGGCATACAAAGAATGGTGCTCAGAAATCATTCACAGTGTTTTGTAACTGGCTGAGCTCTGGGATGTCATGTTTTTCTCTCACGTGTTTCCAACAGTTTTCATCATCATTTATAGAGACCTTTATTTTTATGAGGGGATTCAATTTGTAATCTAAATTTAGCTAATCGGCTGATCATCTCTGGAGGGAAGATTTAAATGGTGTTAGCTTTGTGAATGATATCAATAAAGAGGGTCCTTCGGAAGCCGAATTTCTGTATCATAGCTCCAGGATTGGTGATAAGAAAAGAAATCTTTTAATTTTTAGAAATTAGCAATCTAAGCTTTGGGTTACTTAAGAAATCCTTTCAATATTTATTTGTGTGTGTGTGTGTGTGTGTGTGTGTGTGTGTGTGTGTGTGTGTTAGACTTGTAGGAGCCAGTTCTTTCCTTCCATCATGTGTGTTCCGGAGGACTGAACTCAAGCAGTCAATGTTGGCCACAAGTATCTTTAAAAGCTGCTGCACTATCTTGCTGGTCTAACCTAAGAAATCTCGACCAAGACTTCCTAGCCTTTCCATACATAGCAGAGAAACCATGCTTTGGTTTTGTGGCCAATAAATAACAATGTCTTTAGCATTCTTCAAGTTTTTTTTTTTTTTTTCCTGTAGAAATTTTACAGCAGCAGTTTATAGAAACTCTTTTTTTTTTTTTTTTTTTTTTTTGTCATTGACTTCTGTCTCCCACCTGGGTCTGCTGAGTGTCAGTGCATTTTCTTGGGACATGAGTTCACAGAAGGCAGTCTTCTTTTACGTTTCAGCTTCGGCATGGTTCACGATGGTGAAGGCAACCCCTGCAGGAAGGCGGAAGGCAACATCATGTCACCCACACTGACTGGAAACAACGGGGTGTTTTCCTGGTCTTCCTGCAGCCGACAGTATCTAAAGAAATTCCTCAGGTAAGATGGAGGTCTGTGCCCAGCTGTGTGGCAGTATTAGCTGGATAGGAAAACAGCTATTCAAGCCAGGCCTGGTGGGATGGGCTAGTTGTTGTGGCTGTTTGGGAGGCGGAGACAAAAGGACTGACAGGCAATGGTCTACCTGGGCTACAGCGCAAGTTCAAGGCCAACCTGGAAAATAAAATAGAAAAAGTAAAAAAAAAGAGGCCTGCAGATGGAGCCCATCAGCAGAATGCTTGCCTGGCACACCTGAAGTACTAGGCTTAACCTCTAGCAGCACAAAATACCATAGACTCTGTAGAAATGTCTCATGGTGTCTCAATAAAGGGAAAGACTAAAAGCTTCCTATTGGGATGACGTTGATAATTATAATGATATGGTTGTTGAAAATCTACTGAGGACATACTACTGTGCCAGATTCCTTTCACATATTGCCGTGCTGGACTAACAAGTAGGCCCAGTAGGCAACTGCACCTCCTATCAGGCTTGACTGTCTGAACTGCATCCTGGGAAACTCCATGATTGCCCTCTGCCCTGCACGCTCGTGGAGTAGCAGGCAAATGTTCACATAGGTGTAAGCATGTATGCACAAGCACATTCAAACAAATTAAAATGTAACTTAAAAAAAAAAAAAAAAAAAAAAAAAAGGCCAGGCATGGTGCCACATGCCTTTAATCCCATTATTCAGGAGGCAGAGGCAGACAGATTGCTGTGAGTTCAAGGCCAGTCTGGGTCTACAAAGCGAGTCCAAGACAGCCAACGTTTTATAGAGAAACCTTGTCTCGGGAAAAATAAAAATAAAAAAATAAAAATAAAAGAAATATGCATTGTTTTATCCTTTCAGCAATCCTAATTCTATCTCTACTCTAGTGTTTAGGAAATTGAGTCTTTGAGAGGCCAGTCATGTTGCTTAATGTATGACAGCTGGTACGCTGCAGGTGCAAGACTCACACTTAGATCCATGCTGACACTTCGATCTAAAATTCGTAACATCTCTCTTTTTCTAACGTCTAGGACTCCTGGATGTATAGCCTTTTTTATTGTGACTATTTTGATCTAACCCACCAGCTTGTAAGACTTAGGAGAGCCCAGTGTTTGGTTTATTTTTTTTTTAATGAACCCCAGGGCTGGAGAGGTGGCTCAGCATTTGCAAGTGCCCACTGCTCTTACTGAGAACCTGAGTTTGGTTCTCAGCGTCTAATGTTGGGTGGCTCGCAAATGCCTGTCACTCCAGCTCTAGAGGACCTGATGTCCTTTTCTGGCCTTTACCAAGTCCCTGCACACAGAGACATATACACTTAAGTAAAAAAAATAGTAGTAAGTCTTCAAAAAAAATAATACTTTGCTTAAGGGACATGCATGCATCTACATCCTTTTGGTCTCTGTTGACTCACATAGACAGTTGGGCTCTGGTTGCTTCCTTTGACCAGCTATTAGTGAAGTTTCATGACAAATTGGTGTGCCTGATAGGTTCATACCTACGCGACTGTATATGAGCTGGCAATGTTCACAGAATTATCAAGGTGTATCTACAAGGAAGATTAAATGTGAACATATATAGCTAGCTGACTGATGCCTAACACATAGTAAAAAAATAAAATAGATAACTTAGTAAGTTATCATAAGCCACATCCTCATATATGTTCATACTAACCTCAGATTCATTGTTTGGGGATTGGCATCGTTTTTCTCCTTCATGTAAGGATGGAGTCAATAAATATCACAAATCAAGACTAACTCCACATGGATTAAATGTCCATCGTGACATTGCTGCAGTTCAGGGCTTTGGGCAGTAATGACAGCAGCAGCAGCAGCATCTGGCATTGCCTTCTCTGCCATGTTACAAATGTTACATAGTCCTGTTTGAGCCACATAACAACCCTCATGGGAGCCATAATCACTGAAGAGGTTTACAAGAAATATTATTATCACTGTGGATGCCCGCTTGATAGTGCTCCCATGTATCTGACTCCACAATTGCACTTTCCATCACCTGCTAATTAACCTCTTGGTGATTATGTCAGTAAATTGGGAATACGATGGTTTTCTTAAAAATATCCTTACCACGTTCTCAATGTGTCTCACTTAGGCACCCTCAGGGAAGCTTTTCTGCCTCATATCCCTGACTCTAAAGTTTATTATATGGGATGCTCTTATTTTTTTCACACAAGCCGAGGCTTGCCTGGAACATCTCAGGTTGTAGAAAAGGATGACCATAACCTCCGGGACCCCCTGTTTTCTACTTCCTGTGTGCTAGGATTTAGGCCTTCAACAACACGCTTGGAACCTCTTGATTCTGTAGCTATACCTTTATTTTTGTTTGTAAAGCTTATTTGAGACAAAGTGCATCTTCATCTCCTATTAGTCCTATCTTCAAAGGACACAGCATCACTTAAAGCTGCACAAGGACAGATATCCTCCCTGTCTGACCCAGTTTGTACTTTAATTTCTTAAGCTAGTGCTTGCCTTACAAGAGGCCCTCAGTTTAAAAAAAAAAAGGCCAGTGTTGTTGGATGAGACCGTGGAAGGGGAGATTTTACTTATATTTGCACTTCCATTTTCTACCCAATCCTAACACACATTGGTCAGATGGCCAGAACTTACAGCCCCCTGTAAAACCCTTTATAACTCTATGTATGCATTCCAGCCTTTTAGACAAGACTCACTCTTTGCAATAAAATGTACTTAAAAAGAAAAAGAACTCTAAACACATGCCTGCGTCTCTAAGCACTTTTCTATGTTCCTTTACATGGCTGCACTAACAGAGGTACAGTTTTAAATGGAAAGGTCACAGATGAACAGGGCTGTTAATAAGGATGTGTTATCAATGCAGTACACCACAGGCTGGCTGTCTGGTGGATGAGCCCAAGCAAACGGGGCAGTATAAATATCCGGACAAGCTCCCAGGACAGATTTATGACGCCGACACACAGTGTAAGTGGCAATTTGGAGCCAAAGCCAAGCTGTGCAGCCTTGGGGTTATGAAGGTATGTTTCCTTGTGATTTTTAACTTGCATTAAGGATGTGCCATGTGCCTGTGTACCTACCAAGAGAATAAACATTTGGTTTGCGGAGGCCAAAGGTTAGCGTCTGGGTTATCTTGAAAATGTCATTTGTTTGGCATGATAATTAAGTGGTAATTTTCCTGTCAATGAATTATCCAGGCTTATCCCCCATAGACCATGCATGCCTGGTTTGAATACCAGTTGTCTGAGACCTTGGAAGAAAATTTCCCCCTTTTTACATGCAGCCTTTATTCCTCACAGTAAAGCTGAGAATGATCGCCCCTGCTACCCATGGCTTTTGTTGTCTTTATGTGCATTTAAAGGAATGTGCTAAAAAAAAAAAAAAAAAAAAAAAAAAAAAAAAAAAATCACCATTACATCAATAAACACATCATGCTCTTCATAGCGTAAAAAAAAAAAAAAATGATTACAGCAGGTAACTCTCTCTGACACCAGGATGTTGACAATGTCTTTAATATTCTTAGCATAGTTTTTGCACTGACTCTTGGAAGCAAGATCACAGCAAAGATTAAGTGAGGAAATAGAAACTAGGGTGTAGAAATTAGAGAACCCGCGTTACACTCTGTCAAAGAAATGCACTCCTGACAGCTTTGTAGTCCCTACACCAATGAAACATGCCACAATCTACAAGTTAGTTTATTCCTGGAGTCCAGTGGACAATACAATATGTAGAAACAGGGAGGTCAGTAACATCTCCTTTCCCTCAGTGCTTTCCCACACCTCCCCTCCTCTTCCTCATGCTCCTCTTTCACTGTTCCTTCTCCATTGCTATCAGCAGCAACACCGCTCCCCTAACCACTGCCATCGCCACCATCACTCCCAGTACTTTCTGCGTGACCCTCTGTCCCAGGAAAGGCATTCCACCAAGAGATTTATTGCACTTGACCTCCATCTTCAAAAACACTTTGAAGTAAAAGTTATTGCGCCCCTTTCACCTACATGCCGGAGAAGGTATCCAGCTTGCCCCCCCCTCCCCTCCCAAACCACCAAACTTTCAAATGATGAAATCTAAACAAAACAAATCATGTACCTGGAAGTTAAGCCTCCTCCTCTCATTGTTGGACACCACGTTTCCTCAGCCTAGCCGCTCGGCAGCAGCTAGTGTGGTATCTCTGTAGTTTTTATGCTTTCTGGTAAGATAGCTCACCTGGGAAATAATATCTGTCAAGGCACAGGTTTGACATGGAGCTATATAAGTTAATGTGATTTTAAAGCATCACTATTAAAGACTAATCCACAGCTACTCTTCACGGCACACAGGCTTTACCTCAGTAAATGTTTATGTATGATAGTTTTTTTTTTTTAAATGAGCAACTTTAGAGGTGTTTGAATTTGCCCGTTAAACCATAACATGAAGTGGAATAACCCGTTCACTGTGCGGAAAGAAAGCATTTGTCTCCTGAGCAGGCCCTCCGTTCACTTCGTTCCGAGAGCCACTAGCTTTATTGATCGTAGATGGGCACACTGTAAGTACAGAGCAAGCACTAACTATAGGTCCCTTTAGAAGTATAGAAGGGTTCCTGACTGAGCGGCATTCCACCCGGATCACGCCTGCTCTGTGTCAGGCAGCGAGCTGGTGTCAGTGCCTTGATGGAATCATTTTCTGGTGCCACCTCATATTTTTAAAAGATGGTATCTCAGTTTGAGCAGACCCTGGAAAGCATAGTGAAGGGAAACGAAAATTCTAAGTGAAAAGGCCCAAAATGATGAACGGCTTGGAGATGTCTGGGTGTCTGGGAGGGAGCTAGGGAGTCTGGGTTAACAGGGACTGTTTAAGATGCCGACGGATGGAGAAGGTGACATTGATTGATGGCTCCCAAGTGTGGACTTGTTTTCCCTGTGAACTAGCTTTCAGTATGTTCCTAATCTTGCTTATAACCTGAGTCATGGCCACACCTCTAATAGTCATACATAGTGTCCTGCTGTGCTATGACACACACAGACAGATGGACAGGCACATGCGTGTATGCATGCAGGAGTGCATGCACACACGTGCACACACACACACACACACACACACACACACACACTTTTTTTATTTTTTGCTTTTCTCTCCAACACCTTTATTGTGCTGCCATTGCTTTCCCTTTCTACCTTTGCCCTTCAGTCTTCATGAACTTCTCTCCCTCTCATTACTCCTACAATGCAGGCTTCCATGGTAGTTGAAAGCGTGCATACAGGACTGGAGGAATGGCTCAGTGGTTAAGAATACTTCCTGCTTCTTCCAGAGGGACCTGAGCTCAATTGCCAGACTTACACAGGGCTCCTTATAACTTCCTGTACTCCAACTCCCATGTGATCTGGCAACCTCTTCTGGCCTCTGGAAGGACCTACACTTACATGCAAATACACACACACACACACACACACACACACACACACACACACACGCACGCACACACACACACATACAGAGGTAGAGGACAGAGGCAGACAGACAGACGGAGAAACAGAGACAGAGAGTTTAAAAATGAAAAAAAGCTTGTATGCACACCTGCACATACTCTGCCTTTAGGAGTTAGGCAGACTTGGAGTTAGAGTCTTATTCCAACTTTGACTGGAATGTTGAACTTCATCCTCCCTTGGCCTGCATGTCCACACCTATAAGGAATAAGGTCATGGCTCCCTGGATAACTCATGAGGACTGGCCTCCGGGTCCAGTTGCATCCTTCTACATATGAGAGTGTCCTCTTGATCCCTTCCTCCATGCTCAGCATCACGGCCACCAGTGTACTTGACTTTTTCATAGAGATAGAAGTGTCGGAGACTTTTTTTTTTTCACTTCTGTCCACTCTCCCTCTTCTCCCAGCCTCAAATTTCCTTTGCATAGCAGATCTCACTGACCTCTGTTCCTTCCCACAGTGTTTGTATGGTCAGTTTGAGCACTGTAGCACAAGTCCTAAAGCAAAGCTGCATACGGAGACAAAGAAGTTGCTTTAGGGGATAGCTGAGGGGTGGTTCATGGGTGCTGTACTGATGGTGGTCATATCTAATGAGGGTTTTCTTAATTGTGTCACATTATGGATGATGTCTATGAAGGAAAATAACCCCACTACAAGTGTTAAGGCAGACAGAGATAAAGTGGAGCCAGGCCCAGACCCAGGGTTTTATAGTGCCCCCTACTCACACCAGAACTAACCAGGCTCACGGGAGAAATACCTTAATCCCTACTGTGTGAAATTTCCTGGGGAGATACAAACACATTACTATCTCCCCTCCTTCAAGAGATAAAAGAGGCCATCCCATCCAAGTCTAGTTTAGTGGACCGAGGGAGTTTTTAGGTTTCCTTACAGGTACAGAGATGACTCGGAGACAGGAAATACCACACAACTGCCCACCTAGCATGGGCAGTCACTTGGGAAGGCTGTATCCCATTCCTGGAGCTCTCTGCACAACTTGGTGGCAGTGTGGACAGTTGAAGAATCTCTCCTCCTCGGCCATTGGGTATTGGCAGTGTAACCTTGGGACATGACTCATGACTCCTAAAAATAACAGGAACTTCCAGAAAATTATGTTTCCAGTACCTCCTGGCCCCCAAGAGCCTCCCTCCAGGAAGGGGGTGTTTTAATCAGAAGGAAATGGCTGCACAATGACCCCTGTCAAGGGCACACCTTCGCTCACCTGAAATCTTCCCTCTAGACTCCAGTTGGTATGACTCCACCTTCCAGCATTGGCATACTCCTGATATATGAATGCTGGGGGACTCAAACCACTCCCAGGGAAAAGCCGTGTACATGACAAGGAGTTGCTGATATGACTCAGTGCTCTATGTCATTTCGGCAAGCCTAAAAGATGGTTACCGCCCTAGTTGTCGACAATGAGGAGAGCATTCATTCAATGATTGTACACCCAAATAAATAGCTGCAGGCTCACCAACTTGAACTGATGGCCCTTGAAACATGACACAGGAGTCAGTGTGTGTTTGCTGGTGATTTTCCTGCATTGAACATGAGTAGAACAAAAAAAAAAAAAAAAAAAAAAAAACAGCCCAGAGTTGATTCCTGGCTCAGTATCTCCCCCCTTTACCATCACATAACTAGGGCTCAGGCACTAAATTGATTGGCCCAGGGAGAGAATTTGAGGCCAGATAGAAATTGTGTGGGAGATATTTGAATATTAGTGAATGATTTAGTGCCCATCATGTCAGAGAGCATTTCTCCCAGAAGGCAGTGGGATATGGGTGTATTTCTTCTAAGAACTTGATATTAGGCTTATAGAAGAGCCTGTAATACATTCATGATCTTTCAGCTTCTTCTACCTTTTCCTATAAACATACACCCCAGGTATATCAATGCCCTTAGACACCCTTAAATATTTTATTTAATATGCCTTTTCTCATGTGTAGGAGCCCTTGTCTCTAGATTTCCCATTCTAGAATACTGTGTAGCTTTCTGTATGACAAACATGCAATTATTCTGTACTGTTAAAGATGTAGCCCAAGAGATGCCTGTCTTTCTCCCCAAGATCTTTTTAACACTACTTCCTCTGGGCTCCATCTTATGTATCACCATTATGAACTTGTAGTTCCACACGGTAATCATCTGTACTTGTTTTTTTGCCCTAGTTGGTGCAAAATCTACTTACTATTTGTCTGATAAGGCAGTAAGTCCTCCATAACTGGGCTCGTGACAGTGGCCGAGGCTCACAGTTGTAGGCACTCCCATGTTCCTAGAGTAGAGGTTTTGATCTCATCTTCTCTCTCATCCTTTTCCCTTGAGGAGGAAGCATGGATGCTTGATGTGATAGAAATAGCCTCTCTGGCTGGGGAGATGGCTCAGAGGATAAAGTATGAGAACTAGAGTTAGCTCTTCAGCACCCACTTAAAACCCAGTGTGTTGCAGCCAGCCTGTCATTTCAAGGCTCACGAGGCAGAACAGGGCATCTTTGGTCTAAGCTGAGGAATCAGTGAACTTCATCTTCAATAGGAGACCCTGTCTCAATTGAAAAAAAAAAGTGTAGGGTGATTAAGGATACTGACATTGACCTCTGGCCTCTAAATGCATATGCTACACATGCCCCTCCATAGTCAAACATGCATACACACACACACACACACACTTATGCATGCCAGACACATGTGTGCATGCAAAAAGGGATGGCATATAGCAGTGCACACTGCACAGCATTCCTAGCATTGTTTGTCTGTGTTGTCTGGCTATAGGACCCACATCTCTCTTCTAACAATCTTCTAAAGATATCTCTTCTCCAACACAGATGTTGGCTTTCCCTTCTACCTGCAAAAGGGAAACGCAGCGACTTTAACACTGTAGACTGTGTTAACAGACGAGCTGCCCACAGGTTGCAGCTATTTTCCAATTCTTCATGGTCTGTAATTCATTTTTTTGTCCAGATCTCTCTGACTCCAGTGTCCCATTAATTGTGGAAAATCCATGGCATTATTTATTATTTCCCTTGAACTCAGCAGTAAGGAAACTGAAGTTAAATAATCTAAGCTCACACATAGAGCACCAATAGGAAATACGGCAATGAATTCCCAGCTTCTGAGTCAACATGGGTTGAATTCCTGATTATATTTTTTGAATGAACTCTTTGAACACTGTGGGAAGATAATCATTGATTTGTGTAGAAATAGCTACATCTTTAGATACAGATCTTTACTCTTGGATCCAGAAAATCCAAGTGTTTTGTCTGACAGAAACCATAGAAGCTACTTAAGACAAAAATGATTTATTCATTGGTTCCCTTAGCTAACATTTGACTGATAAGAGTCAAAGACTGGAGGCACCCTCAGAGTGTCCTTTAGGCAGCGATCATTAAAAAAAAAAAAAAAAAAGATGTGTTCGTTTCATTAAGAAAGAAACTATACACAGAAACACGGAGAAATAAAAACTACATGCTGAAAAAAAATGCCATGTTGAATGTAGTGACTCACACCTGTAATCCCAGCACTCAGGGAAGCAGAGGCAGTCAGATCTCGCGGAGTTGGAGGCTAGCTTGGTCTACAAAGCAAGGCCAGGACAGCTAAGGATACACAGAGAAACCCTGTCTTAAAAGAGAAAAAGTGCTAGGAGTCCACTTGGTACAATTCTACTGTTTGAAATTTAAAGACAGATATCTGACATGTATCAGAATGGTAGTTACCTTCAAGAGGGGCATTTTGGAGGGTGACAATAGTGTTCTGTTTTGATTGTAGTGGTGTGTACACTGGAATGAATATATATATAATATGCACTTTTTCAGAGCTTTGAGAACCATATGCTCAAATGGGTGCATATTATTGCAAATGATACACTAGTAAATTGGGTTCTTAAAATGATGTCAATGGCATGGTCTTTTGGTTGCTGCTTTTTAACTACTGACCCTTCTTAAAGCTTGGGTAGTGACATTAAATATAATGTATTTCAGTCCCAGCCAGGAGAGACTTGCTGCTACAAATAGTTGAAGAACCACTCTGACTTTTCCTGACTCTCATTTTTCCCACTAGCACACTGAGGAGATCAGTTGTGTTGTCATATAGAGGAAACTCTTAACAACAGGACTTGGATTTTTGTTGTTTATTTCTTTTCTTTGTTTTCTTTTCTTTTCTCTTCTTTTTCAGTACTGGATTTACATGTAAAGCTTCCTGCATGCCAGACCAGTGCTTTCTTGTACCTACATCCCCAGCAATTCCCAATTTCATTATGTTTGTTTTAGAATATTTTTGTCAGAGCCTCATAATATTTTTGAGATATATTCTTGGCATGTAGACCAGGCTGACTTCAAACTCACAGAGTCCCACCTGCCTCTACCTCCTGAGTGCTGAGATTAAAAGTGTGTGCTACCACTGGCACATTTTCAGTTAATGACTCCTCTTAAGAGTCCTAGATTCTTTGCTACCAGAGAGGAAATTATTGGTGAAATGACTGGGGTAGAATAGGTTGAAGGTTGATTGAATGGTAGCTGATTAGATGTTAATTAGGGATGTAGAGCACTTACCTAGCATGTGTGAAGCCCTGGCACACAAACACAAATTCACAAATACACACACACACACACACACACATAGGCGGTGTGTGTGTGGGAGAGAGAGAGACAGAGACAGAGACAGAGACAGTAGTGAGTCCTCAAAGGGAGCCACTGCTAGGTATTCAGGTCATTGGGGCTACAGATAGAAGAAGATGTGCAAAAGCTGGTGTTTGCAGCAACCTGGAGGTGCTTTCAGAGTGCTGAGCCAGTGTGCAACCCGGAGGTGCTTTCAGAGTGCTGAGCCAGTGTGGATGGAGGAACTGTAAGCAGGTGTGCTGGTTACTGTTAACAGTCAACTTGACACAGCACAGAATCACCTGGGGAAGGGAATTATCTCCATTAGACTGGCCTGTGGTGATGTGTATGGGGTACTACTATCTTTACTGTTAATTGATGGAGAAAGAACCAGCCCACTGTGGGTAGCACCATTCCCTAGCCAGGGGGTTCTGAACAGTATCAGAAAGGAGAAAACCAGCTAAGAGCAGACAAGCATCAGTGCATTGATTCTTTCTCTGATCTGACTGTGGATGAGCTATGTCTACATGCTTCAAGGTCCTGATACTTTGACTTCTCTGCTAGGGTGAGCTGTAACCTGTAACTGTTATTTACAAACTCAGCTTTCCTCCTCTGATTTGCTTTTGGTTGGGGGGTTCTATCACAGCCAAGGGAAAGGAACTAACCACAACAGCAAGAGTTAATCTGTTAGATATGAGGTCAGAGGGATAAAGAGGCTTCAGCGACTGGCTTGGAGAGGGACAAAGATCTAGATTTTCATCGAGTGAAGTGTGACAGCATCACATGATTTCAAGAGACAAGTAACACGAACCGACTGACTTACATGGAAGGGCCCCTCCAGCACACAAATCTGGTCCAGCAAATCTTTCTATCTGACCTGAGTCTTGAAAACAAGAAATGTGACTAGGGCAAAAGTCATAGTCAGCTATGGGCCATTGTATCGGGTAGTGCCCTGTTGAGAATTTATTGGGTAGGGATGGAAGGAAATAAAACAACTAGGCTTGTGATAAAGGGTGTGACATTAAGGCACATGCATAGTGCCTGCTAACAGGGTGGCAGCAATGGGTGTAGGGAGGATTGTTTAGATTCGGACAATATTTTGAAGGTAAAGTCAGCATGATGGTGCAGCTTAAGGACTGGTGAACGTCTGGCTGTGTATACACTCTATAGACCTTGAGTTTTCGACGGCTTTCTAACATTTTCAACGTGTCATATTTTACTATAAGGAAACTTGTCTTGTGGAATATAACCAGAGAGCATGGGTCAGCAAATGACAGGACCCAGTACAGCCAGCACCGCTTAAATATGTGGTCTTGTTGAGGGTGGGTGTGGGGGGGCTGGGATCATATCCAGGCAACATGAGACCTTAGGGTCTCTGTGGTTATTTCTCTTTCTCTTAAATTATGACTTAAGTCCAGGTAATTATAGATAAGACAGAGTGGAATAGACTGAAGGGGGAGAAAGAGGGAGGTGCCAGCAGAAAAGTGCAAGCTCCCATTTTTTGTTTACTTTGTAAGGGAGTTTTCTCAGAGGGTTTTTGTGGTCGTTAAAGCACGTCGTCGGCTATAATTACATTTGACCTCTGCACTTCACCACAGGGGAAATAACATGTCCGTACAGCCTGTCTCCTTTCACTCTGGAATCCCTGTGTTTTGCTTGCTCTTCTCCAGCTGCCCCTCATCTCAGCCCTGTGGCTTGGCTTTGGCTGTGGTGTCTAGACCACCCCCCCAAACCCCTTTTCTTTCTTCTTAAGGTCTCTCCTTTTCTTTGCTCTGTGCTGGGATCGTTTTGATGGCTGCTATAGGTATGGGTCATGGTTCTCCACTGGCTGTAGAAAACAAACTTATTTATTCTTTAAAGTTATGGCTTGAACTGACACTAGGATTGGAGAAGCTCACTAGCAAAATGACAAAATGATTGGAAGATGCTTCTAGCCCAAGTCCATAGGACTGACTTGAACTGTTTCCATGGAGACCTTTGGTCCTCTGGTCTGACCTGCATTCCTCACATTGCTTGCTCAATAACTGCCTTTGACTCTAGAGTACCTTGATAATGGAATTCTATATAGATGAAAGCCCTGGTTCTGTTTGTTGAGAGGCTGCCTCAAGACTGTTTAAGTTACCTTGTAGGTATAGTGTCAGAATTAAATCACCACAGTATGGAAAATCACAAAGTTAAGAGAGATGATGGTGACAGTAATAGCCAACACGTTAAGAACTGTGTGTGCCAAGCAGCGTGGTCCCTGACCGTGTGGTATGTCATTTATCCTTGACGACCCCACTCTGTGGGGCCAGGTGAGTTTGACAACTTTTAGAATGACAACCAGAATAAAAAGGAACCTGTAGCTTGTAGCAGTTCTAAAACATGTCAGGGACACAGACTGAGTCAGGGTTGCCTTGCGGTTCTTTTTTGTGTGTTGTTTTTTGTTTTTGATTTTTGAGACAGGGTCTCTCTGTGTAGCTTTGGCTGTCCTGGGCTTGCATTGTAGACCAGGATGGCCTCAAACTCACAGCAATTCGCCTGCCTCTGCCTCCCGAATGCTGGGATTAAAGGCGTGCACCACCATGCCCGGCTTGCCTTGTTGTTCTTGATCTAGTCTGCCACTCGGGCTATTGTCATTGTCATCAGAAAACAGATCTCTTAGGCCCTGTGAGATGGCTCTAAGGGTAAAGGCACTTGCCACTAAGCCTGATGACCTGGGTTTGATTGCCAGGACTTATATGGTGGAAGGCTACCTCTACACGCATGTATACCACACACACACACACACACACACACACACACACACACACACACACATACACACACACACCTACCTACCTCTTAGATACAAACTGTCAGTGTTCTGGACATTAACTGGTGCACCACCCCCATCACTAACACACACAAGCGTGCAGGCTCCACACAGAACTTCCTGTTTATCTACTTGCTCCGACAAATTGCTTTGCTGCCCCACAACTTAACTTTCCAGTGCTTTCTGAGGAGTCTGACTGATTGCATCCACCCCAAGATTAAATACGGTCCCCCAAAGCTTTGACTGTTTGCATTTTGTGTGTATATATCAGTCTTACTCCCACTTTTCTCTCCTTCCTTTCAGGACATTTGCAAATCACTCTGGTGCCACCGCGTGGGCCACAGATGTGAAACCAAGTTCATGCCTGCAGCAGAAGGGACCATTTGTGGCTTGAGTATGGTAACTACACTTGTTAATCTGTAGCTCTAGAATGGTGCTGAGGTCAAGAGAACTGTGACTTTGGCGTGGCACATTTTCTTAGCTGCGTTCTTTTCGCCCCACCCCCCTCTGGCTTCTCTTTAAACTAACACGCATCACCAAGCAAAGATTATAAACCAGAATTCCCATATAAAACAGTTCATTCATTTTATGGAGATTATATTTTTAAAGATTTATTTATTTATTATGTATACAGAGCTCTGCCTGCATGTACCTCTGCAGGCCAGAGGAGGGCACCAGATCTCATTATAGATGGTTGAGAGCCACCATGTGGTTGCTGGGAATTGAACTCATGACCTCTGGAAGAGCAGTCAGTGCTCTTAACCACTGAGCCATCTCTCTAGATGTTTTTGTTGTGCTTCTCTTTTGTAAATGTGGCCTTCAGTCTTAAGTGTCTCCACGGCCACTCAACTAATGGGCTTCATTGCATTCCGTTTGTGGGATAAAGTTCATGTCCTATGAAAGAGCCCCAGGTGGGCAGGTGCCCCCATAGTAACGGAAGTGACCACAGAGACTTTCGTATTCCTTTCTGTTGGCTTTTCCCAGGAAGGTCTGGCAGGAAAGGTGCCCTTGGCATAGTACTAAATGAAGAGGATTTAGCAAGTCCATTTGAAAGACCACATTAGAGTGTTAACTTATAATGAGATGGTAGAGATGTGCTGACCTCTGCCATTCACTTTCTCAAAACACTCCTCTCCTGGATAGAAGAATTGGTCATCGCAAGTAATTTCAATCCCTTGGTGACTATTGACCACCAAGCATCAGGATTAGACTCCAAGGATATAGAGAGGAGACAGACTGAAAGGTCAGTCGTAATCTTCCAAGAACCCATAGCAGCAGAAGTGTTTCTGTCCTCGGTCATCTCTTCTTTGTGCACTCGCTGCTATCACCCAAATGAAAGAACCTTGGTTGGAACTCAGGTTGAATGTCAAGTGTACTGCAATGAGTATACATACCAAAATGGACACTGGGGAGTCTATTGAGAGAGTGCAGGAATAGAGGCGGAGTGAGACATACAAAACTAAAATGGATGAAAGTCAAGTTCTTCCATCTCAAAATGTGTCTGCAAAAAAATAGGGAAGGTCTGAGAGCTGGGTAGATGACCGCTGAGTCTTCCAAAGGATCCGCTCACAACCATCTGTTACTCCAGTTCCAAGGGTTCTGACATCCTCACATACACAAACAAGCAGGCAGATCACTAATGTACATAAACTAAAATAAATCACTTAACCATTTTTAGAGAAAAAAAGGAAGATGTGTATTGTTGCACTCTATATTAAAAGATTTTGAGGCAAGACACTAGGGCTCAGTCTGTAATTCCAACATTTGAAACACTAAGACAGGAGGATGTCCATGACTTTGATGTCAGCCTAGGTTGTGTAGCAAGCTCCATGACAGCCTCTTCCTGGTTGTAGGATACTGATTAACAAGGGAAAGAATACATTTTAAAAGGTGTACAGTGCAGTTGTCATGGCTAGTTGGTACCATTGAATACTTGAGAAACACATGCTGGCTGGGGTTAGGGGTATCATTTAATATTTACATCTTATATGTATATGCATATGTATTGCTGCACCTATATGTAGAGGTCTGTAAATTCTCATTTGTTCTACAGTTTGCAAAGGCAGTCGGCCAGCACCCTGACTTAGGACCAGGGTAAATACTGAGATCATGACATCCCAGGTCATTCAGTGCTTGAAACAGAAATAAAGATATGCATTTCCAATTAAGAAATTAGATGAAAATTGAGGGCTACTGGTCAGTAGTTTGCTTTGTCAGAAGAAACAGAATGAGTCCTTTGTAGGTATGAATCTAGACTCTACAATGGGTGTTCTATATGCATCCCTGTGTGACAGGACAAGGCAGAATTCCCTACTAATTTCCCATGTGCAAAGTACTCTTCAATTCCTAAATGCTTGAAGGGTGCTAGGAGACTTGGCATGCACAAGTCTCCCACTGTTCTTGGGACAACAGAGCAACTTGGTTTTCTGTGGCGGCTGCTGATGCTAATGGACCACAGGCTATTGCTTTTTGTCCAGTAGAGCCCAGTAGAGGCTCCATGATTCCCAGTGCAAAAGATGCGTGGCAGCAGTGGGCAAAACCCTCATATGACCAGTTGGTTCCCTACAGCTTACGTCATCTCAAACTCTGAAATAGCAATTAACCCAGGTGAAAGAGAAGCTTGTAAGAGGGGGATTGTCTTGCACATGGCAAGAATTTAAAGACAGGAAGACCTGTAGCTGAGACAAAACTCATGTCTACAGAGCCTCAGCGTGAACAGCCATGGGGGGAGAGTGGGAAGCTGCAAGTCAACAGCCCCCCTGTAATTCTGCAACCGAACCCCGCTTCTCAGTAGAACCTGACATCACCTCACCTCCAGCCCTTTGGATCGCAGGCCAGAGGTTTCTCAACAAAGTGTACAGTTCTGCCAAGTCTCGCTGGCCTTGCTCAAAGTGAAAACACATCAAGGAAAAGGAAAAAGCAGTATTAGCAGAGACAGACACAACCCCTAGATAAAGAGCAGGAATGGCGGTGGAGAGCGAGCACTAGCAAAACCCGAGCTTGCTAGAAAGGAAGAAGTCACATTGGAGACTAACAGAGAAAACAACGCTTCCCCGCCCCACCTTGTGTGAATCACAGCCAAACAAGAGACTTGACCCAAATCCACCTAAGACCTTGAAGATGGCCAGTCATCAGAGGGTCCAAAATGGGCACCTTCTAGGAATAGAATTTGTTCCCTCACACAGAAAGTTACTAATTTCATATGAGATGAGGATATGATGGCTGAAAGAGGCAAATCACATGTACAATCAGCTGTACCCTGCATCTGCTTTGATAGTGGAATCATCACAATGATCAACTCCTGAATGCATTAAAATTGTTCCGTAAATAGCACTGTCTCCACAGAGCAAGGATGTATCCTTGTAACTCAGTCTGACTACTCAAGCCACTGTACAGATTCCTCCCAGTATGTTTTCCCTACATAGACAGGTTCACAAGGCCTGCGCTTCTCAGAATGAGGATGGGAAATGCCACATCTCTTCAGAGCAGTGGTCCTCAACCTTCCTAATGCTGCAACCCTTTAATACGGTTCCTCATGTTGTGGTGTCCACTGACCATAAAATTATTTCATTACTCCTTCATAACTGCAATGAACTGTAGTGTAAATACCTGATATGCAGGATGTCTGATAGGTGACCCCTGTTGGGATCATGACCCACAGATTGAGAACCCCTGCTCCTGAGGAAGACTTGAAAGTGCAGGGAGCAGCCATCACAGTTACTGAGCAATCCATAAAGCACAGCAAAGAAGGGCTGTGTCACAGGGTCACCCATTGTCTCTCCTGCCTTCCCAGACCCCATTTCCCTTTTTCATTGTACAGCTGTTTGCCTCTCCCTGAACTTTCCCAGGTAGCCTCTAATGGGAACCATGTTGCATGTTCTTTCTGCAGTGGTGTCGGCAGGGCCAGTGTGTAAAACTCGGAGAGCTGGGGCCCCGGCCCATCCATGGCCAGTGGTCTGCCTGGTCGAAGTGGTCAGAATGTTCGCGCACTTGTGGTGGAGGAGTCAGGTACCAGGAGAGGCACTGTAGTAACCCCAAGTAAGGCTTTCCAGTGGCCTTTTCCTTCCTTCCTTCTGATTAAAAGCAACAAGCCAAGGTTTTACTGTTTACCTATGGAAAGCTGAGTGCACTGGGGAGTACGGTGGGAGGAGGCGCGGTGCGTAAAATTCAGAGCACGACAGAAGAGTCATTCTGTGTAAATGTAATGATCAAAGGGTCCAATCGTCCTCTGAACTTCTTTCTTAATTTGAGCCAAGGCTCCTCAGCTCAAGAATCAAATATCTGAGCTATTGTACAGCCGGAAGGCTTGGTGAGTGGAATGTGTGTGTCTCCAACAGATGAACTGAGGGTGCGTAATGATTTTTACCTTGCAGGATAAGCTTCCATTCCCGCTGATAGATCTGTCTGGCTTCTTAAAAGATGCCCGAAATAGAACCCACATGTTGTTACATGTGAAATTTCTGAATATGGGTGACACATTTTAATTTTCTCTAAAAAGAAACCAAAAGCCGTTGTGAGAATTAATCAGAGCATACAGTCATGTTGAAATCAGCCTGTAGTCACCTTCAGGGACTCTGTGGTCCAGCCATTGGGGGACCTGGGAAAATACAAGGGTAACTCGGAAAGACTCAACTCATATTTGAGATGAATATTTCCTTTCTGTTGTGATAGAAAGTCCCCAGAAAACTCACTGCACTTTCCTAAGACTGTGACTTTAGGAAAGTCACTTGAACGCTAAGCTTGTGTTTATGTACAAAATAAGATGCTGTTTCCATCGCAGAAGATTTGAAGGAGTTAGTGTCTATAAAATTCCTCAGTGCCTGGGGTGGTGATGTACACTTGTAGAGGCTGAGCCAGGAGGATGAAAGGTAAGAGGATGAAGGCTAATTTGGGCTGCACAGCAAAAGAAAAAAAAATTAATACTGAGGTGGGGAACACTGCATAGTGTGATTTTAGAGAGAGAGAGAGAGAGAGAGAGAGAGAGAGGGAGGAAGGGAGGGAGGGAGGAAGAGAGGGAGAGAAGGAGAGGGATCAAGATCAAGATCTTATATTGAGAGAGACAGACAGACTGAGGCAGAGAAAGACATAGTAAGAATATATTTTATATAGAGAGAGGGAGGGGGAGGCAGGCAGGAAGGCAGGGAGACACCAATAGATCTGAAAGATAAGAGGCATCCAATAGACACTGAACAAAAGTTTCTGAGGCCCATGTGGCTTTCACAGTCCCCAGCCTCCCCAGGAATATAGGATCACATGTTGTCACCCCACAGAGGATAGTAGCTGCAGAGGCATCCCTAACAGAATGCTGTCTGTAGAGAGGATGCTGGTTTGATGGATGGCTGTCCCCAGAGGTTAAGAACACAAGCCATGGCACCCTGCACCCTGATCCTACACTGCCAGCTACGAAGCCACCAGCAACTGGCTCTCCTTTCCCCCCAGGGTCCTCTATGCACAAGAGGTCAAGATGGCACAAACACCAGCCGAGCTGAGAGCAATAAAGTGCTCTGCAAGAGGGCCTGCCCTGCCACAAGCACTGTTGGGGAAACTGCGAATCAAAGGAGATAAGGAAATCAGTGTAAAAAGGAGACTTTTCCAAAAGGGACAAATAGCTGCTCACCTGAGTCAGCAATCGAGGGCTATAGAGAGCTCTCTTGTTTCTTTTTCTCAAAATACAAGATGCAGGTTGGAGATAATTAGATGCTATCTGCTAGGTGCCTCTTGGGATATCTCAAGCTACCCTAGAGCCAGCAGGCCTTCCTCCTTCCTACCTCACACACAGTAATGAAGCCTTCCAACCCTGAGCTGGTGCCCTTTGCAGACCTCCTTTAACTTTGTAATTTCCAGACAAGGTCCTGGCTTACCAGGAACTCTTTATCTAGCCTGACCTTTACATACACCAACCTTGAATTTGCAGTCCCACTCCCTCAGCCTCATAAATAGCTGGAGCTACAAACCTACAGTAAAATGGTGGTCCCAGTAACCCAGAGCTAGTCAAACCAGGCATTATTGCCTATGTGTACAGGTGCCTGCAGAGGCCAGAAGAGGGCATCTGATCCCCTGGAGCTGGAGTTCCAGGAAGTTATGAGCTGCCAGGCATGTGAGTGCTGGAGGTCCTCAGGAAGAGCAGAGTATTTGAGTGCTCAGCATCTCCCCACCCCCAGGGCATCTTTTTTACATTGCAAGAGATCATCAGCATCCAGGGCATCTTCCATCCTGGTGCTAATGGGACTACTTTCTGTGTCTTTACTCTTCAATTTGTAACAAAAGAATATGTCTTCGGGCGTTGTCTCCAGTCCCAAAATGTATCTATCTCTTACTGGGACTCCTCAGATTCAGTACCTGAATTTAATGGGAGCGAGGCTTGGAACCCATTCATGATTTACCCCAGATTATGCAAACCAACTTTCTGATACTTCAACTATAGCCAAAGTGCTAGATATCACTGTTCAAAATCATGCTTATACTGAGTTTTGTAGCATATTTCCTGGGTCTGGTTTTCATATAGGACCATATTTTATAATCTCAATATTTTTCCTAAACAAGAAAGATATTACATAACTTAATAAATAGTCTGCCAGTGGAGTTCAGGAAAAACGCCCCTGGGATTTAAATGAAAGCCTTTCTCATATCTATGGGATTGAGAAATCTCTTTGTGCTAGATTGCTGCTTGTGGAAATAATGAATCTTGGTTTTGGAGATCCCTAATGAAAGAAATCATCATTAAACTATTTCTGCTCAGTGAAGTGTGTCATAATAAATAAGATAAGATTATTGGAATACTGTCTACTCTACCTCAGGGTGAGGGCACAAATAAAACAAGTGGATGATCAGTGAATCTGAAGATGGCTGAATGAATTGTCCTATCCCAGCTCTAAATTCTATTTATTGGAACAAAGCTGCTTTTATTCTCACTCTGTCAATTTCAAGTTGTTGATTTTTTTTCTTCTTTCAGCTAAGTTCTACCACTTGATCTGTTTGTAGCTCTCAGGTTAACTGTTTCCATTTTCTCACACAGAAGCAGTATAAGGTTCCTATTCCATTTAGTGAGATTCTTCCAAGGATGTGTTTTATTTCATAAAAGAATGAAGTATGCAAGGCTGATTTGTAGACTTACAAACGTTCTTAGCTTCACAATGGTTTAAAGGTCATCTGGTTCCACAGCAGCCAATGCAAGCATTGTAGAGTTCCACTACACCTCAAGAGCCTTTTGAAATACTTTTCCAGCTGTTTTCTTCCAGACACATCACTTCCAACCTTGTGTCATTCCATTATTTCACTGATGGGCAACTAGGGAGACAAAGATTCTACCCCCAGCATCAGCACCTGCTTGGGTATCACACTGATGATGGTATAGTCGAGCCAAGGTCCAACATTTGTCTTAACCCTTTGACCTTTCTTCTGGTCCCCTTATCTACCAAAGTATCACACTGTGACAGAGCCTAGGGATATTCCTATAAACTCTATTTAAAAAACTTAACAGTGATATGCTGAGATATTCTAGAACTTTCCTAAAGCACAAGTCTATTCAGCAAAGAGTTATATACCACTCATTCTGGTACCACCTCGCTACAGGAGTTTGAGTGGAAGCTGGGTCTTCCCAACAATCATGGGTCTGACTCTCGGGCTCATTTTTTTTTAACAATTATTTCTAGGTTCAGTTTCCAAAATCAGCAGGGTCCTCTTCAAGGCACACCTAATTTATTTAGAAAACACACCACACACACACACATACTCATAGATGGACACACTCACGTGAGAACCTCTATCCTCAGTTCCTACCTAGCACTGCATAAGCCAGGCTTGGTGCCACCTACATACAATCACACCACTGGGGACGTGGATTCAGGGAGATCTGCAATTCAGGGTTATCTTTGGCTGCGTAGCAAGTTTGAGGGCACAGTGAGATACATAAGACCTTGTCTGAGAGAGAGAGGGAGAAGGAGAGCAAGAGTGTGAGAACAAGTGTGCAAGAGTGCGCGCATGCACGAGAGAGAGAGAGATGATGATGATGATGATGATGATGATGATGGTGAATGTAGGAGAATGGAGAAGGGACTTCATATATTTATGTGGTGTGCATCCATATTGCATAAACTACACCCCCCCAGTGATTCTAAGTCATAACCAACTAAAACTATAAGCATCTGTGATCACACTGACTGCCACAAAAACAAATACAGTGTTGCATGCTGAGACTTTGCTTTCTGCCTCCATTTTTTGTTTCAAATCATAGAGAACTTACCACTCTGCAGAATGTTACAGGAAAGTTTTCTGATCACTTAGCCAAACCCTGATGCCAACACTATGGTAATCCAGACATGGCAGTGCAGGCCCCCAATCCCATCATTCAGAAGGCGTAAGCAGGAAGATTCTGGGTTCAAACCCAGTTTGTACCACCTTCTGGGGCTCCGTCGCAGATAGAATAAAAGGCTGCAGGAGAATGCGCTTGAGTTGGGACGTTTGCTAGGGAACCTGAGATTCTTGGCAGTCATTGCTTTGACCACTCTGACTTTATCCCATAACGAAAAATGAAATCTCAGCATTCTGATCACGGAGAGCACAGTGTGGCTTGTAATTGGAGAGAATGGGCTGTTTAAAATATGTATAGTTTAACTAATCTATAAAAGTCTCAAGAACATTAAGCCAGGTTTTGAAGCTGTGGGGAATTAAGTGCCCAGCCGCCTCACTGTTAAAGACTGGCTCCCTAACCATTCTGTTTACTGGCTCTTTCTCTGTTCCCACGTGGTTTGCTAGTACCCGTCTTGTTCAGATCAGTGCAATCCTAAGGAACAAGGAAGAGAGTGTGGGACAGGGTCCAACAGTCTAAGGTCCAGCTCCTCTGTCCCCCTGAGCTGTGAAACCATCGTTGACAATGCTGCCTGTGCCCCACCTGCCCATCTGTCACTCGTCTGTCTGAAGTGTAGAAAGTGGCCGTGTAGGTTGGAAGGGTACACACTGTGATGGTCACTCATTAGCCTAACTGATACAATCAGTCCAAATGCAGCCTGTGTTTAAAAGCTCAGAGAAAGCCTGAAGCTGGAAATTTGCCTTCACATGCCTTGTAAAGAGCGTTGCGGCTGTGATAACATAACCTAAGGGATGCTAACCGCCCAGCGGATGATCATGTGAGAAGTCTGGGGGATCTTATGGGATGCCGTGCGACTTGACGTTTAGCCATTTGCTCCACAATGTTTTGAAAAGGCATAAAAAAAATTTTCATTTTGGCCATGAGACTCTTTATGTGTCTGTGAAATTCATCCATAGGATCTCAGGGGGACATGCTGGAGGTATAGAATTCAGAGATATTCTATAGCGTGCGTGCCTGTCCCCCACGGAGACAAAGAATTTTAAGCACAGCAATTTATTAACCTCGAGTCTCCTTTCATGTTACCTGCTGGTAGTAGATTTTATACGAAGTGGTCTACAGTTGAGTTTTAGCTCCAGAGAAAGCCGTGGGTAGGGAGAGCAAAAGAGGTTGCTTTGTGCAGAGTAGGGTTGCTAAGTGGTTAGCGCTTAGGTGAGCAGTACTATTTTACAGTGCAGCTGCCCCTTTCCTTTAGGCCTCCTTCTGGCTTTTGCCAGCCTGAACTTACCCACTAAGATGTTAAGAGTTTTCTATTGTTTATATTCTCATTAGAGTCTCAGCTCAGGGTATCATTCTCCACTTCTGCTTGGCAGCAGGAAAGCAGCAGGCTACCAAAGTTTTAAAAAAAAAAAAATTGGTCACTCTGGTGACAACGAGGCAGTGTCTCCCTTCAGAGTGGAGATTCAACTGGAGTTAAACACCCAGGCTGACAGACCCGGCCTGGAGAATGTGGCACATGAGACCTTCCGTTCTGTCTTTCCCATGCCATGACCTTCATGGCGGCAGGTGCATGGGGAGTGCAGAAGGGTGTTTACAGTATAATGAGATGAGGGCAGAGAACCTGGAGACACGGGTTCTCCTGTATCTGCACCTGAAGCCTTTGATACCAGTGCCGATGGTGTGTGTGTGTGTGTGTGTGTGTGTGTGTGTGTGTGTGTGTGTGTGT
>OU015753.1:14225686-14233186 GCA_907169655.1 Acomys percivali
TGTGTGTGTGTGTGTGTGTGTGTGTGTGTGTGTGTGTGTGTGTGTGTCACACATAACTATTGCGGAGAATATATCTGTGCTTCCAGAATCCTGACACATGAAGTACCAAGAATACTTCTGTCATCAATTGTTAAAGAAAGTTGCAGAATATAAAAATTAGATCAGAGATATGAAAAGAGTTTGATTTCCTTTTCAATAATTTTTAAAAATGTACTCCTTTTGCTTTTGAGATTATAATATAGTTGCATGGCCCCCTTTCCCTCTTCCAAACTCTCCTTCCAAGTGAATGCTTTTCTTCATTTTGAGATTATAGTGTAATCACAACATTCGTCCCTTCCCTTTCCTCCCTCCAAACTTTCCCATGTACCTCTTCTTGTGCTCTCTCTGTCTCCACCCCCCACACACACACATTTGTACATTTAACTTGTTCCAACGGTATAATGCTTCTCAGATGTGTGTTTTCAAGGCAGGGCATTTTCTTTTTCTATTTAAGTAATTTACTCAGATTACATCTCAATTGTTATCCCCTCACTTGTATCTTCCCATTCCCCCTCCCTCCCTCCCTCTTTCATCCTATTCCCCTCCCCTAGGTCTGTGACAGAAGGGGACCTTGTCCCACACTATACAATCAGAGCCTCGTTGAAATGAGTTTGATTTTATGTGCCACTTATAACTTAATGTAGCAGCATCTGCCTTCAAGTGTGATGAAAATGACATTAAAGGAGCTCGGTTGCTGATTAATTATGTCTGCATGGTAGCAGGAAGGAACCAGGCAAATTTCAGGGCATATATTTCCAGTTGTATAATAAATTAGATATAACTGCCCACAGCACATTGGTGCTCCCCTCAATTGTTCCTTCTTGCATTATTGCCTGTGAGTGAGAGTGAGTGAGTGAGAGAGAGTTCAGTGCTAAAATTCTTGAATCTTGTTTTCAGGCCTCAGTATGGTGGCAGGTTCTGTCCAGGCTCTAGCCGTATCTACAAGCTGTGCAACATTAACCCTTGTAATGAGAATAGCTTGGACTTCCGTGCCCAGCAGTGCGCAGAGTATAACAAGAAGCCCTTCCGGGGATGGTTGTACCGTTGGAAACCCTATACAAAAGTCGAAGGTAATCCGGTCACCATGACACTCCAGTGTCTCTCCGTAGATAATATATACATTCACAGCACAGGAAAAGATCTCTGCCCATGTGAAAGAGTTTTCATGTTTATTTTCTATTCCCAAGACTTGTCCTGGTTCAGTGTTTTACCAACTCTCATAGTTGTTGCTTTGCACAGTTGTCTTTGTTGAGCAATTCTTTAACTGTTTCTCTGCCATTTGATATTCCTTTGTTGAGAATTCTCTATTTAGATCTGCACCCCATTTTTTAATTGCATTATTTGGTTCGGTGGTGTTTAATTTCTTGAGTTCTTTATATATTTTGGATATTAGCCCTTTGTCACATGTAGGTTTGGTGAAGATCTTCTCCCAGTCTGTAGGCTACCATTTTGATCTGTTGACAGTGTCTTTCGCCTTACAGAAGCTTTTCAGTCTCATAAGGTTCCATTTATCAATGGTTGATCTTAGGGCCTGAGCTGTTGCTGTTCTGCTTAGGAATTTGTCTCCTGTGCTAATGAGTTCAAGGCTCTTCACCACATTTTCTTCTAACCGATCTAGTATGTCGGGTTTTAAATTGAGGTCTTTAATCCACTTGGATTTTTGTGCAGAATGAGGAATATGGTTCTATTTGCATTTTTCTACATGTAGCCATCCAGTTAGACCAACATCATTTGTTGAAGATGCTATCTTTTTTCCATTGTATGGATTTGGCTTCTTTGCAAGTGCTCATAGGTGTGTGGGCACCTTTATTCTGTCTTTAAAGTCAAATTCATGCCTGGAAATCTATACTAGAAAAAAAGAAAAACAAAAGAGCAAAAGCCAAGCTTTTGTTGGAGCTTTTTAATTCCTGAGACTTATACAGAAGGGAAATGCACACGCGCGTGTGCGCGCGCACACACACACACACACACACACACACACACACACACACACAAACTCCTTAATCTCATTTATAGAAATTAGAAAGTATTAAATACAGTTGTTATTTGAAAAATAAAAATATTGTAGTTAAGAGAAAAACGTATTATCCATCCACACATGTATATACTTTGACCACAGTAATATATTTTGTCTCACATTTACGTTTTCCTTTTGCCTTCTATTGAAGGGTTTCATGAAACAGGACTGTTTGTGAACTGTTTACACATCTGTGTGAAACTGTTGTTAGGGCTATCGCTCAGTGTCGCCTACAGAAGGTCCCATGTGAGAAATGTCATCTGGAGTTGCTGGCCAAGGACAGCTGTCTCTATCGCAGGAATTGGCTTGCTCACTCCTTCCAGATAACAAGAACTCTATAATTATACTTTTTTCTATGATACAAGAAATTTCCCAGGGGCTTAATGGTCAACTGAAAATACTTCTTTAGCCTTTAGAATGAGCTTATTTGCTCTTTCTACTCATGACATTTCAATTTGGTATCTTTCATAAACAGTATTGACCACATGTTTTTGTTTTCCTACTGTGTCAATGTTTACCTTTTTAGAGGCTGTATAAGTAACTATGAGGATCTAGTCCCAAACCAAATCATCAGACCATAGCAGTTCAGGGAGGCCGGCTGCACAACCCAGCATTCCTGTACTTGATGATGGTTCCTAAAGATTACAAATACAGAATCTTAGGTATCAAACAGTCTTAGTGACACATGCCTTTCATCTCAGTACTTGAGAGGCAGAGGTAGGCCAAGGACTGTGAGTTCGAGCCCAGCCTGTCTGCATAGGCACTTTTAGGCTGCACAGTGAGAGTCTCTCTCAAACAAAACAAAAAGCAGCCCACAGTTCTTCCATATCAATATTTAATTGACTTTGTATGGGCTCTTAAACTTGTCTCTTGAAGGATAGTTATGAACACTCACATGGGCATGCTCACAAACAAAATTATATAGAACGCTGTCTGTTTTGCTCACAATAGCTTTCCAAGTTGGTTAGCTGCCCTGTCTGGGGGCCACACTGGTTTGCACACAAGCTCATCTTGACCATATCCCTCTCTCATCCCTCTGCTTCTAGAGGAGGACCGATGTAAACTCTACTGCAAGGCTGAGAACTTCGAGTTCTTTTTCGCCATGTCCGGCAAGGTGAAAGATGGGACGCCTTGTTCCCCACACAGAAACGATGTCTGCATCGATGGGATTTGTGAAGTAAGAGGACATTTCTGCCCCAGGGTGTGCAGTCGGGCTTGTGTCTCCTTGGGTGCTACCAAGATGGTTGAGAGAGTCCCTATAGTACACACAGGGAAGATGGACAGAGCATCTGGCCCTCCCTGACTTTTGCAAGACCCCTTCATTTTCTTTTCCAGACACTTCCCAGGATAAAGAACAGATTACTGGTTACAGCCACACTTACATTGCTATCAAAACTAAAGCTGGAAATGATGGTGGTATCTCAAGGCCTGCTTACAAAGCATGTACACCTGTGCTAGGAGTGCAACAGGAACAGATCTGTCCTCTCTGTTCAGTATTTCTCTTTGGGGACTCAGTTTCCCTTGCAATTAAACTTTATTATGAGAATTCCATCCTTTTGCAGGATATGTGTGTATGTGTTTGTATGTGTGTGTGTGTTTATATATGGTTATGTGTGTTTGTGTGTACATGTATGTTTGTGCTTATTTGTAAGCATATGGGTAGTTTTTCATCTGTGCATGTATGTGCTTTACATATGTGTGCACATGTATGGGTACATGCCTGTGTGTGTTTGTGTGTGTATGTATATATATATGTACATGGAGGGAGTCTGAATGTATACTGCTCAGCATTTGTATGCCTCATCCATATAGTTGTCCTGGAAGTCAGTTAATTGTCCAGTACTCTTTATTTTTAGAGTCTTAGAATGACAGAGGTGGAATCTAAGTCTTATATCAAGTGTGGAAATTTGGTCACCTGTGCATCTGCATGCAGAGTCGCTTTTCTTACAGGGAAGTTGGCCACCAGTAGACACTGCCCATGTCACATTAGTTGAGCTTACACCTGTGTGCATATGATCATCACTCTTTAGAATCCATGGGCTAAAACAACAATAATATGCAAAGTAAAGAAACCATGAAGCCAGGAGGAAGATATACAGGGGACTTCCAGGAGAATTAGAGGCAGGAGAAATATATGTGATCAAAATACATCGTATGCATGGATGAAATTTTTTGAGGAATAAGTAAAGGTTTTTTAACAAGGAATACCAGAGGAAATCTTTGTTGTTGTTGTTGTTTTTGTTTTTTGGATTTTTGAGACAGGGTTTCTCTGTGTAGCCTTGGCTGTCCTGGACTCGATTCGTAGACCAGGCTGGCCTTGAACTCACAATGATCCGCCTGCCTCTGCCTCCCGAGTGCTGGGATTAAAAGCATGCGCCACGACGCCTGGCCCAGAGGAAATCTTTGAACCCCAGTCTGACTTACGGCTCTGGGCTTTCACCATCCCTCTCGTCAGCTAGTCTTCACCACTGGCTTTGCTCATCTCTGATTTTTTCTTCCCTCCTTTTTTTTTTTTTTTTTTTTTTCATCACAGCCAGTGGGATGTGATCATGAACTAGGATCTAAGGCAGTTTCAGATGCATGTGGTGTTTGCAAAGGCGATAACTCAACTTGCAAGTTCTATAAAGGCCTGTACCTCAGTCAGCACAAAGCCAACGGTAAGAGCTGCTGCTGTTCCCTTGTCACCACTCCCAGTGACACACTTCTGCCTCTGAATGGGGAGGGGACTGTGCTAATTTTATCTTGGCTTATCTGACACATAGCAAGATCCTTAGGGTCTGTGGCTGTGTAGCTTACCTATGCTTTGTACCTCAGAAGTACGTGGAGTAGGGCCACAGAGTGGCTCGACAGACAAAGACACTTGCCACCAAGCCTGACAATTTGAGTTCCGTCCTCGGGACCCGAGGTGTAAGAGGAGAACTGATTCTTAAAAGGTGTCCTCTGACTCTCCCATGAGTGCTGTGGCACATGGGTATACACAAATGCACGCGCGTACACACACACACACACACACACAGAGAGAGAGAGAGAGAGAGAGAGAGAGAGAGAGAGAGAGAGAGAGAGAGAGAGAGAGAGAGAGCGAGAGAGGGAGAATAAATCTCAAAAACAGAAAATGAAATTATTGTCCATTTTACTCCATAAAAGAGGACTGAATATTCTCAAAGGCTCCACCATAACAGGCACTATACATCTATACATCTATACATCTATACATCTATACATCCTGGGCATGTCTAGTCACCATTCTCTAATCTGCTGTGTTAACCTTGGGGCTATTCTTCTCTGCCCATTTAGAGTATTATCCTGTGGTCACCATCCCAGCTGGGGCCCGAAGCATTGAGATCCAGGAGCTACAGCTTTCTTCTAGCTACCTTGCTGTCCGAAGCCTCAGTCAAAAGTATTACCTCACAGGGGGCTGGAGCATCGACTGGCCTGGAGACTTCACCTTCGCAGGGACCACGTTTGAGTACCAGCGTTCCTTTAACCGCCCAGAACGCCTGTATGCACCAGGACCTACAAATGAGACGCTGGTCTTTGAAGTAAGCTTGATTCTGAGGCCAGGGCTCCCCTGGGGAACTGACAGCAATGGCTACCATTTGAGTAAACTCAGGGGACTCCCAGTCAGGAAACCTCTCTGAGTGCAAGGAGGGAAGGGCAGTTAGCAACTCTGTCTTGAGGAACTAGAGATGTATATCTGATGTGCTTCCAAAAGGGTTTTCTACTTAAATAGCAGTCTTCTTTCTGGGCACTTGCCTAGAGTGCCCAGGAATGCAAAATTAATACTCATTAGATGATTCCATGTTGTGTCTGCCATTTGGAGAATCCACTGTAGCTATTCCCAACATTGATCTGCTGGCCCAGGAGGAGGCTTTTTGGTAGAGAAAATGCTGACCTGAGTGTCAGCGGGCATTTGGTCTTACTTTTGTAGGTTGCAGCTTCCCCAGAGATTAAACAATAAAACATGTGAATGTGCAGCTTCTGATGGTTCCATGGTGGAAGCAGTGAGCCTGGATTTTTCTTACCCCATGTGGGAGTTTGGATGGCATTCGTGATGAGTTATTCTAGGTGAATTTACATGACTTTTGATGTTTCCTTAATGGACTGTTAGATTTTTCCAGAACTGTAGAAGGCTGGAAAGTGAAAATACTATTCAGTTCCCACCCTGAGTATCTACTTGGTTCCTCATTTGGCTGTAGACTGGATAGAGGTATATACCTGGCAATAAAACAGTAGAAAGGAAAAGAAAAAAAAACAGTATTCTGGGAAAGAAACATAGCATACTAGAAAGTACAGAGCTGTGGAGCAGCGCTATACTAACATATCAAGGAAAATGAATCTGCAGGAAGAAAACAGAGCCTCTGTCTGGATGTAGGGTTGGTAGAAGAGCCATCAAATGGAATAATTGAGGGACCAGCCAGGTGAAGTGTACGGGAACTTCGAGACAGGAAATAGTTAAAGATCAGCTTAATGGTTCAGACTGGGAAGTTGTCCTAGGGTGTGGGTGGGTGTAATAGAGCTCCAGAGCACAGGCGACCAGTCAGTGTCCAGGTCTTACTGAAGTGGGCGTGTTAAAAAAAAAAAAACTCACCCCAGTAGCTTTGTGGAAACATGAACTGAGAGATAAAGGAAACAGATTCACTTTTAATTCCAGGTAAGAAGTGCTAAAAAAAAAAATTGAAACTGAGGGTGTGAGCAGGAAGGAAGTGGACCTGCTTGTATCAGAAATTTAGGTAGAAAGTGGAAGGGAAGGTTCTAGAGATAGCTGGGCTTGTGGACTTCGAGGGAGCAGACAGTATTGAGAATGAACCTTATCTTCTTCTTTGAGCCTCTTGCGGGTATTTTTACTGCTATAACTGTCTTAACAATAACCTTGACGTGAGGCTAGGGATGGAGAGGAACTTCCATTTTAGCCTCTTAATATTTAAGATGCATCATCAGTATTGAAATGGCTACAAACGGGCAGTGGGCTGTGCTTTAAAACACCCAAAGCACTATTTGAATGACTGTGTCCCAGATCCTGAAAACCTCTGAAGTGATACCTTGATGTAGGTTAACAAACCAGAGGGTGGAGGTCCCAGCTTTCTCTGATCAGCTGCCTCTTAGGAATAGCCAAATCGTTGCCTTATCAAGACCATGTCTCACAAAGGCACTGTTGAACTGCAATTGACAGCACTGAGGAGCTAGCCCAAAAGGTGTGTGTACAGCTAGACTTTGACCCAAAGTTGTCACAAGGTTTTATGTATAAATGCCCTTCTGTTGTTGATACTCTGAAATCCTGTCATGTGCTTTTGCTCTGAACCTGCCCAGACAGAAAAGTAGAGACTACCTTAGTGACAATAGAGATGGCATCTTGGCTAATCTTTTTCTGATTGTTCCAAATTGGTGTGTTTTCCTGTGGATTTTAAGATATGTAAAATCTGTACATGAATCCCACACTCAAAATC
>OU015753.1:14238186-14241301 GCA_907169655.1 Acomys percivali
AAATAAAAGTACCTTCTGCTTCTGGTTATTTTTATATGTCAAAATTTTACAGGATGTCTTCATAGGCAACTCAGAGTTTAAACTAAATGGAAAACAGACTTTCACTTGATCACAAAGTCGCGAGCCAGTCCCGTTTTGAAACACAGTCTCTGTTATATATTTTCCCTCTCTCCGCATCCTTGGCACTATCCTGGATTCACCATTTACAACAGGTGGATGTCACTCCTCACAGGTCTCCGCAGTGGCCAAGGGACATTCCTGAGGCTGATGCTGGTTTTGTAGGACTGTGTCAAGCCTACAGTAATTTTAGGCACTGTTTAAATCCATCCATCACCTTCCTGCTTTGACATGAAGACTCAGACGCATACAAACAACTTAAATTTCTGCATCATTGCTCAGAGCAAAAGCCGGGCGTGCGCAAACACAAGTCCTAGCCCCCGAAGAAATCAGTGCAGACTTGGCAGAGGTCTGCTTTCTCAGATCACACAGCAAATACAGTTTTTATGAAACCAGACAGTTTCCATCTATTTCGACTCATTCTCTACGGCATAAGTCTGGCAGAAAGACTGAAAAACCTCTCATTAAACTTATGACCTTGTTGGTTATCTGGAAGACTTAGAGTGAGCTTATGTTTCAGTAGGGCTGAGGGTATTGTATGTGGTTGATTGTGTTAGATGATTGGTTTTGCCTGTCTTAATTCTGCGTCCCCAAATACTTTAGTGTGTGTGACTGGGGATATAAGAATTATATATTAAAATGATGGAAATAAAAAAATAATTGGTAATCAGGGTCAACATTTATGCATAGCTTCTTTGGAAAAAATTTTCATCCAAAGTAGTAGATGAATGTATTGTGCTGGGCTTTTTTTTTTTTTTTTGCCATTTGACTATGTATGTGTGTATATGAAGAGAGAGAGAGAGAGAGAGAGAGAGAGAGAGAGAGAGAGAGAGAGAAAGAGAGAGGGTGTGTGTGTGTGTGTGTGTGTGTGTGTGTGTGTGTGTGTGTGTTTGGATCATACTCACCATCTCATTACCCTTCCTTATCCTCTCCCACACCCACAGAGCCCTTTCTTCACAAAAGTCCCCCTCATCCTATTTTGTGTGTGTGAGTGTGAGCATGTGTGTGTGTATGTGTTTGTTTGTGCGTATGTATTGCGTTTAGTTAAAGTTGTTTTCATGAGCACAGATATGGGGTTATTTGCTGTAGTGGTGGCTACATCATCTCCCCAAACAACCGTTAAATGCTAAGGGCTCCTGAGGGAGGTGTGCCCCTCTCCACTCCATGACAGAATGCTGATGGGCCTAATCTTGTGTTGGTTATCAGTAAGCCGTCATGGGTACTGTGAGGCCATGAGCAGGAATCACATCATGTCCAGAAGACAGCACTCATTTCACGCTGCTTGTCCTGATGCTTTAGCCCTTAGGTCCTCTCTGCCTCCTTTTCTGCGATGTTCCCTGAGCCTTGGAGTAGTTGACATAGACTCCCATTTAGGGCTGAGCACAGTCGCTCTTAGTGCTTTGAGCAGTTCTAAGTCTTTGCATTAATCCCAACTGCTGAGCTTTGGGGCATGGATAGAAACTTAATGTGTCCCCATTTGGGGACTTAGATATGGACTATTAAAGATCAGTGGCTGAGGTCTTGGATTAAGTACTGTGGGAAAGACTTGCTTAGTAGACAGCATAAGGAGACATTGGTCTAAGGATTACAACACAATGCCTTTCCTTTACTGACTAACGTTTTGTGGTGCTTGGGATCCACCCCAGACTCTGTGCTTTAGGCTGTCTCCCTACTGCTGAACCACATTCCCTATCCATGGTGCATCGAGCTGAGGGTGGTTGTGTGTTGTTGATCATGTTAGATGATTTTTCCTATCTTAATTCTGCACCCCCAAAGCTGTCATGCCCCCTCATTCATTCTTCTTTACCCCTCAGGCTGTCCATCTGTGTGTCTCTCTCACACACATGCACCAGCACACAGCAGTGAAAGAACCATCCTTTAGCAAGCCGTCCTGCACATGGGGGGTTGTGTTTCTTGGGAGTCTTTCCTCGTAGATGTCATGCCTGTCTCCTGAACAGAGTGATCTGATCACCCAGACTCTTGCAGCATTCCACTTTTAGGAAAACATAAACTATAAAAGGCTTTCCTTTAGATTAAAGAGTCCCTTCCTCCCTCGCCCCTCCCCTGCCCCTGGTCCCCAGCAGCATTGGGCTATCAAAAGGCACGTTTAACTCTTTGCAAGCTGATCTCTGTGAGTTCTAGGCCAGCATGGTCCACATACTGCTTTTCAGGCCAGCAAGGGCTACGTAGGGTGAGACCCTGTCTGAGATAGAGGTAAAGGTATAGGGACAGAGGACGAGAAAAGATGAATGAGATGAATTTCTATGACAAATGACCCATCCTGCGTGTTATGGCAAAGGGAGATGCTGTGGGGCAAGGGACCAGGTGGATAGGCACCTTGATTATTGAGGCAACTATGTATAAGTACCCTCAATAAGCTATGCCCTTTCCATCTATCTCCTGCCTTTGCCATGATCCTGGCTAAACCCTCCCCTATGGGTCATACTTGTAATATAATGGATAAAAGTGTTTCTTGAGATGAGTCTGTATAGACAAAAGGGGAGGAGCCTAGCAGCATGCATGAAGTGAAAATACAGTGCATGCGAGGAAACAGAGAAATGGAGAATGAATTCAGAATAGCTGATGTAGAGCCCGGGGGAGAGACGACCATTCCCAAGGATAACAAATCATTTTTCTTGGTTGCCATATTCTGTTTGAAGCTGGAGCCTCTGGGTAATTCATGGCGTGTACTTCTATGATGGATCAGCAAGTACTGCTTCTCTTTGATAGGCACAGAGGGAGGTACATAGGTTGGCATAGAACCCTGGCAGAGACTCAGCCTGCTCTACCGATGACTGACTTCCCCGCTTGTATGACTGTGGCTTGTCTAGTCCCAGTTCCCCACACATGGGAAGGTGGAGAAAACTGGATGGGTTTTTAACATACTGTGGGGGTCCACAAACCACAAACTTACAAAAGAGTTGTAAAAGTTACAAAAAGGGCTCAGTAGTAGTCTAGTACTCACTGTCTAGAACAGATGAGGCCATGGTTTTATTCC
>OU015753.1:14241311-14295034 GCA_907169655.1 Acomys percivali
TTTTTTTTTCTTTTGGGAGGGGACAGGGTCTCAATAAGTTGCCCAGGGTGGCCTTAAATTTGTATTCCATCTGCTCCACCACCAGAGTATCTAGGATTATAGGCCTATGCCACTTATTCAAACTAAAACTTCACATTGGAACCTAGATATTGTTTCAGAGCATGAGAAAGGATGTCCCAAGACACTATGTTGAGTGTCACAACTGAACAATACCATATATCCCTTCCTTTGCCAGCTATGGGACCTGATAGTAGACTATTCACCTATAATCTAACGGCTGATAATGTCTTTGTACAATACTGATATCAACTTTAAATGAAAGAACATTGCCTGGGCTACACAATGTATTCGAGAGGCATTACTCACACTATGTTTAAAGGACATTATGGGGCTAGGGAGCTAGTTCCATTGATAAAATGCTTGCTGTACACCTGTGGTGTCCAGAGTTTGGTCCCCAAAACTCACATTTTAAAAAAAAAGCCAGCTGTGGTAGCATCACTAGGGAGGCACAGACAGGATACTGGGGTTCACTGGCCAGCCAGTTTATCCTAATGGACTTGACAAGCTCCAGACCAATGAAAGGACCGTATCCTGAAAGAACAAGATGGACAGCACCCAAGAAACAACACCCACAGTCTAATTCTGGCTTCCACATACACTTTCCCAATAACTCCCCAACACATTTAGGGACACACAAAATCAAATACACAATGGCAGACAAGAAACGTGTTCTCATGTATAGTAAAAGCCAGTCTTTAAAACCTATCTGTTAGCTGGGCATGGTAGCTCGCACGCCTGTAATCCCAGCACTCAGGGAGACAGAGACAGGAGGATCTCTGTGAGTTCAAGGCCAGCCTGGTCTACAGAGTAAGTGCCATGACAGCCAAGTATCTACACAGAGAAACCCTGTCTCAAAAAGCAAAACAAAAAGCCTACCTGTTAACTTGGATTTACATGAGACAATTCGGAAAACTCAAGCATTTAAAAAAAAAAATGGGTTTTTAGTAATGAAACCAATATAAACCTCATAGAAGAGACTTGTAAATTTTAAACAGAAATTAAAAAGCAGAAGCTAAAAAAAGGTGACCTACCCAAGATTACACTGGGCGCCCTTGGCAGAAGCTGCCAAGCTCCCCCCAACTTGAGAGCGCAGTTGGTAGGTCCCAGCCTCTTCTGTGGCTTTCCAGTTTAAGAAGCTGTGAATTTTATAACCTTGCACCCTGCGGTCAGAGCTGCTGAGTGCTGTGTCTGAAGGCAGGTGGTTCATGTGTTAAAGGTAGACATTAAACAGTTCTATTAAGGACCTGGAAGTATTTAAAGGGGTTGCTTGCCAGCTGTAAATTAGAGACCCAATCCCAGTTGGCTGGAAAGTTCCCTGGACTAAGTCCAGTTAAGTAGACCGAATCACTGGCGGTCTTTCCAAATTTGCACATTGAACAGCTTGGCTCTTCAGCCTGCCATGGAGCACTGGCTGGTTCAGAAGTGGCATCAGTGTGATGGGGCTGCCATCAAGGCAAGGATGTGATGATGCCTATGGGGCTGAGAGGGTGTCTGTGTCACCCACCCCCACCCAAGTCTGAGAAAAGGAACTTATCACTGTTGACAGAGTTATGAAGAATGTTTTTAAATAGCTGTGAATGACCAGTGTTATCATTTTCAGGTGATTTATTGTCTGAGGCTCATGCCACAGCATTCATAGGGGACGTGGGCTCATGCACGTCTCTCCAAGGTCCCTGTGCCCCCACAGTAACTACATGCGGTTAAGATGGTCACATTGAGATCCTTGGGTATCATCAACAAGGTCACCAAACTGGGGGCTGTGGTCTACCTCCACAAAGATAGAAATTGTTCATCAAATGATCATTACGGATTTTAAAGCTTTTAAGTTGTTTCTTTAAATTGATTAAGTTTGGGTTAACTTAAGCTTCACAGCCATGGGACCTAAATGGTAGCAGAAAACCTTGTTCTCAAAAGGAGCCCTATGTTTGGCTTAAAGGGGTGCTGAATTCTTAATTATTTAAACCAAGGGACCTTGGATTTTCCTTTTGTACCATGATCACAGACTCTCAAAGGTAGAATTGATTTCTTCACCAAAGTCAGGTGTTTGAAAATGGGGGAAACCTATAGAGATTACCTTAGGCAAAGTAAACAGTCCATTTCCAAAGAACTATTTGAAGCAGCAAATGTAAGAGGGGAGGATGGGAGATTCCTTCCCTGTGCTCCCTCGTCTGCCCTTCTCCTCCTACACACAGGATAAAGAAAGGGGCAGAGAGAGCCTTACTGTTGAGAAGCATCCTGTGCGTGCTTTGCCCTGCTGCCCATAGAAGTCGGTCCTTCTCTCAAAGGGCTTTTAAGAGCTCATGTTAAAGTCTTCAGACTGCTCCCTCTGGCTTATGTATTTGCTTCTAACATACATGACTGCTCATATAACTGCATGTAGATTTATAGCTATGCAGACAGCAAGGTCGAGCCTTGAGCTTTTAAAGTCGGGGTGCTTTTAATTCACTTAATGCCTTTGTAAAACACACTCGCATGTTCCACAAATAAATACAAAGAATGTGTCTTATGTGTTAGTGTCTATAAAACTGATAGAACATACACAGAGAGTCACTACGGAGGTCTGTGGCTTAGTGATTTAAAGTGCACGCTTCCTGTGAAAGTTTTCAATAGATGGTACCTTTTTTAAAAATCTTTTTCTTTTTTTGCTTGTCTTGATAAAATGGATTATATTTGCTCCTTATAGCTTTTAAATCAGTTGCTCAATGTTCTTACCCTTAGCTCAGGTATTTTACTTCTCTGAGGCTCTTTTCATATTTTCCATTCAGTGAGGAGGAAAGGGCAGAGGGAGGAAGAGATTTGTCTCTTCATGAGAAACAGAAAGCCTCAAGAAAGTTTAAGTTCCCCTTTGTTTGTTTTGGCTCACGACTCATGTCTTCACCAAGATGCTTTGATAATTAAGTCTGGGCATGGTGATACACACCTGGAATCCTGGCATTCAGGAGGCGGAGGCAAGAGGATCACAAATTTAGGTCAGATTCTGCTACCTAGTAGAGCTCTAGTTCTCAAAACAACCCCAGTGTCTGGGAGACAGGGACAGAAGACTCACGAGTTTAAGGAGAGCCTCAGTAGCCTAGTGAGCTCAGTGGCAGGGTAGACTACTTGAAACTGTAGTTCAATAACTAAATAAGTAAATAAACTGAACACAAAACATGGTTAAAAAAAAAAGCAGAGGGTTATTTTGTTGTTATTGTTGTTGTTGCTTTTTGGTTTGGTTTGGTTTGGTTTGGTTTGGTTTTTCGTTTCTCAAGACAGGGTTTCTCTGTGTAGCCTTGGCTGACCTGGACTTGCTTTGTAGACTCACAGCGATCTGCCTGCTTCTGCCTCCCCAAGTTCTGGGATTACAGGCGTGGGCCACCACGCCTAGCTTCCAGAGTTTTGATAATGTGAAATCATAGCAACTAAGCTACTTTAAGTGATCACATGGTTCTAGATAGACAAGTGACTGAGGCAGTCATGTGATTTCTGATAGTCTTTCAATTACCCATAAGTTTCACATATTTGTGTGATTTCTCTCTGCGGGTTTTTAAAAGCCTTTGGCTTTTGATTTAGTGGATAGAATTTCTATGGCAGAGTTACTCTTACATGTGTCTCTGCCTCACCTTCTCTGCTGGAGAAGACCACTTCCCTCCTCCCTGTCTATGGACATCAGGGATGATGCACTGGTGCTTAGCCCAGGATAGTGTCAGTGACATGAGAGGTGCTAGGACTGAGCACACTCTGGAGGCGAAGAACCTGCCACGTCATGGCCGGTAGCATATGAGTGGTGAGAATAAAAAGGGTCTATGCTGACTCCATGATGCTATGTTGGCCAGTAAGCTTAGAAGGATGGGCTGACACCTCCCAAGGAGGAGAAGGCTGGGGGGAAAGTAGCCTTTCCAAAGACTGGGAAAGAGATTGTATCTAATGTTGGACTTGACTATACCTCCCAACTCTTGCAAGACTGAGGCTGAATTAACAGTAGATTGACACATGTGGTGATCGGAGAGGGGGTGGGGGTTGGGATCCCATAGAGAATGGCAGCCACCAGTCACCCATGTGTGAGGTTGAAACTGAGGTTACTAATGACGTGGGCTGTGTTCAAAAGCCAGCTGAGGAAGCCAGTAGCAATGTTCCTTCATGCTTTCTACTTGTGCTCCTTCTTAAGGCCCTGCTCTGACTCCCCTCGATGGCGATGGCAGAAGTGTAAGACAGATGAACCCTCTCCTCCCCAAGTTGCTTTTAGTCAGGAGGTTTATCAAAGCAACAGAAAAGCCAACTGGAACTTGATGGGAGGAGCCTCGGGCAGCAGCCAGGCGGAGCATCTTAGTAAGGCAGGGAGGAGCTGGCTACAGAGACAGAAGGCAGCTTATGAGGGCACAGTGCAAATCTCTTCCTGTTGGCAGTGCTGACTGTACCCAAAGACCAGGCATCTTGGTCGCTATTTCCTTGCTGTGGAGGAAAATTTTCGGTTAGTCTAACCTTTCCATGTTGCCGGGAAAGCGTGTGTTTCTATCAGTTCCTGAAATGTATCTAAAAAGTGGAGGTAGCAGTGTATGCCCAATGAGAACCTGTTCAGCCATTTTTTTCCTTTTAGGTTGATGTGCATGTGTGTGCATGTGTGTGTGAGTGTGTGTGCGTGTGTGTGTGTGTGTGTGTGTGTAGTGAGGTGTGGTATCTCATGTACCCCATGGTGGCTTCAAACTCACTCTGTAGCCAAGCATGACCTCGAACTTCCTCAGGCTCCTACTTTTCACCTCCCAGGTGCTGGTGTCACAGACGTGGGCCTAATGTGGGACCTGGGCTTGAACCCAAGGTTTTCTGCATGTTAGGCAAAGGTTCTGGTTTATATCCCGAGCCCTTTGCCTGCTTGCCTGATTTCCCAGTGCTGCACAGAAAACCTAGGGCAAGGCACTTATGTGGCAAGTGTGCTTTACCGAGGATCTAAATCCCATACCCTTGTTAAACCCCCCAGATCACCAGAGTGATTGACCTTGTAGCTAAAGTAGGCAAGAACTAACATTATCTTTTTTCCTTTTTTTTTTTTTTTTTTTTTGGTTTTTCGAGACAGGGTCTCTCTGTGTAGCCTTGGCTGTCCTAGACTCACTTTGTAGACCAGGCTGGCCTCAAACTCACAGCAATCCGCCTGCCTCTGCCTCCTGAGTGCTGGGATTAAAGGCGTGCACCACTATCTTATAGTCCTTTTTTTTTTTTTTTTTTTTGCCTTTTCATACAAGCCCTTTTCCCCATAGCAATAGAAATCAGCAATTAGTTTGGATAAAGGGCTAGGCAACACTAGGAAATGGAGATATGTTAGCACATTCCTTTCTCTAAAGCACATGTGAATGTGCCCCTGCTATGTGCAGTTGTGTGTGACTCCACAGTGCTGTGGCATCACCCCGCTGAGGCCTTCCTTAGCTTGCCATGGCTCTCCTGCATCTCACAGTTCCTTTTATCGCCATTCCTGGATGTGTGGTGCCCTACATTATTTCCCGTCCAAGATCTCAGAATCTCAGTCACATGGAGATAATGGCAACCAGGGCTTCTGAGATGAAACACAGCAAACAGCAAGGTCACCCTCTGTCCTAGTTTCATTTCTGTTGCTGTGATAAATACCCTGAGAAAAAGGAACTCAGGGAGAAAGAGTTTGTTTTAGATCATAGTTCAAGATCACAGTCCATCCTTGATGGATGGAAATCAAGGCAGAAACCCAAAGCAACTAGGTCATGTCCACAGTCAAGAACAAAGAGAGAATCATGCTTAGGGCTCGGCTAACTTTTTCTATTCTTATGTAGCCAAGGACCTAAAGCCAGGGAACGATGCTTCCCACTTTTAAGCTGGATCTTCCTGTATCATTTAAGGTACTCAAGACAAGCTCCCTGACACACACACACACACACACACACACACACACACACACACACACACACACAGAGAGAGAGAGAGAGAGAGAGAGAGAGAGAGACAGACAGACAGACAGACAGACAGACAGACAGACAGACAGACAGACAGACAGACACAGGCACAGGCACAGGCACAGACACAGAGAGAGACAAAGAAAGAAACAGAGATGCACACAGGCCAACCTGGTGCACAGAATCCCTCGCTGAGACACTTCACAGGTGATTCTGGGAAGTTGTGTTGAGTAGACAAAACAAACCCATCACAGTTTCTGAACCTAAATCTGCTCTTCCAATCCCAGTCTGTCTGTGAATTGCCTGTATTGACATAATCTGACACCAGCAAATTAGCAGAAACCCAGTAGAAAGGCCAAGAAAGGAGGGTGGACCCTTTTTATGGGCAGCTGGTGAGAATCCAACAGTTGTTCATGCTAATGGCTCCATTTCTGATAAAGCGTGGGGGAGGGGGTAACACAGAGCCATCTGTTTACATGCCTCTGTCTAGAAGACTCCATGATTTGCTTGGTTATATTACCAAGTGATGTTCACGCCATGTTCTCCCTTCTGTAGGAGACAATACTTCTGGAGGCATTTAAGCTAACAGCAACATGAAACTCACATGGTAGCATCCTAAAGAGCAGTGTGGTGTGGTGGGTACAGTACCACTCAAGCCAACTTTAATTGAGGTGGGATCCCAGCAGACAGAGACTAGGGGTTCCTATTTTTTAACTGGCTATAGTCTTTGCCTCTGGAGCATGCATGCCCAGTTCTGGTGGTGAAGAATTTTCCACAAGACACATTGGGTAGGAGAAAACCAGTTATTTATAGTCATGAATTGAGCTTGGGAGAGAGAAAAAAAGGAATAGTTTTAAAAAGAGGACACCCAGAGAGTGTTTGCCCACATTAAAAAGAAGGCTGTGGATGGCATTGGAAAAAGCACACAGATTTTCGGGTGGTTGTTTTTTTTTTTTTTAGGGTTTTATTTAAATTCATTCTCTGGTCATTTGTGTGATCTTGTACACATTATTTTTCTGAAGGAGAAAAAAAAAAGCACTATAGAGTTGTTGGAGGAAAGTTCTGAGTTCATATACAGAAAAGAGGTGGCAGAGCACCTGATTACTAAAGGAGACCAGCAGGCCATCGCCCATCAGGAGTCACACTGTATGTAGGGATCAGATTAGCCCTGAGTCTTAGCTGTTTTTAGGTTAAATCTTTTACACTACATATACTGACTCTATTAGGATTTTACTTTTAATTATGTAGATATTTATGTGTGTGTCACATGTGTACATGCATGTGTGCATATACATGTGTGTGTCCCTATGGATGCAGGTGCCTGCAGAGGCCAGTAAAGTGTGTTGATTCCCCTAAAGCTATTATTTCTTACAGGCAGTTGTGAGCCATCCAATGAGGATGCTGGGGACTGAGTCAGGGTCTTCTGTAAATGTTCTTAACTGCTGAGCCATCTTTCCACTCCCTGTGACTTGTCTGTTTAGACATAGTGTATAGACCTTTCTCTTTGCAAACTATATTTGAAATTTCTATTGGAACCCCACTTGGACTGTACAATAGGGGACAGGCAACTCTAACTGGGATATGCTATGATTTAGGGGTTTAGGTTTTTTTTTGTGTTGAGCTTCAATATTAAAGGTTTTTAAGTCAGTTTGTGATCAGTATAGAGACACATACACTGAGTCTAACTATTATTCACGGAATACTGCCTGGGTGGTTTCAGGTTGAGACCCAATGAGATGAGCTTTCTTTCCTAACTCTACTCATGGGTGTGTGTTTGTGAGAGAGGGGGTGTATGCTCTCATGCTGCATGGGTGGTGGAGGTCAAAGGTCAACTGTGTGGGTTCCACTATCCTGTGTCTTCTGGGCATTGCATTTAGACCAGCAGGCTTACACATCAGGTGCCTGTACCCACTGAGCCAGCAACTCGCTGCCTCATTTGTCTTCGTCTTAAAGCTCATTGGCTTTATTGATGGTGGTACTTTCACTTGAGTTTTCTGTCATTACAGAAGGTCATCAAATTAGGTTTTTCCGTATCTGTCTCCTCTAGTTTTGATCCTAGGAAGGTTAATGTTTTAAAGTGTCACAGGATCTCCTTTTAAATCAACACATAGCATTTTGGGGAACAAGAAATGACCCTACTTTAAGACCAAAATGACATGCAGATATCTTTAAAATGTTCAACAAGATCCCTGCAGTTCCTGGGTCTGGTATGCTGATCTCCTGAGTTTTGTCTCACCTTATACAGATTTTGACACAAGGCAAGAATCCAGGGATCACTTGGAAGTATGCACTGCCCAAGGTCGTGAATGTAACTCAGCCAGCCGTAAAGAGATACCACCACACCTGGCACACAGTGCAATCCGACTGTTCAGTCACCTGCGGGGGAGGTAACTTTCTTCCCAACTCCCTTTCCCAGCTCATCTCAGCCTTCAGGTGTTATCCAGTCTATGGAAGGACACCGTGAAATTTTCAGAACCTCAGTGCAGTTTCTCCAGGAAATAGCATTTTTTTTTTTTTTTTTTTTTTTTTTTTTAGCCTAGAAGTATATATCGCTAATTGTCAATCCTTAAAATGAGAGAGACATTTGAATCTTGTCTCAGACACTGTTTCAAGGAAAACCACATACATGAAAAACAGCAATTCAAAGTCAAGGTAGTATTCCCTATTGTAGAAGTTAAACATGAATATTTACAAACAGTAAATTGTGACTCCGATGAGACATTTTAAACACTGGGAACCAAAGGCTGCATGTTTCTGCTAAAACAAATATTTGCATAAACCAGAGTCATAACATGTAGATATGAATGGATAGTCAGAGTTTAAGGTTTTGCCTATGTATACATCATATGGCTATAGAAGCATTGGATGCTTCATGGTGAAGTGAAATATTAAGGCTTTCACATAGAATTAACTAGTGGCTTAATATATGTGTGAGTATTTTGCCTGTATGTATGTGTGTGTTCCACATGTGTGAAGTGCCCACAGAGAGCAGAAGAGGGTGTCAGAACTCCCTGGAACTGGCATTACAGACAGCTGTGATCTGCTGAATGGATGCTGGGTATCAAACTCTGGTCCTCTAGAAGAGCACAAGTGCTCTGAACTGCTGAGCTATCCCTCCAGCTCCTTACTAGTGGTTTCTAAACACACATATTTCCCATTTAGACCCATACAATTCATGTTAAAGTTTCCTGGGATGCTTCGTTGTACAGTTACTCTGTTTCAAATAGTATTTATCACCTGATGTTCCTAGAATCCACTTGAAAATGAAAAGCATATATTAAAATTACTAAAGTATAAAATCTATTGTCTTGGGATAAATGGAATTCAAGTGGGTTGAAATTGTATCCAAAGGAACTATTTTCACAATGTATGGGGATTCAGTGTCTTAAATAGGATACAGAACCCTGATCAACCCCAAACTAAGCTGGGAAACCAAATTAAATGGTTATCTGTGGTTTTCACTATGTAACTTCTGGCATCTTACTAGGTTACATAAGCATCAAGGCCATTTGCCTACGAGATCAAAACACTCAAGTCAATTCCTCATTCTGCAGTGTAAGAACCAAGCCAGCAACAGAACCCAAGATGTGCAATGCTTTCTCCTGCCCAGCCTAGTAAGTTGTCTGCAAATGCCTCTTTGCTTGTGTGTGTTCTCCTACAACTTTGTTACTGTTAAGAAATAATGAAAAGCCCCCGTTGCCCATATATCTGATTGGAAGGGATTAAAAACTAGACAAGGTGTTTAATATAAAAGTAAGGAAAAGAAAAATGGTTGAAATTGAATCATAGGACCTAAAAATATGAATTTGCCTTAGACACTCACTCATATTTTGCTGTGGAAGCTTTAATTATAAAGGTGTTTGCCACCCGAGTCTTCTTTCTCTCATGGGATACCCAGGCACCATTTCACATTGGGTGGACTAGTGCATGAAGCTTAGCCAGGTGGGTGGGTTAGGAATAATCTCCATTGGTGTTACTAAAGGAGAAACATCCTTCTATGGAGACAGTTTTCAGTGAAAAAGCTCCCTGTATTGGGGGTGAGGAAGTCAAGGGCTATATAAACTTTGGGGAGTGGGTAGGGGCTTGGGGGGTGAGTATACATTATTGGCTGAGGCGGCCAACGTGATGGAGTGCTTCGTTTGCATGAAGAGGTATTCCAGGCACTTGCTGGACATGTTTTTATAAGGAGAGAGGAAGTTTAACCTGAAACCTGGCTACCAGGCTACGTGACCACCTCAAGGGCGGCAGAAGTGGGGGTTGTAAGGCTGACATGTGCAGGGGCACGCAGCCCTAGAGCAGGAAGGAAGCAGTCCTACTTCTGCTGGTCTTGGGTTGAGATTTTTCTGGACTTGGAAACATTTTGACCTCAGTTCTGCTCTGGACTGGTTTTCCTGGTCACACGGTTTTTCTGGCTCAATGGGTGTCTTTTTCCCCCTGACAGTAGTAAGTATTGAACCTGGGGTCTCCTGCTTGCCAACCAAACACTGTACAACTGAGCCACAGCCAATCCTTACCCCTAATTTTAACATTTGAACAGAACACTCTCCTTCCAGAATGGACTCAAGCAGATATTTAAATTACATACAATCCTATATTAGTTAAATTTAAATGTGACTGTATGCTTAACTTTTACATAGGTCATTCAAGAACGTAAAAATTATAATAATGCAAACCATGAAACCTAAATTGCAAATTGCACAGCAGTAAGACACAAGCTAGAGAGGTGAAAGCCAAGTGGTGACTCCCCCATTGTTTATTCTCCCATTGGGGCACTCGCTGGGTTTGTGCCCTGACTCATTTAGTCATGCCACTATTGGAAGATGAATCTAAGTAAGCTTCCTGGCCAACTGGAGTCTCTTCTCAGGCGATTTATCTGATGCCAAATATACTTATATAAAGCAGTGGTGAAGTCACCAGGGTTCACATCATTTTAATAAGTGGTACTGGCTTTGTGGTGACACCATCATATGTATGTACATGTATGTGTATGTGTGTACTAATATTTATGTGTATAAGCTAACATTTAATTTTCTCATAATCGTCCAGGGTTTTAGATACCCACTGATCGATTCTGCACATCCATTTTCTCTCTGAGATTCCGATTCTAACTGAATCCTGACTGAACGAGAAGAAACAAACAGTGCATGGGGGGGGGGGGGGGAAGACTTCCATGGATTTTCCTCTTTTCCCAAGAAATTAGCAGTTTTAAGAATTACCTCAATTACTAGAGTGCACTTAACAGAGTGTTCTTGATTCTTGTGGGCCCATCTGTCCTTCAGGGGTAGTGGATATGGTATGTGTACTAATGTACACACACAGAAATGTAACACTGATTGACAAGATGGCAGTTTCTGATTTCAGGGCTTCCTCTCATCTCTGGTTAGAACACCTAGCAAAAGAAAGGGACTCTTCGATTTGCCTATGTCTATGTAGGGAGCACACTAAGGTCACCCACAGCTTCTTGACTCCCCTGAAAACTGTGGCATGTGAAGACCAAGCTTATTCTGTGGAATCAGGACAGCCCCTTGCAGGGTCGGCTGAATGAAGCTGCATCCTGCGTGAGCTCTTCCACTCTCTCCATTTGTCCCCCACCCATACTCAGCATCAGTATATTCAGCTAGGAGAACCGCACTTCCCCAAGAATAGACCAGAAAGGAGGATCTTGACTCTGAGAATAGCAAGGACAGAGGAATTGCCTGGTCTGACACTGTTACTTCTATGTGCATCAGCCATATCAGAAGATCTCACTGAATGTCAGGCTCTGGGCTGAGCAGTGCGGTGTGGAGGTGACAGGACATGGTCCCATCATCAGCAACAACCCCCAATGTGGGAATCAAGATGATGAATAAGCACAGAAGGGCTGAGATGCAAAGCCCTGTGCTATAAAATGTTAGATATTAAAAAGCAGAAAGGGCCAAAATGGACAGCCTGGATTACAAATAAATAAGACTGAAGTCAGTTAGACATGTAGTTTTGGAATCAAATGTGAAAGGCTAGGCATGACACCCACGTGTGCCATGTGGTGCTTTTTCTAGTATATGAGCAAACACATCATATTTGTCACATAAAGAAAGAAACTTGGATTTGATGGAAATATACCATTTTTGTTAGACAAATAACAAAACTAGTAATTCTACACTGTTTTTTTTTTAAAGATCTTGCCAGGCATAAAAATTATATAACTATGGGGAATTATTTTCTTTGACACATTGTCTTTAATTAAAAAATACAATGGTATGGATTTTGTGATATTTTGGGGAACACATAATCCTAGTGTGTAATTCTTCATACTGGGGGCTTTAATTTAACCTTCAAGGTTTATGGTGGAAACCAGAGAGAGGCGGGGAAATAAGATTAAGGACAGTAATGAAATTTTAGAGGTCTAACCAAAGCACAGTTGGATACTGATTTGGTCTTATTTTCTAAAAACAGTCAGTACTCAGCATATTTGTATCCAACGTAGGTTGTAGACATCACTGCTGTAATTCAAATGTGTAGCAGCCATATCTGCTGGGTATTTTTTTTTTTTTTTTTTGTATCTGTAAATCATACCATTTCAGTCAGAAGTAATTCTTGAAAAGGATTCATAGTTACCATGGATGCATTCATGCATCGTGACTTAGAGAGTTTCGGAAAACCTTGTCTGGCAACCTTTAAGTAAAAGACCTGAGGTCAGGTCTGCGACCCATCAGTGAAGTGTAAAGCCAGCTAGAAAAGGCGTGTGAGGAACTGCTCACTTAGAAACAGCTTTGGCAAAGTCTCCTCTAAGCATCCTCCCCCTCCCCCACCCCACCCCCCATGCTGCTCACTCTCCCACTAGCCTTGAGGCTGCAATTGGTGCTAATCAGAATCATTGCACTCATCAGCTAGCCTTGTCTTGATACACATACCCAACATGTCACCTTGTCGTAGGCTTCCTCATAGGATGAATGTGACCTCATTCACCTTTCTAACTCCCAGTGCCTGGGTCCCTGACACTTAGTTAGAAGCTCAGTAACTTTGCTTGGATGAATTGCTCATAAAGTAAAATGTGTTTCTCTCTGTGTAGGTGGCTAGAATGTTTTTTTTTTTTCAGAACCTTGTGGAGATTAAATGTCTCCTCACAGCGCCCCTGCTACCCCAACAGGTGTATGATTCAACATCGATAAAAGGACATGCAGGGGGGCGGTTGCCCTGATCAGAGGCTTTTCCTAGGTGGCTAGTCTTTTCAGTAGCTCCAGTAGCTGCTTGAGAAATGGTACTGGGAAGCCTTGACTTTATGGGATGTAATTTTGGTTCTCTCTGAAAGTTGGCTGCCAGGTGAATGGAGTGCATGCAGCAAGTCCTGTGCCGGGGGCCAGCAGAGTCGGAAGATACGGTGCGTGCAGAAGAGGCCCTTCCAAAAGGAGGAGGCTGTGCTGCATTCTCTCTGCCCAGTGAGCACTCCCACTCAGGTTCAAGTCTGCAACAGCCATGCCTGTCCTCCAGAGTGGAGCCCCGGGCCCTGGTCTCAGGTAACAGGCACTGCTTTGGAAGCACGGGTCTTGGTCTGCACGAGAAATCAAGGTGGTGGAAATACAGGTGCAGGCTGAAGGGCACACAGCCATGTGCATCTTCCCTGTGAATTAACGAGGCACTGCCTGGAAATCTTCACTTTAACTAGTACCTTTTTAGCTGCTCTTATCTGACCTGAAGGTTTAGACCTCTTATACCAGAGCTTAGATTTTTTTCCTTAGTGGTCCAGCAATTAGCATGGAGACCATTTAGGAGAGTCTATGAACACAGACAGAAAGGGACTGGCACCTACCCCAATACTAGAGAGATGGATGCCTGGGTAAAGGCACTTGCCATCAGGCCCAACCACCTGAGAACAAGCCCCAGGACCCACACAACTCTTATAAGTTCTCTGCTTACCTCAGTGCACACACAATGAGTGAACGAATGAGATAAAAAGAACAAGATAAAAGGGAAATTATTTAACTTTTGCTTCAGTGACAAAGATGTAGGGCTAATCACGACACAAGTGAGAATTTACAGTGGTTCTCTTAAGCCCATGTAAGACTATTTACTCCAGTTTAAGTACGAGAGGTCACGTCTCATTTGGTCCTTCTGAGGAGAAGAGATGACCACCAGATCCACATGGTGCTAGAACCCTCCAAGACAATCCCAGTGTGAACCAGAGTCTTCTCAGAGATCATGACAAGATTTCCGCTGTCCCCAGGGTGATCTTTGCCACCTTATCTAGTTCACAGAATTTGCAGGGAAGCTGATAAAAGATCTTAGAGGGAAAAAAAAAAAAAAGTAAACTGCCCAAGATAGAGATTTGGGCAAAGAAAGTTATTCAGAAGTGTCTGGTAAGCACTGTGTCCAGTAGTTAGCACCATGCCCAAAGGAAGTCCTTGGAGGGTAATAATTTGGCTCTTTTTTTAAATATATGTTGTACATAGCCTCCTTGAGTGTGTACATGTGTCTACTTTGTTCCTTGTGATGCGACAGCAATACCCCTTAGACAAAGGTCACAACATACCCTGTGCCTGGAAAAGCCTTTGCTTCATGATGCGCATAGCTCATCTTCAGACTCAGGGACCAAGCAGCCACTGGGTATTCATATGTTTCAAGTCGGAGCTAAATATCCCATTGCTACATTCTCGGTGTTTACCCAAATGAAATACATCTGAAAGGGATGTAAATGGCATTTTTTTCCCCTCTACTTCTCAAGTGTTCCAAGACCTGTGGCCGAGGAGTGAGGAAACGTGAGGTCCTCTGTAAAAACTCTGCAGCAGAGACGCTCCCCGAGAGCCTGTGTTCTGGCAGCCCCAGGCCAGAGGCACAAGAGGGCTGTGTGCTGGGACGGTGCCCCAAAAACAACCGGCTCCAATGGATCGCCTCTTCGTGGAGTGAGGTATGAGATTAGGTATACAACTGCGGGGTGGGGAGTATTTTCATAAATGTTTCTATATGCACCTAAACCCACATGACTTCTTTCTGTACATATGTGTGCCCGGTGTGGTCCCTGGGTTATTTTAAATCTAGTAACCCTGATGATGAGAGTATCAACTAACCACAGGGAGCTTGGTGGCCACGCACCTGTTCCTTCAGTGCACTTCAGTTCTAGTTGATAAGCGGTGGGCCTGGTCATGAATGAAATCCAACAATGTGCCCTGTCTCCTTGAAATCATTATACAGGTATTATCACCAGATAACCAAATGAAAAAGGTGCCCTCTTTGCAATCAGCCGTCAGTATGCACTGTGTAGATGATGCTGGGCTAGCTCCTGTTTCTTCATTTTTACAATGGAGCTAACATTCACCTTCTTAGTTCATAATATTTATACTGATGCATTGATAGGTTCACTTCATCAAGACCCCATATGTTACCTAACAGTTTCAAACAGTCAATTCTCTTTCAGACTTTTTTTTCTCTTTTGCCTCCAGTATTAGAATGTATCTGCCAAGAAAGAGACAGGTAAAAAACTAAAGAGAGGTGGTTATTCGAGTCTCAGTCTCAGACATCTACACGGCACGTGCTCACTCCTGGTGAACAGGGATCTCTCTTGCTAACTCACAGAAGGGTCACTTCAATGCTCTGGCCTGTGATTTCCTTGTCTGTAACTGGAGCTGACTTGACTGTGGAGCTCTGCACTCTTACACCTCCTTTTCTGGGTTCATAGTGTTCTGCAACCTGCGGTTTGGGCATGAGGAAGAGAGAACTGAAGTGCACCGAGAAGACCTTGCAGGGGAACCTGCTACCATTCCCAGAGCGGAGATGCCGTAACATTAAGAAGCCAAACCTGAAACTGGAAGAAACCTGCAACCAAAGGGCTTGCCCAGTGTACAGCATGGTGGCGGGCTGGTATTCGTCACCATGGCAACAGGTGGGCATGTGCAAACTTAAGAGGCAGATGTGCACTTGTTCCTAGGGCATCAGCTGACATATTCCACCCTATATGTAAGGTAGGGCAGGTACCATAGGATATTGAATTAGTAAACTAGCCAATGACATTCTGCTCATGTTGGTTGATGCTACTCTTGAAATCATCACTTTGGGCCCTGCTCCCTGGTTCTTAGAACTTTTTTCTGAAGGACACACACAACCCCCTAAATTTTGCCAACCACCACCTGTGGTTTCAGTTCATGCTCGACATGTACTTTCTCATTCCATCTTTCCATTAAGTTTCATATTAACCACTATTGTCCCAGTTTCGTGGGACAATATTGGATTGACATAATTGAATATTTCTAATTGGCTGACTAGGCAGGATAAGACATGCACACACACACACACAGCTATAGGCTTCCTAAGTTTGTGACTTAATTTAACATTTAGACTTTATGACGTACGAAACCGATTACTACTACCCACTACTATGTATAATAAATATAAAGACCATTTTACATGGAGGAAATCATACACTTTTATCTGAACGAGTAGATCAGAAGGCAGCCAGCAGATGTTTTCCTGCTCAGACACCTGTTGTGGTACAATAAAGACTTACAATAAATGTTTGTGTATTTTAAAAATGGCAACCTCAGAGTTGGATAATTTGATAGCAATCACGCATCTACATTTAAATGTTGGGATAATTCCTAAATGCATATTCTTTCTGCCAAATTTTACTTTTTCCTCACCAAATAGCAGGCCATAAGTAGTATTTGTAGAGAATGATTCTCTCATTGGTCTGCAGTCCATTCTAAAGCAGAACACCAATAATCTATATAAAGGGTTGCCTTTCCCCTGTTGTTATTTTGTTAAAGATCCATCAACTTCTCATATAGCCATTGGGGACAAAAAAGAAACTTAGAGCCTAGATTCTTTTTAATTGGACAGTGAAATAAATGCCTGGCTGATAGGTACCATGCTACCTTAGAGCCTGGCTAAGCATCATCCCAAAGACTCCCTGGTTAGTATGTCTTTTATGGCCCTTGTTTTCAAATTACCTCCATCCATTATGGCATCTGGCTGAGATTTCCTACCTCCTTATGAACCCCTTAACTGGAGACATAGAGTCATCGGTGCCATAGGCTTTGCTCAAGACTTTTCTGATAACCTATACAGCTCCCGTGAGGCTGGATAGATGCAGACTGTGTTACCCGTAGGCATCTTGGTCATGAATATCGTACGTCTTTCCATTTGATGCTCCTGACCTCAGACAGGACACTGTCACACTGAGCAGGTGTAATTCCTTTCTCTCTCCCTCCTTGGCAGTGCACAGTAACCTGTGGGGGAGGGGTACAGACCCGATCTGTCCACTGTATGCAGCAAGGCCGGCCTTCCTCAAGTTGTCTGCTCCATCAGAAGCCTCCTGCACTCAGAGCTTGCAATACAAACTTCTGTCCAGCTCCTGAAAAGAGAGGTAAAGGGTCTTATGCTACGTCGCTTTCACCAGTTTTAAGAAAGCATTTCCACAGCTCACTCTGCAGCTTGTGTGTTGTACAACCTTATGGTACCCTATTTCCATCAGCAAAGCCAAACCTACAGCTGTTCCAGTCAACGCCATATTGTTTATATGATCTGAAGGCAACATGTCATTCAATAGGGGTTTCCAGCCATTCAGTCTTGGGAAATAGTCACGTGGCCATTCTCCCAAATTTGAAAAATTTGAAGGTGGGAGATGTTGCTCAGTTGGTAGAGTGCTTGCCTAGTATACATGAATCCCTGGATTTGATCCCCAGAGTGACATAAAGCTAGGCATGGTTGTGCACACCCATGATTCTAGTACATGGGAAGATTAGAAGTTCAGAGTCATCGTTGGGTGAGACCAGCCTGGGCTACATGAGATCCTCCCTCAAAAAATACATGACTTTTACTAATCAGTGGAAGTATAAAGGGAAATAAAACTTGCCCCAGAGGAGTGCATATTTTAGTAGGTAAGACAGAACTTACAGACCATTAAGATGACTGTGCATCGTCCTGTGTTCTTAGTCAGTTCAGTATCAGGTGCTGCACGTGGTGATGGACAAGCCAGAGTCATGCTTAGAAAGCCAACTCGTCCTAAAGGAATCTGGCAAATACCAGGAAGCATGTCTCAGTCACATCAGACTTCATTATGCTAACAAGGCTTTCTCCAGCACACAGCTGCTGGGATTTCTTTTTCTAGTTAACATAATCACAGACTTTCCAAGCCTGTGGAATCTCCCATCCCACTTTCCCCAATTTGTGGCCTCCAGGAAGTAAGGAAGGTGAACCCTGTATGTGCTCAGCAGAGGAAGGGCAAATGCAAAGGAACACAAGATACTTGCAGTGGGAACAGCAGATCTCTGTGAGTTCGAGGCCAACCTGGTCTACAAACTGAGTCTAGGACAGTCAAGGCTACACAGAAAAACCCTGTGTTGAAAAAATCAGACAGAAAGGGAGAGAGGGGGAGAGAGAACACTGTATAGACACAAGCCCAGAATGGTACCGGGACCTCATCAGACATAAGGTGGAGAGCTATGGGGTGCGTGAGATCATGACCATGGGTCACCTGGCGGAGAATGAGAACAGGACTTCCTCATGGAAATGTGGCTGCTGCTATCCAAGCAGAGGTGGAACTTCTTTTACAGGGAGGTAGTAAGAAGAGGTGGAAAGGTGGGTGGATTTTGTAGAGTCAGCCAATGATGCCTGCTGTTTTTCTGAATGCACAGAGGGAGCAAAGAGGATGGATCTATAGTCAGCCTCCACAGTGTAAGTCAGACTCATACTCAGACAACCAGCCATTCGTAACTGTTCTTATCATCATAAAGCCAAAGCCAAAGCAAAAAGAGTACCATATACACATGGTACACTGACCCATCTCAGCTCTGCCTCTTGGCTTACATGAAGCCCATGGCCCCAGATGTAGGGTTTTGTCAAAATTCCATTCTATGCAGAGGAGAGATGGCTCAATGGCTAAGAGCAATGGCCTCTCTTCCAAAAGATCAGGTTCAATTCCCAGCACCATCTTTAACTCCAGTTCCAGGGCATCCAATACCCACTTCTAGCCTCTGTGGACATTGCATGCATATGGTGCATAGACATACATGCGGACAGAGCACTCACACACATCATTTTTAAAGAGAGGTGAGAGTTGATACCATAGTGAGGTTAGTCAGGAAATGACAGTACATGCATATAACCTCAATACTTAGGAGGCAGAGGCAAAAGCATAGCCACATAAGGCAAGACCTTCTCTCAAAAGAACACAAAAATGACTTTGAGGTCAGGTCGTAGTTCCAGTGGCCTGTATCTTGTGAAACTTCCATTGTGCCAACAGAATAATCTAGAATGAATATAACTAGGATGATTAAAGTACAGAGATACATGCTTAGTGTCCTGGGATATCTGATAGACAGGTATATGATAACTGAACTCATGTCTAGGTGTCAGTGTATGTACTCATATATATATATATATATATATATATAATACTGTCATTGTTTTCACATCATTTACCAAATCATAGCTGGTAAAAGTTATTGACACTGACTTCAATGTACATGTGGTGTCCACAGTCATTGGAAAGAATATCTGACCTCATTTTTAAACCTAAGTTCCTATGCCATATAGTTGAATTATTTTATCCACTGCGGTTAATTTTTCCAAAACAAATTTATCTAGACAGCATTTGTACTTCTGCTGAGCTGATGGACAGGATGTAACAAGTGCAAAGCTAAATTGTTTGCTACACAGAGCTCATTGTTCTATATGAGTTTTGAAGCCTGGGGTGGGGGGGGAAGCACAATGCTCGTGACAATGGTATTCTAAGAGTAAGAACAGTTGATAACTTTAAAAAATATATATGTATCTAGAAACTACTTCATGATTGGCACTATTTTAAGTATTGGGCAAGAACCCAATAAAGAGTGGTGAGCCATGGTAATGGGTGGGTCAACTGAGTGTGGAAAAGCAAATAAGAGAGTGGGGACGCTCCATGGAAGGCCAAGAAGTAGGCTGGTTTGTTGAGTGGGCAGCAGAGGGAAGAAACTAACTTGGAAGTTTAAGGAAAAGTCTACCTGGCAGAAAGTAGGGAAAATGGTAGTCAGAGCTCACGGGTGCATCAGGCCCAAGCAAGGGGGCTAAGGTGGCAAGAGAGAAGAAGATGGCTATGGCTTTTCTAACACTGCCCTCCCCCCATTTAAATTTTGCTAACAGACAGTCCCTTTTGGCATCTTAATCCTACCGTGACAACGTTCATATGGCTCATGAGGAGAACACACAGGGGGACAAAACAGCAGGTCCTCATCCTAGTAAGAGGGCTGAAGCCCTGGCTGAGATGCTAAATGCTTTGTCCTTTCAGATGATCCATCCTGTGTCGACTTCTTCAGCTGGTGTCACCTGGTCCCTCAGCATGGGGTCTGCAACCACAAGTTTTATGGAAAACAGTGCTGTAGGTCTTGTACAAGAAAGAGCTGAACCAGGAGCTCCCTCATCCTTCTCAGACAAGGATCTTACCCCGTCCCCCTCCAGGTCTTTCTATCAAGACTTCATGCCACAGGGTTGGAAGAATGGACACGCCGCCTCTTTAGTCCACCCCTGGAAGCACGCGGTGCCCTAAAGCACTTGACAATGAGAAGCGATGACAAATCCAACTTTTGAAAAAACAAAGGCTTTCATTTTGATTTGTACTGCCCTTTAGAAGATGAGAGGCATAATACTGAAAAAAAAATCAAATTTTTATTTTGACAAAATGGGAGTCTTACTGACTTCGGGATGGGACTTCCTTGTCCCCACATAACATACTCTTGAACATAAAAGGATTCAATGGCAAAGACATCTTACCTTTAAAAGATTCTTTAAGGCTCCAGGTCAAGGACTGAGAGACTGGGACCCATCAAATACATGGATGGAACTCTTTGCCTAACTAACAGTTGCTTGGGATTTATAGTGTCAAAATCTGACACCAAAGGGTGCTCAATGGGTGCTTGCTGCTGGACTGGCAAGCTTCATCTTATGTTTATTTTGTGTGTGTTATTGTTTATTTGGTTTCAAGTATATACTGCCTATAGAGAGTCTCCAAGACTGAAATTAACAACTTGAAACATCTTCCCAGTAGCATTCTGAAAGCAGGGCCACATGGACTATTTAAGTTCTCCATGTAATTAAAAATCACACTTGAAGAGTCAAAAGCCCTCAAATATTGGTGCCCATCACTTGACATCAACCTCATAACTTTTGGTGCTTATTGAATGGGAACATGGGAGGCTGGTGCCTGCTGTAGGGGAACAAGACGTGGTGACGTGTTCATTTTTGGTAAAATAGCATGCTTTGAGGGGGGAAGCCCAGCATTTATAATGCTCCATGCATATTATCAGAATGCTTAGAAAATTAAAGGCTGCTTGTGGTTTTTCTCCTACCAACTGACAAGTTTCAATCTGCCCCAGGACTTGATCAACAAGGAAAAAATAGCGGCCAGAAGGAAAAAAATCCATCTGTCTTCTTGCTACATTAATAAATTACAACTCATCAAGACCCTTCCATGAATAAAAGTATTTTAGAGTTTGGCCATCGGGAGCCAACTGTCGACGGGAATTAACAAGCTTAAAATTGCCCTCAATTGGAAAAACACAGCACTGTTTTGCCAAAACCAGAGAAACTTAAAAGACTATGTCCCCTCTGTAATTCTTTGAGAAGTAGTTCTACAGGGTGTGTTTATATGGTATTGCTCACCCTGCCCCCAACTTCTTTGATGAATGTACACTCATTTTTACTGCTTTTCAGAGTCTTGGTCTGTTAAATTTAACAGCATTCTTTGTCCCCATCCTAGGTAGAACCCTGAGTTCTTAGATTCCATCAAAGTTGAAGAGTAACAGCTTAGCCTTTCAGTAGGCATTTTGATATGAGAGGAAGAGAAAAAAAGAGACCCACAGTACTACTCCCTTGCTCTCTGAAAAGTGGGAAGTTATTTGTCTTTATATAATTATCATTTTATTATTTTATGGGAAAGAATTAATTTATTAATAGCCTATTCTTATGTGTTCTCACTCGCTTCTCTGAGTAAATGATATTCTGAGGGAAAATGTTGAATTAAAAAAAATGTGGATTATAGAGAAAAGTCAAAATATATGTGTAATATTTAATTATTTTATAAGTTTTATAATAAAGTATTCTGTTTCTTTATCTTTGAAACTTGTTAACTTCTTGAACAAGTTAGTGAGATGTCAGTGGTTTCCAAGTTAATTGTTGGAGATCTTCAGTAACTTCACTGACTGAAGGGGGACAGGAAGAGCTTCAAGACAGATTTCTTACTGTCCACTCTTGATGCATTTGGGGCCAGTCAGATAGTGTGCTAGTAAAGACACTTGACACCAATGCTTATGACCTGTGTCCAATGCCTGGAGCCCATGCTGTGGAAGGAGAAAGGAGAGAACTGACTCCTGAAAGCCGTGTTCAGACCTCCACACATGTGCTTGACACATGCACACGTACAGCTCCACAAACATAGATGAATACATGTGAAAAAGAACCTGAGTATCTCAAGGCATGATGCTCTGCTGTATCGAGCAGATCAACATTTACATATGGAAGCCATTGAATATAAAGCCAGTAAGGCTCCTACTTCCTATTTGAAAGGCATTCTGAGAAAATATTTACGTCAAAGTGAAAGGGAGAAAGTATTTACATGATGGGACAGGGCAGGGAGAAGAGAAAAAAGAAACATTAATTGAACAGCATGTATTTTCATGCCTTCCACAAAGAATAAAAACTTTCTGGTGAAGTAAAACCAAATAACCTGAATGTCCAGCATTTCTCTGCATTTATGATCACACTCCAGGTATAGCTCTAAAATATACTTAAGAGTATTAAGAGTATTATGGTATAAATTATTAATGTAGAAGAAAATAAAAATAAGGTTAAGAATGGAAAGTGAAAGAAAAAGCTATCGTTGTATTTTTTGGGAATAAAATATGATTAGTAGAAATTCATCTAGGGTTTACTGGCTACCAGGTCCTATGCACAACACATTTATCTGCATTGTCTCATTTGATGCACACAATAGTTCAATTAAGGAGATACTAGTCCCATTGCTTAAGGGGAGGTGTCCAGGACTCTGAGTGATCACATATTTGACCCTGAGGCAAATGGCTAGTTTCTGATGGGGGTCAAGACTAGAACCCAGACCCCTTGGGCTCCTTCTGTCACAAACCTGGGAGACATAAAGAAAGCAGGGGACACATAGGCCTTGGAATCATGGGTCCTAAGATGCTTGTCAATAAGACTTTAGTGATAAATGGCTTTAATAATGATGAGTTATGGGCAGAGGTGGGAATTTAACATGGGTATCAGGGTAGAAGGTAATAAATTCCTGCAAAGCCCCTCGCCTCAGCGGGCGCTACTTGGAGGCTTGTTGCAGAGTTTACAACTCTATTCCCTGGTATTAGCTTTTCCCTGGGATTATAGTGTTTCCTGGGCAGTAGCACCAGAGTGTCTGGAGCCTGCAACTCCCCGGGATCATCAGGATGGAGGGGACGTATGCAGCGATGCTCCTGGCATGGGCTTTGTTCTAATCATAGGCAGAGACGCTCCTACCACAGTAGATATCATACCAAGAGTGGTTTATAGCATTCAGATTACAGAGGCCATTGCTGTAAATGTCATAGGGAAAGAAATGGTCATTTGTTTATGATCTTATCTTGAAAAACATATAAATAATAGACTAGAGAGGTGGCTCAGTGACTAAGAACACATATGCTGTTGTAGAGGACGTTAACTTCAGCTTCTAACCCATGTTGGGCAGCTCAAAATAACTCGAAAATCACACTCCAGGTGTTCCTGCATGCCGGCTTTTGCCGGTACCTGCATGTGAGTGTGTAAACACACATACACACAATTAAAAATAATACAATATATGCCAGATGTGGGGGGTCCATGCCTTTAACTTTAGCACCTGAAGGGTGAAAGCAGAGAGAGGTAAATCTCTGTGAGCTTGAGGCCATCCATGTTGGTCAGGGATACACAGTGAGACTGTGACTCAACAATAATAATTATTATTATTTTTAACCATCATCATCATTATCATCATTTCCTTTAAAAGTACAGGAAGGGATCCTATGCTCTGTTTGCTTTATCTTTACCCTAAGATTTTAATTCTTCAAAAACCTTGGTGGTTGCTGGGCACAGTGGTGCACACCTTTAATCCCAGTACTCGGAAGGCAGAGGCAGGCAGATCACTGTGAGTTTGAGGCCAGCCTGATCTACACAGCAAGTCCAGGACAGCCAAGGCTAACACAGAGAGACCCTGTCTCAAAAAACAAAACAACAACAACAACAAAGAACAACCTTGGCGGTCTACAATGGTAGTAGATATTTCTCTCATTGATGTGACCAAATGCCTGTCAATAAACAGCTTATGGGAAGCAGGGTTTATTTCTGCTCAATGCTGGAGGGGTCAAAGTCTACCATGGTTGAGAAGGCATGGCAGAAAGCAGCTGCATGGAGCTAGAAGCCTATGGTGGCCATTTTTTTTCCATGTCCAGAGTATAGCAGAGATGAGTCAGGAAGAGGAATCAGGCTATATGCCTCAAAGCTTCTTCTAGTGACCCACTTCCTCCAGCTGGGCTCCCACTGTCTAAACTTTCCACAATTTCCCAGAACAGGCCCACCAGCTAGAGACTGGCTGTTCAAACGTGAGCATGTGAGGACAGTTTGTATGCAAACCATGGCAGCCCCGGTGTTCCCTTTTCATCAGCCACCCTTGTATGCACATTCTGGAGGCTTCCTCTTCTACAGAGGCTCTGGACACGTGACTCTCAAGCCTGTCACACATACCACATCATCCTGAGTCTATCATCAGACCATTTCACATCTACTCACTTTTTTTCCAAGTATGGGAAGATAATTATTTTCTCTGAAGAAAGTATTTTAAAAGGCAAATGTTTCATAACTCCTTCAAGTGGAAAATCTGTATTATATGGTATAAACAGAATATAACTAGTTAACAAAAAATAACCTTGTAGGCTAGGGAGATGGCTCAGTGGCTGAGAGCACTTGTTCCCCTAGAGGCTCTGAGCTGAGTCCCCAGTACCCACATGTAACACAGCTCACATTCTAACTCCAGGGGATTTGACGCCTTCTATCTGCTACTGTACACACTACACACACACACACACACACACACACACATACACACACACACACACACACACTTAAAAATAAATCCTGAAGGGGCTAGGGATGTGGCTCAGTGACAGAGCATTTGCCTAGCATGTTTGATTCCCATGCTCAGCTCAGGAAAAAAAAACTGATTAACATGTATATTGCATACTTAGTTTTTTAAAAAAAAAACATAAAGCTGGCTTACAAATTACTATCTGAAAAGAAGACTTCCCTCAATGAAGATTAAAATGTTAGTAGGTCCTTAAAACTGTGAGACTCTGTATCTGTATCAGAAAGGATCAAGAAGTGTTCTGTTGATGAGAGAATACAGAGTGCCAGTTTCCATGTGCAGAGAAAGGGCGAATGATACCCCTGTTAGCTGTCCCCTGGGGACGTCGAAAATCACTGTCTGTCCTCTGTCTAATAACTTTTTATGCTGAGAAAGCTCTCAGAGACATGTTCTGACTGTGTCCACATACTTGTTAGTCACTACAAAGTAGTGGTGAGCTACCTCTCCCCTTCCCGGTACCACCATCCAGTTTGAGCATCATGAAGTTATCACTGCCCAGCATCCCTAAGTGTATTCCTATGGTAAATAAGGAACACAATGGGGTTTACAATCAGGTTATTTAATAATAAAAAGTACCACGAGTCAGGCTTGGAGAGATGGCTCTGTGATTACAAGCACTGGCTGCTCTTGCAAAGGACCTAGATTGCATTTCCAGCACCCACATGGCAGCTGATGGCCATCTGTAACTTCAGTCTAGGGGATGGGACCTACTCTTCTGACCTCTCTGGCAGCAGGCAAGCATGTGCTTATAGAGACGAATCATCCATTCTTAAAAAAAAAAAAAAAAAAAAAAAAAAAAAACCTTAAAGCACTTTATATGATCATCAGCTGTTGTAACAGACACATGAAGTTAAACAGCTGCTCTAACATCCTAATGGGGATGAGAAAGCAGCAGCACTCTGCAGCAGCAGACAGCTGGGGGAGTCGCTTTTCTCCACTCCCCGTTCTAAACCATTCTCATCTTCCCTCCCACAAGCCATGGACATTGCCTTCTCATCTAGGTGCCTCTGCCCTACGAAAGGCAGGATATGTCACTTGTCTAGTTTCAGCACCTCATTAGAAACTCTCTATAAACGACAACATTTGGTCCCCTGCAAGTATGCAACCCCGCCATTCCTAGATACTCAAACTGGTGTGAGAATTGCAAAGAGCAGAGCCTTCACTGCAAGGAATTTTATTGCTTGGGGAGAGGGTCTCTAAGGGTTAGCCAGACTCAGGGGCTATTTCAGATGAGAAAAAGCCCAGATATGCTTTTCCTTGTTTTCCTATCTTTACACGGTTAGAGTGCAGGAAACCATTGCCAGTGTTAATGGTACCCAGCAAGCTCCTGGGGGAAAAGGGCTGCAGAACACTGTGATTTCGTGCATTAGGGGTAGCATCTTCTCTTTCTGAAAGGGGGCCCTCCCTCTCCTGTCCCCCCCTCTCCTGTCCCCAAGCCCTTTAAAAAGCACATTGGATGTAAAGACTCAGAAAAAAAAAATGCTTCTTAACCAAGTGGATCCATCCCCATCACCTAAGGGTGTTTAAATTCCCCAGCCTTTCTCATGAAATTGGACATGTTAATCCTGCAGATGGGGCCTGAGAATTTATAGTTTAAAAGGCTTTCAAGTTTCTTGAAGAAAAATTGGTTTTGGATCCACAGGTCTAGGATAATAAAAAGGGACTGTCCTCCCAGCTAGACAAAGGAGCCTCCTTGGAACCAAGCCACAGGGCACAGCTCCACAGAGGTTAAGCCAAATTTTGCCTAATAATACAGTGGCCTTTTGCCTAGATTCATCTCCTCCAACTGTATTTCACCTGCATGCAGCTGGACAGGGGGAAGATTAACCAGTGGAGAACAGAGTCAACATCCTGGCCATTTTTTCTCACTTCCAGGGACATACCAGGTTTGCCTAGTGGGGCAATTGGGGGACAATTGGCCATTTATCTCAGTCAGGCACCCATAGGCAAGAGCTACAGTACAGCAGAGGACCTGGTGAAGAGCAGACCATTCACAGGGCCTGAGGTGTGTTTTTATGGACAGAGCTACAGCACAAAGCCCTAAGATTGGCAATCGAGATAGAACAAAAGGCAGCTGTCCTGCCCACTGCTTGTCATCATGTGCCAAGGGGTGACTTAACCAAGTTTATGAATGGTACCAATGCTCACCTCCCTGACTTATTGCCCGGAATCATTGGCTTGATTTGAAAGGAAAGGGGATGGAGAGAGAGGAAGAGAGGAAGAAGGGGAGAAGGGAGGAAGAAAGAAAGGAAGGATGGAAGACAAGCAAATGGCAGGGAGATGCTGGAACAGTGCTTTGGGGTGGAGTAAAGTATAAATAAGTTCCTGGCCTGAGCTCCTCCACGACCCCAATTCTGTTTTATGGCTACATTTATTAATTCACAGCTTTCATGTTTTGTAAAAGCAGATTGGTTCCAGATACTTAAAAATTAACATGTTGTCTATTTACACATCTGCTAAGTCCAACCCTGGTAAAGAAGGGATTACTTCTGAATTCAACAGCTTTCCTCCTTTGTTACGATGCTCTCATTGTCCACAGATTTTTATTACTTGTGGCCTGGTCTGCTGAGGGGAAAGACGTTTCGCATGTTCTTGGAGCTATTATTTGTTTTCAGATTCAAAGTCCCTCCGACATGCACAGCAACACTCGGTCTTTCTTAGTCTGCTCTGCCTCAGCTAACATTATTTTTCCCACATGTCTGCTAACCAGTATACATTTGTTCTTTCAACAAGAGGATTTACTGAACATCCACAAACAACAACGACAATGTGAGATCCAAACAGCAAAAAAAGATCCTGGCTCTGACGCAAAGGGACTTGAACATACAGAATACAGCTAGCCTGGTCATACAAAAGAACCCATCATATCCCAGCTATCTGGGAGACTGAAGTTAGTAAGCTATGGCCTCAAGGATAACCAGAAAAGCTTGGGAATTTAGAAATACCCACTCTTTATAAATTTTAAAATAGAAATATTTAAAAGGACTTGAGCCATGGCTTGGTGGTAGAGCCAATAAGCATACAGTCAAGTGCCAGAAAGGATTGGGTTTTGGGGGTTGGGGAGTGTGGAGAAGAGGCACAGAGTGACAGTCTGTGTAAATAGACATTGTTCCAAGGTCACAGACATTGTCCTAAGGTCATAAGCATTCTCCCAAGGTCATAGATTCGTTTATTAACGTCCTCACTTTTAGACTCGCCGTAGTCAACAGGTCCTTGTGCGTATGCTGAGCCTGTCGCTTGCAGGAAACATGCACATCTCATAAGGATTATACAAAGCTATTTTTCACCCCCTTCAAAGACAACAAAATCACAAAACTATAGCACTAAGAAAAACATCCCTCCTGACATAGACATTTTAAAGTGTAGGGATTTTAGGGAATTTTTCTCCTACTCCACAGACCTAGAAACTGAAAGCTTTTTGAGCCTTTCCTAAAATTAACTAGTAAACCAATGAGACCAAATCAGTTCTAGTGATTTTTCAGGGACCCTCACATTTTGTTGTATTCTGAAGTATTTTTTTCAGTATTTTCTTGACAGGAAAACACTTCTTAACACTAAGGACAAATAAGGAGTGGGAGACAAACAGAAACCTAGTCAGGAACACTCCTGAGTTCACTTAACACACATGACTGATATTAAGTTGTGTTCTCCTCCAAAAAGACTCTGTTACATAGGAAGATCATAAGGATGCTGCACCCTCCCTCTTGTGGGGAAAAAGATGACCTTATGAAAGTAGCAATCTAGCCCACCCCCTTTATAAGGGTTTGGTATATCAGAGAGCTGATCTATTGCTTGCTCCAGAGCCATGAGTGAATGCTCTGTGAATATGCCGACCCCATGTGTCATGGGGTGTCATGACAACCCCATCACATTTATGTATCCTTGGTAACATAGCCTTATAGCCATAAAATCTCCAGTGAAATTTTATATTACCATATGAGGGGGGACAAAAGGACCAAAAATGTAAAGAAGAGCAAGACACACCATGCTCAGGGCTCATCTTTAGATGTAAACCTGCCGAGCCAGTAATGGCATAGGTAAGGCTACTTTCTGGCAAAAAGCCTCAGTGTTCTCTTTGTCTGAAGACCCCATTACAGTGATGTCATTTAGACAGCAAAGGAAGCAATCAACAGAGTGAAAAGGTAGTCTGCAGAATTGGGGGAAATACTTTAGACCACGGACCTGCTGAGAGCTTAATATTCAAAATGTGTAAGATATTCATACAACTTAATAGCAAAGAGAAAAATCTGGACAAAGGGCAGAGGTGTTTCTCAGTGGAAGACAAACAAATGGCAACCGATAAGTGAAAAGCTAGTCAGCAAATGAGTATCAGCATTTCACTCAGGGAAATGCAAATTAAATCTTCGGTGATTTGCCACCTTACACCTGTCAGAATAGCCACTCACAAAGGACGGAAGGCAGAGCCAGTGACTAATGTGGAGAAAGGAGTCCCCACTGTCAGAGAAAACGTGACCTAATAGAGTCACTCGGGAAATCAGTGTGTAAATCCCTCAAAGAATTAAAGCAAAAAAAAAAAAAACTACCACATAGGTGATCCGCCATGCTCAATCTGCATATATATTCAAAGGGAACTCAGCCTGTCCACTCACTGAAGCATTGTTCATTTGCCACTGCTATAAAATCAGCTCAGTTGGACACACACACACACACACACACACACACACACACACACACACACACACACATGCAAGCACAATGAAGTTGTGTGTATACCCCAAAGATTGACACAAACTGGAACCATCTAGGAAGAGGACATGTGCACATGTCTGTGGCAGCATTTTCTTGACTAATGACTGATGTGGGAAAGCCCAGCCTGCTTTGGGCAGTGCCACCCTTTGGGCAAGTGGCCCTGGGCTGTGTGAGAAAGCCGACTGCGAGCCCTGGAGAACAAACCAATAAGCCAGGCTTCCACGGGCTCTTTTCCTACCCCACCTTCCTGTGCCTGCTTCCCTCGGTAATGGCCCCTGGCCTGCAAGTTGAAATAAATCCTTGCCTCCTCCAAGTTGCTTTTGGTCACGGTGTCCATCACAGGCACACACACAAAAAAAAACTAGGATAGAAGGACATCCTGACCCTCGCAACAACTTCAACGACACTAGAAAACATTAGTCTGAGTGAAACAAGCCAACTAGAAAAATAAAATAAAATAAAGGCTTTTCGGTAGTAAAACATGCTTTGCCTAATGGGAGTGGAGAGGAGCTGATGGGGAGCTGTGGGCCAAAGTTTACACAGTTCGGGTATAAAATGAGTAACTTCCAGGAAAAAAAAAAAAAAACCATATAGCAAGGTGACTGCAGTAAAGGATGCCCTGTATTTAAAATATGCTAAGAGGAAAGATAAAAGTCCTTTCACGGCAGAGGACTGGTTGGCTTGTAAGGTGATAAGTATGCTAATTTGATCACCGTAATCTTTTAACAATATTCATTACCCCGTTGCATGTATTAAACGGATACAATTCCTATTTGGCAATAGTACTTTCATAGAGCCCAAAAGGAAAAAAAAAAATACGGTTTTAAAGCTCGCCAGGAGGAAAGAGGTGGTAAGTAGATTCACTCATGGCCTAGATTTCACAAGGCTGAAGCCCACCCCCACCCCCACCCCCAGCTGCCAGCTTCCTGGCACAGGTGTATGTCTGGCTCCTCAAAGGGCTAAGCTGGCAGCCTGAGAGCCTCCAGCTGCCAGCTTCCTCTGCGCTCCATAGTGGCAGGAAGTTGGTTCCTGTGTGACAATTCATTAAGCCCTGACAGGGAAGGCACTTTCAACATCTTTGCCAGGGTCACAGTCCTTGCGAGCACACTTCCCAACTGAACTGCGAGCCAGCCTCGGTGAGGAAACAGGAAACCACCTTTGGCTGGGGCCAAGAGCTCTTGTTTTCTGTCCAAAAGTAGTCACCCAGGTAGAGGTCTCAGAGGGAGATCAGCCTGCAATTCTCAATAGATCGTTGTTCCTACCTCCCTCCCCTCCGCAGTCCGGAAGACATGAAATAGGATTGGAGGCAAGATTCATTTGCTGCCGCACTGGACCGTCTATCTGGAAGGCACACGCCTGGGATTGTCCAGGAACACAAAGAGCCTTTCAGAGGCACTTGTAAAGAGCTGCCTTCTCAAGGATTCTGGTTTAAGAGTTAGGTGTCTTACTGTCCTCCACGGGACAAAGTGGCAGGAAGATTTAGCAGCAATCTAGATAATCTTATCAACCCAGATCACTGAGGTTTGACTTTAAGTGCCTTTAAGTGGAGTTCCTCCACCCCCACCCCCACCCCAAAAATAAAACCTGACAGCTAGTTCAATTGCCATCTGAAAAGTGGACTGACATTACTGAGCCACAGACCCATGCCAAAAAGGGTCCAGGGATGCTTATCTGCACTTTTTCTAATTTTCCTATGAGATCTAGTATTGTCCTTTCTTCTGTTTTAAGGGGGTGGGTGGGACTAAGGCTCATTGAAGATAAATAACTATTTAAGATCACATAACTAAAATAATAGTAATAAGAGGTCTAAGTGAGTTTAAGACATAGGTCTGCCTTGTGCTTTCTGTCTTGTAGGTGTTTTGTTTTGTTTTGCTTTTACTTTCACTTTTTAAAATGTACTGTATTAAACAAAGGGCCTTTCAAGTTTTGAGATTTTAATTTTTAATTAAGTGTAAGTACATGTGGTCAATGTGGGGGCTTGGGCACATAAGTGCAGTTCCTGAGGCAGCCAGAAGATGGTGTCAGCTCCTCCAGAGCTAGAATGGTAAGAGGTTGTGAGCTGCCTTACTTGGATGCTGGGAACCAAATCTGGGTCTTCCGCAAGTGGTGTACTTGTTCCTAAGAGCTGAGCCATTGTCCCCGACCCTAAGTTGCCCAGACTGGCCCTGAACTTCCTTCTTCTGTAACTCTGAACTGGCTATCTTCCTGCATTAACCTTTTAAGAGGCTGGTATTAGAGACCTATGCAAGTGGGATTAGAAAGAAAGAAAGAAAGAAAGAAAGAAAGAAAGAAAGAAAGAAAGAAAGAAAGAAAGAAAGAAAGAAAGAAAGAAAGAAAGACCTACTTAAGAACTTGAGGGTTTGAGGGTTTGATTTTTTTTAAAAAATAGGCCATTGATAAGCTATATTTAGACATACTGTGTATCGTCCACTTATCATTGGGTGGTAGATGCATCCAAACAAATTCTGAACAGATGTTAGACAAGAGTCTGTATGAGCGATGGGCTGAAAAATTCTAACTTTGATTGCAAAGCTAATCTGCACATGAAGCATCTCTAAATAGCATAAACCTGATGAGGCTCACAACTAGCTCTCTACACATAAGATCCACATCTGCACAACCACAGGAGCCACAGCATATGTGTAAGCCTGAACAAAATACATAAATCAGTAAGCAAATGTAATACAAACATTTCTGGTATAAGGGAGAAAAACTATACAGTCATACTTGCAACAAATTTTCACAAGATTCATCATTCACTGACGTAAGTTTGTTTTTTAAGAAACTCTTAGCAAAGAGCCCTTATTTGCAGATGGAACAATTCCATGTGCCAGACTGTAAAGATTCCTCTAGGAAACTCTTAGAGCTCATGAACACATTCAGGAACTGGCAGGATTACAAAATTAACACACAAAACTCATTAGCCTTCCTAGATACACATAACAAACATGCTGAGCGAGAAATCAGGAAGATACCCCATTCACAGTTGCCTCAGAGGTAAGACGCCTGGGAATAAACCTAACCAAGGAAATGAAATACCTCTACAGTAAAAAAACTTTCAGAAAACTTATTTTCTATGGCTGTGATTAAAAAAACAAAAACAAACAAACAAACAAACAAACCATGACCAACAAGGACACCACAGAAAACCCACAGATGCAACTAACCTGCATTCACAGGGGCTCGCAGAGACTGAACCAACAACCAGGGAGCCTGCATGGGTCTGACGTAGGCCCTTCTGCACATTGGTTATGGTTGTATAGCTTGGTCTTGGACTACTAACACTGGGAAGAGAGGCTGTCTCTGGCCTCTTTTAGCTGCATTTGGGACCCTGTTCTTCCTACTGGGTTGCCTTGTTCAACTTTAACATGAGGGAGGTACCTAGTCTAATTCCAACTTGATATGCATGTTTGATTGATCTCCCTGGGAGCCCTGCCCTTTTCTGAAGGGAAACTGGGGAACAGTGGATGGGGTGGGAAAGAGCGGTGGGGGAGGGGCAGGGAATAAAGAAGGGAGGGAGACACTGCAGTCAGGATGTAATATATGAGAGAGTAAATTTTAAACATGTTTAAAAAATTAAACCCTGGGCTGGAGAGATGGCTCAGAGGGTAAGAGCACTGCCTGCTCTTCCAAAGGTCCTGAGTTCAATTCCCAGCAACCACATGGTGGCTAACAACCATCTATAATGAGATCTGGTGTGCAGGTGTACATGCAGGCAGAACACTGTATACATAAAAAAAATAATAAATATTTAAAAATTAAATTATATAAAATTCTCTAAATGTCACAGTAAATATGATATATTTTTACTATATCAGATATTATACTAATCATATTTACATTTATTTATGTCCTCTGTTTTTTCACATATAATTTTGAAATTCAAATGTGTATCTTATTTATATGAATCCTTGATTAAGGCTATAAATGCAATAAATGCTGTAGCACTGATAGAGCAACAACAACAAAGAAATGACCGAAACCAACTTGAAGAGGAGAGGGTTTGTTTCAACCTCATTCCATCAGGAAGGGAAGTCAGGCCAGAAACTTCAGGCAGGAAGCTGGAGGTAGGAACGGAAGTAGAGACCATGAGAAGCGCTGCTTTCTGGCTTGTTCCATGGCCTGCTCGGCCTGCTTTCTTATACACCAAGAGCCACAAGCTCAGGGGTAGCACCGCCCATAGTGGGATGGGCCCTCCAGAATTAGTCATTAATCAAGAAAATACCCTACAGACTTGCTCACAAACCAATCTGATGGAGACAATTCCTCAACTGTGATTCCCTCTTTCCACATTTGCCCAGATTTGTATTAAGCTGATAAAAAAAAAACTAACCCCTACAAGACAAATCCAGGACTTCCAAGAAAACACTAGAAGATGGAAAGTCATTTCAAGCTCATAGATTGGAGACCTAACTGTGTAAAAATGAATATGCTATACAAGTAAATATACATGTTCAATGTAATCTCTACGGAAATTCCAATGACATTATTTACAGAAATAGAACAAATATTAAAATTCATATGGAAGCACAAAAGACCCCAGATAGACAAGGCACAAAGCAATCTTGAGCAAAAATAATTCTAAAAATATCGCCGTACTTGACTGCACGTTATCTTCTAGAGCCATAGTAAGGAAAATGAGTGTGGTGCTTGCACAAAACACACACGGGTCTATCTCCGGGCTGGAATAGAGGGCTCAGATGTATGGTCATAGAATACAACACCTGAGTTTTGATAAAGATGTCAAACACACAATGCAGAGAAGGCAGAGTGTTTGTTCTTGTTGGTGGTGGTGGTGGTGGTTTGTTCGTTTTGTAGCCTTGGATGTCCTGGGCTCCCTTTGTAAACCGGATGACCTGGAACTCGCAGAGATCTGCCTGCCATTGCCTTCCTGAGTGCTGGGATTAAAGGCACATGCCACTGCACCTATCTAAGAGAAGGCAGGGTTTTCAACAAATGGTGCTGGGTAAACTGGATGTCCACAAACAGAAGGATGAGATTAGATTGCTGCTTTTCATCCTGTTTAAAAAAAAAAAAAAAAGCCTCTCAAGGGATCAAAGACCTCAGTTGAAACTCTCCAACAACTCAGCACAGGTAAGGACTTCCTGAGTAGGACTTTATTTCAGTTGCTCAGAAAAATTCAAAGGCTTCACAGCAAAGGAAACACTCAATTGAACAGACAAGCTACAAAATTAGGGGAAATTTTTGCTAGCTATACATCTTATAGAGGAGAAATATTTAGAATATAAAAACTAGACAAATAATCAAATAGCCCAATCAATAAATGTGCCAATAAAAATGTACACAGTTTTCAAAAGATAGACTACAAATGAAAAAAAATTCATTCTCAATAGCCTAATCAAAGAAATTCGAAACTACATTGAGAGGGCTAGAGAGATGGGTCAATAGCTAAGAACACTTGCTGCTCTTGCAGAGGACCTGAGTTCTGTTCCTAGCACTCACATTACGTGGCCCACAACTTCCTGTAACTCTAGTTCCAAGGGATCTGACTCCCTCTTCTGGCTTCCATGGCCACTGCTCACACATGGTGCACATACATACATGTAGACAAACATTTATATGCGTAAACATAAACAAATCTTTAAAAAAAAAAAAACTAGTCTTTTTAAAACTACATTGAGATTCCATCTCACCTCAGAATGGCAGTCACCAAAATAAATAATAAATAAATAAATAAATGTAATAAATTCCGGCAGGTGTGTGGACAGCGGGAAATTCATATTCATCCTCATACAATGCTGGTGGAAATGTAAAGGAGACACTATGGAACTCAGTATGATACCTCTGAAAAACTAAAAGTGGCTCTACCCTATGTCCCAGCGCTACCACTCCTTGCTGTTGCTTACCCAAAAGCCTCCAAGTTGACACCTGCACACAGACACTTATTACAACACTAGTCACCACAGCCAAGTTATGGAACCAGCCCAGGTGTCCACCAAAGGAGGAATGCATAGAGAAAGTGTGTTACACACTATAAATAAATGATGGGCTGTCTTTCAGCAGTAAGGAAGAATGAAGTTATGCCGTGTGCAGGACATGGATCCAACTGGAGATGACTACCACATTAAGCAAACTGAGTCAGTCTCAGAAAGACAAGCACCGCGTGTTTTCTTTCACCTGTGCGTCCTAATTTTGTATAGATACACAGAGCTATGTATGTGTCTATACATGAAAGAAGCAATGGGATTATTTTAGGAGAATAAGTGGAGTTTGGGAGGACAGTGAGAGGGGTTAGGAAAACCAAGGATCATGGCTGAGGGAAGGAAATGCACTCAAGATAATTTACCTATCTATTTGAAAGTGCCCCAGGAAACACGCTCAATATATGACGTATTTTTGTATGAAACTTTAACCCAGTACCATTTACAAGGAAAATAAAGCAATGAAGACATACGTGTTTTTTTTTTAAAGGAAACACATTACAGTAGGCAGGCTACCCTAAGCTACACAAAGAGGACCAACCTAGGCTACTCAGGGAGGACCTTATTTTACAAACACCAAGCAAAAGAGGAAATGCAAGAAAACAGAAATGACTATGAGTTTTATGTTAATTGGCCTCAGTCAACCTTTAAACAGTGGATACATTCCTGCACACATACAATCTGCCAAGACTGTACTATGGGGACACAGAAAATCTGAATAGACTATTGCTAAGTATGTTAAATCAATTTTTAAAAATCTCTCAAAGAAAATCCAAGGACTCAACATTTTCATGGGTGCGTCCTGCCAAATATTCAAAACAAAACAAAACAAAAACAAAAAAAAACCTCAATTGGTCCTTCTCAAACTCTTTGCCAAAAAAGAAAAAAAGTATGAGAGAATGCTTCTGATCTTATTTTACAAGCCTGGCATTATCTTGATAGCAAAACCATACAAGGATGTTGCAAGAAAACAAAATTATAGGCCAAGATCCCTGACAAACCTAGACACAAAAAATCCTAAAAAATACACCAAAAAATTACTACCACATTAAATTAAACAGTATGTAAAAGGGCTTATTTACAATGGTTTATTCTTGGAGTTTAAGGATGGTTCAATAACCATAAATCAGTAAGTGTAGCAACCACACTCAAAGAATAAAAGGACAAAAAAAAAATACATATCATCTCTCCAAGAATGCAGAAAAAGCATGTTACATGATTTAACGTCTCACCATGATGCTAAAAAAGAAAGCAACAAATTAGATATACAAGAAATATATCTCACCATAGAAAAAGCTACAGTAAGCTACAGTACATCCATTAAATAGTTGAAGGCTCTTAGGTTCAAAATACTAGGTGCCTACTCTCACCTCTTCTGTTCAATACAACACAAACTGTCCAAGCAAGAGTAATTAAGCCAAAGGAATAAATTAAAAGAATACAAGTAGGAAATAAAGAACTAATTATGCCTGTTTGTTGACATGTCATGTGTGTGTGTCCCTAGAAAACTGCTAAAAATAATAGCATGATTTTCTTTTTTTTTTAATAGCATGATTTTCTATCCACTAAGTGCATGCAATTTATAATTGTTCAATTTATAACAAAAGTGAAAACAAAAGGAATAAAGTATTGACACATCACAAAATGCATATGACTTTTGAAAATATTCAAAAGTAAAGAATCCAGTCACAGAATATATATATATATATATATATATTCACTCCACCAACAGTATCCAGAATATCAATAGATTCATAAAATGTATATTTTCCAGTGTCTTTGGATATCTCAAAGTCACTGAATGGAAAACTTTAAGCGAACAAACTGTATGATGCATAAACTATAGTCCAAGGAAGATATTTTATAAGGCTATTTTAGGAAGTATAATGTACACCAGTTTTTGACAACCTTTGAACAGAGTATCAGTAGAGAGAGGGAGTTGGGAGGAGTACTTAGCAACAGAGGCTCTCATCTTCTATTCTTAGTTTATCTTTAACTGTGTGTGCGCATGTGTGTTTGGATGGGTGGGCATGTGCATGCCCAGTATCCCAAAGAGGCCAAGGGAAGGGCTCAGATCCTCTGGAGCTGGAGATACAGGCAGTCAGGAGCTCCCTGATGTTGGGGTAGCACAGCTCTTAATCCCTGAGCTTTCTCTCCAGATCCTACTTCAGGGGTGTCCCATATGACCTGAGAATCTTCTAGATTCTCTAGACTCTTCTAGATGTAGGGGTGCCTTTGGATGGTGAACAGCAGCCACAGACTGAATGTCATCCAATGCTAATGTGTTTGGCTAGACTAAGGCAAAACAAAATGGATGCTAGGGCCCAGTTTCATACAACTTCCACTGCAATAAGCTCTCTGTGGGGTCCACTGCCTCTCACCAGTTATCAGTTCTGTCCAGTTTTTAAATCTTCTAGCACAGGCCAGCACTATGGTGACTGAGAATCTGAAATTTCCAAAGGTCACTATTTCTGTAAAGACGTGTAAAGATTTATTATCTGTACTCCCTGAGCTAATTAAATAGATATAACACGAATATCAATTACCTGGTACATGCTCATAGTGTATCAGAAAAGAGGGCTGTAGTGGAAGCCAGGGAACTCCAGCTTCGGGCTTTGCACTAATTTTCTGCACACATTTGATTTATTCTCATCCTCTTAGAGCCCTGGATATCATTAGATTTTGTGACTCCCAGCCCTGAGTGCACATAGATGGACATAAATCTGTACCCGAGTCTCAACCTCACAGAAATGCTGAGTCCATCAATTTTGGCTAGAGCCGCATGGTCCACAAGATTCTGAAATTCCGCAGGACTGAAACCTACGAGTTTGGTCCCTATTATAAGACTGCAGATGAGTCCAAGGCCTATTTTATTTTATGATTATTTCCATTCTCAATGAAAAAAAAACTAAGAATGACTTCAGCCTATTGTGTAAGGGGCTGAAGCCCTTTATTTATCAGCCTTGGGTAGATTTAACAAGCAAAGATTACAAACATCTGCACAGAGTATTAGTCACCAGGGTGACATGGGACACAGTGAAGAATGGGGGGAAGTGGTCTTAAGGGAACTTCTTGTGACAAACTCAAACCACCAGGCATATGCCACAAGCACTATGCTAACATCAAAGGCCCTGCCTATCTTAGTGGCAAGTTTGACACAACAAACAAAAAAACCAACCAAACAACAACAAAACACTTTCCAAGTGGTCACAGAGGTCCAAGTGGCAGAGGTCACAAGAAATAAAAACAGGGTCCTTAAATAAACCGTGATTCAAATGGGGGAAATTTGAACTTACAAACATCAGAGCTTCCTGTGTCCTTTCTAATTCCCTTCACTTCTCCTTTTTAATTTTTTAAAACTTTTATTTGCATTATGTAAGAGGCATCATCTGAGGGCATGCATGGGCCAATGCACATGTGTAGAAAGCAGAAGGTAACTTTCCTTTCATCATATGGGTCCTGGGGATTGAACTCAGGTATCAGGCTTAGCACCAAATGCCTTTACCAGCTGAGCCACCTCACCAGCCCACACCAGCCTTTTTCAAAGGAAGCCAGTCCATTGTTGAATTTGACCTCAAAGTGTTTAACAAAGACTTCACCATTACACTGACTTGGACTTTTCCAGAGAACACACAGCTGTCTCTGGCAGGCGGGATCCTGCACGTAAAACAGAGGCCAGAGAAGTCTTCAAATTTCCCCATTAATTTTAAAAGAACTTTTATGTACCTATGCCTGGGACATACCAGATACTAAGTGCTCTTTAATGAAGTCACTTTAAAGCTAATACCCTGCTTCCCTTGTTACCTTTACTAGCTGATTGTCTGAGTGTAACTATAGCTATGATGAAACACCGAGAACAAAAAGCAAGCTGGGGAGGAAAGAAAGGGTTTGTGTGACTTACACTTCCATATTGTACTCCATCTGTGACGGAAGTCGGGAAAGGAACTGGAACAGGAACAGGGCAGGAACCTGAAGGCAGGAGCTGTTGCAGAGACCGCGAAGGAGTGTTGTTTACGTGTGCTCACCATGGCTGTTCAGCCTGCCTTCTTTCACAACTCAAGACCACCAACCCGGGGATGGCACCACCCACAATGGTCTGGGCCCTCCCCCATCAATCACTAATTTAAAAAATACCCTACAGGTTTGCCTACAGCCTTATCTTATAAAGGTTATCTTCTTGATTGAGGCTCCCTCTCAAATGACTTTAGCCTGTGTCAAATGAGCATAAAACTAGCCAGCACAGATGCTTATGTTCTCCATGGAAGTTTAAGACAATGAGATTACAAAATATGAAAATGACAAAAAAAAAAAAAAAAAAAAAAAAGATAAAAGCAATTTCTACTCAAGCTGCTGCATTTTCCCTTAAAAAAAAAAAAAAAGTTAATTAACACTCTTGTAGCTTGTGCCATGAAACAGTATGTTTGAAATAAAGCTTCTGTGCTTCCCCTTTGTCAAAGGGCAGGTTTGGGCAATATGATCTCTATGGCTTCTATTTTTCTTTGATGGTTGCTAGTGTTCATTTTATCTCAATTTTCCACTGGTAAGACATTCTTTCTTAAGACTAATTTGTTTTTATTTCATTTGTGTAAGTGTATGGCCTGCAAATGTGTCTATGCAGTACGTGTATACGTGATACCTGTGGAGTCCAGAAGAGGGCACTGGATTCCCTGGAACTAGTTACAGATGCCTGTGAGCTACCACGAGTGTGCTGGGAACTGAACCCAGGTACTAGAAGATCAGCCAGTGCTCTTAATCATTGAGCCATTCATCTATCTCTCCAGGCCCCAAGAAGCTGTTTGATAGATAGATAGATAGATAGATAGATAGATAGATAGATAGATAGACAGACAGACAGGGTCTTTAAATGAAAACATTTAAAATTTTAAAAAAACGTTTGGTAGTCGCCCCCTCCTCTCTCTTTTTCCAAGGGAATGATTTGCTCTCGGCATTAATTTTGGTCCCTGAAAGAAAGTTAACAATAATGAGATGGAAGGAGATAAAGCTGATGCGTCCCACGGGTACCTGCATATGCCAATGTTTAGCTTAGTCTTAGAAGCACTGAAAGTGATGCGGCCCTTGCTCTCCCACGTCTCTTGATAGAAACAGCTGTTTTATAATGAGGTGTAGACTCTAATATTACATAATAGCATGCCATGTGCAAACTGCTTTGGAAGGACAGAGAAGGAAAGTTGATGGCATCTATGCTGCTTGGTGCTGTCAACCTGCCATAAACTTAGAGTCGTCTGGGAAGAGGAACGTCAACCGATACAATGTCCTCATAAGACTGGCCTGTGGGCAAGTCATTGGGGGAATTTTCTTGATTAATGATGGCTGTAGGAAGGCCTAGGTCTCTGTGGGTAGCGCCACCCCTGGGCAGGGAGCCCTGGGTTGTATAAGAAAGCAGGCTGAGAAAGACACAGGAAGCAAGTTGATAAGCAGCACTCTTCCGTCCGTGGTTTCTAAAGCTTTGGTTCCCTCTTCCGGGTTCCTGTCCTGCTTGAGTTCCGACCCTGATTCACCTCAGCCATTTATTGCTACTTGGCATCGTAAGATGAAATAAACCCTTTCCTCCCAAAGTTTCCTTGACCACGTGTTTTAGCACAGCAAGAGAAACCCTAACGAAGACAGAATCTAAGATGGTTCTGGGAACATGAACGGGTAGGTAGAGGAAAGACAAGGTTAATCAAGGCCAACAGAATGTCATGCAGATCACTGTGTTGAAACTTAAGGGCATGGCAAATGGTCCCAAGCAGCCCTGTTGTCATCTCTGCCTGCTGATACCCACACCTTTATGTATTTCTCCCCACCAGACCCAGAGTGGGTAAAGCCTGAGCCACTTATAAAATATTGCCCAGTTGATGGGGTGTGGTTTCTCAGGATAGCTCAGGGCACTGTCCTAGTTTGATTTCTGTTTCAAAGAGGAGGTTTATTTGACTTACAATCTCAGGAGACAGTCCGCCCATCACTGAGGAGAGAAGTCAAGGAAGTCACTCAAGTAGCTATTCGCACCACATCCACAGAGAATCAGGAGGCTCCTCGTTGCTTGTTCTCTTCTTAGCGTTTTTCCTTCTTACACATCCCAGGGCCCAGGCAGAGAATGGTGCCAAGCACAAGCAAACCAATCCCCGCGCCCCCACACACACACAGACATTTCCACGTGCCAAGCTAATTACTCACCCCGGTGTACTCAAGTAGCTCACTAAGGTGTCCCGATAGCAACTGGACTGTGGAAGCGAGTGACCCTAGAGCATATTTCTCAAACCAACCATAGGCTCAGGTAATTCCAAGTCCCAGCAACCAGTCACACCTGGATCACTACAAGACAAAAGATGCCTAATCGGGAAGCTCACTTCGTGGAGTTTATTTGCTTCACGGCGACAGATAACTTAGGGGGCGCCCACATGCGTATCACGCCATTGGATAAGAGGATGAGCTGTGAGGAGTGGGATCTGAAGGGAAATGCGAAGATCAGATTAGAAAGGTTTAGCACTCAGGATAGGTCACGGAGAACAACTAAAGGAAATGATTGATGCCTTTGACAAAAAAAAAAAAAAAAAAGTGATGTAAGTTTGAGTCAGAATGTAGGTGTGCAGATTCGAAAGCAATGGAAGGCAGTAGCAAACGAGTCACAGGCTCACACGGTAGGGAGTTACTTCCCATGGCCCACCCGTATTCAGAGCTGACTCTTGGGGTCACCAAAGAACACCCTCCCTTCTCTTTTCAGGGCCTGCCATCCACAGCTCGCTTGATTGAGGAGCATTCCTCCAGGTGAGCCCACCCACCATCCATTTGTCATGCTGATGGTCTGGAGAGCTAAGGAGCCAGCAGGCTCTGAGACGAGAAGTTATGGCATCCATGTGTACTAATGAGCAGATAGGATTCTGTCACCTGTCACCTTATTCTCCCAAGATAAGTGCCACCTTATCTCTATCCCATTGGTGGTAAATTATTCAGGTCTCCAAGCCCAGCATCCTTATTAACTCTTGGACACTGAGAAGTCACGTGGTGAATATCATCATGTCCAGGACAAGACTCATACAGTCGAGCACGAGCAAGGCTGGAGGAACAGCTGCCCTGGCCTCAGCATCCCGCCCCCCCACCCCCACTCGAGCTTCTATTTGCAACTTTTAAAAAGAAGTTACTGGGCTGGAGAGATGGCTCAGAAGTTAAGAGCACTGACTGCTCTTCCAAAGGTCCTGAGTTCAATTCCCAGTAACCACATGGTGGCTCACAGCCATCTATAACGTGATCTGATGCCCTCTTCTGGCCTGCAGGAGTTACATGCAAATAAAACACTGTGTATAAAATAAATAAATAAATAAATCTTAAAAAAAAAAAAAAAAAAAGAACTTACTGAGGTCTAGCAATGCAGCTTAGCTAGTCTCCATGTACAGAGCCTTGCGGATGATCTCCAGTATCACATAGATCCACCAAAGCGATGGTGCAGGCTTGTACCTCCAGGGAGACACAAGGATCATCTTTACCTTTGTAGTTAGTTGGAGGCCAACCTAGGCACCAAGAAAGCCTCTCCAAACAAACCACAGCAGAAGGCCTCTGATAATAGGCCAGCCAGTTCCAAGTGGTCATCCCTAAATTCAAAAACTTAGGAACAACACTAAATTAGGGTTGGATTATTTACACACATGCACGCATGCCCGTGCTTGCACACACACATACACACACACATGCACATGCACACACGCAAAGACAGACAGACAGATAGAAGAGGTTTTGCAATTTTCTATCTCCTTGCAGTTTTATGAATACCCCACCCCTGCGCCCAGTCTGCACACTGTTCCGGATCCCATGCCATCCACTGGATGGCACTCAAGTGGATGAGGCTTAAAGGCTGAGGTCCCAGGATGTCTAGAATGAAGTCATACTTAATCAGGCCCTGGCACAGACCAAGCCCCGGTAGAGGAAGCCTGAGAAGCAATCCTGTTTGTATAAATCCCTCGCCTTTTCAGCCCAAGGTTACAACACTTGGCAACCATTACAGCCTGTTAAGTGACTTGGATGTCTGTATGGTTGCTTAATCAGTAGGCTCAATCGTTTGGGGGCTTTAATAACTTTTAATTATTTTGTGTATTATATGATCCCTGTAGTTCCTGCCAAGACAGTTCTGAGAGAGAGGAAACAGAGTAATGGATGCAAAATTGTGAACCAGAAAGTCACCTTGCATCTTGTCATATATGACAGTAAGATTTAAGGTCCTATTTCTATTGACATCATTCTGATCTTAGTCACGCTTTCCATCTTTAAAACTTTATCTTAAAATGTGTACCAGGCTCCTGGAGGCCCAGAGATGGTCACAGTGACCCGCTTTCAAGTAATGCTTCTATGGAAACAACTCAACTCAAATTTGGCAAGGAGTCCAGGCACCTGAGATTTTTCTTTCTTTTTTTTTTTTCTGAGAATTTTTTGATTCGATGCTTTCAGTACTTTGGCTTCTGAACGCCACAGGGACACTGGAGAGGGACAGTTTCAACCCAGCGTGGGGCATCCGTAATGCATCCATTCTTGTCCCCAGTGCTCCTGACGAGTCAGCCAATACCTTATCGGATCTGAATCGTAGCCGTTGGCTTACCCTGCCCTCTGCTGACCCACACTGCAGCCCGGAGGATTTCCCTGCAGGAATTTTGCTCAGCTCCTTTCTATTATTCAGAGGCGTTCCCCCAGTGACCGATTTACACAACCAACTCCATCTCAGTGCCTGCCTCCCAAAGGTTCCAACTGACACTGCGGATTACTTAGACACCTGGAGTTACAGCTCACCCCCCCCTCCTTTCAAACACACAGTGTCACCATATACACCATCTGACTCTGGAGAGGTTAAATGAAATAAAATATCTAAAAATGTAATAATAATATTTAAAATAAAATACCTAAAACTGGCTAAAATTAGAGATGCCCCCCCCACCCTCTTTATCTCTGTGTGTGTGCATTTCTTCCTATGACTCACTGGCTGGAGCTTTCCTTTCCTCTTTTTTTTTCTTTTTTAATTTTATTTTAAACTACGGGTATATTGAAATCAGATCTATTTTCATGCATCTCTATTTTCATACTAACTCCAATAATGACACTACAAACTAGGGACATATAATCATAATTGTACCTCAGAGCATCTTGAGGGTAGAAACATTGGCTATTTGTTTATGGGAAAATGTAAACCGAGATCTTTAAAGATAGCATCTAACCTGGAATGTCCAGAGACACTACCTGAAGAGAGCATGCCTGGCTGAGTCTGGGAGGATGACCACAGCAAGTCACCAAGGCAAAGGAGAAAGTCGACAGGTAGAGTGGAGCGTGCCTATACCCTCAGAGCTCAGAAATCTGAGGTGGGAGGATCACAAGTTCAAAGCTATCCTGGCCTAGCCAGACCCTATCTGTGAGAAGGTGAGGGAAGAGGCCAAAGTCATCAAAGAACATGATAAAATCAAATAAAGTCAAAATCATCCATCCGCATTTCCCTGTGAACTAAAGAGTAGAGAGGCATGTCTCAGCAGAGCACACCTGAGAGAGGGTAACAGTGGGGAGCTTTGTCCCATTTTACAGAAAAGAACACTTAGCAAGGCCCAGTGTGCTGGGAAGTCTGGCCCAAAGTCATAAAATAGTAAAGTCTTTGAGATACACCCCACTTTTAAGTCTCTTCCACCTGAAGGTGGTGGAGCTTAACCCTGGAGGGTCTGAGATGGCGCAGATAGGGTCATCAGGTCTTAGTCAGAGCATGTGCTTTGGGAGCAGGGAGGGGGTGCAGGCAATACCTCAAAAAGCAGTGCCTAAGGCCTTTCCTGAGAGATTCGCTGGCCTCAGTAGTTTAAGGAATGTGAGCACACTTTCAGAGAAACAGCAGCCAATGTACACATCCACAGCCTTCAATTCCCCTGAATCAATTAGGCTTAAGTGATGTTAAGGGCCTGACAGAGCCACAAAAGAAAGAACAGTCTTTAACCTCAGAATTGAAGCTGATCCTGGTCCCCTGATCTGAGCCATTGTGTCTGGCCTTCTTTGCAGGCCTGGGTCTGGTTCTCATTGACTTTGTGGATTTAAATAAAATCCTTCACATAACTTGAATTAGGGTTTGTGTCAATGACATTTCTTTTATTATAAAAATAAAAAGAAGAAACAAAGAAAACAGCCAAACCCCTTACAGTCCAAACCACTGATCTAGTGGGCACAGGCTGTCCCCAATAGTTGAAGAGAGTATTTTCCCAAAAAAAAGTGAGGGTGACATCACTGTGGGCAATGGCATTCATAGGGTGAGGTCCAGCCCCATTTATAGAGCCAGAGGGGCATGAGCTGTTCTCATCTCCTGCTAGTGTCTATTGGGTTGAAGTCTTTAATGAAAACCATAAAGGACTGGACAGCTACTACGGGGGACTTGGTGACAAACTGTGGGGCTGCTGTGGAGTCAAAGTAGGGTTTTCATGCCATTTATCCAGAATGAAACCACATGCCGTGCTGGGTGAGAACGCAGAAGGCCATGCGGCTCAACTCCTTTACTTTCCAGATGAAGAAATGAACACGCAAGGTTTGATTGGACAGGTGACTCTCAGCAAATCAAGGTCAAGTTCACAGCACAGGCAGAATTCTGAGCATAGACTTTCTGGTTTCCAGGCCATTGCTCTTATTTGGCTCGGCTTCTCGGAGGCAATGAAAAGCTTCTGGTTCCAAGTTTTTATTTCCATTTGGGTGAGAAAAAGGGGATAGGAGTCTAAAGAATAGGCTGCCCAGGGAATTGGGGTGGGAACAGCACTGGCCTAGTAAGAACGCTGAGAGCACAGCTTTAGACTTCACACTAACGTCATCCCCGCGTGCACACTGATCCGTGAGCTTCCTCCCAGAGTGGCTCTGGGTAACTGTCCATCTGTTGGTTGTTCTTATCGGTATTAGGGAGGCAGCTGCGGTCCACAGCTGCTTCTGTTCTCACACGTGATGCTGGAGTCGACTAAGGAAACACTAGCTGCAGGTAATGGGGCAGAAAGAAAAACAGCAGTGTTGAAAAGGCCCTCAGGAGATCAGCTTGTTCTGAGGAATAAGGTATGGAAAGGTGAGTTGCCGCTACAAAAGGAAAGAGCTGACGGGCCAAACGGAAAAGTGTGTTGTAACCCAAACACAAAAAGACCCTCGAGGCAGGGCATATCAGGGGCCAGACTGCCGTAATCATAACATACACTGGGGGTTTCCAGGAGGCAAGGAAAGACAGAGCTTCCCAGACTGGGCCCTTTCTCATTCAATGGATAATGTCGTAGACTAATGATTCTTAGATCATAACCTTTAAATACTGGTCATTTCCAAAATCATGTAAGAAAAATGGTCAGAGACATGACCTCTCCTGAGTCACAGAACTCCTCAGTGATGGGACTAGGACTCAAATGTTCAGTCAATAACCACAGAACCAGAGTCCCCCCTCTCTCTCGCCATCAGAGCCCTAATGCTGTGTCTCTAGAGGACTTGCCAATCAGCATTGAGGCTGATACTAAATACAGCTTATTATTTTTACCAACATTATCTTCTGAGGCCTATCTTCTGAGGCCTTCTGAGTCTAAAGGCCAAGGAAACACTCTTCTACCTGTTTACAGATTACTAAAAATGGCTTCTTAATAGAGTAGCTCCTTGGTCAAGAGGCGGATAAAGAACAACTGAAAAAGCTGCAGAGGTGGCTCGGCAGGGGAGAAAGCTCACTGGTCTATCAGAGGACCAGAGTTTAGATGTTAAGATTGACATGTGGAGCCAGGCAGGTGGTGGTGCACGCCTTTAATGCCAGCACTCACGAGGCAGAGGCAGACAGATCTCTGTGAATTCGAGGCTCGCCTGGTCTACAAAGTGAGTCCAGGACAGCCAAGGCTACACAGAGAAACCCTATCAAGAAAGAAAAAAAAAAAAAAAAGACTCACATCTGGAAGCTCACAAATGTGTATACTACTTCAAGGTATCTGGTGCTTCCTCCTGGCCTCTGTGGACACCTACACACATATCTGTATTTACACACACACACACACACACACACACACACACACACACACACACACGAAATCTTTGAAGAAACAAAATTAAACCAGTCCAACAGGAGACTGAGGCAAGAGGATTGTCATTTTTATGGCCAGCCTGAGTTATTAAAAAAAAAAAAAAAAAAAAAAGTGTCAGCCTATTCAGGAATACATAGCAAAACCCTGTCTCCAAAATAAAACTACCACCACAAGAATAAAACAAACAAACCCTAAAACGAAAAAAAAAAATGGGTAAATGGAGTAATAAAACGACGTGGGAGGTTTCCCCCCTACTACTGAGAAAGACAACTAACCCAAGCGCTTCTCCAAAAAGAGGCTACAATGACCAAAGAAAGAATAACAGCGCTTTGCAGTTCCCTTGTCACCACAGCAGTCATTTCTCTCAAATAGGAGCTGAAGGTAAGACTTCCATCTGCACCCAGGGATCCAGGAGCTCCACAGCTCAGTCCCACAGCCACGCTGTACACACATTAGTGATGCCAGCCTTGCTGGGAGACTTCCCATCAAAGCCTAAGAGAGCCCATCCCTGCCATTCGGAAGGCATTAGCTCAGCCCTCCCACACTTCCATTGTCTTTTTCATGACATCACAGAAACCCCATCTCTTGGGATTTCAAATTGCTTACCATCCTTGACTTTAATTCTCTATCCCTGTCTTACAATAGAAAAACTCTTCCAAGTAAACAGTCAGGAACATGGGACTGGACTTTAGCTGCACGTGTTACGAGAGTCTGAGTATTAGCATCAGCAACATCATCATCATCATCACAAACATCATCGCCACCATTTTTGTGCTTACTTTTGGCTTCAACCATTGTCAGCTATGTCAATGACATTATCAGTTGGGGTAGCTGTCCCGATTGTTGATGGTTTACAGGTAAGAAAATATGGCCCAGAAAGACTAGCCTAGTTCTTTCACTCAAGCAGATAAGAGTTTGATCACCCCAATGGATAAAATAGCCCATCCGAAGTGGCACGGTGCATCTATGCGCACTTAAGTGTGAGTGAGCGCTCCTCTGCTGTCAGAGCCTCTGAGGTGAGGGCTGTCCATTCCTATAGGTTGAAGAGACAGAATGTCACATTCAACACCCAAGAAGAGATCTCTCTCACACTGCAAAGGAGTGGGTAGTCTCAGATCTGGAACTAAGACCTGTCTGTCCCCTTAAACCCAAACTATTTTGGCTCTTCTATGGGAATCTGCCCAGGCCATGGTCTCCTTGTTCACAAACGCAGGTAATAACACTGCTCTCAAAACTGACTGCAATGAGGATCAAAGATGACTGCGGTCTGTGAAAGATCTCATAAGCCAGGTGGTGATAAGGGTTGCCTGTTTCATCTTGGCCCTATGCAAACCTGCTTCGAGGAACGAGTCGTCTTGGGGGAGTGCCATCTGCTGTCTGGCTTCATGTGCTGGCTGGACAACAGAGTCACTCACCTAATTTTTTTTTTGGGGGGGGGGCCTTGTAAAAGGTATGAGGTAATTTGTCTTTGTTAGTGAAAGATTTAGACATGAATTCACCCTGCGGGATAATTAGCCCCAGGCCTGTCTGTCCCAGAGGGGATCCCTTCATATCTTACCAAAACACAGGCAACCGGAGGCTGAGGGGCATGTCGTTTTTTGCCGAGTCCAGGCTAAGCTAGCAGAAAGGCTTTGAGTCAACAAGTCCTTACTCCTACCACCTCGGAAACCCTGCACTTCTCCTCAAAGCAAAACAAAAGAGCACCTTGTGCCAGCATTAAGGCTGAGTGAATGACAGAAACCCCAACTAATAACTCTGAAGAGCTGCTGGATTCTTGAGCTATGTTCTGCTGCTGAGTCCTTAGTTTCGGGGCGGGGGAGGGGAGCATGAAACAAAGGGGTGTACTTAGGAGAGCAGGGGGCACTTGTCACACCCATCCTTGTCTAGGGGATGTGCCTCTACTTGATTTTCAAAAGAGACTGAGCATAAAGGCTAGGGGGTTGCCAGCTTACCTGAAGAAAAAAAAAAAAAAAGACAGACAGAAGAGTCTGAGGGAGTCTGTACTTTCCTTTTCCTTTCCCAATCCTGTTTTATTCCTGACCACAGAGCAACCAAAGCTGTGAATGAGCATTTGCTGTCCCATCCCAATGGCTTAGATCAACTGACTACTTCTAAATGTCCTGGGGCCTGCTGAATGACCTCCATCCTTGGCTTTCCCAAAAAGCTAGTTGATATGTTAAGGTTTTTGTTTGGATTTTGTTTTCGTCTTTTGGTTTTTGAGACAGGGTTTCTCTGTGTATGTAGCCTTGGCTGTCCTGGGCTCACTTTGTAGACCAGGCTGGCCTTGAACTCACAGAGATCGCCTGCCTCTGCCCTCCTGAGTGCTGGGATTATAGGTGTGCGCCACCACTCCTGGCAAGTTTTTATTTTCTCTCTTGGCTTTTCAGTAGTAAAAAGTGGTTTGCCTAATGGTTGACGAGAAATGAGAGAGAGAAAAAATTCTCTGGGAGCCTGACTGACCGCGCTGGCAGGAGAGGCTCTGATGGCTTCTGCCTTGACATGCTCAAGTCCGTCTAGTGACCCTGGGACTCGCTCAGTTCATTGTTCACAATGAAGCCAAACCTGGTCTTTGCGGATGATCAGTTTGCAAGCAGGGTCTCTCTCCTTTACTTCGAAAGAAGCACTGCAGGGACCAGGATTCAGAGATGATGGGACCAGAAGCCCAGCGAGTACCGTAATCATGTGTTGAGCAAATTCATGGGGATGAAGAAAGTCTGGGTTTCCTCCCTGGAGGACCTCTGCAATGTATCCCAAGTACAGTCAAACCTCACTGCCTAAACCCTTGCTGGAAACATGTTCATGCTGGAGTCACATTCATCCCGGAAGGCCTGTCATGATCCAAGTGCATTGTGGGACAGAGTGGTGTAGGTGTAAGAGTGTTCTTTCCTGCCATGCTTTCTCCCACAACTTCTTCCCGGATTCTCTGACACTACATTTTGAGAACTTCTCTGAGTAGACCAGCCATGTTTTCTCACCTCCTCTTCCTCACAGATCCTCTCCTTCATTCTCCCAATCCTCTTAGTCCCTCAAAACTTCACTTGTTGCTGGGCGGTGGTGGCGCACGCCTTTAATCCCAGCACTCAAGAGGCAGAGGCAGGCGGATCTCTGTGAGTTCGAGGCCAGCCTGGTCTACAAACTGAGTCCAGAACAGGCAAGGCTACTCACACACAGAAACCCTGTCTCCAACACCCTCCCCCAAACAAATATAAAAAAAAAAAATCGCGGGATTTGACTTTCTCATGTACTCTGGTGTCTCACATTTGACTATGTCCCCTGGCGGGGGAGACCTAGTGGCACTCAGAGGAAGGACAGCAGGTCACCGAGAAGAGACTTGATACCCTATGAGCATATACAGAAGGAGGTAATCCCTCTGAGGAACAGTCATAGGGGAGGGGAATAAGGGGAAAATGGGAGGGAGGGGAGAATGGGAGGATACAAGGGATGGGATAACCATAGAGATGTAACAAGAATAAACTAATAAAAATTAAAATTAAAAAAAAAATTCACTTCTTGCAGCCACTTTGAATTGACTATAATGCAGGGGAGGGGGCAGGTGGGGAGTGTTTGCTTGTTTTTTCCAGAAGGAAAAAAAAAAAAGGAAGGAAGGGGGGCTGGTTTTAAGGAGATGGCCACAAGATTTTACAGCACCAATCATTGAAAGTTGGAGTGTATTTCACCATTGCTCAGACCTGGGCAGGATCAGACTGTCCTTGAATGACGGAAACTGTTTAATCGAACAGATGGACTGTTCACTCTACAACCAGGCTCCTCAAACGTCTTTAAACACAATCCTTTGCCCCCTTGAAAATGCTGGAGTGAGAACACAGTGTAAACAATTCCTGTCTGTGCCATTTTAAGGCTGAGGACCCAGGTAGCAAATAAACACGGTACCAAAGGATTCCAGCACCAGCTCCCAGAAGCTTGAGGCCACCTGGACCACCTGCACACGTGATGGCAACTTCACAGGTGATACCAGACAGATCAAGAGAAACACCTGGCTGAGCCGGTTCCAGGCTGGAAATCTTGGGCTAACCTGTGGCAACACTATCTCTTGTCAGGTAGCGACAGACAGTTTCCCTGGATGAGCTGGAAAGTTTACAAATATACAGCCCTTCACAGGTACTTTTGCTCTTGAGAAGGCAGATGGTTCCCACGAGAAAGTCCTCTTCCTCCTATGCCCTTATCCTACTAATTCCTACTGACTACGGTTAAAATTGCAGGCAGCCATTGGAGTGGATAAGGCTCCTATGATGTCCTCACCAGACCAAACCAATGTAGACTTTAATGACAGTAGCTAAGCCCTGGCTAATTGCAGGCTGCTCTGAAGCCACCTACCTAATTAAACTGGTCCCAGTTTGAGTCTCCATGCCCAGCTCCCGCTTTAGATAAACACCGCCAGACCATGCTTCAGTGGGAATTCGCAGAGCTTTCTCTTAGTTCCAGGAGCTGCATGCTTCATGAATTACTTTGTTTTGTTTTGCTCAAATAAACTCACCTAAATTTAATTGGTCTGAGGAATTTTCCCTTCTTAACACTATTCAGGTCTCAAATTGGACATCGCTCCTCTGGGAATTGTTCCTGCTCCCTCCCTCAGCCACCCACCCACTCCTCACCCCTGTGAAAGTACTTTGTCATGACCTCCTCTGAGTTTTGTTCCTTGCTCTGGGTTTTTAAAAATTATTATCGTTACATTTATTTATGTATTTTCTCTGTGTCTGTCTTTCTCTGTCTTTGTGTATGTGTCTGTCTCTCTGTCTGTCTGTCTGTGCAGTAAACTACAGTGAGCATGTGACAGCCAGAGGACAGTTTGCAAGTGTCTGTTCTCTCTTCCCATGGTGTGGATCTTGGGGATCCAGATCAGGGAATCAGGCTTAGCCACAGTTCTTTTACCTTCTGAGCCATCTCACCTGTCCTCTTTCCTATGTAATTTGCCACGAGTCTCCCCCCTGAGGCTCTACTATCAGTTTCCCTCACCAGACTGAGGTCTTGATAAAGCAAGGCCAGTACCTATCTTGACCATTGCTGTTTTCCAAACATCGAGCTAAGCAATGGCCACATGGGGAAGAGTCCCTGTTACAACATCATCAGTATATCAAGGCTGTCCATCAGCCCTCTCGCTCTCATCAGGGCGCCAATAGTGATGATGGGTTCCTGCTACAAATGTAAGGTCCTCAACCTTCCTAATGCTTTGACCCCTTAATACGGTTCCTCATGTTGTGATGACCCCCTAACCATAAAATTATTTTTTTACATAAACATGTATAATATCACACCCACATAATAAACTACATGAAATTATTTTTGATGCTAGTTCATAGCTGTAATCTTGCTACTGTTAGGAATCCTAATGTAAATCCTGATATGCGACCCCCAAAAGGGTTATGACCCATAGGTTGGGAATCCTGAAATAAGGGCTCTGCTCTGCCTCTGTGTCCACTTTCTGTCCGTAGGTCAGTATCTGATCAAACCCTCCCCTGAGTGTTAGACTACAGGTTCAAGGTTCTCCCCATCACCTCTCCCCACCCTACACTGTAGGGAACGGCTCCAGTCTTACACTCCTTCTGCTCAGAGGCCTGCCGCAGTCTCAGCCAACCAGCCTGTCGCTCTTCTGACACTTTCCACTTGCCAAACCAGATTTCCAAAGAGCTGCAACTGAAGCTTAGCGCCGACAGTGGTCTGACCACGACAGGGTAGAAACAACGGATGCATGTGCAGCTTAGAACCTGATGCCTTTCTCAACGTTACTGAGAACTCACACCAATTTCCTAGGCAACCTCACTTTGCGGATTTACACAGGCCTTGTTGCCAGCAACAGCCTGCAGGAGGAAGAGACTCAACTGGCATCTCACTTCAACCTGAGGCTGTGCTAACATTAGGAGCAACCAGCATGGGCATTTTATTTAGCTTTGTTTTAAAATGTATATAATTGGGCCTTTTGTATATATATATATATATATATATATATATATATATATATATATATATATATATA
>OU015753.1:14295044-14334503 GCA_907169655.1 Acomys percivali
ATATATATATATATATATATATATATATATATATATATATATATATACTTTTTTAAACTGTACTGTGCAAGGCTCCTGAGAGTTTGTTTCATCAAGCCAGAATTCCACATTTCATTGGACTAGAATTGCCTTTAGCATAAACAATTTTGTTCAGCATGTGGGAAAGGTTTTTGACTCAATGGCATTCTATTTAGTAAATGAAAACAAATTACAAGTGACACTAAATGTCTTTCAGATAAGTGAATATTCTCTCATGTTGAAAGGGAAGCTGGAGTTATGGGACAAATATGGGCTTGGGTACCACACAAATTGAAAATTAAATTTGTTGATGCTGGGGATCCAACCCAGGACCTCACACCTTCTATGCAGACATACAAAACTCCCAGCTCTGGAACCAAATACTTTTTTCTATTCTGTATACAGTTTTATTTTGAAAACAAATAAAGTGCTTAAGAGATGATATCAGCCAGGCGTGGTGGTGCACACCTGTAATCCCAGCACTCGGGAGGCAGAGGCAGGAGGATCGCTGTGAATCCAAGGCCAGCCTGGTCTACAAAGTGACTCCAGAACAGCCAAGGCTACACAGAGAGACCTTGTCTCAAAAAAAAAAAAAAAAAAAAAGAGATGATATCAAGGCACTGTGTAAGGACATAAAGTTTTATCACTTATGCTGTCAATGTATACATCTACATTGACAGGGATTGACACAACCTCACTTGAGACACTATCAGGGGCCACAGTGGCAGGTTCAGAGAAGCCCGGGATTTGGTCCCAGTTCCTGACTGTTTCTCGGTTCCTGTGAGAGACAACTCTCTTTCCTGTGAGAGACTTTTTCCTCTCAGTACTCATGGTTTCTAATAAACTCTGCTATTTTAACAGGATTTGAGGGCCAGGGAGGCGTCTCAGTTGGTAAAGGGTGTGTACTGTTCCTGCGGGGGGGACCCAAGTTTGGCTCCCAGTTTCAGGTGGCTAATGTCCTTCACAGGCACCTGTACTTACTAACATGCCCAAGCACAGACATAGGCACCCAGTGAAAAATAAATGTTAGACAGAAACAAGTATATAATGCCGAAAGCTTTCTCTGTAGGACTGCTGCAATGCAAAAGAAAAAGTAAAAATATGGGTCTATCTCTCTTCTCTGTCTCTCCCCTACCTCTGCTTTTCTCCTTCTCTGCCCCTCTCCATCTCTGTCTGTCTTTCTGTGATCTGTCTGCCCCTGTCTCTTTGTCAATGTCTCTGTCTATCTCTGCAACTTTGTAGCACGCACATGTGCATCAGTCACACTGGTGTAGAAAGCCACAAACACAAGGATGTTCCTACAAGGAACCTCTAAGCCAGCTCCTCCAGGCCACACTGTGCGCGGCCTTGGTGCTGGTGCCCTCTGCTGGTCTCTAAGCATCTGGAGGTATTTAGAGGGAACTGGTGTGTCTCTTGGGTAGATGCTGCCATCTCCTGGGCACAGTATCACTTAGCAGTTCTCTATGGTGTTTAATGTTGAAGACTAGAAGCCTATGGGACCCAAAGCTCCAAAGCAGCCTGAAAGGTATGAAAGCTTAAAGGTCAAGGAAAATGGCCACTAGGAGAGCTTCTAATGGCCTCAATGCACCTTCCTGGGGCTCTTTCCTCGGAGTTGAATACTCCTCATTGGAGGGTGCTTAGAACATGAGTCACAAAGTCCCTCCCCAAGGTTCTGGAAGCAGTAATAGCTGCAGGGGGTCAGGGAGACTCCACTTGAGGGCTCTCTGCAAGCTGTGCTGCTCCATGCTAGGGAAGGCTTTTCAATGACGGATGCTGCTGCCTTAAGTCACACCTGCTGTTCTAAGTGACCCCAGCAAATGAACTAGTTTACTGGGCTGGATTTGGGTGGAACCTTTGGTGTACCGTCAGTGTCCTATCCTGGGTGAGGAGATGCTTGTCTTATCTCCCAGGGACAGTCACACAACAGTGCCACCCACCTACTGAGCTATCCTCCACTCATAGTTAGTTTCCTGATCTTTGAAACAGTTCTTTGAGGAATATGAGGTTCTGAGGGATCAGTGGCATGGATGGTATTGTCATTGTAGACAGGGCAAGAGAGCAATTTTACCAAAAACTAATTTGTACTACATGTTATTTACACATTAAAACATACATATATATTCATATATGTGATACAATAATTAAAGAAGAAAAGATCATGAATTTAGGAGGGGGTAGGGCAGACAGATATTGCAGGGGTATGAGATAGGAGAGGGAAGGGGGAAATCATATAATTATATTTATACTTTAAATTTTTAAATGGAGGAAAGAAAAGGCAAATGCACATGTATTTTAGAGTAAAATGTAATGTCAGTTAGGGTTACTATTGGTAGGATAAAACACCATGCCCCAAAGCAACTTGGGTAGGAAAGGGTTTATCTCATTTTACAACTCTCAGGGCACACTCCTTCACCAAAAGAAGTCAAAGCAAGTACTCAAGGCAGGAACCGGGAGGCAGGAACTGATACAGAAGCCATGCAGGGAATGCTGCTTATTGGCTTGCTGGCTTGCTCATTATTGCTTGCTCAACTTGCTTTCTTACGCAACTCAAAGCCACCTACCCAGGTGTGGCACCACCAATTGTAATCAAGAAATTGCTCCACAGGCTTGAGCAGGCGCCAACCTGGTAGGTGCATTTTCTCAACTGAAAGGGTTTGGTTTTTTTTTTTTTCCCCTGTGAAGAAATGACTGGGGTTCACAGTTACACTTATCAAGATTTCAATGGCATCCAATGCATACAGGTATCCAAACGTCACATGACTTTCCATCATATGTGTCAATTTAGAAATTGTAAGAGGCCAGGTATGAAAGCATATACCTGAAATCTCAGCACTCCAGAGGCAGAAGTAGGCTGGGGTTGCTGTAATTTTAAGGCCAGCGAGGGCTACATAAGACACACCAAGCCAGCTGGGGCTATGTAGCAAGCCTTTGTCTCAAAGAAAAAACAAAATAAGATATCCAGAGTACCTTATCCAAAGTAAGCATGGATAGAAAATAAATTCTGCCTTGGGAGATTTGCAGGTGGGCAGGCAGGGAGCCAGACCAACGAGAGGTGGTGGTAAGAGGCTACTCTAGAAAGCCACGCTTGCATCAGAGTAGCAGGGAGGGCCCGGCGGGTCTAGAATAAGGATTTGGAGCTTAAAACTGTAGACTATAGGAAACCACCAATGTAATAAAGTAGTGTAAGTTAGTTACTTCTGACCACAGTGTGGTTGATGACTGGGCATTTGATGAGACCGGAGACAGAGTGAGAAATTAGATTCTTAGAGTAGCCAGGCAAGTGACCATGACAGTCAGGGAAGATGGTGGCGCTAAGAAGAAGACAATAAAGCAGGTGTGAGACGCACACTCGGCAGGTAGCAGCGGGTGATCACTTAAATAAACTGTAAATTTCACTTAAATTTTAAATACTTGTCCTTGCAACGTGAAGCCAGAGAACTGTGCAAAAAGACAGGAGACCTGTGTGACCTCTTGAAAGGCGTCGCTTCCAGGAATCCATCTAACACAGCCAAGCAGGAAGGCCGCCAGGAGGCCAGTCACTGTGAGACCTTCTGAAAAAGAGCCCTTGGTATTTTGAAAGTCAGTCATATCACAAAGCCAAAGAGTCATGCAGCCACTTTGAAAAGTGAAATGGGTGCTGTGGGGTTTCCTAGCCATGCTCCATCTCCTCGACAGTTTTACAGTATAAAAGCTCTAGCCGATTCTGATAACTGTTTCTCAATTTCACTCTGCTCCAAAGCAACCATTCAAGGGCACAGGGGTTTAGAAACAATTAAAACGGGGCAAAGATCATCCTTCTGCAGCAGGCTTCCCATGGGATAATACAGAGTGCATAGCTTTTGTACCCAAGTAGGCCTACCTGGGCTTCTCTGTTCTGTCACTGCCTTTGGATAAAAGGTACAATCTCTTGGGAATTCAGTTTTCTTGTTTTTTTGTTTTGTTTTGTTTTTGTTTTTAAAGTGGAAGAGGAGGATTTGTTGGTACTGTAACAGGCGGTATCAAGATTAACATAAAAGCTGGTTGCCAGACGGAGACTGGAGTTCCCCTCCCCCAACTATGGGCTACATGTTACAAAGCAGAGCATGCCCAGAACAGCCTACTGCCTTATCATGCCCTGTAACCAGCTGTGTTCTATTTATACCATCCAGAACCCCACCAACACTTAGGGTGAGCTTCCTACCTTAATTAACCTAGATAATCCTCCACAGATCTGCCTGGAACCTTGTTTCCATGACAATATTAAAATCTGACAAGTTCACAATCAGGATTACAAATCAGAATGATCTGGGGATCAACACACACTCACTTTTACCCAGCAGACCTTCACCTCAACATCCCAACCATTGCAGACGTCTGCTACTCACTTGTCCAGCCGCTGCCTCCACAGTTACCTCTGGTAGAGGAGCTTGTCTTATCCAACATGGCTGCAGATGCTTATGGAGTGGGTTTCAGAACAGTTCTTCACTGGCCCATGGCCTAACATCTAATATGTTGTTCCTCCCACAGGAAAGGTGCTGCTACGAACAGCTCAGCATGGATTTAGCCTTTCAATCCTCCTGCCTCAGCTTCCATGTGCCGCCATACCTGGTCTCTTGAGTTCCCCATTTGAATAAGACGGCCCTGACTCAGATCAGGAACGTCTGGCTCCAAGGGCAGCCTTTTGGAACTCTTACCACGAGAATCCACATGAACAGGAAAGGCCAGCTCTTTTCTGCAGCTGTTCAGTTCTCAGATGTGGGCATTAGAGCGACGAGGTGGGCTCGTGAAACTCAGATCGCTGTGCCCACCTGGAGCATTCCTCTCAGTGGGTCTGGGATGGGAGCCAGCTTCCTGAGTTCCTAGCCAGTTCCCAGGTGCTGCTAATGCAGGCAGCCCAGATATCATTTTTCCTGGAACTTGACCTCAATCAGCACAGCTCCTTACTTCTGGGTAAGTGCTCTGCAAGGCCAAGGGCACATCATTTACCGGAAAGAAAAAAAAAATTCAGTAAATCCAGTCATAGCTAGGTTAGCATCCCAAAGGGACAAAATCGTATCTTTCAAAGGTGATGCGGCCATCCCTATTCTCACGGGGCTGCTGTTGACTTCGGCACGCAGCCCCAATATGAAAATTAGAGGTTTGTAGAACATACCCATAAACACAACTATGCTTCGGATGGCTGGTACTTTGTTCATACTTTCTATGGATGGATAACTACAGTTTGTTTGGTTTGGGGGGGGCAGTTTCTCTGTAGATTGAATATTAACTCCATCCCTTCCTAGGCATGGGGACTGGTCACAGATGTTTAAAGATATTTCTTTACTGTGGTGTAAGGCCTATCGAGTTCCAAAGAGGTTACAAGTACTGCTGGGAGGTTTGAAGGCAGGTGGAGAACAGAAATGGAGAATCTATTAGTTGTACTAGTGTAAGGATCATGGTCCTGGCTTTTACCCCTTCTGCTTTCTCGGGAGGCTTTGGGGTGGATAATTCAAAGAATACACAGAAGAGCAGGGAGTTTAGTCACATGACTCCCGTGTCAATCATTCGGTGTTGTGTCACTATGGGCACCAGCTGTGAGCATTCTGGGTTTCAGATCAGTGCGGTGAAGAGCAAGAGGGCTTCTAATCACCAATGCAGGAGAGGGGGAAATGTCAGTGAGGTCAGCTGGGCTTCAAACAACCTTGGTCAGGCCTAAAATTGAGGACCTAAAAATGGTGAGCACATACACTTCTCTGTCTCCTTATGCATAGAAAGCGGGAGGGTGCTAGAAAGAAGCAACTTGTTCACAGTTGTAAGGATAAATAGCAATTGGAAACAATGGGCCTAACCCTCCCGTACCCTGCTTTTATATCATCTACAGAGTCCTCTATCCAACTTGTACTTTCCTTTAACTGGAGATCTGCGCCCCACCCCTCCCCTATCCCCAGCACTGGAGTTCCAGCTGGCTAGAGCTGCCTCTGTGTTTGTATATAAATGTGTTCCAAAGTAAAGAGCCATTGGTCACCTTTATGAGTCAGGAAGATCTTTGTCAAGGGCCTTGTGGCCTCATCCCTGTGGTGGAGAAGGAGGAACTTCAGGCAGGTGCCTTCCTCCAGAACTGCTGGTTGTGACTTTCACTTGTGTAAAGCAAATCGATAGAGCCAATCGCCTTAATTTGTATCAACTGCGTGTGTGACAAAGTGAACAGAGCACTTACTTGAAGACCACTTGTTGCTTACAGCCTGGATCTGCTTGGTCACCAAAGGGTGGCGTTTCTGTCTTTGTGATCTCTTTAGCAGGCTGTGGCCCCACACACTGACTGAAAGATTACGTAAAGAGAAAGCTGTCTTCTTGGCTACATTTTGTGGGGAAGTCTCCTGGGTTGGCAGAGGGTTTTGTTTTCAGTTTCCCTCGGCAAGGAGAGTTTTGTTTTTGGTTTCCTTGGCAAGGAAGGTCCCACAGAACTGAGTCACAAAGGAAGTGCCCAGTTGCTGGTGAGATGCTTCCCTGCTGACACCCTCACTGTCTAATACTAAGCTCTTTTCCTGCCTGTTGAGTCTCTAAGCTCTGCAATGGCAGAACCAGTGAGACTTCTCACCAACTAGCAAAGCACCACGTGTCTGGCGGGGAGTCAAAGCAGGTTGCACTGCTAGAGTTGGGACAATGAAATGACCCTGCTATGGTCTGAGAGCCCTCCGAGTTTGTATAAGCTGAAATGTATCTCTATTGGGACTGGAGATATGGATAGCTCAGGGGTGGCATGCTTACCTGGCACACAGGAAACCGTAGATTCCATCCCCACCACGGTCAAGTCAACAAGCTTCGTTTAACTGTTGTATGAAATTTAAGCACCATTATGAAGGAAAAAGAGGATGAACAGAGTCCAGGCCTTTGGGAAAGATTCGCTAAGATTGTTAGGCAGGGCAACCATGCTCGAACCCCCATGCTTTATAAGAACAGGAAAAGACAGGAAGTGATACACCGGATGCTTTGTGTCTCTGGTTGTGTCAAGTCCTGTCACCTCGGGACTTTGCCAGCAAGAAAGCCATCAGCAGAGATGGCCTCTCTCAACCTTGTACATCCAGGACCATGAGCCAAAATAAACCTCGGTCTTTATAAAGTTCTCCTTTTTCAATAGAAACAAAGTGAATTGTTACAGTTACTACTGAGATGGAGGAGGAAGTGAGGGGGATGACTTGGGCTGGAGAGCAGGAGGTGCTCAGGAAGACCCAACAAGAATCCTCGCTCTCTTGTGCATTCAGTTTAATTCACAGGCCACTCGTTGTATAGGGAGACTGGGGTATTGGCTAAGTGACACGAGGGTCTTCATAATAGTGATGGCCACCACCTACACCATCCTCGTAATAGGCCGAGAACTGCCATAAGAGCTCTCTATGTGTCATCTGTCTAGCTCAGTGGTCCTCGACCTTCCTAACTTTGTGACCCTTGAATACAGTTCCTCTTGTTGTGGTGACCCTCCAACCATAAAATTACTTTCACTGTTACTTCCTAATTTTGCTACTGTTACGAATCGTGCTATAAATATCCAATATGCAGGATATCTGATATGTGATCCCCCAAAGCGGTCTCGAGCCACAAGTTGAGAACCGCTGGTCTAGGTCTTCCACACAATAGCTGTATTTTGTAAGTGAGGAAATTTAGACTGGGGGAAGTAATTTGCTCAGAGCCAGAGAGCCTGTGCACAGAAGAGCTGAAGAGCTGGGGTTGTAGCAGAGACAGTCCAGCCTCGAATTTTTTTCCCTAAAGTGCCCAGTCTCTGAAGAGAGGTACGTTATTCCCTATGGTGGCTTGAATGAGAATCCCCACCCACATACCACGTGCTCATGTATTTGAACACTTGGTCCCTAGTTAGTGGCACTGTTTGTGTAGGTTATGGGACTTCTAGGTACAACGTAAGACTCTGGTTGGCTTTGAGAGCTTATGGCCTGGGCCACACTTCCTTCCGGTTCTTTCTTTGCTTCCTGCATGCGAGCGGAAATGTGATCTCTCAGCTTCCTGCTCAAGCCACACGCTGCCACTGTGTCCCTGGCATTGTGGATTCCAGCCCTCTGGGATGGTAAGCCCAAATAATCAGCTTCTTCTGTAGGTTGCCTTCGTCATGATATCTGATCACAGCAACAAAACGTAATCTATCCCTGCCCACTTCTGAGGAAGGTCACTCTCCCAGCCTCAACCTGCCCAGTAGCTACTCAGGTTGTGTGCTTAGCACTTCCCGGACTGTCTCCTCTGACGCCTCCCTCCCCTGTTTCTCACAGCTGGATTCTTTCTACCTCAGTTCTAATATATATTGACAGCCCTGTGGTGACTGCAGAAGCTGCCAAGAGTCCCTGTGCCAAGGTCACTCCAGAGACCTTGCTCTGAGAAAATATTGGGTTGGAGATCTGGATGGCAAGGGAAGGCCTCTGTGGGACACGGGCCCAGCCTCAAGAGTTAGCACAGGCGAGAACAACAGGTATGAGATGTCAAGGACCTTGCAGGAGAACACTAATAGCTGGGGAGGTAGAACTTCTCTGGACCACAGGAGTGCTGCCTGGGTTTCTATTGATGGATAGATGCTTCTGCACCCCTGGGTGTAGCCCGGGGAATGGGGTGAGCCCTCACCACCTGACACCTGCTCACTGGACTGCTCAGGAACGTTTACTGAGTATCTGGCATACACTCATGATTTGGCTTCTGAGTGGAGTCCAGCTGATGCTCCACCCACAGCTGCCCTGGACACGTGCCCACCTCATGGCTGGGGCCTCTTACGTCCAGCCACTTCATATGCACAGACTCTTGGAGTCCATCTTTATTTCTTGGTAGTACTGGAAGGAATGTGAGCACTGGTGGGTCCTCTCGGCCTAGCAGGGCATTCCTGTCTCTGCCAGCTTTCCCAATGGCTCCAAATGATGCTGTTCCTCTTGGCCAGCCTATGGGTAGCAGGAGCAGGCTGCAGGGGCCAGGAGCTCAGACACTTTCACTCAGACACTTTCACTCAGACATCTTCTTGTCTGTACCTGCTGGCTCCTGGTGGTTCCCTCAGTATGTCCCAGTACTGGAGATGTCAGACCCCTGGAATCCCCTTTCTCAGGGGACCTCTGAGTTCCCCCAACCCTCAACACACACTCATTTTTCTCTAGTCTCTGCTTATGTTCACCCCATGCCTACCTCTCCTCTATCTGGGCTTCTGGGATGCTCTAGGCCTGCCCTCCGAAAGTCTCCAGCTCTGCTTCCAGCCTATGAGAAAAGCAGAGTAAAGAGAGTGAGCGGTGGCCCAGGGCACCAGGGAGGAGTCAAGACAGAGGCTTGTAGATCGGAGATTCAGGCTCAGGGACATAGCCCTCCTCTCACCCACAGTTCTCTGGGGGTGCTATGGGCCTCCTTGGCCTTGTGTAGTCGCTGCTCTACCTCCTTCAGCCTGGCACACAGCAGAGTCCCTGTAGGCAGTGGTGGTGGGGCATCAAGATGGGTCCCAGAAGCCACATGGCCCACTGCCCACCATAGCCTGAGCCTCACTCTGCACCAGCAGCTCTTCTTTGCTGTGCTCCGTGGTGCTGATCTCCTGGGTCGGTTGCTGCTGCAGGACCTGTGAGGATGGAGGCCCGTCTCTCTGTTCCTGTGTCCTGACTGTACCTCCAGCCTACCCCATTTTACACTTTTGACCAAGTTCTTCCCTACACTAGATCATTCAGTATTTTTTAACCCTGTACTTTCTTCTCTGGTTACAAACTACTTCACCCACTGCTTCCCATGACCCCTTGTATTACCAAGAATCCATTTCTTGCAACTTTCTCAACCTCCACTCTTATTTGCTGTTCTTCAAATGTTCTAGGAGATCAGCCTCTCTCATGGATGCATGCACACTAACCCGCACAGCTTTTTCACTCATGTGTTCAACATACGTGGTCAGGTGCCAACAGGTTAGAGACGGGACCCCAGGGCTACAGCATCTATCTACTTTGCTTTTCTTGCCTGGACTCTGGACATGCATGTTCCTGACTCTAAGAAGCCTGAGGAAGAAAGGGCCCTTTGCTGTACTACTGCCCCTCGCTGTTTGGAATGCCACCGGAATGCTCCCTTCTGCAGCTGAATGAAGGTATTCTCAAGGTCCCCACAGGCCTCTTTGAGGCAAACACAGAATCCACAGAAGTTATAACAACAGCCAGCAAAGGATGCTAGCTGTGAAAGTGAGGGGTGACAAAAAAAGTGCCTAGCTGTAAGGCCTAAGGTGACAAAGTTTATGCCAGAGCACTGGGCCTGAGCAGGGGTGGAGACTGACCAATCACAGACCCTAAGGCCCTGGGAGGAGTGGAGGTTGGATGGGATGTCATAGCTTACACGGAAACTCCCAGAGGTCCTTGTGCTGACTTGTCAGATCTTCCAGCCGCTCCGCCAGTTGTTCAGCATCCAACCTGTGGAGACATCCAGGGATGAAGTTGTAGCCGGGACCCACACTCAGCACAGTCAGGTCTGGGGTACTTCATGCTCAGCTCTTCAGGTCCTGCCCAGGGCTCCCTCATGGGTCTGTAAAAGCCTCTCCTCTCCATCACCTCTTCTTCAGGCACGCCCCACTCTCACCCTACTTAGTTGCCCACCCGACCCCAAGCTTAGGAATAACCCCAGCTTCCTTGGTCTGAATCCTGACAGCTGCACTGTATACTTCCTGGGAGGGGACAGATCATTCGCAGCCAGACTGCCTGAGTCCCAAGACTGCTTCTCTCTCTTTTCTTTTGTTCCATGTGTTCCATGGATCCCTCCCGGGGAACACAGCCTTGTCCATCTTGTTGCCCCTCCAAACGTACTTTCCTAAGAAAACTGTATGTATAAGGGCACAGTTGGGCAAACTGTTTTAACTTATTCTCTCTCCACCACTTAATGGTCAGGGAACTATCTATCCTGTCTTGATGCTCTATTTTATAGAAGCAAAAGGAGAACCGCATGTGCATGGCTCATTAGGCTAGTTCCCACTCCTAATTCCTCTAGCTGAGGGACTTTGACAGAAAGAGGTCAGACAGTTAGGGGCCCCACATCCTTTTGGACCTGAGAGGGCACTCACAGGACTTAGGTGCATCTTCTATATGAGCAGGTTAGGGGAGAGCTGAGTGAAGCCACACAACTCAGCTTTCAGTGAGACTCCCATGGCTGCTCAGGAGGGTGGGCTCTGGAAGCAGTGGGAAGAGTGAGGAAGAACAGCAAATACCTTGCTTTTCGGACAGGACTTCTTTTAGGTGCACTTCCTCTTCATTCACTGGAGAACAAGGCGGCACTTTCCGGCCCCAGAGGCTACATCCCTTCTCCCCACTGCAGTGTCATTCAGTAGACAATGTCACACAGAAGACAGGGAAGTACGCCTGTAACCATCTCCCACAGGGGCCACCCTGTTCCTTTCCGCCCTACCCCCCACACATCCATGTCCTCTGTAAGTGCCAACAGAGTCACGGGAGTAACTACCCCCAAAGAAAGTACAAGTTCATGGTGGAAGGAAGAACGAACTATTAAAGAGACAAATACCTCAGCTAGAAATAGAGGCCCCAAGAGAAGGAACTAAGCAGAGAGGGTGGATGAGGGGCGGGTAGGATTCTGTTTTTAGATGAGATCATCAAGAAGCGCCTGTCGGGGCTATCTGAGCTGAGAACTGCAGGATGACCTTACAGAGTGGGCAATCGTAATCGTATAGGCTAAGAAAAGGGCCGCGGGTGAGGGCACAGCCTGGGCAGAGCTTCCCGAGTCTGGAAATGCCAGCGGCAGCTGGAGGATCCCTGGGTCCCTCTTTTAGCCCCACTCACAGGAATCTAGTTCCTGATGGATGGCATCCCGGAGTGCTTGAGTCTCTCCCAGTTCCTCACTGGATCTTCTTCTTTGCTGGACCAAAGAAGGGAAGAAGGCATTGTGTGCGTGCAGCCTCACTGTTTTTCTGCAGCTTGTGGCATGGCTCACTCTTTGTCAGACGGCCCTGGGTGGCAAGCACTCAGAGTCCACGGTCCTTCCTGCTGGTCTCAACTGGCCAGCCTAGGTTCCCAAATGTACCTTGTTCCAGCTCATTAATCCAATGAATCAGGTCCTCAGTTTGGGGCTCCAGGCTTCCCTCTGAACAAAGAAGGCAGACTGAGCCAGAAAAGACAGGTGCTTGGCTGTCCGAGGCAGGAGGAGGAGGAGGACTGCAGTCCGCGGCTGGGTTTCTACTGCTAGCCATCCACAGGCTGTTATGGAGCAACTGCCTTGTGTTGGGACCTGTAACAGGTCCTTGTAGGGCTTGCATTCTGGGTAGGAGAGATGGCTGTGACTTAATCTGGTGACAGCAGCAGTTACAAAGACAACACAAGGTGGGACACTAAACAACAGGTGGGTACTGGTGCTTCTAGAGATATGGAAAGACCGCAAATTAACAAACCGCAAAGGAACAGACCCTGTACACTGTGGGGAGGGGTGGGTAGAGTGGGAGCCATTCCAGGTGGAGGGGACTAGTATGGATTTCTTGCAGCGGGATTGGGTAAGGCCCACGTGCGAAGTCATAGAGAATGGGTAAGCTAGTGGGGGCAGAGGAACAGAGGAAGCAGGAAGAGAGGTCCTACAGCACCACAATGGGGGCTTGCAGCTGTGTGGTGGGAGCTGGTGGAGCCCTCCCACAGACCCCGCTCTGTCAAAAGAGGGGAGAACTGACCATTGTTTTCGCCTTCCTGGTCTCTAGGTGTCACAAAGGCAGCAGGGCTTTCCAGTGACAGGTGCCACCTTGCAAGTTATTAGCATCTTTTTAGAGTCACTTCTGACCTTATGGCCCATTTTATAGCTCTCCCGGGAGAAGCTTTCCTCCTGCCTTATGCTCTGGATCAAAGGCTAGCCACAGGCAGCGACCGGGATAGAGAGCTCCTTCTCATTTGCCAGGTCTCACTGCCAACACCTAAAGCAATCTGGGGTTCATAAACCTAGGCCTGGACTTTTCAAGATGACAGACTCTCTTTCTAGACACTTCTTGAAGAATGTCCTCCAAGGTGCTGATGGAATTTGGCAGAAATCCCTGTGGTCCAGGGACTTTCTTTCACTGGAGATGGTCAGGGTAGGTCACTAGACATTTGCAGTCCTGTAGTTTCTAAGCAAAATTTTAGTCCAGGCAATGGCTTCAGTGAACTGTGTGAGCTAGAGGGAGAGACAGGCGACAGGAGGTTCCGTTTCGTTTGAAGCAAATCAGCGGACACAACAACTGAAGCTGAGAATGGGCTGGTGGGGCAGGAAGTCTTACTTCAAACCCAGCATGTGTTCCAGCCCTTAACTGGGCCTCAGTGCAAGATGGATCCCAGGTTCCTTCTCAAAAAAAAAAAAAAAAAAAAAAAAAATGCTAAGTGAGAAATATTCTGTCTCGTCATTTGCCATTTGTGGAGATTAAAAGGTCAAGGAATATACATTCTCAAATGCTGATTGTTTTAAAAAGAATCTCTGTAAAATACTTGATCATCTGAAAACTGTTTCTGTGGGGAAGTAGCTCAGTGGTCCTGGGATTCAAGCTGCAGCACTAATAGATAGACAGACAGACAGACAGACAATACTGCTGCTTGTTTGCGGATCGTGAAACTGAATAAACAGATACATGATAGGTTAATGAATGGCTGAAAAAAAAGGTGGACTGGTGAAGAGAGAGAGAGAGAGAGAGAGAGAGAGAGAGAGAGAGAGAGAATGTTCCCCCATAAGTGGGGACTTCATTTTTGGCTCAGGGAATTGAATAAGAACAAGGATGATTTTCTTCAGAGTTGTGAATTGAAGGTTTTAGGTTCTAACCCTGTTGGTCTTACTTAAAATTTGAGACCTAGACAAAGGATTCCTGACCTTTCTGTAGCTTTTTCACTATCTCCAGCAAGTCTTCAGTCTAATCCAGAGATGTGGCCTGCCCTGTAGAGATGAAAACCAGAATTATAGGACACAGTAGGAGTAAGGGTAAAACTGGGAAAGACACAGACCCAGATAGAAAAGCAGTCAGAATTCTGTAGACACTTCTGGGCTAGGGCTGGGCTGACGCTCTAGTGTCTAGCCATGGCAGGATGCCTAGGGGACCTGGTCTCTATTTCTAAGGACCATGGTATATCCTGGATGAGTCAGCTTCTCCACAAGAGGAAAAAAGGCACACTCTCGAACTCCCCTAAGTCAAACTCCATAAGAAAACAAAATGTAAGAAAATAAATAAGTAAAAAATAAAAAAAGTAAAGAATATGTATTCTTGACTCTGCTGCTATTGAAAGTCGCCATGAAGTTCTAATAAAAGCAACAGGGAAGACAGATTTCATATGGCCTTATTTAAAATAATTATGTCTGTAATTTGTAAATTATAATGAATTGATGGGTCTAGTCATGGCTACTCATGCTAATACATATTTATTTAACATGTGTGTTCTCTTGAACATATATGTAAGTATGTTTATGTGGAGTGCATTTGTTTATCTGGGTAAATGCATAAGGCAGAAGTCAACTCTGTCATTCTCCACTGTGTTTTGTGTTTTGTGTATGTGTGTGTGTGACACAGCCTGTCCTTGTTCCTGGGGCTGGCCATGAGTGCTGGACTTGCTGGCCAGCCTGAGTCCTTTTACCGAATGTATTCCCAACCCTCACCCCTACTCACCCTGTGCTGGGGTTACAGACAGACTGCTGTACTTGGCATGGGGTGTAGGGATTTGAACTCAGGTCTTCACATTTGTGCAGCAAGCACTTTACCCACTAAACATCTTCCCAGGACAGTGGCTGTTAATTACTTTAAGCAGAAAGAAGTAGGCCCGAGGACAACCATAACACTATTTATAAAAGCAAAATAAGACTCCACCAGAAAACTGGTGCCCCCCCCACCCCCGCAGACTGTGCCAAGATTTTGACATTTTTAGTACTAATCCAAATTAATACAGGGGACAGGTAAACATGATGATGATGCTATTGGGAATCTGCTCAACATTGTAACTAGGAATCAACACATACACACACATGTATGTACATGTGTGTGTATGTGTACATGCACAGATGCACGGTGGAGAGCTTAGGGAAACCCTACATTAAGGAAAACTTTAGCCCCACTCTTCGGGCCTCACCTGAGACAGGGACAGAGCCCCTCACCAGAGGGCAGGACTCAGATCCTTGGCCTGGCCCAGTCCTGCCCTCCCCGCAGACTGTTTTAAAGTCACAAGAAAGATGGAAAAGTCACTGTTGACTTGCCAGAAAGAGTGACTTGTGGCTTTGTCCTCCTTTTAAACTCTGTTTGGCTTCCCAGTATATCTCGTGGGCTTTCATGCCTGAATCTTGGTCAGACTCCGCAGGCTTAACCTCTTGGCCTCAAGAATCCTAGGCAGTTGCATTAGCTGTCTCTCTCCTTATTACCACTGTAATTGGTTATGTACTCTTATTAAGAATTAGCATAAGGGCTGGAGAGATGCCTCAGAGGTTAAGAGCACTGACTGCTCTTCCAGAGGTCCTGAGTTCAATTCCCAGCAACCACATGGTGGCTCACAACCATCTATAATGTGATCTGATGCCCTCTTCAGTCTTGCAGGTGTACATGCAGGCAGAGCACTGTATACAAAATAAATAAATAAACCTTTAAAAAAAAAAGAATTAGCATAATACCTCTCCACTCAACTCCATTCATACAGTTACAGAAAACCACTAACACTCAAAGATGGAAGAACTACTAAGATTCTATCTCAGCATCAGGAAATATTCACACACACACACACACACAGTAAATCTTTTTTTTAAAGGTCTCATTTCATCAACATTGCCTTCTCAGAATTAACCACTGTCAGCAGCTCTGTGAATATATTTTCACCTTTTAAAGGCAAACGCCAACTCACCCACAAAAAACAAACAAAAAACTTTGATTCAAAACTTACCCTTCTTACAAGATATGCGGGGACACAAATAAAGCAGAGATTGAGGAATTGTCCAATCAACATTTGGCCCAACCTGAGACCCCACCCCACGGGAGAAAGCCAGCCCTGACACTAGGAATGATGCTCTGCTCTGCTTGCAGACAGGAGCTTGGCAGAGCTGTCCTTTTAAGAGGCTCCAGCCAGCAACGGTTCGAACAGATGCTGAGACTCACAGCCAAACGTTGGATGGAGTGCAGGGAGTCTTGTGGAAGAGTAGGGGCAAGGATAAAAGACCCAGAGGAGACAGGAGCTCCATAAGAAGACTAACAGAGCCAACTAACTTGGGCCCAGTGGGGACCTATAAAGACTGAAGCTCCAACCAAGGACCATGAATGGACCGGACCTAGTTCCTCTACATAGATGAAGTTGATGGGCAGCTCAGGCTTCACGTTGGTCCCCAAGTAAGGGGAGCAGGGGCTGTCTTTGATATGGAATCTGTTGCCTGCTTTTTGTTCACTCTCCCCACCTCCCGCCCCTTGTGGGGCTGCCTTGCCAGGCCACAGGGGAAGAGGATGCACTCAGTCTTGATGCAACTTGATATGCTGGGGTAGGTAGGTTGGGGCTCCTGTTCTCTGAGGAGTAGGCGAGGGGAGGATAGTATAGACAGGGAGGGACGGTGGGACTGGGAGGAGAGGAGGGAATGGAAAGTGAATAATAAAATAAAGAAAAAATATTTCACGTGTCACTTTTTTAAAAAATGTCATACCCAAAGAACATTCTTAAAATCCAAACACTGCAAAAATCACTGAAGAAATGGAATTTCCTCCTCTCACTGAATGGCTCTGAATCTCACACATGATAAACCATTTCTGATAAGTTGGTATATCTCCTCTTGGGACACTTTTATTATTTAAAATTACTTTAACATTTTGCACAGAAAGAAAAGCTCACAACAAAGAAAGGTGCTTGTTTTCTTAACATTTTATGAAAACGTTCAAACACAGAGTGAGAGGCTGTCATGATGAACTCTAGCACACACAGCCTCGGTGCTGTGACAATTCCCATCATCGGTATTTTACTACAGTCACACCCAGCATGATTAACAACTGTCATGTGGTATCTCCAACACTCAGACCATATGTGGGGTTCTCTGACCAGCCTGTGGTCTCCAACTAGCCCTGCAACTTCTGTCGAAGCTCCAGCCGTGTTCTCCTCCCTCTGCCTTGTTACTGCTAGTCATAAGACCCAGGGTGAGCGATAAGAAAAATATCCTTTTTAGTTTTATATCTTTATTTACTTGTAGTGTATGAAAGTTTTGCCTTGCAGACATGTCTGTTCACCACATATGTGCCTGGTCCCTGTGGAGGTCAGAAGAGGGTATCAGATCTCCTGAACAGGAGTTATAGGCAGCTGTGAGCCACTGGGTGGATGCTGGAAATTGAACCTGGCCCTCTGCAAGAGCAGACAGTGTTCTTAACCGCTGAGCCATTCCTCCAGCCTCCAAGTGATAAAACATTTTTTAAAATTCTAATTTAAAAAAATGTGAAACCTAGTATCTCTCTGAACTTAAAACAAAACAACAACAAAACCTTTCCATGTTACAAAAGAAAAGAGCCTGTGAAGGATAGGTCCCCTTTTAACATTTTATTTGAAAACTGTTTCAGATGTACACACAATCATAGAAGTAGGCTGCAGTATTCTATCAGATCCTCCAGGTTTGGAGTGTTTTTAACTGTAAGGTGCAGATAGTAGGACCTATTAGGCCTTTATTCTCCAGTCTGTATATATTTTTTGATCACTTCTATCTCTGCCTCTGTTAATAACTCACCATTGACCATCCTCAGTCCAGGCTTGGGTAGTCTGTCTCCTCTGATTACCTAGCCTGGAGGCTGCAGAGGGGGGGCAGCATCTGCTAAAAACATAAGCCTCTACCAGAAGGCCATTGGTGCCTTTATGATCCCCCTTCTTATGAGCCCCTATGGCCAATCAGCCACTAAGAAGGGCAGCCCATCCCCTTCCTGCTTCCTCAGTGCTGAAGAAGTCCCTTGTTAACCCCTGAGGAACCTGAAAGGTTGATGCAAAGTTTTTACATCTCTGTGGCACTGTACCAAATGCTTAGCAAAGGGCAGCTCGTTGAATGATTTCTAGTCTTTTTTGAAAACCGACACCCAACATGTGGCTCCAATTTAAGACATATTCTGTTAAAATGATCTCATTATTCACCCATTAAATAAAACAAACAAACAAACAAAAAACCACTGAGCACCAAGAAGATGTTTCGGGTGCCCAGGGGAACAGCAGGTCTTGTTCTTGAAGGTCACACTCATTGTTTTGGAATCTGAAAAGGCGGGTCTGGCAGGATGCTGCCTCCTGTGTTTGCTCATGTAGTGACAGATTGGGTGTGTGGGAAGGGGAGGTGGAGACGGTGCGAGAACAAGATTGAACACCGGTTGGAAGCAGGGTCGGGGCACCGGTCATGCTATTTTCTATAATTAAATCAACAATGCTCTTCTGGTGTATTTGCCATCAGAGAGATTTTCTTTAGAAGGAACTGCAGTTTCTAGTAGTCTCTAGGCTGGACTCCATCTCCCTGCCTCCAGTGAGGGGAGAAACTGTCATTATTGAAGTCAAAACACATTTGTAAAGTGGGGAAACCATTCTCAAGAGCCTCGAACGATCCACGTAGTGCTGTAGGCTGGCTGGGAAATAACAGATGTCCCTCCCTCAGCTGTGTAGCAACAGGGCAGTTTTTGTGAGAACATCACCATCCCTTGCCGATTTGCTTGGTAATGGGCCCTAAAAGGAACTATTGTTTGCTTAAAGATTTAATATGGCCAATAAAGTTGGCAAGGTAACCTAGGGGATGAGAACACGTATGTTACTTATTTCCACTTTGTGGAAGTTAGAACTTTCAATAGGCTAAAAACTTTTTTTTCCTAAAAAAATTACTCTTAATTATAATGAGCTGAAGCCTCTCTCCTGTCTACCCTGTGGGCCCTCACCACTACCTGTGTGTCTTCTGCCTCCTCAGCTCCCAGCCACTCCGGCATCAAAGGTTCCAGCTCAGCAGTCATTTCCCAACATGGAGAATCTGCGCTTGTACCCGGAAGAGAAACAGCAGCAGCAGGGAAAGGCAGCACGTGCTGCTAGAGACTTCTTAGGAAACCAGGGGGTGGGGCAACACAGGTATCTGCTCGGAGCAAGCGCAGACCACCTGCATCGCAACTGATAGTTAGCGCGCATGCGCCCAACCCCAGAGCCCTGTCTCTAAACAAGGCTGGGACTGGGTAGTGAGCAGTTGAGATGGGTTGTGCACAAAAGCTCTTGAAGGGCTCTTCTTTAGGTTGTTGCTACAAGCGGCCAACGTCCAGAACAAACATGTTCGTGCTTGGCAGTAGTAAAACAGTTTCAAGCCCTGTCTGGCTGTTGGGTCCACTAGGACCGAAAGAAAGTTAAAACTTTCGTTAAGTAAAGAGCCTTAGAGGCTAAGAGAATCTTCATAAAGCAGTATCCCGGTCGATGGGTGAAGTCAGACGGCATGTGTTACACAGGTGGATACTGAGGCCACCTTTTTATTCATGTGTGAAGCGGCCTAAATTGTTGGGGCTTGGCTTTTTTTTTTAAAGTAGGGGAAAATGACGAGGGAAAAAGGCAGGAAAGACAGAAGAATGTCTTGTGGGATTCAGCTTTAGGCCTTTTTTGTACAGTTTTCTTCAAACAACCATAGGCTGGTTTCAAGCAGCCCACTCCAAATTCTAGAGCCCTTGAGAGTTACCCACCCCTACCCTGAGGACAGACAGTGCCAGGCCTGTTTGGTAGATGGGCACGACATGGTAGCAGTCTGTGGTGCTTGGAGGAGATGGCTGGTGACAGAGGGTACGGTGGCATTCAGGTTAGGGAGGTGACGTAGAGGGCAGAAGAGGCTTTCGACTCTCCTAGATGTGGCAGTGCACAAGGGGGCTCAGAGAGCAACCCGAGCCCCTGGCTGCTGTCACTTTTCTCCCATCTGGGCCCACCTGCCCAGGAAGACAAGGAGATGGGGGCCAGCCCGACACGGGCCTCCGCCCACGTTTCCAGAGTCGAGCAGACGGTAAAAGCCAAGTGTGGTCACTGCCACAGTCGTTCAGAGTCCTGTGAACAAGCCATTGCTGGGGGCCTGGTCTCCCGATGTGGATGGGGGTGTGGAGTACTTGGGTGGGTAACGGATGAAAAGCCGGTCCTCTTCCTTCCTTACCCAGCGCAGCAGCTTCGTCACTACTAAGATGGCACCCGCCTTGGTCACCAGGGGGCTGAGGCAAGTGTAGAGTTCAAATTTAGAGGTCACCTGGGGAGATGGGGAGGAGATAGTCAGATTGGCTAGAGCTGGTCATGAATGATCCTGTGTTCTCAAAGTCAACCTTGTGTGATCCTGAAGCTTGCGGAAGAGATGCTTGGCAGCAAATGGATACGGCTTGCTGGGCTAAGGCACGCAAGCTGGTATTATTATCCTGCCAAGGGCAGACAAGAGGCCAGCAGGATCAGCGGCTTCAACTGAGTGATTCTGACTCTGTGTGTTTCTGTTTGTTTATCTGCAGATTAGACATTATGGTGACACAACCCCCAACCCTCACTACTCAGTGAGCAACCATTACACGCAAGGCTGTCCTGTGCTCCTGCCCCTGTGTTGTCATCACTGAAGTCTTGCATAACATGAGATTCAGTGCAGACCTCATGCCCTGAGACCTGACCCAGGGGTCTCCAGTGCCTTTCCTGTGTCTCTTCCCGCTGCTCTTCCTGGAGTTCTCACTCTGCCCAGGCAACTGTGGCCTTTCTTTTGCTGTTCCTGAAACAAAGGCGGCCTCAGCCTTGCCTCACGCCACAGTCCCTTCCCTATACACAGGCAGTTCCTCCTCTAGGCACCGTGGCCGCTCACCATCTCCTCTCTACTTGGAAGCCATCTTTTTAGCAAGCCTTCTCTTGACCACCTCATTTAAAACCCTGGATCTACTATTACTTGGTTTTAAAATGTTGGTTCTTGAGGGAAAGATAGTAAGGCTCCTTGGCAAAAGGGCTGATCCCAGGAAGGATGGAGTAAGTCAAGCAAGCTGTGTTCATATGTGACAGAAATGCGCCAGTGGGAAACAGGGCTCAGACTGCCTAAAGCAGGGAATCCACTGGCTAGGTCAAAAAGAACTGCAGCAAATGCTAGAAAAGGAGTTTAGACTACTGAACTCAAGACAAGTCTCAAGCCATATTTATATAAAATATAAAATGTGGTGAGATGGCTCAGTGGATGAAGGTGCTTGCCGCCAGGCCTTAAAACCTGGTAGGAGAAGCCGGGCGTGGTGGCGCACGCCTTTAATCCCAGCACTCGGGAGGCAGAGGCAGGCGGATCGCTGTGAGTTCGAGGCCAGCCTGGACTACAAAGTGAGTCCAGGACAGTCAAGGCTACACAGAGAAACCCTGTCTCGAAAAACCAAAAAAAAAAAAAAAAAAACCTGGTAGGAGAGTATAGATTCCCACAAGCTGCCCATTGACCTCTACACTCAGCACACGTGTGCAGGCGTACACAGTAGATACATAAATGTGCTCTTAAATTAGGAAATCCAACAAGAAGTTTGTCCTTATGTCGAGTCCCAACTATAAATGTAAAAAGTAGAGTGGTTAGACAAGCCACCACCAGGAAAATACCTAGTAACTGCTGCAAGTTCAAATCATAGAGGCATAGTAAAATGAATGGGGGGGGTATAATTTGAAACCCCACAAACACACAGGCCATTGGTTGCCACGGATGCTTGCTCAATTACAAAGGAGAAGCACTAAGGTGGTAGACTCCACCTTAACTAAGGGAGCCAAGCTGGCGTCACATGCTCTTGAAACAGTGCAGACACTGGCTCATGCCACAATACGGCATGGGTTCTCAGTCTTTGTTTTTGAGACAGGATTTCTCTGTGTAACAGCTCTAGTTGTCCTGGAATTCTCTTTGTAGATCAGGCTGGCCTCGAACTCAGAGATGCACCTGCCTCTGCCACTCAAGTGCTGGATTAAAGGCGTGCGCCACCACCTCCTGGCTATGACTTCTCTTGATCATGGTGAAGCACAAGAAAGGCCTGATCAAGGGGGACTCTACAAGCATGTTCATCAATTGATGTCCTTTCAAAGTACCAAAGCACCAAGGCACCAAGGCCTGTGGAGTTATTCTAGAACAAATGAGACCAGGGCACATGAGCAGCACCTGACTGAAAGGCCACTTTATGATAAATCTTTATACCTTCTTTGCTGCTTCAAACTCCAAAATTATTTGAAAATCAAGACAATAATCCTAGCTTAGAAAAATGCTGGGTCTATATTCATATACACTATATTTAATGAACCTGTCGGGGGAGGTCTGACTTCCTATGGGGCTGCCTGCGTGGCCACCAGCCTCCCTCAGGAACTGATACTTTAACAGTCTTACAGGAAGGTCACTCCAGGTAGAGGGCACGGAATGGTCCTGAACCTGCAGTGGTCAAGGAGAGCTGCGGACCACACTGGTAGAGAGGGAACTCGTAAGCACAGTAATAGTTGCAGACGGGATCCTTGAAAGTGAAAGACCCTGTCCTGAGCTAATGGGGGAAAGAGGAGGAATGGCCAGGCTAAGTGGGGTTGCTGACGTTAAAGGCACATGTGCCCAGAGGGTCAGTGGTGCAGATAAAGGCAGAACCCGCGCAGGTTCCGGCGTGCCTGCGAAGGAAGCTAAAGCCAGAGGAGGGTCCTGCAGGGAAAGCAAGTTTGCAGCTGGGATCTAATTGACTGACAGCTTAACTGACTCACCCAGGCCAGCAGTGTTTCCTTCTCAGCCACGTGGTAAATAAGCCGCAGGGGCCGGGAGGTGCTATGCAGGCGAGCATGCAGGCGGTGATACAAGTCCGACAGTCGCTGTCGCTCCTCCTCTCTGGTGTATGGGGCTTCTAGCTCAGGACTGCAACAGAGAGAGGCAGTGGCAAGGTGAGTCAAGGGCCTGCCCCCCTCTTGGTGTAGGGATTGTACTTAGGTTGTGGGGGCTCAGCCTCTCCTGTTAGACTTGAGGGTTGCCAGTGGCTGTAAGCCAAGTTGCCTCTGTTAAACCAGGAAGGAGAGAGCCTTTCTCCCACTAGAACAATGGGACGCCTTTGGGCTGGTGCTTAAGCCTCTGCCATCAGAGAACTGTCTAGTGCCCTTTCTAGAGCATGGCTGGCTTTCTCTCCTAACTCATGTGTGCAAGATGCTGACTCCTATTAGATGTGTCTTCAATCAGCTGTAGGGTCAGGGCCCACCTGGTAAACTGTGGCAGCTGGCGGTGTTGGTCTGGGATGTCCAGTGGCTTATAGAGGAAATGCCGGAGGCCAGGTGCTCCCACGGCCTGCACACTGTAGGCAGGGGCACTGGCGGCTGGGCCGTTAGAGAAGGTGGCAGCCTCCCCAAGGGTACGCAGGGCACCAAGGTTGTGCATTCCATCTTCAACCAAGCGCCGGCAGGCAGCCATGGCGTGGAAGGCTTCACGGTTGGTACCCAGCAACAGGAGGCAAACAGGCATGGAATCCAAGCGGGCCACATAGGCATAGAAGAAACCATCTGGGTTGAAGCGAGGCAGGCACACAGGGGCCCAGGCCTCACCTGCTGCAAAGGCTGGTGCACCCACCCAGTCAAGCAGCAGCTGCAGATCAGCTGGGTCTAGGCGGCACTCAGCCAGCACATTCCTCTCCTGGGCTGCTGTTATCAGTCGGCCGCCAACAGCCAGCACTGACAGGGCCAGGCCTGGGGCTGTACAGCGCCGCAGTAGTGTGCCCAGGGCATCCCGCAGTGGACGGGCCAGAGGCACACAGCGCACAGCACCCAGGAGCAGGGCACCTGGGTCTTGCTCCACACTGTCCAGGAGCCGGTCCAGTGTGCGCTCTGAGCCAGCCAGCAGGCGACGGAGGTCATAGTTCTGCTTGTGTGCGAAGATGCGGGCCACGCTTGCACGTGTCAGTGTGCTCACAATTTGGGCATGGACTGCAAGCAGCTCCCCCCGTAGCTGTGCTGCAGATTGAGGAGTCCGGGACACAGCCACCAACAGGAGAGGCCCCTGCTGCAGGAACACCAGCTTGTGGTCCTCTAGGGGGAGGGAAGAGTGAGTAAGGCAGAGACAGACCAGGAATGAGCCAGAAAGAGGGGTGTGGGGGGGATCAGACAGGACACCTTTCCCAAACACTCGCCAACACATAGAGCACCTGGCTCTTACATAGAGCATCTGCACTCTCACTCTGCCAGCACCAAAATTAGGGCAAACACAAGCTAGGGGTTATTGGGACATTCGTGGAGATGTGTGGGCTATAGAGGAATCAGGTAATACAGACAGACAAAGCCAGCTCATACAGCACGGCTTCTCACTCCCAGACAACCAGGCGCTATACCAACCAGTCAGAATCCAAAGAGATGGACCTACAGGCAGACGGGCCCCTTGACTCACTTCTGATGGCCAAACAGACACTCATGAAGGCAGACAGACATATGTAGCCATGGCTAGTTACACACACTTCTAACGCCCGAGCCATATTCCCAGCCACCAGCCTCCCCCTCCCCCCCGTTCTGACCCCCTTCCTCTTCACTCACCGGCATAGATGGCACGGATGGCGTCTCCTGCACTCTGCACGAAGGACACAAGCGCTGTCATGACACCCATGGTGGCGGAAAGTGCCTCCACACTACCATACCGTGAGTAGATGGGCTTGCCTGCCTCACTCAGCACGAACACGTGCTTCCGTTGGCCGCGCCAGTTCTCATCACTGGGGTCCCCGTCACTGGGGTCCCCGTCACTGGGGTCCTCTCCTTGACCCTCAGAGCTACTCTCGGGTTCTCTGGTAGGATTGCTGTCAGCAGCTGCAGTCTTCCAGTGCTCACAAGTGTCTGATGGGGCCTCAGCCTGAGGCAAAGGTGACAGGAGACTGGATGGCTGGTCCTCGGCCTTGGATCCTGAAAGGGAGCCCTAAGTGGCTCATCTCTCACCACCTCCATATTTTCTACAATCTATCAAGTCCTTACGAGTCCCTGATGCTCAGTGACCCACACGTGATGGCAAAGATATGTCTGCCTAGCTCTTCAGTGAACATGGCTGAGCACGGCGAGAACCTAAGTCCACCAACACCAAGGTTTCAATGGGCCCCACCCTGAAACACAGATGACCCAACATGTTCTGACTGTCCTTTACCGGTCCCTCCATCCCTCCCCTGAGACACTGCCATGCCCAGGTCTTCAAAGTACCCACTCTCCCAATGACTATTAACCTCCTAATCTGCAGTGGCTCTTCCTTAACTTCTCTGACCCCCTTTTTTCAGTCTCCTACTGTGTACTTACCCATCAATGGCCACCATTAAAATACACCCACTGACTCTAACTCTTTTTTTTTACACTCATCCACACCCACTGATCCCCAATGATGCCCACTGACTCTCTTGGTTAGCCACACCCCCAGTGACGGTCCTTATTCCTCCCATTATAGTGGCCATGAACAGCCACCGGTATTCAGAGCATCAGGACTCCCCTAACCTCCAACCAACCCCCTCTTTACAGCTACTGCTACATTAACACACCAGCAAATACATGATCATATCACTGACACCTTAGTCTTTAATAACATTTACATGACAGCTTTTATTTTGCTCCGCGTCCACGCCTCTCCTCCACCAATGCTCACCACTAACCACCATCAATGCACAAGGCTCTCACTATCTCCGCTGCTCTTCCCCCAAAGTTATCATTTTAAGTCATAACCCACATTCCTTCCCACTGCCACTGGTGTCTACTGACTCACCCAATGACAATCCCTGATTTGCAACCTCATCTCACACCCAATGTTTTCATATTTTCTTAGTTGTACACCGATAATCCCGTGTTCCCAAATACCCAAGTAACCTGTCCTCAATTCCCATCACCTGTCTGGACCAACCGTTTTTTAACCCAACCACATCCTTTTTTGATTCTTCAAGGATCTAAGCTCAGGTCAAGTATGTTCTAATTTCCCTACCACAGAAGGGAGTCCCGGGATGCGGGAACTCCAGTGTTACAATGGGACTATTCTGGACAAACCAGCAGAGTCCATCTTTCTACCCTTGAGCCTTCACGATAGAATACATCTGCGGAAGCACAGTGCTACCGTCCTCCCGGACAGCAGCTGACACTCATTGGTTTCTTTGTTGTTTCTCAATGATTTCAATTAAGTCAGCAAGTTTGTGACCAACGACGGACCGAGCTATGCCTCAAACCACTTTCTTGGGTCCCCAATGACAACTCACTGGTCTCCCGTTGCTCTCTTTCCCCTTCAGCCAGCAATGACAAGCCCCAGAGATTGCTTCCAAGGCTCCGTTGCTGGAAGCTATACCTGTATCCTCCGGGTCCCCATCTCCGGGATCCGGCGTGCTCGAGTGAACTCCTTCACTGTCTCCAGCCTCCTCACTGGGGAGCTGCGTGTCCACCAAGTCCTCCACGCCCCCGGGGGCTGGGACAGCACTATCTCCTCCGGCCTCCATCTGCACATCCCTGGGGAGAAGGGGAATCGAGGGTGATGGGCAGCAACAGAAAACTTCTTAAAAGCCTTCAGGGAGCCAGGCCCCCTGGATACATTCCTAGTGCTGTTTTCCCTACGGTTTTTGACAGGACGCGACATTCAAAAACATGACCAAATACTTGCACCCTCCGGCACTTTCGGATGGGTGTCGCTCCACTGGGCCTCCGCAAACAACGATACATTAACACCTGTTTCAATCTCGCATCTCAACTGGGTGGACAGCAACACTTCCAAGAGCCGCCGCGGCACCACACTTCCTGGTGTGGTGGGAATTTGCCACACTTCCGGAAGCGACGCCTCCCGGGGCACTTCCGGTTTCACAGCCGTATTTACACCCCGCAGAGCTAATGGCCTCCGCGCGCTGCGTTCCCTCACCGTAGGGATGGCGCGGGACTCTCCCGGATCTCTGTGGAACTTGCGCGACCCTCTCCTGGACGCAGCCAGGGTCTGCTGTAATGTGGTGTGTGAGAGCAGCTCACTCCTTGTACCAAGGACTACCGGCTGAAAGGGGGCGCGGCCGGACCGCTATTGGGTCAGGAGGGCGGGACCTAGTTCCTTTCACCCAATCAAGAGTAGCCTTTCTCTCATGCCCCGCCCCATTCTTGTTGCACCTCCGCAAATATTCTGCGCTAACTGGTGAATGCAACTGCCCATCCCTTGACTGACATCTCCCTGTTTCTAACCGAAAACTTGATCCTGTTCCTGTCTTGACTGGAGCGAGATCGGGCGGAACCAATGAACTGGCGCCCTCAGAACTAGGACAGCTTCACTCTCCTATAGTCAACCAGAGGTGGGGGCGGAGCTCATACTTGACGGACAGTCTCTCCTTCCAATCGGAACGTCGCGCGCAGTCCAGTCAGCCTATGAGACTCGGATGCTGAAGCAAGAGGCGGGCTCTGCTTGTGGGACTGACTCTTGGAAATCTGGACCCGCCAGCATGTGAGGGAAGGAGCATACGGAAGCAAAAGTAGGCTGCTTAGGGCTAGTGTATGTGGTCAACCTGAGCCCATCCCACTGGCAAGGAATCCTAAATTTGGGGTGATGGGGGTGGGGGTAGGGGCTCTGAGGGACCGCTGCGTTCAGGTTGGCTGAGAATTCTGCCGTGCTAGCTGACCTCGCGTAGGCTGGATAGATGAGGGGCAGCAACAGCAGTAAAGAATCTTGTGTCTTTAAGCATCTAGAAGCACGCATCCTTAAGGTTGCGGGCTTCGGGATGGAGGTGGCCACGCGACCAGAAGAAGGCGCTCCAAGGCATGCAGTTTGGTTGATTTTGTTTTTGAGTCAGAGGCTCCTTATGTAACCTAAGGCTGGCCTTAAACTTGCGGTCCTCCTCCCTCAGGCTCTATCTGCCCCCTAAACTCAAGTCAGGGTAGATTACAGTTCTGCCCAGGCACCCTGGTGAAGCCATCAGGTTTAGAAGGAATCTGTCTATTTACCTGCTCTGGACTCCCAGGTCCTTTCTCTATGGCTCTTTCTGTACATCGGCCTTTGAGAGTGCTTGAGCCTCTCAGTTTGTGTCTCTTGAGTGTTACTACTATCAGAGAAAATGGAATTCAAAATAATGGCATAATGATAGAAAGGTCTAAGATTTCTGTTTTTGAGACAGTTTCATGTATCCCAGGCTGGCTTCGAACTCACTACGTGGCGTCCTTCCTCTGCTTCCCTAGTATTTGAAAGTACAGGCACTAGATTTGTGTGATGCTAGAGTTTCAACCCAAGGCTTCATGCATGCTGGGCAAGCACGTACACTACTTTGAAATTGACAAAACTCAAAGGAGAAATAGTTTACAAGGATAGACAGTGATTTCAATATTCTGTGCTCAAAAAAGATGGTCCTGTTAGCAAAAATAGATAGATAATAAACAAGGATACAGAAGACATGAACAACAGTAACCAAATTTATTCAGTTGAGAGTTACAAAAATATTCACCCAATTACAGCAGAGTAGGCATTCTTTTCAAATGCACATGCTGCACCATAAAAATATGTTAATGCGTCTTTAGAAACTAAATCTTTTAGAGAAAATTATTTGATTACAACAGAAGTTGTAGAAATTGTTACCAGAGGTTGGAGAATTCCTCCAATATTAAAAATTAGGTCAATACTCATATGAACATATGAATCAGATATTAAATACACAGGATATTAAGAAATATCTTCAGTTTAATGAAACAATGAAAATGTGAAAAATGCAAATCATTAGAGCTCATAGGGAAATATACAACTTTATGTGCTCACATAGGTATGAAAAGAGATGCCTGTAACTAGTGGTCTACGTGTGAACCTTAAGATGATAGAAACTGAAGAGGAAACTAAACCTGCAATAGAAATAAGAAAATAATAAAGATGGACTTCAGTGAGATAGAAAACATACATCAGAGTTTGAGAGATGGCTCAGCAGTTAAGAGCACTGTTTGGAGCCGGGCGAGGTGGCGCACGCCTTTAATCCCAGCACTCGGGAGGCAGAGGCAGGTGGATCGCTGTGAGTTCGAGGCCAGCCTGGTCTACAAAGTGAGTCTAGGACAGCCAAGGCTACACAGAGACCCTGTCTCAAAAAAAAAAAAAAAGCAAAAAAGCACTGTTTGGTCTTCCAGGGCTGCTGAGTTCAGTTCCCAGCAACCACATGGTGGCTTACAACAATCTACAATGTGATAGGGTGCCGTCTTTTGACGTGCAGGATTACATGCAGGCAGAACACTGTTTATGTAATAAATAAATAAATCTTTTTTTAAAAATACAGTTATAAGAAACAATGTAGACGTATTTCCTTTATGAAAAGATCAGTGTAGTTACTAAATTGTGTGCTTAAGTGATAAAAATCAGAGATCAATGGGATTAAAAAGTAGCATGATTAGAGATCTCATAGACAAATTATAATACTATAAATTGGTTTTGACTTTTGAAAGAGTAAGTATTGACAGATATGCTTGTTCATATCTGAGAAACACGAGAGTTAGTAGTACCTAGCTAGTGTAACTCAGGCTGGGAAGGACATGTGACTGGTCTGGAGGCCAACAGAGACACAGTCTCTCACTCCCTGTGCCAGGCTTGTACCTCACTGGACACCTTTTGCTTTGTCCCTACCTGAGAAGTCTTAAAGGTATCCTTTAGAACAGTGGGTCTCAACCTGAGGGTCACGAGGCTTTCACAGGGGTAACCCTAGGCCCATCCTGCATATTAGATACTTATTTACGATTTATAACAGTAGCAAAGTTACAGTTTTTGAATTAGCAACAAAAAATAATTTTATGGTTTGGGGTCATCAGAACATGAGGAACTGTATTAAAGGGTCAAGGGTGGCAGCATTAAGGAAAGTTGAGAACCACTGCCTTAGAATGTGTAAGTTGGTAAGATGCCTAGGAACCAGTGAGATTCAGAGAGAGGGAGGGGTGGGAGATACACCTTTGCTTGCATCAACATAGTTGCCTTTTGCAGGAATGACCAGTAGATGGCAGAAAGATCCACATAATAGAGACAGTCCAATATGAACTTGTCCAACAAATACCAGAAAGACACCAATGAACTGTCTCCAAGAGCTAGGGCCTCACCTCCATGACAAAAGTCCAAATCTAAAACTGTCTTAAGACTCTTGTTTCCAGCGTACTTCTCTTCATTAACTCATTAAGAGGACACAGTCTACTCTGAAAACTCCCTTTTCAAAGGGCTCAAATATGCTATTGCACACTTGTTATTAGAATGCCCTACATTATAGCAAAGATTGACCACACAAAGTGGTGAGTCTCAAGTGGCCAGAGATATACATGGAATGATTTTGCACAAAGGAAAGTTCACCTGTGTGAAATCAGCTGAAATAAGACACTATTATAGTTCAGAAGCAACGAGAGCTGGTGTTTGTTCAAAACGATGTAGTAGACAAAACTGATAAAAGTGAAAAAGGAAGATATGGTGTGACTAAAGATATATCTTGGTGGTTAAAAGCAAAGGAACCATATTCAATTTCTAACACCCATGTCAGGCAACCTCAGGTCCAGGGCATCTGACACCCTCATCCGGCCTCCATTACCACCCACATTGATTTGGCGTTAGACAGACAGGTAAATAAAAATAATGCAAATCTGTTTTAGAAAAGAAAGAAAGAAAGAAAGAAAGAAAGAAAGAAAGAAAGAAAGAGAAGAGAAGAAAAAGAAGAAAGGTAGGTAGATTTGCTCATTCTCCCAGCATGCTTCTCTGTTGCTGTGGTAGAACTCTCTGACCAACAGCAACTGTGGAGAGGAAGGGTTTGTTCAGATTACAGGTTGTGTAGCTCATTATCCACGGGAGCCAAGACAGAAGCTAAGCCGAAACCACTGAGGAGCATTGTTCACTGGCTCACTTTCCATGGCCAGTTCAACCTGCTTTCTTAGATGACCCAGGACCACCAGCCTAGGAGTGACGCCATCCACAGTGACCCGGACTCACCCACATAAATCATTAATTAAGAAGATGCCCCCACAGACTTGTCCACAGGACAATCATCTATCTGATGGAGGTAAATCTCCACTGAAGGTTCCCTCTTGCTAGGTGCCTCCAGTTTGTGCCAAGAAAACTAACCACAGCACTTACCCTAATTTGAATGTCACACAATGCATATGTATAGCAAGACATCATATGATTCTCCATAAATAAGCACAAGTTTGTATCATTTAAAAATCAAATATATAATGAGCCCACTCCATGTATAATGGCATTAGTTCATTCTAGGTGGTGGATATTTGATGCCGACCCTCTAAATGCCATCACAAAGGCACTTAAATTTCAGCATGAGTTTTAAAATGGCCAAGTGTTCTAAGTGTTCGTTTTGCGGCAGTTACATGACATGACATTTTATACAGTTTTAACTGGGAAGCACGCTGGCACTCAGAGATCAAATACTTGCCCCACATCACACAGTTAGACAAAAATACACATTGCCATTTTCAGTTGTTTGTAGTACATGAAATTGGGTTGATGTTAGTAACATTGAGACGTTATGGAGAGTAATTGCTTTCTTGACTGAAATCTCCGTTAGCTATACTACTTTGAAGAGTAGATATGATTGGGCTGCCCTGAATCAGGGTAACCCTAAGTTAGTTTTTGAGGAGATCATTTAGCAATGGCTATGCTGACGTGGACAGACTATTTTTGAGCCCGGGCTCCCCTGCTGATTCTCTTTAGTACAATGGATGGAGTAGTTATATTACACAAGCCAGCTGTTCTGCAGGACCAACTCAGTGCTGGTGTCTGTCCTCTTCCAAACAAGGTATTGCTCCAGTTCTCCCCAGCTGCGGCGTCTCAGTGTTTAAGGACAATACGTGCAGCAAACATCGAACCCTGACCCAGATCTAGCCAATGGACAGGACATTCTCCACAGTGGAGTGGAGAGTGGGGACTGACTTTCACATGAACTCTGGTGCCCCATAGTTGACCCATCCCCTTGATGGGGAGGCCTGGTGGCACTCAGAGGAAGGATAGCAGGCTACCAAGAAGAGACTTGATATCCTATGATCATATAGAGGGGGAGGAGGTTCTCCTCAGTCACAGTCATAGGGGAGGGAAGTAGGGTAAAAGCGGGAGGGAGGAATGGGAGCATACAAGGGATGGGATAACAACTGAGATGTAATAGGAATAAATTAAAATTTTAAAAAGTAAACAAACAAACAAATAAAAAAACCAAGAGTTCCATGACATAGACAAACATCTTTAGGACCGGCTTTCTGCTCATCACAGTAGGCTAAAAGTTTTGTGCCTAGGAAACAGTATCTCACTGGTACCTTTGCTAAAACTTAATATAATGGCTGGTGTTCTAGACTGAAAGTAAGAGAAGCTAACTCCAGGCAGCTCCTTGAAAGTCTACTGAAGTGTGCCTGTTTCTCCCCTAACAGTGCAGTTGGAGTGTGGCCAGCTACTACGAAAGACAGAACTGGTCACTGGAGAGAACCTGAGAGTTATCCATTGAGTCTCTGCCCGTGATTTTCTCAGCATATCTTTGTTATATTCTCAATCCAGGTCAGCTGAAGCTCTCAAATTCTGAAGTCCTTCAGAAACATGGTAAGGTATTTTGGTGGTAGTAGTGGTAGATTTGTTTACATGGTGTTGGGGGTTGAGCCCCGGCCTTTGTACACACAACATCAGATACTCCACCACTGAGTTACTCTTTTCAGCCTTTCTCTGAATAGAATTCACTCAAAAAGAAAGATGGGGTGGGGGTGGGGTGGGGGGACGTGGTGAGGTGACAGGAATCCCTTCCAGGCATATCCACTAGACTACTGTGGTTGGCTTCCATATGATCTCATGACCCATCCTTGCTCAGAAAAACAATACCAAAGATCCAGAGGGCTTTATGAGCTGTGACTCCATTGTGTCTTCTGAAAGTCCTACACCTCAAAGGAATATGTTACCCATTTCCCACATAATCCTTTTGGCCCACAAATCGTCAGCACCCAGCCTTGCTTAGTTAGATTCAGCAATGGAGGACCTGAGGCATCCCAGTCCAATTAAAGTACCCTAATACAGACCGTAATGATTTGTTTAAGGAGTGAGGAGTGATCTGACATGGACTGCATGGACTAATGAAGAATTCTTCTTGGATGTAAATGTGCCTTTATTTCCTCAGAAGAGGGGATGTGATAAGAGCTGTTCCCAAGCCTTTCTAGCTCTTTCTGAACTCTCACTGTCTGGATCAACTCAGCTGTTCTTGCCTAAACTGCTCTCCAAGCTCTCTGACTCACATTGGCCTGATTTGCTTCAAACTAATTCTGGCAATGTTTTATAATCTTCTGGCTCATTTTCATGTTCTGGCTTGTTCTGTCTTCACCTGTGTCTAGCTTGTTCTCTCTGCAACCTGTCTCTGTAAACTCTCTTTCCTGTCCTGTCTTCATGAGAGTTGGAGATACCCTATCTCTGAGTCATTCTGTCAAATCTTTCTCTGATTCATCACTTTGTCTGCCCCTTCAATTAGATGCCATTTTCAAACGTGGCTGCTTCCTTCTATAAACTAACTACCTTCATTGTTTGAGGTTAAAGGTATATATTAAGGGTGTGTTTATATTCCAGACAGATCAAATAAACCTATGTGAATATGACCCCTTGCCAGAGCAGCCATGCTGCTGGATTAAAATTCCTCTACACTTAGGACTTTTTTTTTTTAATTTAAGATTTATTTTCTTCTTGCATGCTGGCCAGAAGAGGGCACCAGATCTTATTATAGATGGTTGTGAGCTGCCATGTGGTCGCTGGGACTTGAACTCAGGACCATTGGAAGAGCAGACAGTGCTCCTAACCTCTGAGCTATCTCTCCAGCCCCTACACTTAGAATTTTAATATCTAAGAAATAGCCCTAATTCTTTACTGAGGAGATAGGTGATGTAAGTGCAGGGGCTCTCAAAGCCCTCTCACCTGCTTTATTAGTCACTACCTTCCAGAAATAAGAAAGGAAAGTTTTTGTTTTAGCTCATGTTTTGGGGGGAGGAATGCATAGGGAATAGCTTAGCAGCCTGGGACTACACTTGATTTGGGCTGTACACACACCTATCTCCTAACAATATGTTTATCTGCCTAAGACACAAGACACAGCGAGCTACACATTCACCCGACCATCTTTTCCTCCAGACAGCCATCCAGTCTGGATAGTTTTTGTTCACAAAATCTTTCCAGTTTACTGGTAGGTACTAGAGCAAGGAGCTGATCCATCCTGAGTTAGTTTTGGATGCATTTACAATGAGATAAAACATTGTGTACATATGCATACTAGTTGGGCATGCATAGTAATAAAGTTAGATGCAGTGTAGGACACTAAAGAAAAGGTTATATAACTCAAACATATATATATATATATTCCAATATATTCAAATATATATGGTTATATAACTATACAGTATAGTCTGTCAATCAAAATAGAGAGCTACCCAAATTAGACCCCTCAGTAACCAGCCCTTCTTTCTCTTAGACCCCATTAAAGAAGCCTAGGCAATAACAGGGCTCTTGCATAATATTACTCTCATGGTTCTCTGTTAATTATCTTGATAACTTAGCTCTTTTTGATCTCTACCACCAATCACTTTGATTTTGAATAGTTTTCTTGCTGCTTTGCAATATATGTTACACCTTTATTATAAAATTCTTTTAATAAAGTGTCACAAATCTGTAAAAACCTGGTCCACACACTGGCCACTGGCAGCAGCGTCAGGGATTAGTGTGTATCCTGCCAGAGAAGGCAAGGTGGCTGTGGTGAGTCCTCCATGGGAGCTTGAGGCAAGGCTTGTTTTCATCCCTGCTTACTGCCTCGAAGGATCTACTTCCGGTAGCCAGATCCTACCCCCTCCAAGCACCAAGTCCCCCAAAATATTGCCACTTGCTGGGAAACAAGTGTTAAAGAGCGGCTGATGGACACAGCCAACTCAAATCCACTACCACCATCCAGAGGGAGCCTGTGTGAGGAATCATGTCAGAAGAGGCAGTGGAGCTTAAGTTGTGTCAGGCCTTAGGAGTGCTAAAGAAACACTGAATCTGGGCTGGAGAGATGCCTCAGCAGCTAAGAGTGAGTACGTATCTTGCAGAGGACAAAGTTCAGGTCCCAGCACATGCATGGGTGTGGCACAGGGAGTCTTGTGGAAGAGCGGAACAAGGATAGAAAGACTCAGAGCAAACTAACCAGGGACCAGAAGGTGTGGAGACTGAAGCACCAACCAAGGACCATGTGTGGACTGGACCTAGGCCCCCTACACAGATGTAACCGAAGGACAGCTCCATCCTCATATGGGTCCGCTAGTAAGAGGAATGGGGGCTGGCTGACTCTGACATGGATGCTGTTGCCTGCTTTTTGATCACTTTCCCCTGGAGAGGACCTCACCAGGCCTCAGGGGAAGAGGACACATACTCAGTCCTGATGTGACTTGATATGCTGGGGGTGGGGGTGTTCCCCTTCTCTGAGGAGTAGGGTAAGGGGGATAGGGAAAACATGGAGGGAGGGAGAGCTATGACCCGGATGTAAAGTGAATAATTAATAAAAAATAAAAATAAAAGGAATAAAAAATTTAAAACGGCCAGGCGTGGTGGCGCACACCTATAATCCCAGCACTCGGGAGGCAGGGGCAGGTGGATCACTGTGAGTTCGAAGCCAGACTGGTCTACAAAGCGGGTCCAGGACAGCCAAGGCTACACAGAGAAACCCTGTCTCTAAAAAAAAAATTTTTTTTTTAAACAACGACTTTTGCTAGGTGAGTTAGAGTACGCCTTTAATCCCAGCACATAGGAGGCAGATACAGGGGGATCTCTGTGAGTTTCAGGCTAGTCTAGTCTACAAAGAGTACAGGACAGCCAAAGGCTTTGTTTAACAGAGAAACCCTGCCTCAGAAAACCAAATCAAACCAAACCAAAACAACAACAACAACAACACACACACACAGAGGCAAGCGTGCGCACAGTGAGTTTTGGTCTCAAATCAGGACTGATGTGGGCTGCGGCTCTGAATTCTCCCATCAAGAGCTTCCTTCTCTCTCCTCTGCTTAAGATCCTTTAGTCTGGTGTTCTGGATTTGCAATCTAATACCTTAGCTTCTGCTCCTTGGTCCACCGTGGGCTCTGAGCATGTCCACAGGCCCTACTTAATCATTTCACTGATGGGAGATTATTTGCTTGGCAAAGATCTTCAAAGGGGGTCATCTGCTCAGCCACAGACCCATAGAACTCAGGTCATCACTCTTCAAAGTCGTTTTCATATCTGGTTCTACAATTAGCAACGTTTTCTGGTGCATCCTGCAATAATCCTTAGGTTTAGAAGTATTATCTTCTTTTATCTGTTCTCTCTCAGTTGAAGCATTTAGGGACAAGACTGGGAAATAGTTTTCACAGAGATAATCACCTAACTTCCAGGGGGAATTTTTCAATCCTAATATATTAGGGATTTCTGCGAAGCTAGATAAGATATATTTAGTTCTAATGAGCCCCGTCATACCGTATATCATATTGGCTTACAGTCAATAGCTTGTTCTTTCAGACTGCGGTTTCTAAATTTAAATTCTATGTTAAAATTTTCCACAGCTGACTTCTGGAAATGACCTTAACTATTCGAACGGAATCAAAGTAGTTAGTGACTTGCAATTTTTATGCAAGGAAGTCTTTTTCATTGTCCCAGGCTTCAGAAGTTGTTGTTTTTGCTTTTCGTATTGTAATGGGGCTGGTTCTTGTTTTCTTAGATAAGGCCCCATCCACACCTGTGGTGTGGCCTGTTACATTCAAGTTGGCTGCAGCCCACGTCTTCAGAATTGGGAAACATCTGTGCCTTTCGAGATAGAAATGTTTCCATTGCCCCCATCTCTCTTTTTGTGTTGTTTCTCTTTGATCTCCTGAAAACATGGACTGTATTGTTTCAGGTACCTGCATATGTCTTTGACAATATGCTGGGCGCTTTTAATGAGCAGCCTCTGCGACTGCTCAGCTGTAACAATGCGTTTTTATTTTTAGGGTGGCTGGGAGCCCCTCGTGAGCTATGCACTCAATCTGAATCATCCATGGTCTCCGAGTTAGACAGAGAGGATACTGAACTGTCGTGGGGAGCTTACACCTGTCCCGCCCCGCCCCCCCCCCCCCCCCCCCCCATTTCTCTGTGAGCAGACAGGGTATCAAACTGCCGAGGAGGTACCCTGTGTTTGGAACCATGCCTCTCCTCTGTGCTCCCATGTCTCTGCCTATCTACGGGAACCTAAAGAGAGGTTGCTGACTAGAACCCAATTCTGAGAGGAAAGGATACAGGCCAAGGCATTAGGGCCGGACCCAGGCTTTGGAGAAGCCTCCAATGTGTTCCTGGTGTCTCTTCCATTTTCGTCTCTGCCCAGACTAGAGAGAAAGCTGCAGGAGTCGGGAGGGTGTGCTCTGGCTCCATCATCGAATTGCCCAGCACTTAAGAGAGTCACTAAGAGGCTAGTCAAGAGTGGGGCCATGAGGGGCAGCTTATAGAGACAGGGACGGCAGGCCTTATAGGGACGGCAGGCCTTATAGAGACGGCTGGCAGGCCTTACAGAGGTAAGGAGACTTTAGAGACAAAAGGGCAATATTATGCTTCAAGGGGATGCCTGCTTATCCCGGAAACTGGCTGCCAGAAGGGGAAACGAAAGGGGGCAGGCAGCAAGAAGGAAGGGGAAAGGCCCCTGCTGGCAGCTCATCATTTGGAAGCAGAGAGCACGAGCCATGGGGATCAGAGCGTGCTTACTAAGCCAGAGCTGGTCTCCATCTTCTGTAAGCTTTTTATCAACATGGGTGACATCAGTCACTCTTATAAAGCCCCTTTCTTAGGCTGTAAAACTAATTCTTGTTAAATCTCACCTATAAATAAGAATATAAAGCAATGATGACCTAAGGATAATTTAGGGACTGGAGAGATGGCTCAGTAGTGGTTAAGAACACTTGCTGCTCAGTCTTGAGGAATTGAGCTCAGGGCCCAACACCCCTACTGGGTAGCACAAAGGGACCACTCTTTGTAACTCAGCTCCAAGGGACCACTGCCCTCTTCTGGCCTCTATGAACACCCGTACACAAATATGCACATATATTTGCACAGATACACATAACTTAAATTAAGTAAATTTTTTTTTTTTAAATAAACTCAATTAAGGAAAATATCTTCACAGGTTGATGATTTCATTTTCTTTTTTCCTTTGTGGTATTTAAGATGGAAACCGGGGTCTTACGCTGCCAGGCAAACACTCAGTCACTGAGCATAACCCCAGTCTTTTATTCAGTTTAGAGAGTCTCATAAATTTGCTGAGGTTGCTTTTGAACTTACTGTGTACCAGTGTCGGGCGATGAACTGGCAACAACCTCATATCCCAGCCCCCTGTCTAGCTGGGAATCACAAACCCTGTGAACCACGAGGGCCCTGCCTGGCTGGCAGCCTTTCAAGAGGCTTAATACCTTTACTTCAGAGAGCAACACATATAATTCTATGAGTTTTACACAGTTTTATCTTTCTACTCACACAATCCCGTCATTTCGGAATGATGCTGTACCTCTAGATCCTGAAGGGTTCGAATCCAGCCTCTGATTGGCCACTGATATAAAAAAATAGAAGAGTAAATACAAGACAAGAAGTGGCTTTTCTATGGAAAAATAAGAAACTGATTGGGGCAGAGGCAAGCGGATCGCTGTGAGTTCGAGGCCAGCCTGGTCTACAAAGCGGATCCAGGACAGCCAAGGCTACACAGAGAAACCCTGTCTCGGGGAAAAAAAAAAAAAAGAAAAGAAACTGATTGGAGCTCTCATCTGAATCAAAGACAGAATGAAGTACTCTACTAGAAGGCCTGGCCACAAAAATATTTACATTTGAATATAGATTGTTTTCTTTCTTTCTTTTTGTTTTTTGTTTTTGTTTTGGTTTTTCAAGATAGGGTTTCTCTATGTAGACTTGGCTTGGCTGGCCTGCACTCACTTTGTAGACCAGGCTGGCCTCAGACTCACAGCGATCCACCTGCCTCTGCTTCCTGAGTGCTGGGATTAAAAGCCTAGGTTGTTTTCTAACAAACATCTCAAAAATCTTTAAATGAAGAAACGTATCAGCTTTGGTGATAGAGTTCCATTTCTGCCCAGGCTCTCTGAGACTCTGTCTCAAAAGCTAAAGTGAACCAAACAACAAAGCCAACAAATGTCCAAAACAAAGGAAATGTAATATTTACTAATTATAAGTAGTAAATGGGGAGGAGTTAGTTGGGCTACATGCACTGCTTTTCTCAGCCTCTGTAAGTGTACCATGAATAAAGACGATTGTGGCCATTCTGTGAGTGATAGAGCTGAATGTCAAGGTAGTGTTTGCCCATAAGCCCAGCTCCTGTGGGTCAGCAATGTACAGCAACCTCACGGCAAAGGTCGTGGACACAGTATAGAGTATAAACCCCTCTGTCATCTCACTGAAGAAGCCTGTGAGGTAGAAACCATTCACTTAGACATTTTCGAGAGCACATATCGTTCACTGCTGGCCACCACCACATGATCATCTGGGTTGCCTTTCACGGAACTATAGGACATCCATAGACCTGCTTTTCATAATCTGTGATAAATTGTTCCGTTATAATGCTTAGAATGAGACTTATTTAGTTTTTGGAATTTGTGTGTGTGTGTGTGTGTGTGTGTGTGT
>OU015753.1:14334513-14349461 GCA_907169655.1 Acomys percivali
CTGTGGTTGGGCACAGGATGCCAGTCTGCTTTGTGGGGCAGGCTGACTTCCCACTGAGCACAGAGAAATCTGTGCCCAGGAGCAATTTTGGAGACAATAGGAAAACTCTACCACCTAAGCCTGCAATGCTTGCTAGATCAATCAACTGGAGAAGCTCACAGCAGCGTGGCTGGGGATGCAGTCCCCGCAAAAGCACCGGACACACAAAGAGAGAAACCAACTAAACAAAGCCATTCAGGGAGGAAGGGAGAGCGGAAGGGACGATTACCATCACAACTGGTTAAAATAGGTAAGCCGGAGACATAGCCAACAAGAAATAAAAACGTATAACTGATGCAAGAGAAAAGCATTCACAAGGGAGTGTGTGCATGTATGGGGCCGAGGCATAGATTTTAGTAAGAGTGAACTTCCTAGCACTTACTGTAAATGCGTTCAAAGAAGCAATAGAAAGGATTTTTTTTTTTTAAATTAAAGGAAGTGCCATGATGATGATTCATAAAACATGTTATTGGAACTGGAGGAATAGCTCAGCTCTCAATTGCACATATTTCTGGTGGACAATTGGGCAACTTACAACCACCCTTAACTCCGGCTCCAGGGGACCCAGTGCCCTCTTTCCTGCTTCTACGGACACTTCTACATCTGCTCCGGGTAGAGAGCCCCAAATACTTGGTTACATGGCAAAGGATGGGAAGACAATGATAACGGGATGGAACAAAAAACAGTAGTGATCGTGAGTTCCTTGGCCCATCCCACAGACTTTGCTCATACCCAGAGTGAGATCTTTCAACCCTGATAATACTGGTATTTCTTTGGTGAATTCTGTCAGGGAATACAAAATTCTCTTTGGGGACGTGGGGGGATGCCTTCGGTCTCTTGTTCATTTGCATTAAGACAATATAACTATGATTAATAGCCGTCTGGAGGTATTAATTCCACTCTGGCTCGTGTTGCTGTGTCTTAATCTATATGCAATTGAGACCCTGTTTATGCGCCATTGGTATGACTTCATTAATAGTATAATTGAAATGAATACTATAATTAGGGCTGGAGATATACTTGTAAACAGGAAGATAAATCCATATTTTAATGGATGGTGCACACTTTAACAAACGGGCCCTCGTTTACTAACACAATGTTAATTATTGTTAGTCATAAGAAGCACCACTGAGTAAGGACAATAAATACAGCACAGAACAAAAACCCACCGACCGATTCCTCAGTCTCAAGGACTGGTGCTTCTTCCGTGTGTGAAATGCTTAATCTTGCTTGTAGCCCTGTGATAAAGCTTTGAGTCAGTCAGTCAGTGACATGACATAGTTGAGGACTTGGGGCAAAAGACACAGTGATGACTGTCCCTGAGGCGTGCCAGCTGTCAGCAGAGGTGACTTGAATGTCAGCCCCAAGACCTTGAGCCTAGGCTCCCATTTAGTCAACCTGTGTGTCTCTTATGACAAACAAGGGTACAATATGAGTATCCACATTTGGTGAGAAATTGTAATGCTATATGGGTGAAGACAGGGACTCAGTCCTTTCCTGTCTCCCTGGCTCCCAAACTGTCTGGTCCTCCTTAGTCTCTGCTTCACTCCCCTCCCCCACTCTCCCCTCTGCACTCAGATCGTCCTATTACTCAGTTCTTATCGGCATAGACAGGCCTACTGTGCATGTTTCTTTTGTATCTGTAGGACACATCACCAGACCACCAGACAGGTGTAATCGATTGCTGCATACAGTTGTTTCTTAGCACCTTCTTTCTCTGTATGGTAATTTGATGACTTCTTAACTCTACCCATTAAGAGATAAAACCAGAGCCGGGCGTGGTGGCGCACGCCTTTAATCCCAGCACTCGGGAGGCAGAGGCAGGTGGATCGCTGTGAGTTCGAGGCCAGCCTGGACTACAAAGTGAGTCCAGGACAGCCAAGGCTACACAGAGAAACCCTGTCTTGAAAAACCAAAAAAAAAAAAAAAAAAAAAGAGATAAAACCATGGGCTATCCCCCTTTAAGCCTCATCATCTTTGTGGGAATTCGTTGGCTCACCATCCATTTCTGCCTGCCCATCTAACAATGGCTATGCAAGTCTTTGTCTCATTGTACCATGTGCCACCAACCCTATTGGCATCTTTTGTGTTTTAAAAAAAAAAATCATTGTCATTAAACTGGCTCAGCCCACACATCTAAGAATAAAGTACTTCTTGATTAGCTGATTTACAAATTTAATTCCATCTTCAGCAATTAATAATAATATTCTCAGGGTTTTGAGATATGAGGTGGTTTCTCTGGAGGCTTCATTCTGACCTAGGCAGTATTGGAATCCATTGAGTATTATCTTAGGTGAGAAATCATGAGCTACACAGTTTTCCTTTCCAAGGACATGGGGAAATAAGGTCCTCCAGACACTGGGCTCGTTTTAATCTTTGGGAGGGTATTTATAACTCAGCTCTGTACAAGTGGAGTCTCGCAGTGAAACTGCCTGGTCAGCACAAAGGCTGGAGCAGCCTGCTTCCTCCCTCCTTTCAAGCGATTCATCACAGAAACACAGGTGAAGGAAGACAAAGCCACTGCCTTTCCCTAGAGCAGAGAGCTGAGACAAAAGCTTACCCGCCAGCGCCCCCTTCAGGAGAACGCTAAAGAAGGCTACTGATGGTATTTGGGCCTGAGCTTGACCACTGCTCTTCTACCTGTGTCTCGGTCGGTCTCTTGATTGCTTCATCCGGAGTGTGTTCTTCACAAACAACAGGAACCTACCCCTGAAAGCCACCATCTGAGGAAACAGATACACCACGCGTTTCTGTTCACTTAGGAGGATTTTTTGTCTTTCAGGACTCATCGTGATTTTTAATGTGCTCTGAAGCGTTTAACTTCAACGGCATAATGCTTTTTAGCTTTTTTTTTTTTTTTTTTTTTTTGCTTTTTAGCTTTTTAAATGTTTGATGCATACTTGGAGGTAGGTCATTTTACTTCTGAGTGCCTTTAAAATTAAATGCTCTTTTAGGACAAAGACATTTTCCACTGATTTGCAAGTTTATTTATTCTCTGTCTGTCTGTCTCTCTCTGTATGTGTGTGTGTGTGTGTTTATGTAAATAGTGTCTCCTATTCACCTTTATCCGCTTGTCTCAGGATACAGCCAGGAATCAAGCATAACCTTTATTTAGTTGTTATGACTTACTGGACTGCTAAATAAAGAAATGTTTCCTAAATTAGTCCTTTTACTCTACAGCCTCCATGTTTCCAGAAAGTTCCATAGTTGCCTTATACAAAATTCCCTCAATTTCAGCTCGTCTGCTGTTTCCTATGATTGAATTTGGAGCATACACTTTTGCCCAGTAAAAGACAAGTGAATGTGCATCCTTCCCTTGACCCATTCCTGGTATGCTTAGCTCTCACAGTTTTCTTTTTTTTTTTTTTTTTTTTTTTAAGATTTATTTATTGTATTTATTGTATAAGAGTGCTGTATCTGCAGAAGAGGGTATCCGATAACATTATAGATGGTTGTGAGCCACCATGTGGTTGCTGGGAGTTGAACTCAGGACCTCTGGAAGAGCAGGCGGTGCTCTTAACCACTGAGCCATCTCTCCAGCCCACAGTTTTCATCTGTATACTCATGTATTTGGTGATTGTATGTGGAGATTCACTCTCACTCACTAGTTACACACACACCCACACACACATGCGCGTGCACTCACAATGAACTTGGGGGCTCCCTCACCCACTGTGAGCTCATGCACCCTTTCTGACAATGAGCACAGCAACTTTGGACTACCACTTGCCTTTGCATCGGGCAATGCACACAGGCCTGTGAAAGGTGGTCTATGTCCCTGGGTAGCCAAACTCCTCCTTTTGAATCTCATGAAACCCCAAACGATAATTGGGTACCGTGAGAACTCACTCAGGTGGTCTACTGCTGATCTTGGCCCCTGATCCTTCTGTAATCACTATTGTTCTGCTGTTTCAAACAAAGCCACTTTCCTGGCCTTTCAAATCCTTGTGATTCCTTCTTTTCAATTTTTTTGGGTAAGAAGCCAACAACCTGGAAACATCTGACCTAGACCCCAGCTTGCAGGTAACATTTCTATGCACCTAATATTTTACTCTTTCCAGATCAATTCAGTTAAATAACTACATTCCAGGCTTAGTCAGTGTTCTGTTGCTGTGAAGAGATACCATAACCAAGTCATCTCTTACAAAAGAAAGCAAATTGACTGGGCCTTTGCTGGCGGTTTCAGAGGTAGAGTCCATTATCAACATGGTGGGGAGCGTGGTGGCATACAGGCAGGCATGGTGCTGGGGAAGGACCTGCCCTTGAGAATCATACTCAGGAATGGATCTAGTTTGTCTTTACAATAAGAAGCTTTTAAGCCTGAGGTGGAGGCAGGTTCCTTCTGCAGGTCCTGTAGACACTAAGCAGGAGTTTTAACTTGATAAGCTGCTGTCCGTCATTCCCGAAGAGACTTTTGAAAACTAATTGAGAGACTTCCCAGGAAGGTTGAGGGAGGGTGAAGGCAGGAGAGACAGAGTGGGCTTGTGAGAGGAAGTGGGTATAGAGTTCATTTAGGGTGACAGTGGCTAGTCCCATTGTCAGGGTTATGGCACCAGGAGTAGCAGAAGCAGCAGGGAGCTACAGAGCAACATAGGAAGGGGCTATTTTTATCCAGCTTTGGGGTCAGGTCTGGATATATCAGGATAAAGGTACCTGACATCTCAGAACAAAGGTAATAAAAGAGGGGCTGGAGAGATGGCTCAGAGGTTAAGAGCACTGTTTGCTCATCCAGAGGTGCTGAGTTCAATTCCCAGCAACCACATGGTGGCTCACAATCATCTATAATGAGATCTGGTGTGCAGGTAGAATACTGTGTACACAATAGAGAAATAAGTAATTTTTTTTTTTTAAAGGTAACATAAGGAGCTGCTTCAGGGTGAGGGCCATTGGAAAAGCTTATGTGGAACATTTGTGAATAGGGTGAAGTGCACTAAGTAAACCATTTAGAGGTAGTAAAAAATTACAAAAACTGGAAGTATGGGAAGAATCAGGAGGAATGAACTGATCCGAGGGAGGAGGCAGAGTTGGAGGGAACCAGATGCCCCCACACAGGAGGAGGCTTGTGCTTGAACTTGTCCTGGTCCCCCCCTCCCCCCATCTCTAGGCACCATCTCCTACCAGTTAGAGTGTGTTGGCCTGGAAGCAACAGGCTCACACTGGCATCCTTAGCAGGAGTCAGATTCAGTCACTTCTAATTTTGGAGTACAGCAGCAGTCAAGGAATTCATATTTTCATAATCAGTTTTTAAAAATATATCTGGTTTTGAATATTATTCCATATTAAATGAAGTAAACAAAGCTTATTTTAAACCTGTTTTAAGATACTTGCTTTAGGCTTCATGTCAACAACACATACAGAAGGCCATATAATGGGAGATAACAGGAGACTGTGTGCTGGAAGATTAAAAACTGGTCTCAGGAAGAGAAACATGTTATGCGCTCACTTATAAGTGGATATTAGCTATAAAGCTAAAAAAAAATTATGCTACAGTCTACAGACCCAGAGAGGCTAAGTAACAAGGGTGTGGGGGGGGGGCTCTCCCTAGGAATAGGAAATAGAATAGATCTTGTGGGTGGACTGGGGATGGATGGCGCAATGAGAATGGGAGAGAACAAGTGGGGGTAATGGGGGGGGGTGAGTACTAGGAGACATGACTGAAATTGATGGGGGGAGCATTTCAGGGCTGAGATGGAAATCTTGTACAACAGAAACTCCCAGGACTCTATGAGGGTGACCCTAGTGAAAATTCCTAGTCATTGGGGGTACAGACCCCGAATTATCCATCTTCTGCAACCAAGCAAGGCTTCCAGTGGAGGGAGGGACTAGGACAGCAACCCAGCCACAAAACCTTTGACCTACAGTTTGTCCCACCTTCAAGATGTGTGGTGACACAGCAGACACTGTGGGAGTGTCCAACAAATGGATGGTTCAACCTGAAACTCCTACTGTGAGAGGGAGCCCATATCAGACATGCTTGGATGGACAGGAACCAGAGGCTGGATAACGCAGAGACCTAAGATAGAACCAGACATGACCAGAAAAAAAAAAAAAAAGGCAACACGATGATTCCAAACAATACTCTGCTATACTTGTAGAACAGAGCCTAGTGTAATTGTCATCAGAGAGGCTTCATCCAGCAATGGATGGGAGCAGGTGCAGAGATGTACAGCCAAACACTGGGCAGAGCTCAGGGAATCCTGCAGAAGATGGGTGGAAGGATTGTAGAAGCCAGAGGGGTCAAGAAAATGACCCACAGAATCAACTAACCTGGGCTCATAGGGGCTCACAAAGACTGAACCAACAATCAGCGAGCCTGTATGGGTCTGACCTAGGCCCCCTGCATATATGTTATGTTTGTGTAGCTTGGTGTTCTTATGGGACTCCTAACAGTGGGAGTGGGGGCTGTCTTTGACTCTTTTGCCTTCTTTTGGGCCATTTTTTTCCCTACTGGGCTGCCTTGTCCAGCCTTAGTATGAGGGGATGAGCTGAGCCTTATTGCGATATGATGACTTGTTTGGAGGTGAAAAGTTTTAGAGTAGAGAAAAAGCTGCCTGGGCAAAGAGTGTTTTAGGAATGGTGAGAGTCTAGTATCTCAGAGATGGGGGAAGAGGCCCTGTAGGCCTTTCTCATGCAAATCCCCAGCAGCTTGTGGGGAGGTTCCCTGAGGTTGCCCCAATTAGCTCTTTGAAATGTGGATGGAGCAGCTAACTGGCTCAGAGCTAGTTTGTTTTGGTTGTTATTATTATTATTATTATGAGTGTTAAATTTTTTTCTTTAAAAGAGATAAATACTTTTGTTTTCTGTTGCTGTGATAAACACCAAGACCAGAAGCAGCTTGGGAAAAGGAAGGGGCTTATTTCCTGTTGCTCCCAGCAAGGGCAATCAGGGCATCTTAAGGGAGGAATGCTGCTTCCTGGCTAGTTCCCCTTGGCTTGCTCAGTTTGCTTTGCTATTCAGCCTGACTACCTAGGGATGGTGCCACCCACAGTAGGCTGCACCTCCCACATCAATTAGCAATTAAGAATATGCTCCAAGGATGTGCCTATAGGCCAATCTGATGGAGGCAATTCTTCAGTCTTCCCCTGCAAGTTAGTTGACAACCAAGGTCAGTTGCCAGAGTTGCTCTGTGACATTTCCCTTGGAAGATTCCTTTAAAGTGGAAGGGGCAAACCAAATAATTCAGTTCTAGATTAGTTAATCAAAGTGGATCAGACTCATCTCTTCCCCTCACTTTGCCCTGATTGACACCAAGAGGGGTGGGGGTGGGGTGGGGTGCAGGTAATACATCACTATAGCTGCCTCTATTGACTGCACCACAAGCTTTGATGCAAAAATGTACTTAATGGCTTTGTTTCACACCTGAGCGAGATGCAAAGCGGCTGTTAAGAATCTAGTTACAGCCGGGCAGTGGTGGCACACGCCTTTAATCCCAGCACTCGGGAGGCAGAGGCAGGCGGATCGCTGTGAGTTCGAGGCTGGCCTGGACTACAAAGTGAGTCCAGGACAGTCAAGGCTACACAGAGAAACCCTGTCTTGAAAAAAAAAAAAAAAGAATCTAGTTACATAGAGAAATCCTGTCTCAAAAACAAAACCATGCTTAGGCTGTATGCTGTGACCTTCGAGTTGCTGACCTTTGCCTCAAGAGGTCTTGTGTTCTAGGCTATCCTTGGACTATTTACCTTTGAAAGAAGTAGAGAAGTCTCAACTTGGAACCACCTAGAGGATCAAGGAAGTTCTTACCGGGAACTAGTCAGGGAACTAGGAAGTTCTACAGGGAGCGATTCAGGCTATTGTATTCTCACCTGGGGGCTAGGGTGAGTGAGATTAGAATAGATCCGATTGACCTTGCTTTCTATATATTCTTACTAGTCAGCATTAAAGTGAATCTTGATCAGAAATTTCCTGACTTGATTCATTATTTCTTGCGTCTCTGTATCCTACTTTCAATCCCCACTCCCTCTTTCAGGTGAACTCTGATTCGATTTTTCCTGCGGGCTGGGGCATGACATACCCACAAAAGTGAGGAGGAGGAAAACTTACCCTGTAAATTGTCCTCTGACCTCTGCCTGCTCACTATAGCATAAGGCTGCTGTCTTCCTTCCACAAGCTGTGATAAACAAAACCTGGAATGAAAGCCCCGAGGGATTAGTGAAAGCAAAAGTGTTTACTATTTGACTCTGCAGAAATGGATAGGATGCCCGTGTAGAGAAAAAGGGGGGGAAATATGGCTGCATACACATTTGTCACAAGATGTTGGTTTTTGAGATGCCTTATCATGAGAAATCCCTGCCCTCTTCTGCTCCATGCCCTACCCCCCAACCCCCCCAACCCCCCATCCCCCCCCCCCCCCCCCCCCCCCACCCCCGCTGGTACTCCAGAGAGCTAAAGTCCTCATGCCCTCCTAGCAGAGCCTCCTTCCCAAATTCCCCACCCCATTGGCTGAGGATACAAACCCTGACCTAATGGCCATCCTGGGACTTGAGGCTGCCTCCTTTTCTGATCATGGAACAGACAGACTTTTCAACTTCAGCGCTCTGAGACAAGTAGGTACCAGCTGCCAGCTAGGGAAGAGGGTGCCTTAGTGCCCTCCTGCTAACTGTGTTGCTTTGATGAGCCATTTCCTTTAAACTATTTGTTTTACTTTCTCTCTCTTAAACTGTGGGAACACCATTTTTCCAGGTGTGATGTGGCACTTCACCAGCACAGCGGCTGCACTGGTTGCTCTTAAGGAACATAGTCTCCAACTGGTTAGCTGTGAGAGAGCTTGTAATTTTCCTCATTTTTACCAATGATCAAGAGCACCTGTCAGAAGTGGCCACTGACAGCCTAAATCAGCGATGCCTTCCTAGGTAGCAGGTCCTCCCTGCTGCAGGGGATGCTAACCCTCTTTATTTGTCTCAGCTAGTGAACAGGTAGAGATTCAGGGAGGAAGGATGAGTGGGCATCATGGTTTGGACTCTACTGCTCTCTCTTTAGTGGCCCCTTTCCCTCTGTGTATCTACCTGATGTAATGAGAGGGTGATGTGTGACCTGTGCTGCCTGGAGAGAGATAAACGGCTCCTACACTGGGGAAAAAAAAAAAGGAATCAACAGACCAGGCAACTAAAGTCACACCAGAGGGGTCTAAATTCTCATCACTGCCCCGTTCACCATGCTGTTCCAATCTCCTGACCAGGCAGTACGGAGAGGAAACAAAAATGATAGCTCAAGGAGGGCTATGGTGCTTTGCATCATGAACACTCTCAGAGATTCCTCAGGAAAATCCTTCAGGAAGGATGGACTGCAGGATGACCTAAAGACAGTCTCTTTTAGCCGGGCGTGGTGGCACACGCCTTTAATCCCAGCACTCGGGAGGCAGAGGCAGGTGGATCGCTGTGAGTTTGAGGCCAGCCAGGTCTACAAAGTGAGTCTAGGACAGCCAAGGCTACACAGAGAGACCCTGTCTCAAAAAAACCAAAAAAAAAAAAAAAAAAAGACAGTCTTTTTTGCTCAGTGTGTGTGTGTGTGTGTGTGTGTGTGTGTGTGTGTGTGTGTGTCTGAAAAGGTCACAGTTAGTGGAGTAATGATCTACATGAGGTAAGAAGGAAACTCAAACATGGCTCAGTAGCCGGTGTTGGTTCAGACTTCTAGACTTTGATACCAGGCAGCTTATTTTTAGGCATATTTACGTACAGTGCAGTTTTGAAAAGAAGTTTCCTGGTGACAGTGAACTCAATCCCATGTGCACAATAAAGTTTAAGGTATGACAACATTGAATCTCTTTACAGAGTACATGTGACCTCTTACATAAAGATGGGGTCTATGGATTGACTATATGTGTTATCTTAGGGGCCTAGGGAAGGATCTGATGTAGTCTCAGGCCTACAGATAGCACAGAAGTCACAGGCTATCAACCACCACCTCTGTCTGCTCCATTTGTAAAGTACATGTGACTCTCACATAAGGATGGGTTCTATTGAGTGAGAAACAATGCTCAAGAGAAAGGTCTAGAGAGAATGACTGAGATAAACATACCAATCTGGGTGAGTCAGGTATGGCCTGGTCCTCCAGATAGCACGTCACCAGGCTATTAACATTACCCACAGCCAGGCGTGGCGCGCACCTTTAATCTCAGCACTCGGGAGGCAGAGGCAGGTGGATCATGTAAGTTCGAGGCCAACCTGGTCTACAAAGTGAGTCCAGGACAGCCAAGGCTACACAGAGAAACCCTGTCTCAAAACAACAACAACAACAACAACAACAACAAAAAAAAAACATTACCCACTTGGAGCCTTCTGGCTGGAAGACACGCTATACGTCTTTTTCCTTGAAGAGGCAACACCGAGTCTTTAACACTCCTGGTTTCACTAGTGCTTGTCTGTGAGCACAAGACCTCAGGCTTTTAAAACTGTGTGTTTCTGCTTATGGAACGATCTGGCTTAAGGAGTGGGAAGGAGAGGAGATGGTGTCTCCTGGTAATTCTAGAAGCTACACCCATAAAAATCTCACCAACATTGACTGTCTAAGTGTGAGCTGAACAAAGATGAGACCAATGACATACATGCTAATGTGGAAAAGGGGAAGCCCATGAAGCCTCAAGCCAAGACAAATAACTATAGGATACTAAAAAATTATGAGAGTGGGAGAAAAGGTCATCCTCATGGAGGAGCCCACCAATTGGTTATCCAATACCAAATAGTTAGTGCTGCAAACATCCAGGTAACATTATACTGAGCAGGTTGTATTTATATATTTAGGAACACACACACACACACACACACACACACACACAAATTAAAGAAAAAGAAGGCATGAATTTAAGAGAGAGCCAAGAGGGGTAGGAGAGAGAAATGAGAAGGGGCCAAATGAGATCATTATATTATGCTCTCAAAACAATAAAATGTAATACAAGAAGAGCAGAGAGAAATGAATGTTCCCAGGCTGCCTGTTGCTGTTGCTTCTACTCAGTTATCTCTCTTTTTTTTTCTCACACAGTTTAAGGTTCAGCAACATTAAATGGTCTTTACTCCTTGATTAACAACCAAGACAATCCCCCAAGATGTGTCAATCTGACCTGGGTTGTCTGTCCCCTTTCCTTTGTCTGGTGTTTCTAGCTGTGTCAGAGTAACAGTTAAAACCAACCAACACATTTACTTCTCTTCTTTCCACACTGATCTTTCGATTTGGTCCTTTTATCATCTTCAAGTTTGAAGTGTAACTTCAACAGGCAATGCGTAGGATGATATGTCTGCTACTTTGGTGGCCTCAAAAGAGAATTAGCAATACTGTCTGTATGTGGTTTTGGTGGCCCCCATGGAGAACGCCTACTGACTACTCCAACTTTATGCAGCTGTTTCTATCTGTGTTTTTGTGCATTACTCTCTGCCTATAATAACTGCTTGGTGGAGGCTGAGAATCTGATGACTGTAGCCATGGTGTCACAAAAGAGCTATCTGTTAGAGTTTTCTGGACTCCGAGAGAGAAGCTGCAGCTGGTCCCTCTGCCTTCTGAGGATGATTCTAAGAGAAGGGGCTCTTTGTGGAGTTCTGTTAGGTTTGGGTTTTGGTTTTATGGATTGGGCATGCTTGGTCCTTTGATGATCAGTTGTAACTATTCTGACAGGAGCAAAGACATTCTGCAGACACGTTTGCCCTTTCATTGGTTGTTGAAAGAAGCATCCTCACATGCCTGCAGCACTGGAGAGGAAGAGGCAGGTGAGCTCTGTGAGTTCAAGGCCAGCCTGGTCTACTTATTGGGTTCCAGGTCAGCCAACGCTATATAGTGAGACAAAAATCCTAATCCTTATGTTAGTGCTTGAAGATGGACTTTGGAGGGAGTGGGGCTGCATCACTGGCCTTCTCCATCTGTTCTCTTCTCAATGAGGTTACACTGAACGCAGTTCTTTCATCCTCTCTCTTGTTTGTCTCTTTACTGTGAATGTTGAGTAAAAGTGACCAAGCTTAGTTTGTCATGGCTGCCAAGGCCCAACTTGGACCTTAAATACTCTGGTAACAATATGGAAGGCAGAGAGAACCCATATAATGCCGGGTACTGCTGTATACATCTGTAATCCTGGTGCTCAGTGGCAAAATGGGAAGTGGAGACAGAGTTCCTGGAAGGTCCAGGAAGCTGGCAGCTAGCATGATGTGTGCAGCAGCAGTAGCAGCAGCAGCAGGATGGGAGGGTAGAGCAAGAGCAAGTGGAGGGAGTGGGGGAAGGGGAGAAAGGAAGGAAAAGATAGATACATAGATACATAGATACATAGATAGATAAACCCTTTCTCAAGCAAGGTAGAAGGCAAGGCCGGTGACCCTGACCTCTCCATGTGCTCTGTAGCACATGTGCTACTCTCTTCCCCCTTCCCTCCCCCTCAGTCACATCAGAAGAAGGAATCTCAGTCCTGGGTTGGAGGGGATTCCCAAAGTCCACCTGACACATGCTTACGAGGGCGATCATCTGAAGAAGGGCAGAAGGACAAAGCACTCTTGGGATGGGGGAGGGAGGGGCCCATTACTCAGAGAGGGAAGAAGCAAGGGTCTCAGCACGATGGACATGTACTGTGAAGGTTGCCAACTAAGAGATCAGAACATTTCCATATATTTTAAAACATCAATGAACCAGTGCTGGTCAAATCCCTTTCCTGCAGGAGCCATCAACACCATCTCCCTGTGAGGATTCTGCTTCAGTCTGCCTATCTGTGATGCCATTGCCTACCTGCCACTGGGCATGGCCCTGTCACTGGGCGTGGCCCTACCCAAGCTGATATAAAAGGACAAACTCACCCTACCACTCTCTCTCTCTTACCTCTCTCTCACATCCCTCTCTCCCTTTTTCCCTCTTACCGCCCCCTTTACTCTCTTACCTACCTCTCTCTTCCTCTGTCTCTGTCTCTTTCTGGGGTACCCTTCCCCCCTTTCCTTCTCTCCCCATGCTCATTTAATAAACCTCATGTAATATAGTATCTGTTGCCTGGCATCTTATTTTTAATCATTAAACTACTTCTTATCTCTTAAGGTCCCAGAGACAAGTCAAGCTATGAATCTACCAAAACTCACTAGGGGAACCGGTGAGTATGACAGGCTTATAGAGCAGTGGGTGAGAGAATACGGTCAGGACAGAGATGGATGATATATTCTCTATGGTGCCCTCATCACTATTCACCTACATTGTCTAGCCCCTCCCCTAAGGCCTTGATGTGCAGTTAAGGCAGAATTGCTTATTTATAACTGGCTACGAGGAGTGGCAAGATACTCAATCAAAAGCCCACGACCTCCTACCCCCTCTTTCTCTGAGAGAAGATATACAGGCATCAGGCCCAACTATTGGGCACAGGCCCAGCAGGACACCTGAAGATGGCTTCAGTGTGCTTCCGAGGATAGATCCTGCACAGCTAGGCTTAAAGCCTGACTACGTAAGGCTGTAGGTATGTCCTTATCCCTTTCCCTCTCTGGGAATCTCAAGACGACCATTAATTCTACAGCAAAGCTCTCCTCCAGCATCTAGTGTTTTATCTCCCGAGTTGTACGCCTGTCAGGTGTCTCAAGAACTACCCTGTGATCTGATTTAGGTTCCTAGGCAAGCCTTTGAAGATAATGCATTAAAAAAAAAAGCACGATGATTCTCTCTATATGTGACTACTGTCTGGTGTCATCCTGCAAACAGAAGGTGGGGCCCAAAGCAGGCCATGAGGGAGTGATCCATCCTCAATGGCCCCCAAGCCTGCCCGTGCCTACCTACTTAACAAGACCAAAGAGTTTTACCATCTGAAAATCTCTCCCACGCAACCCTCTTGCTCATTTCCATAACTTACAGTAGTCGCTCTAGTATTTTTCATCCTTATAGGAAAAACACAGGGTTTTGCATTTTTTAAATGTTTGCAGATCATTCACACAATACGTAAAAACCTGAGGCTGCCTTTTATCCCATAGAAAGGTGAATGTAAGATTAATTTGTCCTTTATAGGAATGCATCAGTACTTACTGATTTTTGGACTTCATTATTATTTTGAGATAATTAGAGATTGACGTGCATTTGTGAAAAATATTATAGGGAAACTTCACCCACATTTCAACAATAATGGCTCACAACAGCCCTGTAAATAACTATGTAAAAACTAGGATAATGACAAGGATTCAATTAGCATCTGGCTTAATTCTATCCACACAAGACTTCTCCTCTTGTCCCTGTATTGTTATATGAACTTTCTCATTTCCTCACTTTATCTTTTTTACCAGGGTACCAATGTCTTGTGCTCTGTTTTATATTCTTTCATGTGTTTAATATTGACAGTAACTGTGGAATCAGGGATGATGGTCTGCAAGCCAGAGTTAGGCTACACGTTGACACAATAATGGGAACCGTGTGGTGTTCACTGAGATTAGGAATGTGGTTCTCTGACACCAGCAGTCACAATTCCTGTCTCTTCATGACTAATCAGTAACAGGGGAGGATGTACCGGGCTCAGTCGTAGATCCGTCCCCAAAGACAGAACAGTTCTCTGATGGAATTGTGCAGAGGGAGAAAGAACCAAAGTGGTTAACCTTTAAAATACCTTCTCAGGACCACAAGTATGGAGAGGGGCTTTACACCCCTTTTCACGGCACGAGTGAACATGTATATTGGCTTTCTTATTTGGAAATGAATGTGAGTGCTCAGGACTTTCATTCAGATTTCTGACATTTCCCGAAACAGCTTTCATTGACATTCTGTAAGCAATGACATATAGAGTACCAGTAGTTTTCTCTTGTCAAGATGGTTTATATAACTTTTGACTTCTGTAATATTTTTCATTCCTGGAAGAATTTCAGTACAAACCCGAGGACCTTTAACTTAGGAGATGGAGACTCACTCTTGACTTGCTGTCTTCTTCTTCTTCTTCTTCTTCTTCTTCTTCTTCTTCTTCTTCTTCTTCTTCTTCTTCTTCTTCTTCT
>OU015753.1:14349471-14367396 GCA_907169655.1 Acomys percivali
TTTTGCATCTCTGCAGTTCTGAGCAAGGTTTTTAGTGAGAGCCATCAAGACTAATGAGGCCTTCTATTTGTCCATTAACACATCTGAGTGGAGACTTAACCTTTTCATTGTTGATTTTGTAACTCACTGCTTCACTTCCATAGTGTGGTAGAAAAACCACGACATATTTCACTTTCATCATCTAGTGTTGCCACCAGCCCCATACCGCAACAAGGACCAGGGACACCAATATGTCCAGGAGGACTTGGTTGTCTTGGGAGCTCTGAGGAACCTTTAGAGTCTCGTCATCTCTGTTACCTTGAGGTTCTTGTGGTCCAATGGGATTGTGATGTCTATTTTCCTATCTCTTCCATGAGGCCCACGGAGTTCAGCAGATCCGCTCAGACTTGTAAGTCTTAGACTACCTATGTTCTGGTGAACAGAAGTACATGGAGACCCCTTGGGCACCTGAATTGCCAGAGAAACCTCAATAACCTTTGACATCACTGGAGTTTTGTGCATCAGTTTCATCTTTGTCACATCATGATCCATGCAGACCAGGAGTATTTTAGGAGTCGGCAGAACCTGGAACACCAGAAGGACCAACAGGGACAGTTTCCTCTACTACCATTTTCTATTGTTGTTGTTGTTGTTATTGTTATTATTATTATTATTATTATCATTAATTTATATATGTATTCACTTTACACTCCTGTCATAGCCCTTCCCTCCTCTCCTTCTAGACCCCTCCCCTATCCATCCTCTTCCCCTGTGGCCTGGCAAGGCGTCGCATAAGGGGGAAGTGATCAAAAAGCATGTCAAAGGCAACCCCATTCCTCTTGCTAGTGGACCCACCTGAAGACTGAGCTGCCTATCTGCTACATCTATGTAGAGGACCTAGGTCTAGTTCATGCATAGTCTTTGGTTGGTACTTCAGACTCCACAGGCCCCTCTGGGCCCTAATTAGTTGGCTCTGTTGGTCTTCTTATGGAGCTCTTACCACCTCTAGGTCCTTTAATCCTTCCCCTAACTTTTTCACTAGACTCCCTATGTTTCGACCAGTGCTTGGCTGTGAGTCTCGCACCCGTTTGGAAGTGCTGCTGAGTGGAGCCTCTCAGAGGGCAACTTTGATAGGCTTTTGTCTGCAAACACAGCAGAGTATCATTCATAGTCTCAGGGGTTGGCTCTCTTCCATGGGGTAGGGCTTGGGTTGGGCCAGGCATTGGTTGGATTCCCTTGATCTCTACTCTGTTTGTTCAATCTTTATCCCTGCACATCTTGTAGGTACTCTCGCCAATGGACAGACCATTGAAACAGAAATTCTATTACCATTTTCCATGGCTTATTTAACATGATAAAGGTGTGCCTGGATGACGAGGAAGCATCAGGGAAGCCATTTTCACCATGATTACCCTTGCCACCATCTGATCCTAGGTTCCTATAGGTCCTGGCATGCTTTGGCCATGCTCTAGTAGCCCATGCAACCCTAAGTGAGCTTGTAAATACTACAGGGCCTTGGGCATCAAGTGTTCTTGAGGTTGGCCAATGTTACCCTTTGGCCCAAATTCTTCAAGATTATCTTTCCCATACCCCAGTGGTGTACCAGGGCTGGAACCTGGAACTAGGACTATTCCCAACCTCCCCAAGTGTACTAGGTTATGACAAATTTTCATTTATGAATCAGACAAAAATAGATTAACAGCATTCGCCAACTAATAAAATAGAAAAATGTGAACAATATGTTGTAACAAAAGTTTGGCTTGATAGACAAGATTACATAAAGTGAGAGGTAGGAGAAATGGCCTAGCAGTTAAGAGCACTGGCTGCTCTTCTGTATAACCTGGGTTTGATTACCAGCACCCACACTGAGTAGCTTGCAGCTACTTGTAACTCCACTTTTAGGAGTGAAATCCTCTTCTGGATTTCAAGCATGCTGGGCACATCTGTGGTGCCCAGGGAAAACATTCATATGCATAAAATAAACAAAACTTTCAAATGAAAGATAAGCATCATTATACAGTCAATCTAATCACTGAAAAAGCTGTTTAGGGAGGACTGAAGAGAAAATATATACCAAGTGGATCCACTGTGCAAAATGGTAATTCATAACCTGGTCAAGCTGACATGTGAGACTCTCCCACACTGCGCAGATTGCACACAGTGTAGAGCTCATGAGTTCTAGTTTTCATTTAATGCTTTTAGATGAGGGTTGCCTGCAGGTCATTGAAGCATTTGAAAGTGAAACTACAGATAAGTGAGGAATCTTGTGCTGCAATGAACAGGCTTGTGGCTGTACCAGAGCTATATTGGAAACCATCTTTGGATGTGACTCCTGGACATAATGCTGTGTCAGGTAGCGTTGGCTTTTAGTACCATCTCCTTCTCCCACACTCCTGTTTAAGATGCACCTTTCCAGGAGTGCTATGCCAACTACAGTAGCCCTTGAGTGTGTGGCTGAAGATGCCCCTGTCATTCGACAGACAACATTTCCTTTAGGTGAGTTTTCTGAAAACAAAAGGTGTTGTGAAGTCTCTTTTTGTTTGGGAGCTTTTCTGCTGAAGTGGCTGAACATCTGAGACCAGCAAGTTCAGAGGATGGAAGACTTGTCTTAGCTTACAGCTGCAGAGTTTACAGTCCATGGTCACCTGGCTGATTGCACTAGAGTGTACATCCATCAAGGTGGGGAGTGGAGGACGAAGCTAAGAGCATCATGGCGGCCAGGAAGTGCGAGAAACAGAATGGGTCAAAGTCCAAATATCCTCTTTATGGACTTAACCCTCATTGTCCGACTACCTTGCACTAAGCTCAGGCTCTTTCACAAAAGTAAATACTTGCAATGCTTGCAATTTATCTAAGAAAATTTGTCTTAGATAAATTACCAAGGGACACTCGGTTTAAATATTAGGGGCACACAGAAGGAAGTGTGGAGACATCAACTCTGGGATGATTTGCATGTTTCTTACAGTTGTTTAAGCAGAAGTGAGCCTGTTCCCTCGGAGGCAAATATCTTGAGCAAACAGCGTTGCATGGCCACGAGTCTGCTCTTTGATATCATCTTTTATTTGTACATTTATTGAGCACTGGCCCCGTTTCTTAAGTCGTTCTTCTATGGTACTTTCTTAAGTACACAGTGAGTTGTGGACATTGGGATTTGCCTGCTATTCATGTAACAACAAGGTCATCCTATCTCTGTCCCAATCACACAGGCTATTAGCCACAAGTCTTAAAATGTTCCACCAGCTTGCAATAGTGATATTATCAGGGACAAAGTCTTTAACAACGTGCCTTGGTGACACAGTAACCTAAACCCAAGCACTGTTTGGCAATGTTTTTGGCTCCTACAATGATCAGTTTCCATTGTCAACTTGATAAAATCTGAATCACCAGGGAAGGAAGTCTCAGTAAGAGATTGTGTACATTGAGCTTGCCTGAGGATGAGTCTATGGGTGAGGGTTGTCTTAAATAACTGATGTGGGAAAATATAGCCTACTGTGAGTAACACCATTCCCTAGGCAAGAGGTCCTGAGTTGTGTAAGAGTGGAGACATTGCGCTGATTATAAGAAACCAAGCAAGCTAAGCCGGGCATGGTGGCACACGCCTTTAATCCCAGCACTCGGGAGGCAGAGGCAGGAGGATCACTGTGAGTTCAAGGCCAGCCTGGTCTACAAAGCGAGTCCAGGACAGCCAAGGATAACACAGAGAGACCCTGTCTCTAAAAATCAAAAAACAAAAAGAAAACAAACAAACAAGCAAAAAACCAAAAACCAAAAAACAAAACAACAACAACAAAAAAAGAAACCAAGCAAGCAAGCAGCCACATATGGTTTAGCTCACACTGGGTGGCCCCATTCTGTAGACAGGGGATACTGAATTATGTAAGAGCAAGGAGATCAAGCTGAGTGCAAGCAAGCAACCAACGAACCAACCAACTGACCAACCGACCAACCAATCAATCAACCAATCAAGCAAGCAAGCAAGCATACATTAATTGACCTCTGCTCTTCAATAAGGTCATGATATGACCTGCTTCATCAAATATCTGCCTTGACTTCCCTGCTGTCACAAGATAGTAGCCCAGAATTGGGGACAGAATAAACTCTTACACTGACTTTTGATAGGGTGTTTTGTCACAGCAGCAGAAGTGAATGGAGGTCAGCTTCTTTCTCCTACAGTTTGAGTCAGAGCAAAGACTTCTCCTACAAGAAGAAATTAGAGGCCTTTACCAAATATTTCTGCCATAATTTATACAATTTTGCTTTATGTATTTATATGTTTGAAATTTATCTTGGCATTAGTGTTAAACATGAACCCAATTTTATCCTTTTCCTCATTAAATTCGCCCAATATTAGTACCTCAAAGGTAGCTTTTGCATATTTAATTGAGATGCTGTCTTTGCCATACATATATTTCCATGTGAGTTTTACACCATGATTATTCTATTTTATTCTTTTCATTCTGTTTTGCTTCTCTATGAAGTCCCATCTGTACTAATGCCTTTACCACACTGATGATGCCTGAAAACATTTTTATGCATTTTAATGTATTATTTTCACATAGTTTAAGAGGAGAATCACTTTTCCAACTTTGATTTGCTTCACCTCACTGCCCACTTCCTCTTCAAAGCCACTGGTGCCAGTGACCCTCTCACATGTCATATCACATAGATACATCTGCTGTTTCTACACTCATGTATCTCTTTTTATCTTATGTGTAAGTGTTTTGCTTGCATGTGTGTTTATAGGCCAAATGTGTGCAGTACCCATGGAAGCCAGGCATCAGATCCTCTTCAAGTGGAGGTACAGTTGTGAGCTGCCAAGTCAGGGACAGGAACTAAACTCACATCCTCCTGTAAGAGCATTTAGTGCTCTTAACCATTGGGCCATTGCTCCAGTGCCTCCTTCTATATTTAGAAGACTACTGCAATTGTTTGAATCAACCCAAACTTACATGATAAGCTATTGTTAGGTTAGATGACAGCAAACTTAACTCTACCGGCAACATGAACTATGCTCTGTTTTTTGTTTTTGTTTATTTTTTTTTATTAATTTATTCTTGTTACATCTCTATGGTTATCCTATCCCTTGTATCCTCCCATTCTCCCCTCCCTCCCATTTTCTCCTTATTCCCCTCCCCTATGACTGTTCCTGAGAGGGATTACCTCCCTCTGTATATGCTCATAGGGTATTAAGTCTCTTCTCGGTGACCTGCTGTCCTTCATCTGAGTGCCTCCAGGGGACATAGTCAAATGTGAGGCACCAGAGTACATGAGAAAGTCATATCCCACTCTCCACTCAAGTGTGGAGACTGTGCTGACCATTGGCTAGATCTGTGTAGGGGTTTAAAGTTTATCGCCTGTATTGTCCTTGGCTAGTGCCTTAGTTTGAGCGGGACCCCTTGGCCCAAATCTGCCTATCATAATGTTCTCCTTGTAGGTTTCTAGGACACACTGGATCCTTCTACATTGCTATTCTCCCATGGTTCTCTCATCTAGAGTCCCAATAGGATGTCCTCCCCTCTGTCCCAGTTTCCTGGTAAGGGAAGGCTTTCGTGGGACATGCCCCTTGGGCTAGTATGCAGATATAAGTGAGTATATACCATTTGAGTCTTTCTGCTTCTGGGTTAACTCACTCATTATGATCATTTCTAGCTCAATCCATTTATCCACAAATTTCGGGAATTCCTTGTTTTTAATAGCTGAGTAGTATTCCATAGTGTATATGTACCACAGTTTCTTTATCCATTCTTCTACTGAGGGACATTTAGGCTGGCTATTATGAATAAGGCTGCTATGAACATGGTTGAGCAAATTTTCTTGTTGTGTGCTGGTTTTTTGATAATACATGCTCTGTTTTTTGATAATACATTCACAGGCTTAAAGGATAAAGAAGCTGTCATCTCTGGTGGGGCTGTGACATTCATTGTTCTGAATTGTATTCACTGTATACTTTTATATAAGAACAAGAGGCGCTGGAGAGAAAGAGTCCAGTGGTTAGAAGCACTTACCGCTCTTGCCAGAACCCACATGGTTGATCATTCCCACCTCTAGTTATACTTCCAGGGCATCCAACACCCTCTTCTGGCTACCGTGGGCACCAGGTACATGATGGTGCACATGTATACATGCAGGTAAAATACTTATACACATAAATTACAAAAAGAACTGGTGATTTACATTCTTTTTCTTTTAAAGCTATAGGAAGCCAGAAGTCCTCTGGATACTCCCTCTTTAAACTTTATTTTAATGTTGTATTCTTTTTTAATAGTTTATGAATTTATTCATATTACATCTCAATTATTAGCCCATCCCTTGTATCCTCCCATTCCTCCCTCCTTCCTGCTTTCCCCCTACTCCCTTCCCCTATGTCTGTGACTGAGGCGGACCTCCTCCCCCTGTAAATGCTTATAGAGTATCAAGTCTCTTCTTGGTAGGCTGCTATACTTCCTCTGAGTGCCACCAGGCCTCTCCATCAAGGGGACATGGTAAAAAATGTCCCTCTTTAAACTTTTATATCAATGGCTCTAAGCCTGTGAGTCACGACTGACCCCTTTGGGGCTTGAATACCATTTTACTCAGCTCCCCTAAGACAAAGATACTTACATGATGATTCATGACAATAGCAAAATTGCAGTGATGAAAATTACAGTAGCAACGGAAGTAATTTTATGGTTGGGGGTCTCCACATCATGAGGAACTGTACTGAAGAGTCACAATACTGGGAAAGTTGAGAACCACTGCTCTGTACGGTGTTATTACAAATCTTTCTCTATGCCAATGACACTTTCTTGAGAATCATTTGCTCTGTGAGGAAATCTAGAAGTCAATAAGTTTCCACTGAGCAAGACCATTCATCAAAGACCAAGGTGGAGGAAGCCCTAAGGTAACCTGTATGGTTTGATGAGGACTGGGAGGGAGAAACTTATACACTGCTGCCCCCTGCAGGATAAAACTAAAGACAACGACCAGCGGGAATTTGGTCAGAGATTGCCAATTGGATCTCAAACAGGAGCTCTTGACTGCTGAGCCACCTCTCCAGGCACCACAGTGCATTTCAGTTGTGCACACACCATGGATCTATCAGATGACAGTAATCTGCATTATCATCACCTGCAGTATTTGCAGTTTCTTTGTAGTCAGAACACAACAAATCCTCTCTTTCGGTTTTTTTGTTTTGTTTTTGTTTTGAATATTCTATCTATTTGAGATTTGACAGGGTCAAGCTAGCTCAAGCTAGCCTTGAACTCACCGTATGGAAGAGGAAGGATGTCTGCTTTACTGATCCCGCTCTGATCACCTAAGCACCAGGACTGCATGTGTGCTCCATCTTACTAGCCACAGTTTGTGTCACCTGTGTGCCCCCTCACTACCGTCCGCACTCAGTTGTCTGCGCACCAATCCCAGATCTCCTTGCTCCCTTTAAAGGGCAACTTAGTCCTCGCTGGACAGTTTCCCTCCCTTTTCTCTACCCACTGCCCTCCGTCTAACAAGGGGTTTTCTTTTTGCCTAATTATCTGACCTATTTTCTTTTAAGATGTATTTTGATTTATTCTTTGAGAATTTTATACACGCACAGAAAGTATTTCAACCGTGTTCACTCCAACTCTGCCTGCCAAATCCTCTTAGTTTGCGCCACCTCACAGCCGCACTCTCAATTTCATGACCTCTTTTTTTTAAATAATCTGAGCGCAAATATTGCTGTCCATACACAGCCGGGCGTAGGGCCATCCAATGGCGCACACACACCCGTAAGAAAACTGACTCACTCTCGCCCAGCAACCACAAAATGCCAATTGCTCCTCAGCTACGGGTGGGGCCTCTTGAGCACTTCCTAACTCCTGTTGGAGAAGACTGGCTTGATCCGGTGCAAGTAATGGCACTGTCGGGTCCAGAGGACATTGCTTCGCCCTGTCCTCCTCACCCTCTGGCTCCACACTGTTCTTGGGCCTTATGGATAAGGGAGTGCAGTATCTAAATGTCCCATTTGCTAGATACCACTCTAGTTTTCAACTTTCATTTTTCCTAATTGCGCGCATTCATCAGGGCGCTCCGGGAGGCGGATTCTAAGTCATAAACTCACAATCCACATTGCAAGGAGCTGCCTGTTTTCTGGGCTTGGCAGGCCTGACTTTTTAGGGAGACTTCTTGTGAACTGAAGATTAGCCTCAGAGTAAGAGAGCTTCCCTTAAAAGAGGGGTGGTTGGACTTCTCAAGATTGACCACTAGATGGCAGGAAAGACTCACGTACCTGGCTCCAAGTGTTTTTTTTTTTTGTTTTATGGTTTTTTTTTTTGTTTTTTGTTTTTTTCTTTCCTTTCCCCCTCCCTTCCTCCCCTGTGCTTCGAGTATCTAAGGCCACAGTCCAGCTGCCTGGAGAATTCCGAAGCTAAAGGACTACTGTGACACCTGCCCAACCCCATGTAAACACTGCGAATCTGAGCCCCACCCCACCCGACTAGTCTTTACAGTTAATCTCAACTTTCTACTTATTGAAACTCATTAGGAGGCAGTAACCCACTTTAAGAACTATTTCATAAAAGCCCAACTGGCTGTTAGGTATGCCGTGTGTTTTGCTATTTCATTATTTCATGTCTTTCATTATGATTTTATGTTTCCTACTAGAATTTTCTGCAGACATTATTTGACAGCCCAAAGTGATGGATCTCTAACCGGCCAGCGTTAGAGCATGGAATAGCCTTGGAGAAGCCAGTTCACCAGGCTCCACAGTCCAGTCAGTGGGGGGTGGGGTGGGGGCAGCTGGCTACTTCTGTTAGCAGCAGCTGCCCTTGGCTAGGTACTTTCCAGGCACCAGGGATTGTGCTCAGCATTTTATATAGTGGAGTTCTTCTAACTGTTCAATAAGCATGCGCTACATGAAGATACATCGCTGAATATATTTCCCAGGAAAAGTACATCACGACCACGACCAGTGAATTCAAGGAATTTTCTCAAGGTCACATTTTAGAAAACTACACGGGTATTTTCTTCCAATTTATGTCGACTACATAGAATTAATGGTGCATGGCTTGTTGTGAGCGATGTCAGGGGTTTACCAATTCCTATGAAAACATCTTGCTCTCTTGACCTGGGAATGCATCTCATTAGCAGCCCACTGGGAAGAGTGCATTAGGAAATGGTTTGAGCTGTGTTTCCCTGAGTCAGGGTGACTGTTCAACTACTCCTTGGGGGACCACTGTGATGATAGGTAGACCCATGTGAGTAGAATATTTTGAGCCAGGGCTGCCCGGCTGGCTCCAATTACATGCGTGTCTTTAGTGTGATGGATAGAGTAGTGACATCACACACCCCTGCCTGGCCTGTGAGACCTCTGCCTCTTCCCCAGGAAAGGCTTAGTTCTGTTCTTCCTCATCGTCAGTGTGCCTCTCATGGCCAAGACCTCTAAGCTATAGTTCTGTACCCTGGGGACACAGTGAGCCTAATCTTGTGCTATGACACAGTCTGTTGCCTAGGGAGGAGAGTGTCTCTCACACTCTGTTTCTAGAACAATTAGGACTCTTGGACAAAAAGAAGAGAAGCTTGTTTCATGTGGTTCTGAAGTGTGCCTCATGACAGGCAGAGTGGAGAATGCCTGAACCCCAGGAGGCTGGCATCAGGAGGTGCCAAGCCCCAGGGAGCCTTCCTTTGGCTCTTTGCGCCCTGTTCCTGTTTCCCTGTATGTTTTCATTACTCTTGTCCCTGCTCCCAGAGTTCCCTGCTAGTTAGCAAATGTCCTGGCCACCAACAGTTCCACCAATTCCTCCGTTGTTTGTTCTGCCTCCGGAGGGAAAGCTGACTCGGTTGATGTTGGCACACTGTTCACCGTTATGCAAGGACCTAAATATTTCTTTGTCTTAGGATGCAGCCGACTTCAGAGGCTTAGAGTTTTGTTTTCCCATTGTAAGGGGGCTGTTCTTGCTCACTTTTAGATAAGGCTGTGTCAGCTCTCCGACTATAACCTGTTAATTTAAAGGACTTTTAAAGGCAGCTGTGATTCACAGTCCCAGAATTGGAGGGAAAAATCTGTGTCTTTGGAGATAGAAGAATGCTGTTATTTTTTTTTTTCTGTTTTCTTTTTAACATCTGTCTCCTTCTCTCCCTCCAACCTCCCAGAACGCTATTTTTTGAGGTGTCACGTGGCTCTCTGACAGCACAGAGACTCCTTTAGTTGTTGTTAATGATCATTATTTCCAGCTGCTCAGATATGAGAAATTTTCACTGTTTTTATTTGTAGACATGATCAAGAACTTGTCTTCTGTAAGTCTAGTCTGAACACCAGTGACAGTGGTGTCAGGAACTGGGAACTCTGTACAGCAGTGGGGCTTACAACCATTTCCCTAAGGGAGCAGGGAGACTCTCAAGTGCCATTGACAAGTGTCAAGACCTCAGCTCTGGGCCTTCCCTTCTCTTTCTCCTCTGCATGCCCACTGGGGTTATGAGAGCAGCGCATGCTATGTGTCAATTTGTTTGGGGACTGGGGAAAAGCACTAGAGATCGAACAACTAGAATCAGAGCCAGGTTCCCAGAGGGCTCTCCAAGTATCTCTGTTGCTTCCTCCTCAGTCTGCTCTTGTGCCCTGACAAATGTATCTGGGGAGATGAAGGGCAGGCCTTGAGAGGCTGTGAAGTGTCTGTGAGCCTCGCCCAGGAGAGAGGACAAGTAATCTGCTTTGTTTCTGTACAATTATGCTTCTATCAGAAATGGGCTAAGAGAGTGGGAAAGATAATTTGACAAAGGAAGAAGGTAAAAAAGGAGGAAGGAAGGAAGATAGAAAGAGAGGAAGGAAGGAAGGAAGGGAGGAAGGAAACACTAGCAGCTTGGTATTTGAGGGTAAGGCTGGGAATATGTTCTGTGGACTGAGAGGGGTCTTGCACATCCACTCTGGTCTTGCTTTTATAACTGTCAGCATAACACAACAAAAATCAATTCCAGGTGGATTGTAAGTCAAATACAGTGATTTGGAGTCACAATAGTGATTCCAGAGTGTACTGGGGGAGATTATCTTTGGGACTTCGTGGGTGACAACCGGCTCTTTAATAGGAAACACCCACATGCTCACATTTGCCGTGTCAGCACTGTTCCAAGTGCACGTCTCAATTTTCTGTGCGCACACACACAGCCCAGTGAGGTGAGAGCAATTCGTTACTCCTGACTTTCAGAAAATCAAGATTTCCTGTCTGACTGACTTTGTGAAGAATGTGGGCGTGTGATGAGGAGGGCTGTTTCTGTATAACATATATATTCTATGATATACGTCCATATTTTTTTTTTCCTGTGACCAGACTGAAAGGTATGAAATCTCTCATTTCAAGCTACAAGTTAGCTGTAATGGTGTTTGTAGCTAAAAAGCAAGCATCTATTAAAATTATTTTATATATTAATTAAAATTATGTATTTATTTGTGGGTGCATGGACAGGTGTGTACATTCCACAATGGTATGTGTGGAGGTCAGAGCACAACTTGTGGGAGCCACTTCTCTCTACTATGTCCCAGAGTTTCCTGGGATCAAACTTGGGTCATCATGTTTGGAGGGAAGACAAGCACCTTTACCTGCTGAGCCATCTAGCCAGCCATAAACCAAGCTCCCCCTTTAGTTTTCTTGAAAGACAGGGTTTCTCTGTGTAGCCTTGGCTGTCCCGAATTACAACTTGTTTAATACATCAGGCTGGCCTCACAGAGATCTACCTGCCCTCCGCCTCGCTGAGTGCTGGGATTAAAAGTGTGCCCTACCACACCTGGCTTCAAGCTCCTTTTTAAACAAAATGTTAGATATATTTAAATTAAGGTTAAAATTCTAACATTTTACTGCTGCCAGGGTTTGAGCAAGCCCAATCCTTAGAGTAGCTCTGTCAGATCTGTACAGTTAGTTATTCCTGTTCCTTTATAATGGATAGAACCGACTATGAGAGAGTTGCAACATCACACCAAAGATGCTAAGCCAGTGCCTGGAGAAGCCATGGCTGCTGCCCAGATAGGCATAATGACTTTCAGTCTTTGTAACAGAAAGATAGAGATAGTTGGTCTTGCCCCTAGTTGGTCTTGCAGCTATTACCAACAATATGCTGCCCACCACATCCCTCTAGGCTTCTGTAGTCCTCGCTTTCAGCTGCTCTTCTAGGCCTTATCTTCTGAGCAAATGGAGAGACAAACATGGCTGGACACCCCTAGCGTTGGGACTCTTTGCCAGTCTGTTTTCCGTTGCCTGTGCTTGTGGCTGTAGGCTAATGTGCTTGGTGTCTCGGACAGGTGAAGCATTGCGACTTCTAAAATGGATGGAAATAGCTGGTTGTATCAGAGTCACAGAATTCGAATGGGTGGGAAACGGTAGCAGGACTCACACACAGTTTATTTTTACTGTAGGAAATTCCTGGCTTTATTGTCTTCCACTCTACCTGTCCCTAAATAACCAGGGTCAGAGCTGAAGAGAATGCCAATGGTAGAGGCTATTTGGTCTTCTCTTGGATTCAGAACATTGAGGATTTTTTTTTTACTTTCCTTATGTCCTATGTGATTACATAACATAACACATACTTTTGCTCTAAGCCTCCTTCGCTCTCATATGTACCATTGCTGTGATTAAACACCATAACCAAAAGCAATTTTAGAGAAGGAGGGGAGGATTTATTTTTGATTACAGCTCTGCAGGGATCAGAGTCCCTCATGGTGGGAAGTTGTGTCAGCCAGCATCAAGCATGGTGGCAGGAGCAGGGAGCCAAGAGCTCACACTTTTTGCCATGACATGAAGAAGAGGGAGCAACCTGGAAGTTAGGTGAGACTTTTAATCTATAAGCCTGCTCCCAGTGACATATTTTCTACACTAAGGATGCACCAATTGTACCCAAACAGTGCCATCACTCACTGGGGACTAAGCATGCGACTGCCTGAGACTATGGGGGAACATCTCCCATTCAAAGCACCACTTCTGTAGCCTCCCCCATCTCCTTGTTTGCTGCCACTGACTCTCTCATGTCATTGATGAGATGGTTCGGGTTCCCCTATCATTGAGAGGTAATTCTATGAGCGCTCTAGATTAAGTTGGTTTTCAAACAAATGATCACAGATGTTCAGTGAGATCCTAACAGAGGCCTTTGGAAAATTCCAAAGGAATAAAGTGGTAAAGTTATTTGTATAAAACTGTGTTTGTTTCTCAGTTTCTCTCTTAACCTGGCTATCACACAAATAACTTAGGCTCTTTTATATGTGTTTAATAATAAGCTTCACATCACCAGAGCTGAGCAGTTATTACTCTATTCTTAACTCTCTAAGCTAATCTGGTTTCTGGCCAGCCTGTATCCCAGAGATACTGAGATACTTGCACTTTGTAGCTTTCCTTGCTGAGTTCTCTTTCTCTCCTGGTCCCTCCTGGACATCTGCTGGTGGCTGAATCTCTTGGTGGAATCCCCTACTTCCTCCTCTAACTCCTCTTCCCCTGGCTGGCAGGAAGTCCAGCCCTATTCTCTCCCCTGCTCAGCAATTGGCTGATAGCTGCTTTATTGGCATACCAGGAAATAACTGGGGAGCAGTGTTTATACAACATTGAGACAGGAGATTCTCAGAACAAGGATTACGACCAGATTAAGGGGAGGAGGCACAGAAATCAGCACTTGAATTACTCAACAAACTTATTCCTACATCACAGTGATTTTTCTTTTTCATATTGTAAATTGTACTTATTGTAAAGTTGGCAAAGAAGTAATAATACATTTGTAATTTCTTTGTTTTAGCTTGTTTGGCCATAGTTTAAATTCACCTCCCTTCATAATTCCATTGCTATTGGCTGAAAATCTTCAAAGATATCTGAACAACATAGTGGCTATAACTGGGTAATAAACTGAATATGGTTCCAGTAGGACAGGAGAAGAAGGCTAGGAAGATGGCTTGTCATCATCTTGTAAACATCCGAGAAGGAATTTACACAAACCTACACATATAGCCTACTACATACAGAGAATATATGTACATGTGCACTTGTGTATATATGTACATGTTTGCCTATGCAAGGTGTTTGTGTATATGAGAAAATAAAGAGACTTGGTAAACAGGAAATATATGAGGCCAGTGCTCAGTCTGTAAGATATGTTTCCTCATACTTAATTTTAAAAGAATACATGCCAACCTAGTGATAGGATGTCTTGGCAGACGAGAGTGATGCTGTCAAGTGTGACAATCTGTGTTCTATGCCGGGATGAGAAGAACGATGTTTATAGGAAACACAGACATTGTGTCTTCCAATTCTTAGAGGAAAACTTTTCATCAGTATCTATTGTTGTGGGTTCCACGATGGCTTAGCAGGTAGGGAGCCTTGTCATCAAGCCTGAAGACCTCAGTTTTATGCCCAAGAACCATAGTGTAGAAGCAAAGGACCAACTCTTGGTTGACTACCTTGCACACATGCACAAGCACACATGCATGCACATTTATACACTCAAATAAATAAATTCAATTAAGAATTAAAAAGTAAATATCGAAGGCTTTCACAAATTTTTCAGTACGGCACACCCTGCAGTGTCCCACCTGATGGTTGGAACTAAAAAAATTCCTGTTGGGCTGTGTTGGGCTGGTGCAGGCAGACCCGTGGTTCTGTCACATAAAAGTACAGTGCATAGAATGCATGAGGCTTGATAATGTTACTTGGTTATATATTCATCACTCTGTACTTGGGCATGCGCATGTCATGGCACACATGTGGGTATCAGAGAATAGCCTACAAAGGTCAGTTCTCGCTTTCTACCACATGGGTGCCAGGATAGAACACCACAGGTGCTTAGACTTGACAGCATCACTCTCACCTGACATGCCAGTGAGGGAGACCTTTGGGGTTTAATTACTCCCAGGTTTCGGCTGTGGGTCTTCAGGTTTTCCACTCCTCCCAAAGAGCCTGGAATGTTTATTATATCATATTACTTTCTGACATGTCTATATGACTCAACCACTTTCTTTATTGTGAGCCTCAGATCAGAGCAATTACACAGATGGGGCTCCGGGTCCTCCTTCAAGCTGTGGTAATCGGCAGGACTCATGTCTCTTTCGGCTTTTCACATGGCCCTTCTATCTTAGGGAAGCAAGAGTGCACCTGCCTCTCACGTTGAGAAACCCTCTGCCTTCTGCCCTTGCTCTCTGCTCATATTGTTTCCTGTATGATGATACGTGGGCAACTTAGTGTGATCTCACGTGCTCTGAGTACACACCTGAGTAAACCAAGATGGCGTCCCTAATTCCAGGTGGATTAATTTGTAATTTAATTACATCTTTGCAGCTTCTCCTGCCACAGCTTTAGGGGATTAGGGAAAGACATCTTCAGGATTCATCCTAGACAAACTGCTAGGCATGGAAGCTCAAGCATGGGGGCTAAGGCTTAGCCTTACACAACCTGCTCCATCATGATATAGCAGCCAAGGCCCAGCCTTGCACAGCCTGCTCCATCAGGAGCTGATGCCTAGCTTTGCAGGAGCCTGCACAATCAGGATACAGGAGCCAATGCCTAGAGTTGCAGGAGCCTGCTCCATCAGGAGACAGGAGCCTTGCAGAGCCTGCACAATCAGGAGAGACCCTTAACTACAGGGCCTCTGAACTAATATACTAGTGCTGGGTTAATGGATACCACCCAGTTAGCCCCAACCCAGTCAAAGCCTTCCCTATCTCCCTGTAACTGACTCTCCCTGACTGCTCAGATTTCTGTCACCCAGCTTTATTTGCATCTCATTTAGCCTGTTTAGTACAGCCCTTAGCTAGCATGTAAGCTTTAAATCATAGTTCGCATTTGCTACTTGGGAGATTCCTTGTATCTCAAAAGTCGAAGAGTGAGATGCAAACTGATCCAGCTTGTCCTTTCAGGCCGTGGGAAGCTGCCTGAGCTCCTCATCCCATGTGTCAATCAGTTGACGTTCTGAGGTCCCAAGATAACAGGAAACATCAGGGGGTTGGGACAAGGATGCTGACATTGCAGGTTAGGGGATGTTCTCTCTCAAGCCAGAGCTCCTGGGTACAAACCTTGACTTTCCTTGATAACTTGTCTTTTTACTCAGCCTCAGATTCGATATCTGTGAAATGAGTCCACAGGGTCACTGTGAGAGAAGACAAGAGTTGTGTGAAGGCTATACAGAGATGTCAGACTTTACAGAGAAAAGGTGCTAACATGTGCCTGGGAGGAGCCACGGTGATCAATGCCAGGAGGCATAGGCCCCTCAACCTAGAAGTTTCAGCCAACTTGAATGTGCCACGCCCCCTCCTGCAATCAAGAATGATACAAGGGAAGGAGTGGTAGTGCAGGAGAAATGACTCAGGGGTTAGGAGAATGTACAGCTGTTCTTGCGGAACACCTGAGGTCACATCCCAGCACCTATGTCATGCAGCTGACAACTGCCAGCAACTTGAGTTCGCACAGGCTCTGATACCTCTGGCCTCTGGGATGTGGGTGTGGGTGTGGGTGTGGGTGTGGGTATGGGTCTGGGCGCACGTTGCATGCACACACTCGCACACAGATACCCGTAATTAAATATGAAATAAATCTTTAGAAAATGACACAGAGGACATATTAGAGCTAGGGGTGGTTTTTGTGGGCAGTGGTTGCCTTCTCATATCCTGTATCAGAAACAAATCTCAGAGAGGAAGATGCTGGCTCAGCAGGTAGAAGCAGGAATGCCTTGGCTTTGGAGAGTAATTAGAAAAACAAAAGCTATTCATGGATGTCGGGAGAATAACTGCGTATCATAATGGGATAAGTCCATCTGTGAACTGTTATGAAGTAGCAAGCAAACAGTTCATCTCTCGTGTTTTAAGTCATTTTTAGTGTTTTGTTATAACCCCACTCCTGTGAGAAGTGGTTCACCCTGGTTAGAAAGTAAGAGGGCAAACTGAGAAAGCCATATTGCTGCTCAAATATTTATTGTATCAGCAAGGTCCTTCCAGCGTTAGTTTGGGCTAAGCTCTAGGGGAGAAACCAGCAGATGGAGCCTAGAGGCAAAGTATGCTCACAAGCCACCTATTGGGATGGATCTTGCAGAGTGCCTGAAGGGGACAGGCCCTGGATATCGAAACTTGCACCGCAGGACCTAAAGGACCTAAAAAGAGTGCTGTGCCCATGGGTGTCTGAAGAGAAGGGACAATGGCTTCCTAACAGACCCTTCTGCCTGATGCCCTGCAGCTGGAGATGAGGACTGAACCATGGCCAGCCACACTGTGTTGGTTGGTTTTATCCTTGACATCAGCCTATTTCTTTAATTCTCATTTTATATAGTACTGAAGAAAAAGGCAAGGCAAGTAGAGACAGAGACAGTAGTGACAATGATACCTGATGATCCCACAGAAACAAACCAAGGCTTGAAATTAGGTTTGCGTGGGCTCTGCAATCTTGGTTTGCCATTTCTTAGTTGGGTGATCTTAGTCAGATGACTCCATTATTTTGGTTTTGAGTAGTCTCTTTTGTAGAGTTGTGATGATATTTTTTGGGGAGGGAGTAGGGTAGTATTTGCCCTGCCTAGACAGGTAGGTGAGTACAACTGTGTCTGTGTCTCTGGCCTTTGTAGACTCTCATGCCATGGGGGCATTCTAATCCTTTATTCCTCTATAATAAACTCCTTATCTTATATGCTAAAAAAAAAAAACCCTGAACAAAGGGAAAAAAAATCAAATCAAAAACAGTACTGGGGAGACAGCTCTGAGGGTAAAGCACTTGCTTTGCAAGAATGAGGACCCAAGTTCAATCCTCAGAACCCACAGAAAAAGCCACACAGGGAAGCACATTGTTGTAATCCTAGTTCTGGGGAGGTGGAGAAAGGAGCATCCTGGGACTCCTTGGCCAGCTCTTCTAGCCTAAGGCTGTTGATGATCTTGAGAGACTCTGACATGAAGTGGTATGGGGGTGCAAGTATTTCTGAAGTTGATACCTGAGGTTGTCCTCTGCTTCACACACACACACACACACACACACACACACACACACACACACACAC
>OU015753.1:14367406-14379512 GCA_907169655.1 Acomys percivali
TTCTAGTACAAAAATGTCCAAGAGACTGAATTGAGTACTCATTAGAATCAACGAGAGACAATGACAAAGTCTGTAACATCCAAATAAGACGGACGTTGTGTCCTTTGGGAAGACAGCAAGCCATTCTTTACCAGGATCAACTGGGAGATTCACGCAAGCCCTCTGGCACTCTACATAGGTCTTGCAGGTCATTGAAGCTGTGTCTACAAGTCACAGGGAAATAGACGCTCCTTTGGGGATAAAAATTTAAGGAGTGCTTTCAAGATGACCCAGGACACGCAGCTCCGGGCACATGATCAAACCTGATTTCATGAGAGACAGACCGAGTGTGAAGAACTCTAAGTAGCACTGTTTCAAAGGGGGAAATCTGGGGTGGAATCCAGCCTTTCCCATCCCATTGACCTCCTACTTCCCAGACCTCCATCCCACGGCATGGGAAGCGAGGATGCTGAGGCTGCGGTGAGACTGTTGCTTCCAGCTCTCCGCCAGGCAGACTGTGGTTTTTTACAAAGACAAAGCTGTGGCTGTACTCCAACTGCTTTATCTCTCTATCCTATTCACACTGACACTGGGATTTGCAAGGCAGGGACAAAGGTCCCTTTCGCTGCTTTGAAAAATCAGAATAATTATAGTAAGAGCCATGTGTACAAAAGCGAAGAATGATGTGGGCACCAGAGGTGCCAAAAAGAAGTTATTTCAAGGCTATTCGGTAGCTTGTTTAGATCAAAGGAAGAATTTAAAATCAATATCGAGGGCAGTGCCGAGGCCCGCAGCAAGGGCAATTGGCCATCTCCTTAGGACACTGATGTAAACATGGCTGCCTTCCACCTCCACTCCCGTGGTGTATTATTTTTCTTGCTCTCTGGGACAAAGGCTTGGGTTGTCCTGAAAAATCGAGTGTGGAAGGGGAGCGTGTGGGTTACACTGATTGACAGAACCAAGGGGATTGATGAGTTTCGGAAAGCAGAGCCAGTACATGGCTGCTTAAAGGCCACTAGACATATTCTGGGCAGGCCAAGGCTTTCTCTGAAGTAACCTCACTCTGGCAGGTGATGATTTTACTTGGAGTAAAGCTTTCCCAGTCAATCAGCTTCTAATGAGGAGTGAGGTAGAAGGCAGCTAATTATCCCAGGGACTCACTGCTGCAGGAGCTCCACATGGCAGCTTGTCTTGGCCAATATAGCCTTATCAGCAAGAAAAAGACAGTATCAAAGAGGGAGGGATAAAGAAGGAAATAAGAAAAACAAGGAGGAGCAAGGGAAGGAATAAAGCAAACGTAATCACAGCCATCACTACCCAAGGAGAACCAGTGTGGTTCTCTGCTCTCTGTAAGTCCACTACCTGCCCTACTCTTCCCATTCCATGTGGACACTGGGGCAATGCGACAATGTGTCTGTCCCCAGAGAGAAAGCATTTCTTCTAGGTCAGCTCTGTCCAGTAGTAACATGCTATGCACACGGCTATTCAAAGCCTGGGCAAGATGGCTCAGTGGGTAAAGAGACTTGCTGTTGAGTCTAATGACCTGAGTTAAACCCCCAGGGCCCACACAGGCACAGACACACATAACTACACATACACATACATAAACAAATGTAATACAAACTTAAAATGCCCTAGAAAGTTGCATAGAGAGTAAAAAGTGATAGGGGCAATTAATTGTGACACTGCATATTTCACTCCATTTGACATATCCAAAATATTACCAACTCAGTGTATAATTCATATAAAATGATAAGTGAAATATTTCATGTGTAAACTTTGTTATCCTATAAGTATTTTATATTGATAGCATAATATGAGTTGGATTTTGTGCTGTTAATATGTCCACGTTGCTGTCCTAAGCCTTAGTTTTCCAGAATGAGAGATTATACAGAAGTGACATTGCTACAGGTTAGATCATGAAGGAGCAGTGTGAGTCTGCAATCCTGTGGGGCAGGTGACCTGAGGAAGATGGAAGTCTGGGTTTAGAGACGTGTACCTGAGCAAGCATTGTGTTAAGACTGGATTATGCTATCCAAATGGAGGAATGGGCAGGGTCAGTCCTCAAAATCAGCGCAATCGTTTCAACCCAGAAAGCTTAGATCTGATTTCCAAAGCCACGAGACAATGGATTTCTGAGGTAGAAGCAACTCAGCTCACAGTTCTTTCTTAGACTGGCCTGTTCTGATTTTGTTTCTGTTGCTCTACCAGAAAGCAGCAGAGCGAAGGAAAGGGTTTATTTTGTTTGCAATTCCAAGTTACAGTCAATCATTTTAGGGAAGTCAGGGTAGGAACTCAAGCAGCTTACTATCACATCTATAGTCAAGAGCAACGAGAGAACACACACATCCTTGCTTGTGCTTGCTAGATGTTACACCCCCTACATAGTTCAGGGCACATCTTAGGGAATGGCATCACCCATAGTGGGCTGAATCTTCCTACATCGAAGAACCAAGGCAATCCCCCACAGACGTACCCATAAGCCAACCTGATTTAGATAAGTCCTCACTAAGATTCTCCCCTCAGGTGATTTTAGATTGTGTCAAGTTGACAATTAATATTTACTAGCACAAAAATCCCAGCAACGCCCCCCCACCCCCTACCCCCCACAGCCTATCTCCTTGTGGATCAACCATGCTGCCAGACCCATGTGTGTCTGGCAGCTACTACTGGATTACAGACTTCTGAGATGATGGCAGTTTGGCATGGCATTGAAAACACTGAGCGCTTCGCTTACACTGCCCGCTGCCGCTTATCTGAAGTGTGTACTGGGTGACAGCGTTTGAGCATCCTTTCATTTGGTGCCAAAGCATAGGCAAACACACTTGATTTCCATTGCAAGTTTACCGAGCTGAGATGCTGTGTTTGTGTTTCTGATTCTCAGTTGCCACTCTTTTTTTTTCTAGTTTGTCTTACGATTAGTCTATTTTCTCCCCCTTTGGTAAACTTCAAGCTTGGTTACATAGAGACAAGAAGGGGAGGTGGGGGGGGGGACTGAGAGTGATGAATAACATGGAGGCAGATGAGAGAAAGTTGTCCAAAGATTGCAGGCTGGTGGTCCCAAGGCTGGGTATGAAGCTTTGTTTCCTCTGAAGCCTGGTCCCGAGGGCCACTCTGCATCTAGACCCCTTGCATCAGGCCAATGCTTCCAAGCCCTCCTTCCTTCGCTCCCTCCCTTGGAGTATTACCTGCTACTCCCTGCTTCTCCAGGTGAGGATAGGGGAAAGTCAATAGGAAGTTGCTTTGCTCTGAAATGGAGCTAAGAGGAAGCTGCCTCCACTTCCTGTTCAGAACAACCCCAGTCTGATCTATACAAAGGCAGTTGCTTGTCTACGCATTTTGCAGCCTAAGGACTAATTGCTTGATGATGTGCATATTTTAACGCTTCATTCTCTTGGTTACAGGAAAGCCATCTGTAGGGCACAGGGGAACCTGGAGAATGACTCTATTTTGTTTTTATTGGACTCACTTGGCTCCATAAATAGTTCCCCTTTCCTGCTCTCAGGGCAGTGCGCATCATTTGTAAACTTTTATAGGCAGCATCTTTCCTCTCATTATGACAATGGTATATGGTTAATGGAGAAAATTTAGAAAAAAAAATTGGGTCTGCAGCACAAACAAACGTAGATAAATAAATAAATAACCACTGACAATTATACTACTTGGAGACAACAAGTGTGTATGAGTGTGTGATGTCTGTGCAAGTGTGCATGCATGAGTGAAGGTGTGCATCTGCCACACTGGAGCTGTGGAGGGCAAGCTCAGGGATCAGTTTCCGTGGTCCACCTTGTTTCAAATGGTGTCTCTTGCTGTTCAGTGATGCTTGTGTCAGGTGAGCTGGCCTGAAAGCCTCTGAGAATTCTTCTGTTTCTGCCTCCCATCTTGTTAGAGGAAGATGGGGATTACAGATGTCGAGAAGCTCTGTGTGGGTTGTGCGGATTCAAACTCAGGTCCTTATGTTAATGTGACAAGCTGTTTCCCTAGCCCACAGCGTGTTTTGTAAGAATGCTGCCAGACCATTCATACTGCATTGATTCAGCACATCCTGTACAGTTTATTGTATAAACAGCTTATTCCCCCTCGACCTTGCCCCATTGCTTCCCATATGTGGACTTGACTCCTAGTCATTCTCCAGGGCACCAGCTGCTTCTCACAGTTCCAATCCCTTTTCACTGTGGCCATGTGATAACTGATACTGACCAGGTCTCTATGTCCATGGAGAAATATTAGAGACCATGGCTCATGCTGCCTCTTGGACATAATGTGACTATGACATGCCTAGCAAAGACAGACGATAGAGACCACAGAATGTATCAACCACTCCCTCCCCCGTTGGCTTCTTTGAGGAGGTCTGGGACTGACTATTCTAATGGGTTAAATTTTACAACTCTAGAAAAGTCCAGATGTCAACATGGTCTCAGCCCAGTATTTAAGGTATGGACAAAATTACTTGAAATTTACAAGGTGTGTGTACTCTGCAGCCCATGAGGCTCATGTGTCCCAGATAGCTATGAATGTGCACCTCCTCCCCCAAATCTGTAGATAATGATAGCATGTCACAATGTCAAAAGGTTGTCATCTAGACAGCCCATGTCTGGTGCCTCTTGCTCCACAACGTACACATCTCCATCGTGGCAAACAAGTCATAACAAAGACCATGCTGACCTTAGGTTTCCCATGATTGAGGATATACAACCCACATGAGCCTTGGGAAAGCAACTAGCTGTTTAGGAAGATGGGTGGGCAGGCCGCAATGTGGAAACCACCCCTGTCCTAATGGACTGACACTCCTGTTCACCCTGACATATTTGGCTAGAATCATTGTACGTGCCATTGAGAGAGTGGCCTCCAAGTTCCCACCTTTTAAGAATGAGGAAGTGATTCATTATATTTTTATACCAATGAGATACAGAATGCATTTATCTCAGTTTTTTTTTCTTCCTAGATACATTTATTCACTTACTGCAGACAGTCCTGATACCACGTTATGCTGATGAATATAACAGAGCCGGTTTGCGGCCTGTGAGGATAGGAAAAATGGCATCTCTGTTTTCTTCCTTAACTTAGAAATGAAAATGTACTTTCTGCAAATATAGAAGATGACAGGAATGTGTGCAAAGGTAATTATAAGAATTTGGCTCTCCATTTGTCTAGGGAAATCAGCTGTTTCAAAGAAGGCAGGAAGAATTACTTTCTCTTCGAACTGTTCTCCCGCTGATCACTTTCTCAGTGGCGGCAGTAGGTTTCCTCTTCTGAGAAACTTTACGCTCAAGTCTGAATCCTCTTCACAGGGTTCCTGTGGAGGGACTGGCTGTTCTTTCCCAGAGTAAAAGAACAGCTAATTCTGCCTTCGTTGCAGCCACTCGGAAAGAGCAAACAATCATCTCACCATTTATACACCATGTGACTCTAGGCAGACTCTACCCACAGCGGTCCTGGCTAGATTGTCCCGCCCCTCGCCCCCACTCCTGCTGCAGGATGGAAGCAATGGTTTCTACTTCACTGGCCAAAGAATACTTATGTGTGGAAGCTTGTGAAGAATGTGATGGAGCTTGTGTGAGAAAGTGCCTCGCTTCTGACAGTTCTCAGTAAATGACATTGTCCTTCTTAGGGCGGAATAAAAATTGTAGTAATATTAGCAAGAATGTTTCCTATCATTTATTTATGATGTAATATATGCCAGAGACCTAATCCACATGATCTTATTTAAGCTTAAGGATAAGACAGGAATGATGTGGACATTACACACTGATTTTGAAAGTAATAAGTAAGACTCCATTATCTTAACTGTGACTACCAGAGCCACAATTGGAAGCTAGATATATCTAACTTTCTAGTGGATTAATTCAAGTATAACACAAGACTACTTGTTCTTGGATAGCAGTCTTATCATTATGCTGTGAAGAGGTGATGGGGGCTGTCCTCTGTAACTTGGGGGCTGTCTTAGTGACCTCTCTGTTGTGATAAAACACCCTGACCAAAGTGGCTTAAGGGATTAAAAAGTTGACTTATTACAGCTTACAGTTCCAGGGGGTACAGTCCATCATGGTGGGGAAGCTATGACGTCAGGCAGGAGCAGGAGGTCAGAGTACATCTGTACTTACGAAGCATAGAGTGAGCAGGAAGTGGGGCCAAGCTGTAAAGGTTTAAAGTCCTCTGTCTCTCTGTCTCTCATCTTAGTTCACCCCTCTTCACTGTTTGACCAATACACAGAAGTGCTCCCCGACACAGAATGTGCCATATACCTTTTATTTGAATTTGTTAATTCCATCTTGGACCATTTTCGAAAGAAGCTGGGGGATTTGCATGGCCAAGACAAGGTATGTGAGGAATAAGATTACAGTGTCTAATTAAGAGGGTAAACATTGAAATCCTGTATCCCAGATGATTACATACAAGAGATGTGTGTAAAATATGCTCATGTAAGAAGCGGTGTGCTGCTCTAGTTTAAGGCAGAAGCACCACATCCTGAAGGGCATGATCTGAGTTGAAAGATACATTAGCTTCCTTTGGGGTGACCTCAGTAACAATACATATGGTGGCTTGTCATGAGACATATTGGGAATCCTACAGTTACGCAAGTGAGAAGTGGGAAATGGGTCTTAAAGGCCTAAAATCAAGATGTTAGTAGAGCTGGGTTCCTCTTGCCTCCTCTAAGGGAAAAAAAAACCCCATTTCTTTGTCTTGTCCAACTCTCCAGGTTGCTGCAAGTCATAGCGCATGCGTGGCTCCCGGCCAGTCATTGCCCTGTGCAGACTCCGCATCTCTCGTGACATCCTCCTTTTCCTCGCCTCCTTGTGTCCTCTATAGGTACCACTGTGATTCTCTGCATCAAAGTAAGTAATTCAGGGTGATTGTCTCATCTTACCATCCCTACCTTAGTCACACCAGCAGACTCTTTCACCACCCACAGGTGTCAGTCTAAATCATCCTCGGGAAAGTCACTACTGTGTCTACTGCATGAAGTAAGAGAAGAACTGGCGAGAAGGCACAAGAAAGAGATCATACTCAGAAGGCATGGAGGAGAGTCGGCGGCAAGCACGTGGAGTGGGCAGGGAGGATCCATCACCCAGAGTGTGTGTTACGGATAGGCTTGGTGGCCAGACGAGATTTAGTATGCTGGACCTAAAGGGACATTGGGTGGAATTAGGTAGACCCAACTGATGGTGTCTGATGTACAGAATATCTGACTTCGCAGACAGGAGTGGGGCGGATGGATGTGGGCAAGGAAGGGGTGGGCTTTTACTTCATAAAGATGACGGTTGATTCCTGGGGCCAAATTTGAGGTAGCAAAACTGGATTCTGGGAATTCGCTGCAATAAGAGGGAAAAGGTGATAGTGGCTAGCCCATCATGGTAAAACTAGATCCGTAGGATGCTTAAGAGGTGGGGCTTACTGAGTTGGCCCCGTGCTCCATTGGTGGGGCATTGAGAGGTTTAGAGATGACTTCACTATTCTTGTGATAATATTTGAGTGTTCACAGAAATACCTACTAAGAGAGAGGTAGCTTTGAAGGTGTAGAAGATGGGAGGGTCAAGAGCAGTTCGTGGGTCAAGTTCTGCCTCAAGCTTGAGTTACCACTCATGTTAACTGTTGAGTAGACACACTGGTATGGAGTGTGTCTAGGATGAACCTCTTTCAGAAAGATTTATTCAATCAGGATGATACTGTGTAAAGTGAATGTGTTTTACACCCAAATTTTTATTTAAACCTTATTTTTTTTATACCAACTCTTCAAAAATAAGTAGTGAAATATTATGCCATGTTGGGAAATGTTAGATTATTGTGAGGATAAAACGAAAAATAAGAAGTTGTCTGGAGCCATACCACCCTGAACACACCTGGTCTCAGATGGTAAACAGGGCCCAAATTGGTTAGTACTTAGATGGGAAATCAACTGGCAATACCAGTTGCAGTAGGATTAAGAAAAATTATTTCAGTTTTTTTTACCTATTAAATGACTGTTGTATGTTAGTTTTACATTTTAAAAATAATAATTAGTAGTAGTATATCTAAATTAAAAGGGGACACTGTCATTATTGGTTACAAGATAATTTGTATTACATCTATTTTGTCACACTTAATCATGGACTAAATAATTCCATCTTTACATCCTCTCTGAGGTTCGGTCTTATAGTCTCTTGGTCATTTCTATGAATGGAGAGCTAATCCTTGACTGAACTGTCAGAAGAGTCAGGGAATTTCAGAGGCATTCATGAGGTAGGGGAGGACCAAAAACTGATTGCTGTGCAGCTGGTACAAATTAGGAAGATGCTCCATGAAGCCCTGTTGTTTCTGTGCATCTCCCACCTGCCTTATGAGATGGGTATGCTTTTTTTTTTCACTTTGTTGATAGGAAGCAGAGACTTTAAAAAATTAGACTAGAATTTTATCCCATGGCCTCATATTTTTACCCCTTGCTAGACTACACTATACCGATTATTGTGCCTTCACACAATAATTCTTTCATTGTATATAGTCATTGCTCAGGACACTGTAATTCAGGGAAATCTTCCTTCAAATATATATTATATAGAAAGCTTATCTTCCCAGCCTCCTACTTTTACCTTTCTTCTCTGTCCCCTTCCCATTAGCCCCCTCTATTCTTTTTTGTTTTTTTGTTAATTTATTCTTGTTACATCTCAATGGTTATCCCATCCCTTGTATCCTCCAATTCTTCCCTCTCTCCCATTTTCCCCTTTCCTATGACTGTTCCTGAAGGAGATTCCCGCCCCCCCACCCCATATATGCTCATAGGGTATCAAGTCTCTTTTTGGTCACCTGCTGTCCTTCCTGTGAGTGCCACCAGGTCTCCCCCTCCAGGGGACATGGTCAAATATGAGGCACCAGAGTTCGTGTGAAAGTCATACCCCACTCTCTACTCAACTGTGGAGAATGTTTTGTCCATTGGCTAGATCTGAGTAGGGGTTTAAAGTTTACTGCCTGTATTGTCCTTGGCTGGTGCCTTAGTTTGAGTGGGACCCCTGGGCCCAAAGCTGCCTATCATAATGTTCTACTTGTAGGTTTCTAGGACCCTCTGGATCCTTCTACTTTGCTATTCTCCCATGCTTCTCTCATCTAGAGTCCCAATAGGATGTCCTTCCCTCTGTCCCAGTTTCCTGGTAAGTGGAGGCTTTCGTGGGACATGCCCCTTGGGCTAGTATGCAGATATAAGTGAGTATATACCATTTGAGTCTTTCTGTTTCTGGGTTAACTCACTCATTATGATCATTTCTAGCTAAATCCATTTATCCACAAATTTTGGGGATTCCTTGTTTTTAATACCTGAGTAGTATTCCATAGTGTATATATACCACAGTTTCTTTATCCATTCTTCTACTGATGGACACTTAGGCTGTTTCCATGTTCTAGCTATCATGAATAAGGCTGCTATGAACATAGTTGAGCAGATTTTCTTGTTGTGTGCTGGAGCATCTTCTGGGTATATTCCAAGGAGTGGAATAGCTGGGTCTTGAGGAAGCCCTATTCCCAGTTTTCTGAGATTCCCACTGGCCTTGAGGCAGTATTGTGAGGGAGCAGGGCAGCCTTCAGAGTGTAGGACTGGGCTCATTGGCTGTATCCAAAAGCCTCCTATGAAAAGGAAGAACAAGACTTTGGTGTGCTTTTACCCCCCTGGAGGTCCTCACCAAGCTGGAGTTGGTTTAGGAGAGAAGAGTCCACTGTTTGGCACTCATTGGTGATTTTACTGACCAGACCCCCATGCCAGAGAGCTGGTCTTTAGTAAGTTGAAACATTTCTGCTGTTGTGGATTTTATCCTCTGGAGCTGCAGTGATGTATGGGTATGTATTCCTTGAACTGAACTAAATGACTCCTTTCAGTGTCATTTCTATTATAAAAAATGAAAAGAAAGGAAAAGAAAAAAAAAGACTCAGAAATGGCAACGGCTCCCTTTGGCAGCATTTCAGATGCAGAGAAAATCCACAGGAGTAATTAATGTGGGTCCCTCTCACAGCCCCCTGCCTACTCCACTGACACATAACTTTTACTAAGACCCGAGCATTCCTCTGGAAGGTGCTTGGTCAAGCTCTCCATCTGTCCTCGCTTTAAGTCTTGCTGTACAGCGAGGCCGGCACTCTCTAGTTCGTCCACTATGGAGAGTGATACATTCCATTGGCTTACTTTTCTTAGGACAGAAAAAAATTCCATTCTGTGCATGGGATTTTAAAACATACCTAGCAGACACGTGGACTGTCTGGGATGTGTGCCCTTTGTAGCAATCTGGCTTCTCCCCTGTTCACTTCAAACTCTCCTTATGTCTTACACCTTGATTCCTGAGGTGACATTTTGCTGTATAGATGTCAGATAAGATCCTGACAGTTGCTTCGTATTTAGGAGGACGTTGTTACTGCAGCCTTTGGAGTTCAGGGGTGTATAGGAAAAGAATTCATCATTGTATGATTTATTCCCAAAGCCAGCTGTAAAAAAAAATGTCCTGCTAATTTCAAGATCATATTAAATTTTCTGCCATTCAGAGAAAGGACAATTTGAGCAAATAAGTGCTCATTAAAATTTATTTAGAGGGAATATTTTCCATTAGGGTGTTTCATTATTTAAGAAGAAAATAGAAGCCTATGCAAGTACTACCTAATGCCCACACCAACATGGCATTTCAGATAAATTACATTTAGATAAAGATAAACGTGTTTGGGTTTGGAAGACCAATTGATTCTAGTGGGTACTGTAGTTGCATAATTATAAGCCAGGTTGGGAGAAATTGTTAAAAACAAGGCTGAGTCCAAAAGAATCCACCAGGCAGACTAGAGAAAAGGCTCCCATGCTGCTCGCAAAGGCTCCCGTGCTGCTTGCATTGCTTTTCTTTTTGCAGCTGTTGTCTGGAGCTCCACACTGTGGGGTGGCTTTGAGTATATTGTCATGAACCTATTGGTAGCTAAGATGGTGGTGGTGACTAAATATGGAGTGATTGATAACCTGAAGGATAGAAGCTCTGCCTCAAGGTTCCATATCCCCTCGTGCTTAAGGCAACGGAAGGATGATGTGGCCACAAGTGTGCCACTATGCAGTATTGGTACCCACACATTGTACATTTTCCACTTGCACACTCATTGTTTCACACAGCACATTATGACAATGCTCATTTCATATCTCAGAGTTCTTTTCCCAGACACCCTAGATGCCTTTTTCTCTGTCTCTATCCTCTCTCCAACTCTCTTCAGTGAGCAGAGAACCTGTTAGCTTCCTCATCTTCCCCAAATGTGTGTCCAACACTCTCTTGTTTTCCTTGATCTCCTTCAATCCTTGGGAAATCTAACATATTTCATGAATTTTCAGGAATTTTCCAGCTGTTTCTCTTGATTCTCATTGGCAAGTCTAGGTACTTTCTTTCTTCCCAGCCTTTGCATTCGTTTCCTACTGAGCTAGCCTAGACATAAGGACAGCCTGGGCTGAGAACGCTGCCGACTCATTCATAAGCATACCCTGGATAAAGGACGCTATTTATTGCCCTGAGGCCCAATGTCATTATTGAAGACAGACATGAAGATTACCTTACAGAGGAATGTTGAAGTTAAAATCGGGTAACGAGAGACTGGTGAGATGGCTCCGTGATTAAGAGCACATATTTCTCCTGCAGGGGACCTGGGTTTGGTTCCTAGCACCCATATGACATTCTGCAAAAGTCTGTAACTCCAGTTCCAGGGGATCAGACACCTTAACCTCACCTCCAAGGGCACCAAAATCACACATAGTATACATGCATACATGCACACAAAGCAGCCATTCACAAAATAAACAAATACATTTTAAAAAATGAGATAATGAATAGACAATGAAACATGTTTCTATTGGTTTGACAAATATGGGTTCTGCAGGTTCCGTGTGCTCTAGACCTTGGAATGTCCTGGTCCATGTTCTCATTATGCTCCAAGGCTACAGGCAGAATGAGGTCAACAGCCAATAACTGGAGTGACACCATCCAACGTCTTGGGGGATGGTCTGATGTATTTTGATGCTAATTACTGCTTGCTGTGTGTGACTCATCTTTTGCTTAATAAAAAGCCATCCCACCTGGGCAGGGCAAAGGAGATAGGTGGGGCTAAGAGAGAGAGAGAGAGAGAGAGAGAGAGAGAGAGAGAGAGAGAGAGAGAG
>OU015753.1:14379522-14394336 GCA_907169655.1 Acomys percivali
GAGAGAGAGAGAGAGAGAGAGAGAGAGAGAGAGAGAGAGAGAGAGAGGGAGAGAGAGGGAGAGAAAGATAGAGAGAAAGAGGGAGAGAGAGGGAGAGAGAGAGAGAAGAGAGAGAGACAGAGAGAGACAGAGAGACAGAGAGAGAGAAGAGAGAGAGAGACAGAGAGAGAGAGACAGAGAGAGAGAGAGACAGAGAGAGAGAGAGACAGAGAGAGAGAGACAGAGAGAGAGAGAGAAGAGAGAGGAATTCTGGGAAGAAGAAGGATCTCCACCAGGAGAAAGAGAGACCTAAAGTGAAGAAAGGAAGGCTGCCATGGGTTAGCTGGAGGAGAAGCAATGGCTGGCGGTGTGGATGGAGAATCCAGATGAAGAACACCAACAAGTACTTGGAATTATAGATGGGAGGTAGCTTGATAGAAGTTATTCGAAGCAGATGGCATGGGATTGAGGCAAGGATCCCATGCCTGCCCCACTATGGGAAGTAGTTTAGAGAATAGATATCTGTCCTGCCCCAGGTTAACTAAGGCTATTTTAAAATATAACAGATGTCTGTGTCTTGATTGATCGCTAGCCGGGCCTACAGGTAATACAGATAATTTTTAAAAACAATACCAACCCTTCAATGTTTCCTCCATTTAGTGCATTTTATGGAATGTTTACTTCCCCAGTATTCAGCTGTGCATATGATCAACATTCATTTACATTTCTAAGTGGGTGGTGTTCCAAGATTTGGAACTTTTGAATGACAAGAGCTAAATCAGACTCTTGTTTCACACAAAGTAGTGCTTAGGGAAGACTTCTGGTAAATTTCTATCTTTATGTCTCTCGGCATGTGCCAAACACAATCTTCACCTATCCTATTCACAAAGCGGTGTCCAGCATATTCAAGATGTGAAGAATTTGCTCACCCACCTGAAAGGCACAGTTGCCGACAAAGTGAAAAACAGTATTATTTTCTCTCATCTTATTTCACAAATTAACCAACAACTGGGTAACTTGAAGTTTAGCAGGACTAACTCAAATAAGGGATTTTGGTTTTAAGCAATCAGCTACCTTTTTAAAAATCATGCTTTTTAAAAAATATTTTAAAAATTTTGATTTTTCAAGACAGGGTTTCTCTGTGTAGCCTTGGCTGTCCTGGACTAGCTTTGTAGACCAGGCTGGCCTCGAACTCATAGAGATCCATCTGCCTCTGCCTCCTGAGTGCTGGAATTAAAGGCGTGCGCCACCACACCTGGCCACACTTTCATTCTTTTAGTCTTGGGGATTGAACTCAGAGCTTTATACATGCCATGGAAAGAACTCCAGCGCAAAGTTTTGCTCTTTGCTTCTAAAGATGTTTATTTTTAATCTGTGTATATATAAGTATACGTACACATATACATATGCATGCATACATGTGTGTGTATATGAGTGTATACTTTTATAATTGGGTACCTGCAGGTGCCAAAAGAAGGTTTTTTTCCTTGTGTGTGATCTCTCTAGGCCATCCTCTTCACTTTGAGAACAATATTTATTCTGCAGGTTGTACTTGCTGGTATTAATTATCTTTGATTGCTAAGGAAAACAAACTGATGGCAATATTTAGATTTAAACTTTTCAGAAAAATCATCACAAAGAAAAAGTAAAGAGGTATTGAAGTATGTAAGTATCTCAAGGTATCTCTGGGAAGCGTGAAATTCTAGGTCCAAAGCCTCTGCTTGGTCACTCGTGGCTCCATGACAGTATCTGAGCATGTCTCGTATTTAAATATTGCCACTCTGATGGCTAACGTTGGTTTTCAGCTTGACTGTCTGGAATCAACTAAACACAAGCTACTTGGAGGTCACTCCTGGGGGGGGGGGGGGGGGGGGGGGGGGGGTAGTTTTGACTCAATTCTTTGAGGCGGGAAGACCCACCGTAGATGGCAGCAGCGCCCTCTGCTGGCAGCTCAGATGGAAGGACACAGGAAGAGATTAGCTTTTGCCTGCTTGCCTTAACTTTTCACCAGCAAGCCCATCTATCCCCTTACCGAGCCATTCCTTCACCAATAGTAGAATCATTCTCTTTGTGATTCCCAAATAGAAAGAAGACCAAAAGCTCTCCAGGAATCCTCCAGGCCTTCAAGGCCAGAATGAAACCGCAGAGACATTGAACCTTGTGCACTAAGCAATCCGAGGATTCTAGACCTCTCCCGTGTGAGGCCGACCACAGCTCGTAAGCCTGTCTAATAAAGCCCCATACAGTCTTTCTATTGGCTTGGTTCCTTTTGACAACTCCGAGTAATAACAGCCTCCTTCCTCTAAACCTGGCTCTGCGTTCTTGTGCTTTTTGCTTTTGCACAGAATTCAGGGAGGAAACAAGGAGGAGCTCTCGAATTTCCCCTTAGGATACTTAAGTGGCACATCTCTCTCATGATGCCTTAGGGCGTCTTTAGATGCCTATATTTTCTGGCTTATGTGCTGGTATATGTTTAGTTTTAATTTAAAACCTTAACTTTAAGGCTCAGCGTGGGCGTTCTCCTCACATCACGAGCTGCTCATTAAAGTCAAGCGTTATTTACTTTATTCCTGGGAAGCTGTTACGTTTAATTCTACTGCAGAATTTGACACTCACCCTTGGTAAGATTCAGCGTAGTTACACTCATTGTGAATGCAGACAGGGTAGGGAATGGGAAGGAAACAGGACAAGTTTTCTTTTTCTTCAGTCTGAGTTTTTTTGTTTTTTGCTCTTTTACAATGCATCCTCTTTTTTTTTTTTTTTTAAAGTAGTTAGGAAAGTAAATGTAGAGGTTCAATGATAGAACATAGGTTTAATATATGTGAGGCCCCAGGTTTAAGGTCTAGCCCCCTCTAACCCCTCTAGAAAAAAATTTAAAAAGTACAAAGACCCAAAGGAAAATAGGGGAACTGTTGTATACAAAACTATAGAGAAAGCTCTGGTAGGCGTGGCCCTGGACTTGCCAATCACACAGGACTCAGGTTGATTAAAGAGCAGCACGCTTACTCATAGAGGGCAAAAGAAAGATGATTGTTGGTTTGAAAGCATGATTACTGATTTTTGAAATGTATCTACTGCCAGATCATTTAGGTGAGAGTCTGTAAGGTGAATACCATATTGTCAGTAACATGTACTTGGCTACAAATTGAGACAAAGCCAACCGAACGCAGTCTACTAGCAGGCTTCACCTGGAAGAAAATGACCTGTAGGTGCTTTTAACTGTCGCCCAGGTGAAAGTACCTGATTTGTTTTGTTTTTTTAAATTTAGTTTTTTTTTTTTTAAATTATGCACACGTGTATATCTGTTGAGGTACATTCACGTGAACACAGGTCCTTTCTAAGGCCAGAAGAGTGTGTCAGATTTCCTGGAGCTGGAGTTATAAACCGCCCTGTGTGGGAACTGGGAACTGAACTCAGGACTTCTGCAAGAGTATCATAAAATCTTAGTTTCTGAGCCATCCTTTCACTACTCTTTTAGGGGAAAAAATGCTACAGTGAAGTCTTATCCATAGTATCCAAGTAGGTTAGCAAGGCTACTATGTGTAGAAAAAAAAAAAAAAAAAAACTGTCCAAGGATAAGACAACTGAAAACAAAAAGCTGACAAACAGGACTTTACAAAGCTGGGCAATTTAGGACCATACCACATAAAATACGGGTAAAGTGGATATTTTCAGGGAGAAAATATGATCTTAATAAATGAAGTCAAGATCAAATGACTGTCCTAAAAATAACAAAACACAGTATTTGAAATAAGAAACTCAGAGAAAGGAATTAATTTCAGAATGGGCACAACAACAACAACAAAAAGGATGAAGAAATGCAGAGAAGTTGAGAGTCAACATCAAGGTGTTTGAAGAATAGAGCAATAATGAACAGAAGGACACACAGCCACCCAGGTGCACAGAATGGACTGAGGGGGAAGTTTTCAACTGTAGAATGTACATATAACTGACAATCCAGAAAGCATGGGAAAACCCAGAAATCACAACTTGAAAAATCTAAGAGCCAGCATCCCAAATCCAATGGCAGATGGTGCTTTCCTGATCAAGTGCCTCAGTGAGGTCTGGAGAGATGGCTCATTGACTAAGAGCACTTGTTCTCCCAAGGGACCTGGGTTAGGTTTTCACTACCTATAGGATAGCTCACAACTGTCTGTACCTCCAGTTCCAGGTGCATGAAGCCCTCACCTGGCCTCTTCACGCACCAGGCATACAGGTGGTGTGCAGACATGTATGCAGGCAAAGTACCCAATACACATGAAAACAGAAGCAAAATAAAAAGGATCCCAGTGAGCACTGTCTCAAATAATTGCAAAGAACGCCATGCCCAGGCACATTATGTTTAACTGCTAAACTCCTAAGACAGAAACATCTCAAAAGTCTAACAAAAAAAAATGAAATGCCAGCTTGAAGGGAGCAAGAATAAAGCAGAAAGATAACTTTTTAAACAGTGTGGAAACAAGCAAATGAATGGAATGTTTATAGAACCAAAGACAAAAATATCCTATAAATTTCAATGTTACTTAAAATAATGTTCAAAGATGAAAACCATATAGAGACATTTCTTACTATAAAATAATGGGAATTCAGCACTGATATATTCACCTCTCTATATGAAACATTAACAGGGGTTCCATTGGCTTAAAGGAAATGAACTCAGTTGGGAATGTGGGCATATGAAAAAGAATAAACAGCCCATGAACAAGAGATAGGAAAAAAAACGCAAGGATTTAAAAAAATCTACTGTTGGACTAAATTCATAGAGAAAATGACAACAACATCTTAAAACCATTAGGACAAGTGGATTTAGACTTTTGGTGGCCACAAGCACAATTTAAGAGATAGAGTAAGTTTGGGTTTGCCTCAGTGAATACAAGCACAACAGCTCAGAGAAGAAGAATAGAGGCTGAAGATGTTATAACATAAGCACAGGCTGGTGGATAGGTGCTGCCATGAGATTACCCAGATGGGGAGACTCAACAGAAAACAGGGGCTAAAGATGGAGGACAGGCCTTCAGCCCCGCACATTGGCATGCCACAATTCACGCAGTAATGGCATACTGTTCATTTGGATGTCACAACAGGGCACCGTGTTGTCAACATGGAGCACTGTGATGCTGTAAAACACAGTGGCATGACAATGGGGCATTGTACCACAGTGGAATTTGTAGTGTCAATGGGCATTGTGATGTTACAGTGGTGTGTTGTGATGCTACAGTAAGTATTATGTAATAATGAAACAGTTTCATGTCACAGCCTGGCAAAATGGAGTATTTTGACATCACAATCAAGACTGTGATGTCACAGTTTAACACTGTAATTCTATGATGGTTCAGCTGACCATTTAATATGACAATTCTGCCTTGTGATGTCATAATTCAGAATTATTATGTCACAATGGAGCATCATGTCATAGGGGGTGTTGTGGTGCCACAATTCAGCAGTATGGTGTCAAAACATAGCATCATGATGTCACAATGGCATATTATGATGTCAAAATAGAGCATTATGTTGCCACAATGGGATATTGTGTTGTAAGAAATATGCATGGTTGCATCACAATTAAGCATTGTTCTACTACAATGGGGCATTGTGAAAGCAAAATAGAGCATTAAATCCTGAAAATTCACCTTTGTGACATTATGTAGAGTACAGCGATGCTGTAATTGAGCATTGTGATGTCATAATGCAACCTCTGAAGTCTCAATGGGGCTTTGTGTTGTCAGAATAGGGCTTTGCTTTGTGGTATCACATGGCATATTATAATACCAAATGGGGCATTTGGATGCCATATTTCACAGAGTGATGGCACAATAATGCATGTGATATTAAAATGCCATGTTGTGATGGCATAGAAGATCATTGTGATATGCCAATGAAGCATTGTGATGTCATATTGGGCTTTGTGGTGTCACAAATTCATACTGTAGAGTTAAAATGGGGCATTGTGATGATTAATACAGCATTGTGAACAGAGGACACTTGTGATACCAAAATTCATACTATGATGACAGGTGTTTAATTTGATATCATTATTAAGCTTGGTGATACCACAATGTGGCATTCTGATTTCAAAAAATGTGTCATTGTGATGTTACAATGGGGCATTTTGATGAGACAATGGAGCATGATAAAGTTACAATGCAATTTCATGATAATATTAGTCTTGTGATGTCACAATGAACCATTTTACTGTCACACTGCAGCATTTTCATGTAAATTTAATGGGACATTATTATGTCACAGTGGTGGCTTGTGATGTCAAATGAGCATCATGCTGGATCAGAATGTCCCATTTGTGATGCCTTAGTTCAGAATTGGCAAGGCACAATAGAGCCATTGTGATGTCAATATGGGCCACTATGATGTCATTGTGAGGTAATAATGATGAATTCTGAAATCACATGCATTATTGTGGTATCAAAACAAAGTATTGTGATGCCACAATGAGTGCATCATAGTGCCATCAAGGGCCATTGTGATGATAGAACAGGACATTGTGATAGCCCAATTGAGCATTATGATGTAATAAATTAGGATTATAAAGTCATAGTGGAACATCAACATTATGATGTCACAAGGAGAGCATTTTCATGCCAGAGGGGCATAGTTACATCGTAGATGACTTGTGTTACAACAGAGCATTTTGCTGTCACAATGAAGTATTGTGGTGTCATAATGGATGTGTACCGTCAATGGGACACTTTGGTGTCTCAATGAAATATTGTGCTGTAACAAGGGATCATTATAATTTGGGAATATGGCATTGTGATGTTACAATTAGGCATTGTGATAATACAAGTGGCCATCATGATAATACAATAGGGCATTGTCATGCTATTGTGAAACTTTGTAATGCTACAATGAATATTATGATTAAAAATGATATGCCAATGTAGCAGTTTGGTATCACAATGGGCATTGCTATGAGGGAGCATAATGACTCCACTGTGGTGTATTGTGCTGTCTCAATGTCATGATGGACATTGTTGTGTCAAAATGGTGACTGTGGTATCACATGCTAGAAGACACAGCCACCATCATGGGTGATGGGGGGCGCTAAAGGGAAAGAGAGAACCCTCCCAATGGGATTTCTGACTCTTATGAGCTTCCAGGAGGTAGGAAAGTTTCATACCACATGACCTAGCTTGGCTTGGTCTACATGCCAAAGGGCATAGAGGCACAAAGTGGGACCATAAGCTGAATCTGGCAGCTGTAAGGGGGAGGGGCTGCAGCACAGCATACTTTCTTTACAGCTTTGTTGCAGAGAGAGAGAGAGAGACAGAGAGACAGAGAGAGAGAGAGAGAGAGAGAGAGAGAGACAGAGACAGAGAGAGACAGAGAGAGACAGAGACAGAGACAGAGACAGAGAGAGACAGAGAGACATAGAGACATAGAGAGACAGACAGACAGAGAGACAGAGACAGAGACAGAGACAGAGACAGACATAGAACAATCCTGCATGAAAGAGCTGCAAGCTGACATGATCTAACAGAAAGATGATAAAATAAGTGCAAATATATACATAGTGAAGTCAAAGCCCTCTGGGAGGGAGGACCAAACATTGTCTTTGCTGCTATGAAGACACTTTGAGATGTCCCAGGGATCTGGAAAGTTTCTTATGCTTCTTTTTTTCAACTTAGTTTTGCTTTTTTGGTTTGGCATAAGTTTTTTTCAGCTCACCATGTCCACTCCTTGCTTGGTCCTCTGGTGAGAAGATCAGAATGCTATCTATGACTTTTCCCTCATAGAATGGGCATTTGCCATGCATTCTTTAATGCTGACTTTATGCCCTTTCTACTACAGACTTTAATGTATCGATATAACATAGCAAATTAGCACATGTATTTATTTTTCTCTTCTTAATTCTCTATCTGCTATCGAAACAATTACATTACCTTTGAACATCATTCTTTCATTTGTTTATGTGTATTGGGCAAGGTCTTACTACTATGTAGCCCAGGCCAGCCTTGAATTCATGAATTTTCTGTTTTCTAAGACTAGGAACCTTATTATGGAGTTAGTTGCCCTGGTTTAAACTCGCTCTCTGCCACCAGCCCTGGGTAGGTGAGTTTTCACTGTCAGCTTGCTACAGCCTAGTGTCACCTGGGAAGACTCTTAGTGAGGAAATCTCTAGATCCTGCTGGCCTGTGGGGATTGTCTTGATTGCTTCATAGACAATGGAAGACCCACTTGCCACTTCATGGGCTGCTCCCTGGGCTGTATAAAAGTAAAATAAGGAGAGTTGGCCATGTATAGGCACCAAACTGGCAGGCAGGCAAGGAGGCAAGAGTACGTTTCTTCTCTGCTCTGGACTGTGTATGTGATATGATGAACCATTTGGTTCTGTCTTGACTCCCCCAAATGACAGGCTATGACTTGGAATTGTAAGCCAGATGAACCCGTTTTTTCCTTGAGTTGCTGATTGTCGGGGTCTTTCATCACAGCAATGGAAATGAAACCAGGAGAAGCCCGTAGGCCAGACAACCCTGGGTTTAAAAGATCACTTCTTTGGGGGTGGAGAGGGAGCAAAGGGCCATAGCTCCATGATGTTGATAAATTCTTAAAACAATATTATTTTATGATTTATCGAAATTTACACTCTTTCTGAGTAGATGTCCAGTCCTTTAGGGTCTCTTGTGGAACTTGGTAATGTGTGGTTACACTTGGAGTGGAGTCTTCCCCAGACCTTGCTCCCACTCCTTATTAAATTACTCAGACACAACCCACATTGGTTGAACCACAACTGGATTTTCTGGAGAAGTCATTCTTTGTAAGATTTATCTTGAGGTCTAAACTTATAATAAGTACAGAGCACAGGAGATAAAAAAAAAACCTCCTTTTGTTGTGGTGGCAAAGGTGGCTGCTCATATGATACCTATTACCCCTTTAATTTTTTTTTGTTTTTCAACCCAGATTTTATTCAGGTGTATACCTTCTTTCTTCAGGCATCAAACCCTTCATATTCACTGTTGCGTATGAACAAATGTCTAGTTACCCCAGATAGGGTATCAACAATACATCATTGCACCCAGGTTCAACTTGGTGTCAACAATAGACTGACATAATGATTCCACCAGTGCTCAGTGTGGTGAACTGGTGAGTTTACTGGAGTTACTTACAGGGGCAGGGGCCAGAGGTTATACAAAATTAACCTGTAAGCCCCACTTGCCCAAGTACTGGGTAACTTCTTGGAATGCTGGGAATTGTAATTCTTGGGAAATAACAAAGCCTCATGGGAAAACAAAGTGGCTTATAGGTTTGTCCTCATAAGATCCTTCAACAGGTGGCTCGAAGCCATTCTCAAGTGGAGATTCTGGGAATGACTTAAGTCCATCTCTTGGTCAGTATTTCATATTTAATAAATGCTTGCTTTAAATTTGGCCCCAAATGGTAGAGTTGCTTTTGTTTTTGTTGTTGTTGTTTCCTGGAGACTCACAGGATAAGCAAGTATGTACAGAAACAACTCATCCTCATGGCAAAGTTCTACTCCATTGTATATGATGAGCGCATGAAAGCTGTATCATGGCCTTCTGCATTCAGTTAACTTCCTGTATGCAGTAGCAGCTCTGGAGAGCACTTGCAGATGAGGAGTGTCAAAAAATGTGACCTTAGAATCTGGCTGCTGGTTTGCAGTAGCTTTAGCCCTCTCCCAGTCTTTGACAGGAACCCCATGGAGACATTGTCTATGGATTCTGAGCTAGACAGCTTGTGATGCCACACCCACCTGGGAGGTAAGTTAACATCAAAAGGCTTATCGGTGCTATTGGTACCCATACCTCCCACTCCCCACCCCTTTGCTGCCTGGGGCTGGGAATCTGACAGCCTGACTGCAGTTTCTTGCTGTGAACATCCCCTGTTCTAAAAGGGTAGAAGGGGCTCCCTCCTCTGCCATGTGAGCTCTGCTTCTCTTCACAGACCACACCATGTGGTCTGATCATTCTCCTCAGAGTGTCTGCCATGCTTTTGCCCTGTGTCTGTCTGTCTGTCTGTCTGTCTGTCTGTCTGTCTGCCTGTCTGTGGCAGGAGGGAGAAGCTGCTGGAATCTCAGGTGAGGAGCCTGTAACTGTCTCTTCATCTTCTCATCTGCTATGATAAAGTGACAACAGCTCAATTCCCATTGTCATATACGTACCATTCATTGTATTACTTTACTTATTTTATTGCCATGGTTACTGGACCAGGCTCATCTCTACTCCAAAATGGCCCTGAGAGGGCAATGTTATGTATCCCTAAAAGAAAGAGACAGATGACACTTATGTACAGAAATAAGTATGGGAAAAATTCACTACCATGGAAGCGTGAGTGTTAGCAGAGAGGGGGGGGGAGGGAAGGAGGGAGGGAGGGAGGGAGGGAGAGAGAGAGAGAGACAGAGACAGAGACAGAGACAGAGAGAGACAGAGGGATGTGTGAGGAGTTGGATTCCTTTATTCTCTGGTGAAAACATTGTAACAGTAACCCCTTTCTCTTTTGCTGGATTTTTTCTGCTTTTTTTTTTTTTTTAAATCTTTGACAATGTTCGTCAAAGAAGCCCAGGCTGGTCTTCCTCTTGCCACAGCCTCCAGTTCTATAATCAGGAATATGCACCCCACACACCTGGTTGTTCAGCCTTTACAACAGTAGAGACTGAAGCAACCAGAGCAGTGAGAGAGAAAACAGCTTAGTTCCTCTGCGATGTTGTAAAGACACCAAAGGGCAGCTAAGACAGGTGATAATGGGATTTTAAAGACAACTTTTAAAAAAGGCACCAGAATCCTATTTAATTTTAATTAATTGTTGCTTTCACTTCAAAAATACAAACATCATCTTAGTAAGAAATATACATCAAATACAAAGATATTTCTCTTGAAATCCTAGACTGACTCATCTTTTCACCTGAGGCTCTAACCGGGTCCAGTCACCCTCTTCCTGTAACTGCCACTTGGAACATACTGTCCCCCTTCTTTGTCTTACACATCAATTTAAAACTGCCTTAGCAACCAACTTGAGGACAGACTGACTGGAGTTCGAGAGGGGAAAAAAATAAAGAGCAGGAAGCTGGAGATTTTGGCAGCTGCCAGGGAAAGGGACTGCATCAGAAAAAGAGTGGAAAAAAAACTGATGCTTTATGAACCAGGGGTCAAGCAAGCACAGGATGAACAATGGCAGTCTGTCAGCAGCTGCATGGAGTGTGGGGAGCAGGGTGGCAGGATGGAGTGCCGAGGGTATCAAGGCAAGCAGCCTCAGGGTGTTGGCTAGTATCCAAAAAGAGAGATGGAGAGGGAAGAGAATTCAGAATGCGGCAGGCTCAGCGGTGAGGGTGAGCGTCTCCAAGTAACTGCGCTGGGGAGGAACTCCTGGGATATGGGCCTTGGTGAGGAGGGAGTGGAGGGAGCGGTCCCCCACCCCTACTGGAGGGAGCAGTCCCCCACCCCTACTGCTTCCCGTCCAGTCCCGTCTTCCTGTGTATCATATTTCTTTCTACTCTTCTGGTGTCAGGATGTTCTGTTGAGGCTCTCTCCTTATCAAACTAGCGTTTGTCCTTGCCTGGGCAAAAGCTCCATCAAAGGATATCATCAAGCACTGACCAAGCCATTTGTAAAAGATATTTCAAACTCCAAGGAGGGGGCGACTGCAATATTTCCCCGGTACAGGTTTTTCACTTATAAAATTGTGGGTGACCAGAGACACAACAGTTGGGATCCAAAGCAGATTGTGGGTGAGGTGTTCACTCTCTTAGGAGGGACCGCCTCATTACTTTGGACTGAAGTACAAATATTTCCTCATGTCTGTGCAGTTTTCTCTTGACAGATGAAGTTCTGCTATACTTTATGTTTCAAAGTGATTTTCCTCTGGTTAATTTCAATATCTTTATGTTATATTTTGCAGTCTGCACACACAGTGTATATTTGTGTGCACGTGGGAGAACATACACAGAGCGTGCATATTTGTGTGTAGAGGGGACTGATTCAGTGCTACACACTCTAGGAGGTGGGAGGACTCTGCATCAGGACCATGCCTGTTTGAGTTTTGACTGGTGCCACCCAATGCCATCTGCATCACCCTTGACAGCACACTGCCACCGTCACTGGGATTGTGTTCTGGACTCTCCTCAGTTCCCCAGTCCTCATGGTCTCTACAGAAAGAATTCAGACGTGACTGTACACAGAGTGTAGCGTGTAATTGAAGACAGGCAGGGCTTATTATGCTATAAAGCAGAACTCCTATACTATGAGAGTGGACCATAACCAAAGGGACCATTACCAAGGGACAATGACTATGGGGTGAGTAGGGACAGTGGCCAGAAAGACCAGTGTGCTAGCTAGCCTACATGTTTTAGTGGGCTTTATACTCTTTCTAAAGTCACTAGAAGAGACAGACTTCCTGAGGGATGTTTTCTTGTTCAGGTGATTGACAGGTCCATTTAGATGAACTCCTAAGAGAGAAGACAATGCTGAGTCTTTGTTCCTTCCCTGAAAGCCTGGCCTAGATAGGAATCTCATGCCCTTCTATCAGCTCGGAATGTCATCTCTCTATCCAGGGCCAGAGACACGACTTAGATATCATTCCTTTGGGCAGTAATCACGTAAGAGAACAGATTAAAAAGAGTTTAAGAAAAAGAGAATAAAAAACGAATGTATATAATAGTTACCTGGTTGAGGGAGGGGCATAATTATGAAAGTTCTGTTTTGTTTTGTTTTTTTTTTTTTCTTTTTCCAGGAGGAAAGCTTATTCATTGCACTCAAGCTATGCTGGCCCTTTGTGATGTTCCCAAGTGTGGGGAACTCAAGTACATCATTTGTGGGAGTTGGGGGGGGACTACATTCCTGTTCTCCCCTCAAGTGTGAATTTATAAAGACAGCCATGTTCTATGGGGAGAAATCAGCCATTCCCTGATGGGCCTCTGCAGAGCCCAGCCACCCCGATTTCCTCCCTTTTGTCTAACCTGTTAGCCATTCCTTTATGTAATGTCTTAAATATTAAGAAGGGACACTGTGGCACACCCTTTTCTTTGTCCTTTTTATACATCTTCACTTGCAAAATTAGTGTATTAACAGTGACACAGGAGGTGAGGTCAGAATTGACATTTTTAAAAAGATAGAGCATGTCCCTGCCCTATAGGATTTCTGATCTATGAACATGTTGGAGAAAAATCATCTCTCCCAAGCTTAGCTGTCTCACACACCCTTTACCCCCTCAAGGCTCTTGGAAAATGGAGGATTTTTTTTTTTTGAGATAGAGAACTTCACCTCATTTTCCTGAATCAAACCATGCTCTCCTCTAATGTCTAGCCCCTGGCTTGTTTCGGTAGAATTCAGGGGTGGTAGGCTAGGACTTGGTAACAGTCAAGGCCCTGGCATCTCTGTTCTCGGCTTTACACCATGTTAGCTATGAAGGAGTGATCTAGCCACTATGATTTCAAGTCGGTTCATGTCAAACCAGCAACCTAACCATCTAAAACACAAGAGAGATAGACATTATATATTTTCCAGAAAACAGAACAGAGCAAACTGGTGGGTCGTTTTGGGAAAGGCATCAGGTTTTACACACGCATGCCCTTTGACTAGCAATTCTACCTCCAGAAACAAATCCTACAGAAGTAATTACACAGATGGACAAAGATATATCACAAGGAGGCAGATGCAGTGTTACTTATAGTCTTGAGGAATTGGAGACCACTAAATGTCTGGCAAAAGGCAATTGGTGAAATGAGTTATGAGAGAGAAGGGCTAGGCAGCTGAGAAGAGGTATTTAATATGTCAAATGACCACCACGTTCAGGGAATATATGTTCAGAGATCATAAACCCCCAAATCCAACGCTCTTACTTTCAACCACCTCCAAGCAGTCCCATAAACACTTGTGCCACAGGCAGAGGGCGGGGGTCTAACAAATGAGGCTGGAAAATGTGGGATGTCAGATTTAGAGTCTTAAAAGTTTAATTGTAGTTTTTACTCTTTTGTGCATGTATGAGTGTATATATCGCTTGTATGTCTGTGTTGTGTGGGTATGGTATGTGGATGTAGGAGTGAGTGTGTGTGTGTGTGTGTGTGTGTGTGTGTGTGCATGCGTGTGCAAGCACGTATGTCTGAAGTTGACATTAAACACCTTTCTTGACCACTCTCCACTTTTTTGATTGAGGTAGGGTCTTTAGATGGATCCAGAGCTGGGAGATCTGACTAGCCTAGATGGCTGGCCAGTCAGACTTCTCTGTCTCTGCCTCCCGGGTACTGGACTTACAGCACTCATCTGTCATGTGTGTGGGTTTTACACAGTTTCTGAAGATCTGAACTCTAGTATTCGTACTTATGTGGCAAGTCTACTGAGTTGTCTCCCCAGCCCTGTGGTAGTTTCCTAAGGACAAAAACAAACTGTGTTATTTCAAGGACTTGAAGAGTAATGATGAACATAACCCAGGTACCTCAGTGGTATAGTTTGTTTTTAGAATATGAGAGGCCTCAGATGAACATTCGTCATAAAGCATGATTTAAAAGAAAAAAAAAAAGGAAGCCAACAGAACTTAGAATAATTTATTCCGATGAAAGACAAAGCTATGAAACATTGAAGGGTGCACAAAAACAAAAATATCTGATAGGATGTCCAAATCAGTAGCAGAAAATTTTGGTTCTCTGCTTGTTTTTGTTTTACAAGCACGTTCTTTGTATTGGCCCAGATCTAGGCTGGCCTGGATCTTCCTACTTAGCCTTTTCAGTATGGGGATAAGAGACACATGCCACCATGCCCACCACAGAGTCCCCTTGCTTGGAAAGTCACATAAGGATATTTCTGAAAATCCTTTGCTGTAAAACACACACACACACACACACACACACACACACACACACACACACACACA
>OU015753.1:14395175-14407945 GCA_907169655.1 Acomys percivali
CTCATGGCTTTCTGGGCTCTATCATGCCATCTCTGGTTAGTCACTGAATTCCAGCCTTTTGTTGCAGCTTAGCTGTTGCCTGATGTGCTAATCATGGACCAGACCCAGTGGAGCAAGTGGAAGGCATCACAAATCAATGTCAGCTAAGAAGCAGGTCTGGGGAGGAGGATATTCTAAGCCTAATCAAGAATCCGGACTTGTTGGCAGAGCTGCAGGGAACCACTGAGGGGACTCAGCCGGAGGCGTGATGCTCAGAATTTCTGTAGCTGCTGGAAGTCAGGTGTAAATAGGTTGCTGTAGGTGACTGACACCTGGGAGTTGGCCAGCATGAGAGGTGCAGAGAGGAGAAGCCTGGGAATGGTTTATCACGTCTAAGCCTTCGGTTCTCAAGGGTCTCACCTTCCGGAGCAGGGAGATGACAATGGACAGGCAGCCATGTAGATGAGAAAGACACCGTAAGAGTAATAAACACGGGGAGCAAATTAAAACACAATGAAGCAATGTGGCACGACAGTCACAGCAGCCTCACTCTAAGAAAGTGGCATCAATTCTGTTGTCTGAGTACCAGGGGACCTCATGGGACAGAACTGCAGAGGTCCTGAGGAAGGAGCGAGCTCACATAGTACATTGATGGAAACATGGATGGGGTTGGAGAGGCAAAAGAAACATGGTATCTATTCCGATGGGCTCTTAGAGGGAGAAGATGACCTGTGAGTAGTGTTTGATGCGTGGCTGACCCTGGGTTGTGAAGGGAGGGAGCCAAGTGAAGGCTTGTGTCTCCAGTTGCAGCCCAGGCACTAGAGTAAACGACACGACTACATCCTGATATGTGGGCATCACATACCTGAACGACGTGGCTCATTGTGTGAATGGCAAATAGATAATGGGACTGGGTGGCACAAGGTAGTACAGGATTTGCACCCATTGGCCTCGCAAATGAAAAGGCAGAGTCTGATATGCAGAACCCATTCTATGGGGTGGAAATGTCTTTGCACAAAGCCTGCACATGAAATCCCCTTTGCTTCATTTATGCTTCATGTTCTGGAGGATGGGTGGTGCCCCACTGTGGTCGGAAAGATAACAGCCCAGGAAAAGGCACAGAGATGCACAGGTGGGCAGCTCCGAGGGAGATGAACACGGAGAGACAAGCTATTTTCTAATGTTAGGATTTTCCTAGGAAGATATAATCAAAACTGATACATGTCTCAGTGCCTTCACTGATATCTTAATGCTGGAGTCTGTGCAAAGAATAAGGTGTATATCACACTATTCTTAAACTGGGAGATTAAAAAAAAACCCTAAGATATTGTAAAAGGCATAGTCCTGGGTATAAGGTATCAAATATATGCTGCAGTCGAGAACACAGGCTTGCGGTTTCTTCTGATACTACACCCTTATCCAATACCTTCTCAAACTCCTGCTTTAAAAGAAAAATTCAGATGTGTTGTGGATTAGAAATGATGGGTTTCCCAAACTGGGCTTCACTCTCTTTCTCAGCTTCAGACAATTTGTGGTCCTTGAGTTCTGTGCTTTGAACGACATGGGATGTCTGTGTTCCAACTACAGGATGAGGGATGATGATGTAAGGAAGATGACTAAGTCCCTACAATGTTCCAGAACTCAGCAGGAAGATCTGGAGAGATGGTTTGGTGGTGAAGCATGCTCGCTGCTCTTGCAGAGGACCAGAGTTTGGTTCCCAGAATGCACACTGGGACTAGCTTCAGGGGATCTGAGGCCCTTTCTGGCCTCTGGGGCACCTGTACTCATGGGTACAGACATACACACACACACACACACACACACACACACACACACACACACACACTAAGGTCTTCAAAACTTTTCAACCATTTTCTCATTAACAACTTACAACACAGACACATTATCTTCATTTCATAAGTAAAAACAAACAAACAAACAAAAAACCCATGGCTATTTCTCAAGCTAATCTGCCAGGAATGAGCCAATCTGAACCAGGTGTTTCCAAATGCATGGAAATGAACTGCAGCACCATACCATAGAATGGTCAGGGTTCAATTGTGTGCTCATTAATCACAGTCTTGCCTTGACTTTTAGGCATTTTTATAGTATTGCTGGAAACTGTGATTATAGTGATAATGTAATGTGGCAAAATTATAGTCAAATGATATAAAATTTTAACGGCATCAAACACATGCTATTTAACAGTGGTGGCTCTCTGTGACTAGGCCAATAGCTTAAAGCATACCTTTGTTTCCTTGTATCTCCACTGGATTTAGCAGGCCTTGCCCAATTTGTACAGTGGCTTAGTAAGTACAGCAGTTCTGGTTAACAACCTGGTTTGAAGATGTTACAGTGATTTAACTGTATCAGGGAACCACATACAGAAGGTAGATCAGCTGGACAAGACAGTCATTGACTTTAAAGCTTTGTTTATTTTTATTTTATGTGTATGGGTGAGTGCCTGCTTGTATGGATTGTGGCACACCAGGTGTGTGCCTTGTACCCTTCAGGGCTAGAAGAGGGTGGTAGATTCCCTGGAACTGGAATTACAGATGATTATGAGCAACTTGAAGACAATAGAGAAAAGAATTAGAGACTGCCAGGAGGAGGCTGTTTCCTAGAAATGACCTTGATCCTGACCCCTTGTGAGGAGATCGAAAGATACAAGATAAGTGTTCAAGGTAGCCTTGTTACTGGTGTATGGGTCTATTTAAAAAAAAAAAAAAAGAAGGGCCAGATTTTGTGGACTGTGGTCACAGCTCTGTTCAGCTGGACTCAAAGGAGCTGCCATGCTTAGTCACAGTTAGAGCAGTTTTCTCCTGTGTTCTTGGCCATTTCTGCTCAGCCTGGCGGGCCAGAGGATGGAGAGCCAAGACACAGGAGCAAAGCTTGAATTTAGCTTTACTTTGAGGAACAAACCTGTCTGTCTAGGCCTTCTGGTTTGGAATATGGTGGGAACCCTGTTTCTCTACATGGTCCATGAACATTTTCTGTCAGTCAAGGCCTACCAGGGATAACCTTATCACACCAAAATAGGCCTACTGACCTCCCGCCATAAAGGAAGAGGAGCCAGGTGCCTGTGGAGGGTCCTATTGGAAATGTGGGACACAGAGAGAGTTAGTATAAGACTTGTGCTATGTCCAGTGATTCTTGGAGGAGACAGGATTCAGTTCTCTGCGTTGCTTTTTGTGAAATGCACACTTTGTGGAGGAGGCGGAAGTTTCAGAGTGGGACTGGGATGTCTTTTGTGAGACATCAACAGCCCTTGAAGAAGAGAGGCATTTTGCCATGCTGTGGCGGTAGAGTGACCTTTGAAGAAATGCTTCACCTGTGCACTTTGCAGCGGGCTTTATCTGCGTCTGTTATCACAATCTGGTTAATGGCAGGCCTGATATTTAGTGCCTCAGAGGAAAAGTGTAAAATGTCCCTGACATTTTTAAGAAATCAAGGCTACAATCAATAGTGTTTTTAGCCCCATGTGCTGGAGCAGCAGCGTAAACTCAGAGCGTGGCTTGAGGCCAGCATCTGTCAGGATGCCTTCTTTCTATCCAGGTCAGTCTGGCCTTGTGTGGAACCAGAGGCTGAAATGAAAAGGCCTATTTTGCTGAACTCTGCTGAATGTAAATATGCATTTTCATTGAACATTAACAAAGATCACCAAAAGTATTATCTAAGGCAAGATAACCCAACAAGCTAATTCAAGTACGGATTTAACTAACCTCTTAAAATTAAAAATACTTCTTACTTATTATTGATAATTGTATATATGCATATAAGCAGTTAAGAACCCTCTCTACTTCCCAGATTACCCTCTCTTATTCTCCTTTTACTTCTGAAAAAATTTTTTTGAGATAGAGTCTTACTTGCTTTTTAGCCTAAGCTGGCTTAGAACTTGCTGTGTAGTTCCGCCAGGTTTAAATGCTGGTAATCCTCCTGCCTCAGCCTTCTAAGTGTTAGGGTTATAGGCATTTTCCAAGATGCCCAGCTCAACCTATTTAAAATCTTTATTATCATTATTTCTTTGAGTGTGTGTGTGTGTGTGTGTGTGTGTGTGTGTGTGTGTGTATGTGTGTGTATGCACCACAGTGCTTATGTGGAGGTTGGTTCTCCCTACCTTGTTGAGGTAGGGCCTTTCTTGTTTCTATCTTGCTATGTACTGCAGACTAGTTATCCAGTGATGTTCTGAGTGATTGATTCTCCTGTCTCTACCTCCCATCTTTTCACAAAAGTGCCCAGATTTCAGATAGGCACCAAGAGTGTTCATTTTCATCCATCTGGGTTTGGGATGGAAATCAGGTTGCCAGCCTTGCATGGTAAGGCCAAACCATCTCTGCCACCATCAGTCTGGTTTTGAAGTCACTCGTGTACTCTGCACTCGTAATTCAGATAAGTGCCATGAAGTGTTGGATTTTGTAGGAAAAAAAAAAACCTATGTGGTTAGAGATGTCTTGGAGAGGCTTACAGAATGTATACTGGAATTCCCTGCATTTTCTGAGGCAGAACAGAATCCTTCACCCCTTTTATGATTCCTTCACCCTGTGGACAAGTTTCAGGGGGAGTCTCCTCACATGAGGAGACAGGGGGAAAATGGCCAGTGGCATGTGTTTTTCATTTTATAGAATTATAAACCAAACCTCAGAAAACGTAGAGAGATTAACTTAAACCATATTTTGGGTAGTTGACTAGTCTGGCGTGTTCTTTGGTGCATGTCTGAACACAGTTCTGGTACCAAAAACCTTTGTTGGAAAGAAACCTGGAGCCTGGGGAGCTCTAAGCATCCATTAACGGGCCTCTTGAGTCCCTGCCCTTGTACAGTAAGCTTTAAAGTCTTTTCTGTCTCACTCCAGACCCATTGTCCCTTTGAAATCCACATTGACTCAGAAGTCTTGTGTGGACTGGTGTGCATGAATGACACCCTTCTTTTGTGCTGCGTGAAAGAGGCAACCTTAGCTTTCTCTGGGTTCACAGGGAAAATTAGTCTTCGATAGGGAGCAAGAAATTGGCTGAGCTGATATACGGCTTTCGGGGAGAGTGGCCTATATATTTTCCTGGCTCTGGCTTCTTTTCTTCTGCTTATAAAATGAGGGTTAGTGAAACTCACCTCCCAGTGCGAGCTTCTACCCTTGAGATTGATAAAAACCCAGCGGAGGTGGCATAGATATTTCAGAGAACTGCACTGTGGAGCAACCCTGCAGTTTTCAATTACGTTCCTGGGAACGTGGCTGTCAATGCAGAGGTGGAAAACCTCCTCTGAATGTCCACTCAAGGTTTTAGGTGGCTGGCCAGGGTGAGAGTGGCCCATCAGGGGATTATTATGGTATTATGGGAAGAAATGTTACCTCTTCTTTCCTTTTCCTAATAAGGGGTTTGAGCAGGGGAAATTAGAAGCAGACTCAAAGTACTGCCTTTGAAGATCTCTGGCCAGGAAAAGGACAGCCTTCGTGCATGGCCATGTTGGGGAGGAGAGCAAGAGAGGCAGGGGGCAGGAAGGCCTCTTAGATACTTTTTATTCTGCTTTGGTTCCCAGCTAATATGTAGTCAGGGAATACAGTGCAGAACAAAAGATTTGATTAACTTTTTGTTTGTTTAAGGTCTTTTATTTCCTTTCCCTTTTGTATTTATAAGTGGTGGCAGGAGTCGGGGTGGGCTGTAGTAATAGATACCTACCCATTTTGTGTGTGTGAGTGTGTGTGTGTGTGTGTGTGTGTGTGTGTGTGTGTGTGTGTGTGTGTGTGTATCCTTGGTGGAAGGCCTTTATAACTGCTTTGAAAGAAAGTTGATTCTCTTCAGACATGGATGACACAATATGAGCAGCTGATGATTATTTTTTAATTTTCTTAAATAATTGGACAAGATACTATCAGGAATGCAGGCATGGAATCTTATCAGCGGGCAATCTCATATCTCTTAGGGAGTTCCATATGCCTACATTTAAACTAATTAGAATATACACCCAGCTGTTGTGTTGCATTGTATCTGCAAGAAAAATAATCTATCAAAACATCCCTACGTTCTTTAAAAATCAGCTAACTGCTTCTTTTTCTCAATATTTTGGAGAAGATTTTTAAACTCTCAGTAAAGCCTTTCCTTGCTCTGCTTGACATGAAATTGGAATATAGTTATGTTTGTGAGAACTAGCCAGATTTTGAGTTCTTTTTTTCTTTTTCTTTTCTTTCTTTCTTTCTTTCTTTCTTTCTTTCTTTCTTTCTTTCTTCTTTTTTCTTTTTCTTTTCTTTTTTTTCAAAACAGGGTTTCTCTCCTGGGCTCACTTTGTAGACCTGGCTGGCCTCAAACTCACAGAGATCCTTCCTACCTCTGCCTCCCAAGTGCTGGAATTAAAGGCATGCACCACCACTGCCTGGCTCAGAATTTGAGTTCTTTTACCAAACCCATTACTCAAAAGAAGAGAGAGAGAATGCGTCTCTGCCAGGTTTTGGATTACATTAACAGCTCTTGGTACATCCTTATGTAAATATTATATTCTGACAAATGCAGACAGTTTCTAGAGTTACGTCTTGTAAGCACAGCTGTGGGCTTTTGTGTGCCCCTATCTTCCGGCATCACTTTGTTGCCCAGGTGTAAGAGGCTGGGCACAGATGTTTTGTAAACATCACTTAGTGTTAAAAGTGACATGAAAACTCAGGTTCATTGAGAATTTAGCTAAAACTGAGAAACGATTCACTGGCTTTTTATTGTAATAATCAAGCTGAAGATGAAGGTACTTCTCACAGCACACTAGCAATCCTCTTTTAGGAGAAGTCTACCATTGGGCCTGGAGAGATGGCTCAGCACTCAGGACCATGTACCACTCTTGCAAAGGACCCAAGTTCTGGGTTCTGCTCCCAGAACTTAATCAGGAAGCTCACAATTGCCAGTAGCCCCAGCTCCAGGGGGAGGGGATACCTCTGGTTTTTGTGAACCCTTACACTCACTCACATGCACAAACCCCCACACAGGGACACACACACACTTGGAAAATAAAAAACCTTTAGGAAAACCCCACACCAGTCTGCTATCAAAATACAACAGATCGCAGTAAACAAAACTTTCATCTTCTCGCTTAGATATTTAAAGGCTATGTTATTATAAATGTGATTATTTTTCTTAGTGTACTGAGCAAAAACTTGATTTATCTGGGTACTGCTTGTGTATCCTGAAATTTCATATTGCACTAGGTTTCTAGCTCATCCCCAGGACGCCCCCAGGTTATGCCGTCTCTCTCAGTACGCTCTCCCCTCATTCTCTTCCAACCTGATCTCTCCTGTTCTCATCTCTACCTGTATTCCCAAACCTACCAGCAATTAACATAGTAAAAATGTTCCATAGCTTTTAATTTTACTTTTTTTAGAATCTACAGGAGGGCATAAGGATGAATGTACAAACTGTGGCAGAGGTATTATTCACTGCGCAGCTCAGGGCTGGAGCCACACGAACACTTCACTGGTCGTTGAATAGACAGAATCCATAGCATGAAACACCGCTCCACAACCAAAAGGGAAACATATAAGCAACATATGTTTAAATCATTACACTAAAGCCCAAGTTGTCAGACTTACAATACTATGTATTTCCTGAAAATCTAGTTTCTACCAAAGGCGTGACTATAGAAACGGGGATTAGAATATTTGGAGGTGAAAGAAATATGCTATGAGTCTATGAATTGTCTAAATCTCAACACAGTGTGTGCTGAAAATGCATACATTGTACAGCACAGGAACATTACTTCACTAAAACATGGATAAATAGACCAGTGAGATGGCGCAGTAGGCAAAGGTGCCTGTAGCCAAGCCTAATGACCTGAGTTCAATCTCCAGGACTCACCTGATTGGAGAAAAAACTGACTCCTACAAACTCTACCTCTAGACAAACAAACAAACAACATGTTTAATAAAAAAAATCTTGGTTAGCAATGGATTAAGTGACATTTGAGAATGACAGATGAAGAATTGTGATGTCAGTCATAGAAGGTCACCTTCGGAGAACAACTGTCACTCTAGGTCAAAGTTCCTTACTTCATATTACTCCTGATAACAGAGTTGTTACCATTATATACAAATAAATTACATGTTTCCAAATCAATGTCTACAATATGTTTTATTATATTTAAACTTTTATTGCTGTTGTTATGTGTGTGTGTGTGTGTGTGTGTGTGTGTGTGTACATGCGTGTGCACATCAGAGTATGTATATGGAGGTGAGAGGGCAGCTTTTGGAGATCACTTTTCTCCTTCCACTGTGCATTCAGGGGATTGAACTCAGGCTGGCAGGCTTCTTCAGTAAGTACTTTTACTGTTGCTTGGAGGTTTTATTTTTGGAAGTACCATAACTGAAGTTCTGCCTCTTCTACTTTCTTGGTTGGGGGACCGATGATTATGTCCTAATATGTCTGTCCACATAATGGTGATCTTAAACAGAAGGCTACACTGCAAGAGAAAGCAGCCCGGGGCACAAGCACCCATTGTGCCTGCTTTGATGACTTTCCATTGGGCTACACTGATTCATCCTTGCAGGGCAGGATAAAAAGACCCACAGACCAGAATAGATGTGCTATGGAGTTTGTGATTGAAATAGAAATGAAAGCCTTGTCATCTTTGAAACAGCACATGATCATCCTTTCTCTGGACACCCGTTTTTAGGGTGGGGGGAATCCCAGAAACCAGACTCGAGGCTTCCTTATTGAAGAGTGAGGCTGAGAATGGAGCTTTCCAGATAACTACCAAAAGACCCCATCAGGCTTTGCCATAAGAATCTCACTGAAATCAAAACAAAATAAATTGCTGGCTAAGCAGACTACATGGCCCTGGCCCCAGAGTTAAACATGCAGTGATATTTCTAGAAAGAAATATCACCTCCTTCTTCAATCTCATCACCAAGGAGACCTAATGTAGGTAGGTTCTCACTCCTGAGTGATAAGCATTCTTCCATAGGTGAAACGAGCCAATTCAAGCTAAATTAGAGTTTATAAATGCAGCTTTATTGGGAGCAGCTCTCAGCAGGTTCCCCAGTCCCAAGGAAGGGGAGGGGAGTTTTGCCATGCAGGGGGAGACAGGAAAAGAGTGTGTGGTGAGGGAGTGCATGCACAGAAGAGAAAGGGAGAGGGAGAGAGAGAGAGAGAGAGAGAGAGAGAGAGACAGAGACAGAGAGACAGAGACAGAGAGACAGAGACAGAGACAGAGAAGAAGGAGGAGGAGGAGGGAGGGAATGTGGGGAGGGAGGGAGGGAGGGAGGGATGGAGAGTGAGTTCAGGGTAGAAGGTTGGGTATTCCAGCCACGCCCTGTAACAGGTAGGGACTGAGGGACGCTGGGACAACCTGGAGGCCAGGTCGCTTTGGTTAACAAGGCACCTCAGCTGCTTGTCCCAGGTCTGAGGCCCAACCCTGAGAACATCACTGGGGAATTTTGCTGAAAGCTGCTTTCTCTTTCAGCTGGTCCGGGGCGGCACTCCTGGGTCACATTTTGACTAACAAAGAATCAGATAGTTTCCTACTTCTTGGAAGATCAGACTACAGCTTACTTAGAGGTTGACTGTAGAGGAAATCATTTCCCCTTTCACTGATATTCCTTTAAGTTCGTGCAGAGACAGAGGTGCTTGTGGAGCTCAAGGGTCTAAAGGATAATTGGGTGGTTACTTTTGAGCACATTACAAAGAAAACAGCCAATAGGTTAACCAGGGCATCTTAGGCAGATCAGAGAGTTGTGCTGAGTCAGCAAGTGGGTAGGTCTGTTGGAGACTTGAACCCAGGAATCTGCTGTCTCTATAATGGTCAAACTTTATCTTAGAGTTTCTACTACTTCTAACATATTTTTGTGATAGAAACATGATTGTGCATGCTGGTGGGGCATAGTATGAAGTCTCGATGAAGATATATATTGGATAGCAACCAATGGCATTTACATACGCAACAACTGAAATATTTAATGTTTCATTACAGTGAGAACATCCCAGATCTTTTCTTCTGGATATTTTGAAATATACAGTCTGCTTTTCTTTTCTTATAGTCAATGGGTAGAAAATATGAGAATTTATTTTTCATTTCTAGCCCACCGGCCTGCCCTTCTGCCCCCTCTCTCCTGTCCTCACCAGTCTCAGGCTACCACTATTCTCCTCTGACAACTTCTATTTTTTTTTTTTTTTTTGGATTCCACAGATGCAATGTGGTCGTAGGATGTTAGTTGGTCTGGGCCTGCCTATTGCACTTTACAAAATGCTCTTTATGTTCATCTATAACAGAGCAAGTAATAAGAGGATTCCATCCTCCTAGTAGCTGAATAGCGCTCCGTTGTATGTATGTGCCCCGTTCCCTTTGCTCACTCATTTCCTGATGCACATCTGGCTGGCTCCATATTATGACCACTGTGAACAGTGCTGCAGAAAACATAGGCCAGCCGATGCCTCTCTGAGATACCAATTTCATTTCCTCTGGATTTATACCCAGTAACAGGAATCCTGGGCCATATAGCAGTTCTCCTTTCAGTGGTTTAGTTTTAATATTATCTGTGCTATTATTGTTTATGAAGAATCAGTTACTTACCTCCAAACCAATAGCTAACATTTCCAAAAGACAGGTTAGTGTGATTTAACGTTCTGCAGCATCTTGTCGAAGACTGTCTCTGAGCTGCATGCTTGCATCTCTTAATTAATCCCATTTAACCCTCCCAATGACCCATCGAGGCACACTCAGTGTTACAGTTGCTTTACAGGTGAGGGCACCCATGCTTAGAGAATAATGGTCTTGGGTCACACCTTTTGCATGCTTGACCTCTCCCATAATGCCTTTTGACTCTCTCGCAGGTCACAGCTTTCTCAGCCACGGCTGCACATTGATGTTGCTTTCTTAGACAAGGCCACTGCAACAAAACCACAGACGACTTGGTGGTTTAAATAACCAGGAATGGCTAAGGCAGGTCAAGTTGCTCAGCGGCCCAGTTCCTGATGTTTTTTCCACAAGTTTGTATATGGTCATGCTGTTAATATTTTCCGATAAGACAAAGAGAGCTTCTCTTATGGCTAATCATGCCATTTGTGAGGACTTTCCCCTATGACTTATTCAGCTCCCAAAGCTCCCACTCCCAGGCATCATAGGGTTGGGGTGGCATTAGGCCTTAAATATATGAACTTGGGAGAAGTGGGGTTTGTCTATAGCCATAATTTAGAGGGGGGCTTTACTAATGCTGGCATCTGAGTCTCATCAACACCAACGAAATCATTTGACTAATGGCCAGCATCTGTTTTACTACCCAAGACAATTGCCACATGCTTGGACTGAGTTGCAGAGAACATTCTAGAGAGATGTGCTTCGGCATGGACTCAGATAAGCCTTCTTGTATAAGGAAGCTTGCTTTGGTGGCCAATAATAATAATGCAAAGGCTAAGGGGTTGATAGGGGAATGGATGATGAGTAACGGTAGTGACTAATGGAAACAGCCATGCCACCTATGAGACCCTTCTGTTTCTTTGGAGGCTGACAAATGGCAAGATCTGTCTCCTCTGCAGCTATGGCTACATCTGCAAAGTCTTTTCAGGAATCCATCTCAAATTATGGTTGGCTGAGCCTTCCTAGGATTTAACGCTCAGAGAGGAGATGAGCAATCTTTGGTACTGTACGCAAGGATAGGAATTTGACTGATAATGAACTCTGCTTTCCCCTCTCATCCTTACTCTATTTATTCTCATTCATTCTCTCCATTCCTTCCTCAATACTCCCCTCCTCTCCTCCTCTTTCTGTGTCTAGGAAAGAGGATGACCATTGCCCACCCCGCCTCCCCACTACAAAGTATGTAGTTGAGTCTCCCACAACCTGGGAAGTCACAGCGTTGGCATATCTGGAAATTGATGGGTAAGCCTCACCCAGGGAAAGCCCCCTTCATGATTACGGTATTTCTTTTGCCAGTTAATATCTCCTACCTACTTGAATTATCATTTTCAACAGCTTTAAAGGATTTTGGAGCCTCTGTTTACTCTGTTTACCTACTGTTGACTTCGCCCTTTCTGTTGCTTCTCCACTGCTCTTACACTGATTTCAGTTCTTACTCCATTTACTTTCCTTTTGTGGAAAGTATCTGGGAATCTGATCTAACACATGCTTAGTGTGAGGCTGATGCACCATGAAGCTAAAGAACAAATCCACTGTATTCAAAGCCTTTCCTCTCTGCCCGCTCTCCTGCAAAATGTTGCCACAGTCACTAGTTTGTTTTGTTATGTCACAACTCCTGACAGGCCTATAGTGATCCATCATAAGACACAATTTCAGAGCCATTAAGATGTGAAAACCCTGTCTTCAAATCACTGAAATGTGGTGAGATGAAAGGAAAGTCTGTATGGACAGACATTCCTAGAGAAATCCTACAGGAAGAGGGCATGTGACAGCACATTGATTTTGCTCAAGAAGTCTCTGTGTTTCCTGCTTTCATTTCTTTCAATAGTGCTCACTCACAGGGCCAGTGGACAAAGCGGGCGGAATGGTCTAATGTTTTCTGGACCCCTGGTCCCTTCACCTGAGCCCAGGACACAAATCCTCATTGCTCCGCAGGACGAGTTCAGCTTCCTTGGGAGCAACTAAGGAATTTCTGCGTGACAGTATGCATCTATGTTACTGAAAGACAGTGACATGAGATCTCAGAGATGTTCTCAATGCACACAAAACATAATTGTAGGGGAGATGAATATGCTAATGAGCTTCACTATGCATTTCTCAATATGCAAATAAAGCATTAAGTTGTACACCATATCTATCTATCTTTCTATCTATCTATCTATCTATCTATCTATCTATCTATCTATCTATCTAT
>OU015753.1:14417126-14448564 GCA_907169655.1 Acomys percivali
GAGAGAGAGAGAGAGAGAGAGAGAGAGAGAGAGAGAGAGAGAGAGAGGCAGAGAGACAGAGAGACAGAGAGACAGAGAGAAAGAGAGAGACAGAGAGACAGAGAGACAGAGACAGAAAGAGAGACATACACACACAAAAACAGAGACACTGAGACAGAGAGAGATAGAAACAGAGACAGACAGAGACAAAGGGGCTGACAGAGACAGAATCAGAGAGACGAGCAGTAAATGCACACACATACAACCACACAGACACACACACACAGACACACACACACACACCCACAGAGAGAGAGAGAGAGAAAAAGAGAGAGAGAGAGAGAGAGAGAGAGAGAGAGAGAGAGAGAGGCCTCAGACATTTTCTTTTCTATGCAGACAGAAAAACACATAAGTTAGGTCTATCCAACAATTTCAATATTTGATAACAGAATACTTAAATATAAATATCACTCATTGTATATCTGAAACTTTCCCTAAATTGCTTAGAGGTCGACCAATAGGACAGTTCATAAGTGCTTCTAGGATCAAATTGACCAAAGAGAGTCAGAGGGATCCAGAGCAGAGGGGCCGACAAGCTGGGACAAGTTGTCAGCCCCTCAGCTGCTGCCTCACATCTGCAATGCTTGCCATCTGAATGCTTGCTGGCTTATGGCCACAAGATGGCTACAAAACCATGCACTTAGGTACATTCTGCCTCCAACAGTTTGGACAAAGTTAGGATCAGAAAAGGCCATCCTTCCTCTCGACTCCTTTTCCTTCCATCTCCTGGACAGAAGGCGATCTCACAACTAGCTACCGGCTAGCCTGGAACCATCCGTATGGAACAAAGGAAATAAAACCGTTGTAAGAAGCTTGGACAAAGCATAGGTCACTCTCCGTAGAATGGCTCTTTGCTACATTGAATAAAAATTTAAGTTCTGTTTTGTCTTTTGAAAAATTCTTATATACCCCAAGCTGGCCTTGAACTTTCTGAATAGTCAAGGATGACATCAAACTTCTGATCCTCCCACCTTTACCTCCCCAGTGCCAGGAATATACACATGTGCCACCACACAATCTTTTATATGGTACTGCGGCTTGAACCCAGAGCCTTATGTGTGCTCAGAAAGTTCTCTGTCAACTGACCTATATTCCCAGCTCCAGAATTTATGTTTATTAGTAAAAAGGAGAGGATGCGTTGGTAGGCAGCAAACCCATCCTACAGCAGACAGTCTGGATAGTTGGCTGGGAGCAAGAACTAAGTTTTATCTGCCTTCTGCTTCCTCATTTTTTTCAGTGCTCATTAGAATATATCAAAAGATAACTGCTTTTCTGGATATTGGTTTGATGCATAAATGAAAGGGTAAAATGCTTGGTCTTTGATACCTTACAATTTGGCCTGCCAAGTATTAAATCCACTGATAGAAGTAGAAAGCCAGGAAGGAAAGTGTCACTACCCTGAAATTTTGTACCCAGAGAAAAATTTCAGTTATAACTGAAAAGAAGCTAAAGCACCATGTTAACTAATTTCCTAGCTTTTATGTAAGTAGAAAAGCGCTGAGTGTGTCAAGGATTTAGTGTCCCCAGGCAGTGCTCAAGCCTCGGAGGCAGATGCATAAGCTCCCTTTACCATCTTCCCACTTAACTAGCAAATACTGAGCAAACGCCTGTTGCCAACTCCTTTTGGCTCTGCAGCAGCGACAAGACAGAAGATTTGAGGGTAAAGGCTAATCAGGGAATAGCTGATAGTCTTTCCATCAGTGTCCTATAACCATACTTTCCCTGAAAGGTTTCCAGGTGCTCGTGGGAGTGGGTATCCAGATGTACAGTCCTCCTTGCTGTGCGAATCAGAGACTCGAGGCATTATAGTTCATTTGGAATGGCACATCTAGATAATTCACGATGAATTTTTCTATTATACGAAATGGGAGATTCTTGAAGGACAAGAACTTGAAGGCTACAATCTTCAGGAACTACAGAAAAATACATACTATTGCTATCAGTATATGATTTGGGTAATAAATGTCGGCTTAAGATCTTCATAATTTTACAAAAAAGACATTGGCTGCTACATTTTGGTGAATTTCCTCTTATTAGATGTATATTAGTGTCATTTAAAATCATGAGGCTAATGTATGTTCACTGTAGGGAATGAGTGGTAGAGAAGGGAGAAATTGCTTTGCTTCTTTTTTTTTTTTTTTTTTTTTCTATTTTACCTTATCTATCTATTGGATAATATCTATCTGTTACACCAAGGATGTATATTCTTTTTTTAAAAATTTTATTAATTTATTCTTGTTACATCTCAATGGTTATCCCATCCCTTGTATCCTCCCATTCCTCCCTCCCTCCCATTTTCCCCTTATTCCCCTCCCCTATGACTGTTCCTGAGGGGGATTACCTCCCCCTGTATATGCTCATAGGGTATCAAGTCTCTTCTCGGTGACCTGCTGTCTTTCCTCTGAGTGCCATCAGGTCTCCCCCTCCAGGGGACATGGTCAAATGTGAGGCACCAGAGTACGTGAGAAAGTCATATCCCACTCCCACTCAAGTGTGGAGACTGTTCTGACCATTGGCTAGATCTGTTTTGCTTCTTTTATTCCAGGAGCCACTCTTTAAAGCCACCTTCTCTCAACATTTAATCAGACATCCTTGCAAGCATTTTTATATATTTTATTAATTTATACATATTACATCTCAATTGTTATCCCATCCCTTGTATCCTCCCATTCCTCCCTCCCTCCCATTTTCCCCTTACTCCCCTCCCCTATGACTGTGACTAAGGGGGACCTCCTCCCCCTCTATATGCTCATAGGGTATCAAGTCTCTTCTTGGTAGCCTGCTGTCCTTCCTCTGAGTGCCACCAGGCCTCCCCATGCAGGAGACGTGGTCAAATATGGGGCATCAGAGTTTGTTTGAAAGTCAGTCCCCACTCTCCATTCAACTATGGAGAATGTCTGTCCATTGGCTAGATCTGGGTAAGGGTTCGAAGTTTACTGCACATATTGTCCTTGGCTGGAGCCATAGTTTAAGCAGGACCCCTGGGCCTAAATCTGCCCATCATAATGTTCTTCTTGTAGGTTTCTAGGATCCTCTGGATCCTTCTATTTCCCCATTATCCCATGCTTCTCTTACCTAGAGTCCCAATAGGATGTCCTCCCCTCTGTCTCACTTTCCTGGTAAGTGAAGACTTTCATGGGACGTGCCCCTTGGGCTAGTGTCCAGATATAAGTGACTATATACCATTTGAGTCTTTCTGCTTCTGGGTGAACTCACTCATCATGATCATTTCTAGTTCAATTCATTTGTCCACAAATTTCAGGAATTCCTTGTTTTTAATAGCTGAGTAGTATTCCATAGTGTAAATGTACCACAGTTTCTTAGTCCATTCTTCTACTGAGGGACACTTAGGCTGTTTCCATGTTCTGGCTATTATGTATAAAGCAGCTATGAACATGGCTGAGCATATGTCCCTGTTGTGTGGTAGGGCATTTTCTGGGTATATTCCAAGGAGTGGAATAGCTAGGTCTTGTGGAAGCTCTATTCCCATTTTTCTGAGAAAGCACCAGATAGCTTTCCAAAGTGGTTGTACTAGTTTGCATTCCCACCAGCAATGAAGGAGTGTGCCTCTTTCTCTACATCCTCACCAGCATGTGGTGTCACTTGAATTTTTGATCTTAGCCATTCTGATGGGTGAAAGATGGAATCTCAGAGTTCTTTTGATTTCTTGCAAGCATTTTAAAGCTTGTTTATTTATTTAAACATATTTCATTTTTCATTATGTATTTATGAGTCTGTATGCAAGTTTGTGTGTGTGAGTGCAGTGCTTGCAGAGGTCAGAAGAGGGCGTCAGATCACCTGGAACTGGAGTTACAGGCCGTTGGGAACTTCCTGACATGTGTTTTGGGACTTGAATATGGGTCTACTGGAAGAGCAGTAAGTGCTCATAACCACTGAGCCAGCTCGCCAGTCTGTAACACGTTTATTTTTAAAACTAAGAAAGTATTCAATTCTAATCATCACCTGATTCTAAGAGAAAAAGAAGAATTGGATTTTGCTTCCTGTAAAGAGACTCCTTTCTGGGGCCTCTGATAGATAATACATTAAACTTCAATATGAAAATCTTTTATTTATAGTTCAGCCCAAGACTCACTTCTGAAAGATACTTAAGTCCTTTGTACTATTTATCTACCTGCAAAGTGTTATTCAATTAGTTCATAAGTATTTATTGCACAGCTATAGTGTGCTTGGTATAGTGTTGAACACTTAGAAGGGTATGGCAAGATTGTGGAATGAATTTGTATGTTCACTCTGCAAGACAGAAGCCAAGGTTTGTGCGTCTGGGCGTTCCGGTCATATGTAATTCACATCGCAGGGTGTCCTTATGATGGCTGATGCCAGCCGAGAAGATCTAGACTCGCATAGGAGACGAACCTGTGGGCATCTCTGTGACGACAATGGGAGGACTCACCTTAACTGTGACTGGCACCATCCACACTCTTGGACGGAATAAAAAGGAGAGAGCGAGATGTGCACCAGCTTTGGTCTCTTTCTGTTCCCTAGCTGCAAATGCAGTGCAACCAGCTGCCTTACGCTCCTGCTGCCATGGCTGTCCTCCTCCATGATGATAACCTGAACACTGAAACTGTGAGCCCAAACAAACCTTGCCTTAAGTTGCTCTTGACAGAGCAACAAGAAAAGTAATTACTACATTCCTTCTCCTTGATGGATGGCTTAAAACGCAATAGTCACACTTGCAGGTTGCACTGAGCTTCATAGGTGATTATGTCTGCTGTATACATTGTGAGCCGGGGATGGGGGTGGGGGTGGGGGTGGGGAAACAGGACTGGTCATGTGAGGATGTATTTGCCTCACTCACATGACAGGCAGTTTGGTCCTATTTGGTGACTCCAAGCTCAGGTGGACACAAAGGCTGTGGACTTTGTTTCTTCCCTGCTAGAGATTATGCATTCACTTTCTTGGCGTACCGCTGCTGGTTTCCAAGAGTGAGCCCAAGAGAGGACAGTTTACAGCCTCTTGATTCTTTAGGCAGAATGCTTGAGTTCTATTGACCAAGCAAATGCAGAGCAAGGTTCACGTGTACAGACTCCGACCCACTTCCCCACAAGAGGCACAGGAAAAGGAGATGACATTGCACATTGTTTGTGTGTGTGTATATAGGTTCATGTGCATATATATATATATATATATATATATATATATATATATATATGGTGTGTGTATGTGTGTAAGGGGGGTTATGTTTATTAGTTAATGTAGTGCTGTCACTGTCTCCTCAGGCCAGTCATTATCCCTTGGGTAATTTCCTCTCCACCATTTATTCTGTAGAATGGGGCTTTCGCTCAGCCTTCATCCCAGTGCTTGTAAGGTGGCCAGGTTAAACACAGTATGCACAGGCATGGGACCACCATGGTTGGTGCTGGGTCCTGCTTGAGAACATCTTCTACGTGGCTTATCATGCTGGTCCTCTGATACACACAGAAGCAAAGGGAGAGCATCCCTCTATGCCTGTTCTGAGACTGCTGTGATGGTGGCATAAGCACGAAGGCACGCCATCATTCCTTGTCATGACTGTAAAAATGCTTGTTGGGTATTACCGTTTTGCATCTTGATGCCACCTAAACCCTTGTAGCTATTAAATAACTTTCCTGAGTGTCATCTCCTCCCTAGTAATAATGTCTACCTTACAGTCTTGTTGCATAGACTGAATGAGACGCTCATAAATGTAAAATATGATTTTCGTAGAATATTCATTAGTGTAGGTATAAATGAGCTAAAAAACAACTTGATGTTTTATAAAACAGAAGTGTCCAAGTGTTTGAAGATGTGCTACCCTTACGTTTCAGGAGGCATGAAAACTTGATCAAGGGCAGGTAAGTGAACCATCTAAGCTAACAAAAGTGGACTTACACACAAAAAGCATAATGGATTTTGCTTGTGCTTCCACGTTCTTGGATACTAATTCATCACGAGCCATGATCTAGAAGTTCCATTTAGGGTTGAACATTCTACAGCAGTGGTTCTTAGCCTGTAGGTTCTGATCCCCTTTGGGGTCACATGACCTTTTCACAAGGGTTACCTAAGACTATGGGAGAACACAGATATTTACATTATGATCCATAATGCTAGCAAAATGACCCTCATGAAGCAGCAATGGAAAAAAATTTATGCCTGGGGGTCACCACAACATGAGGAACTGTGTTAAAGGGTCGCAGCATTAGGTAAGTTGAGAACCACTGCTTTATAACCACATATTTTCAATACTTTTACTATTTGTGAGTCTTTGTTTTAACCATTATTTGCTGCCTAAAGAAGCTTCTCTGGCTGGGTGGTGGTGGTGGTGAACACTCGGGACGCAGAGTCAGAGTCAGAGGCAGAGGCAGAGGCAGAGGCAGAGGCAGGCAGATGTAGGCATAAGGTTATTGTGTAGCTTAAATTCTGAGTTCCTGTCTAAATGTGTAAACTCTGTTCCCCAATTGTCCCTCTGATGTCAATAAAGCAGCTTATAGCCAATCAATGAACAGGACACGGAATATGGCTGGACTTCCTGCCAGCCAGGGGAGGAGGAGTTAGGAGAAGCAAGGGATTCAGGCAGGTAGAGGGCCAAGGAAGATCAGGAGGAAGGATCTGGAGTTGAGCAAAGCTACAAAGTGCGAGCATCACTGGGATGTTTGCTGGGAGTAAGACAAAATAGCATAGAGGGTTAGGGGCAAACTTAAAATGCACAGATTGTGTTGTGAAGCCTTGTATTATAAAAGAGTCTCAATTATTTGTATGATAGCTGGACTAAGAAATAAGCAAAGAGAAACAAATACGGTTTTCTAAAAAAAACATCAACAGGCAGATCTCAAGGAGTTCAAGGCTGGCCTGATGTACAGAAGAAGTTCCAGAACAGCCAGGGTAATACAGAGAAACCCTGTCTCAAAACAAAACAAGACACTTAAGGAAGCTTCTCAATAATGGGTGTAAGGGTAAACACAGAGAAGCCAGTCTGATAGTATGTCCCTTTAGTGAATTAATAGTAGCAGGTAGATCTCTATCTTAATAGATCATTCTCCTGTGAATGGATTAATCTATTAATGAGGTTATCAATCCTATAATCCAACCACCCCCTGGACAATACCACCAGCTTGTGACCAAGTCTATAATATATGAGTTCCAGGCGACACTCTAGATCTCAATGATAAAATGGATTAACAGAAGCCAACCTAAGAAGCACAGATATTATGATAACCATGGACTACCATATGAATCAACACTCTGATAGTCATCACAAAATGCCCTTTAGATTTCGACCGTTCACTTTTCATATTAAGCCACGAATAGAGAAAAATGTGTGAAGGTCTGAAGTTAATAGATAGACATGGGCTCAGGGTTTCATCTTTGGATAATTACACAATCTTTTATCTGGCTAGGGGGACCTGTCACCCTTTTCAATTTACCTGGTCAATGGATAAGATGTGATATTCCAGGTATTATACCTAAATTATTTTTTTAAAGCCTAAAATGAATTTTCCATTACTTGAATGAACCTTTCAATTGTATTCCTTTGGCCTTTTTTTTTTTTTTTTCTAAAATCATACTAAATCCTTAGACTTGAGCCAAGATGGAAAATAAGGGAAAATTTAGAAACAGTTTTATATTAGTAGAAAAGTTTACTATCAATTACATTTCTCAATAAAGCTTAAATTATAAAAGAGTAAAATAGTATAGTAGGGTATACCATTTGTGACTAGCAAAGGTGTGTCCCTTTTTGAGATTCAACTAATACCTTTTTTTTTTTTTTTAGAGGAAAAAATATAGTTCCTCATGTTGCTACACTAAATATGTTAGAAAATTCCTCTTTCATATTTACTTTTCTTACTGGAAGATACATTTGTTTTTTACCTAATGTTTAGCAATATCAATGTCATTTTGAAAAAGATACCAACATGGTAGTGCATACCAATACAAACAACAAATCCACTCATTTTATAACATAAGGAAATAACTTATATTTTTGTTTGTGAGCCTAGCCTTTAACACCTGAGCCATCTCTCCAGCTCAGGAAATGACTTGGTTAGAACATTTGGTGTTTGTGCTCTAGTCTGGACAAGCAACTTGAAAGCCCTCTGGTGATTCACCCTTCATGAGTCATTCATTGTCTCCAGTATATTGGGACAATACTTGACATCAGCTAAAGCAGTGATAAGTATGCTACATTTTCCACCATTTTTTTCTATCAAAAAACAATTTAGAATAAGGCTGAAGGGCTGCAGAGATGGTTCAGTGGTTAAAAGCACTTGCTGCTCCTGAGAAGGACCTTAGTTCAGCCCTTAGCCATCTGTAACTCCAGCTTCCTGAGAATAAGATACTCTTCTGGCCTCTGCGATTCCTTGTAGTCACTCCCACATACATACTCACATTCACATATCCAGGCATACAAAGAGTTATAAAAATAATAAAAGAAACTTTAAATTATGAGGTATACTAGTGTAAAGTTGAGAGGCTGTAAAGATCATCCAGTGGTTAAGAGCACTTACTGCTCTTCAGAGGCTGTGTTTAGCTCCCAGCATCCACATGCAGTCCCAAGAACCTACACTTAGTTTCCAGACTCCATCTTCAGTTCCCACCCCTCCCCCACAACCCTAAAGCTCTAGTTCCAGGATAATCTGGCACCTCCCTCTGGCCTCTACAAGAATTTGCATATGTGAAGCAGCTACTCACGCAGACAGACAGGCATACACATAAATAGAAACAGATTATAATGAAATAAGGTACAAATTCCAATATGAATCAGGGCGGTATCACAGGCTTTGTGTATAAACCTTTTTCAAATTTAGAAAATGCATGCTTGTGTGTGTGCATGAATGAGTGTGTGTGTGTGTGTGGGGGTGTTGTAGCTACCCACTTTTGATGGGGGAAGAAGTTGGAGTCATCCTAACACTAAACAAATAGGCACAGACAATTCTTCAGTTACCTTCTTGGGTTAGCCCTACCTTAGAGCTGACTGCCCTCCCTAGCAAATACATTTTACCAAAATTTAGAGAGAATTTGAAAGGAAACCCTCTTTCTCACAGGAGTAAATCATTCTTGCTTAATCTTTGCCTTCCACAGAGTGGTCTCTCAGAAGTTTGTGTGGCTGGAAGCGCAGCTGGAGGATACAGGAGTTACAAGGAGAAGAAGATTAAACACCTGCTGTATGAAGCCGCACTCCATCCCCACACCTGCTAAAACAGCTGGCTCCCTGCTTGGGGACAGAGACACAGGGAGCCCACTTTAATGAGTTACCTCTTTTGATTTGAGTCTGAAGAAAATTTACTACGGTGGGGGAAAATTTCCATACGCCTTAAGAAAAATTACAGCATGTAAGATGAAGTACCACTTGGCGGATATGAGCAAAGGTTGTCCATAAATGGCTGTGGAGTGGTTGGTTTAATAATCCTTTTTTTTTTCTTTTTTTGCTTTTTCTTTGCTTTGTGTTCTTTTTGTTTCTTTACTCCTTCTCTAGCCCAGGCTGTTGTGGAACTCACTATCTAGTTCTTATTGGCTTCTAATTCATAGAAATCGCCCTGCCTTATTCTCCTGTGTTTTCAGATTATAGGTATGAGCCATCACACTGGTCATGTAATTGTAATTGTAAAATTACAATTTAAGGCTGGGCGGTGGTGGTGGTGCTCAGAGGCAGAGCAGGTGGATCGCTGTGAGTTCGAGGCAGCCTGCTCTACAAAGCGAGTCCAGCACAGCCAAGGCTACACAGAGAAACCCTGTCTCGAAACCGCCCCCCCCCCGTGCCAAAAATTACAATTTAGGCATCTCCTAACTTTAAAGGATTCTAAAATGGCAATCAACCCTGAAAGACAGTCTATAGGAGAGAATACTATAGATAATATAGGGGAGTAAGAATGACCTCCCTTCAGGAGATAGATGAAAGCACCTGTGAGGCCTCTGTCTCCTGGAAACTACCCTTGCCCTCAAATGAAGGTGGAGACAGACTTTTCCCTCTAAGTGCCTCTCCTGAAGTCTTAGCTCCGCCGCAGTCAGGCCGCATTGCTGCTGTATGTCTCCAAGATAAGGGAACTTCCAGTGCTGGTTGGACCTTCTGGAGTGAAGGAGCTCATGGAAGGAAGGAAAATCTCCAGGAAGGGTCAGGTGGCCATTTAGAAGAGCAGACAATAAATCACTCAGCTTGCAAAATCTGACTGGACCGGGCCCGAGAGCCATGGGCTACGCTCATCTATCCTTCGGCTCCTTAATTTACTTTCGGGAGCAGTTCAGGCTCTGTGGGTTTGGGAGCTGGGAAATAGACTTCTTGATAGGTAAATCCTTTTGAAAGATTAGGTGGCAAGCCCGTTGCTATGCTCACAGCGAAGCAATTCAGGTTTCTGCAAAGATGGGACGCTCCCCGTTGTTAACGCCTCTAGTGAGGGAACGTGGGGTTTTAGGGGATGGAGAGACAGCCTGCTTACTCTCTTGTGCCTATTGTGTGACATTGTTGCACGCAATTATGATCATGGTCTCTTTTCCACTAAGCAGTAACAAAGATGGATACATTACACTTCCCTCTTTTGTTTCCAACCCACGCAAAGATGCCAAAGCAAAATCCTCTCTTAAGTTTCCTGTGTTTCCAATTTGTCTCCACCTCAGTCTTTCTTCAGCTGGTTACTGAGTGTGGTCCTTCGACGGCGAATAGCCAGTGTGCTTGTTTAAAATCTTTTCCTGTCACCACTTTCCATTTAGGAAATTTGTCCTCCAGGGTGTTTCTGATCTACTGGAGGTAGGTGCCTCTATTCCCGTTCTCAGAATCCTTTTAATGGTGTACCCATGGGTTTGGAACCATTTCCAGCCTGCCTGTTCTCTTTCTTTTCTGCTTTTGGAGATGCAGCTTCCGTGGCCTAGGCTGCTCGTCTCCGCCTCCCGTGTTGTCTCTGGCTTTCCTGTGTCTCCTGAGTCTCTTCTTGCAGAGCTTGCTTATCTTCCCTGCTCAAATTTACCCTTTCTCTAGAGTTGTAACTATTGGGTTATTCATCCATTTCTAAGCCAGACTACCAGTTCTAGTTTGGAAAAATGTACTTGCTTCATATTTCTAACCTATTTTTTAATTTCTTCATTTTTTTTCTTACTATCTAACTCTTCCTATCTTGGTACATGACGTGTTGATCAGGCTGGCTTTGAACTCACAGAGTTCCACCTGACTCTGCATCCTAAGTGTTGGGATTAATTACAGGCTTGTATCACCACACCTCACCATCACTTATTTTTGATTTATCATAGTTTGGCTCACTGGCGAAACAGCTCAGGAGGTAAGAGTGCTTGCTGTCAAGCCTGATGACCTGAGCTGGAACTTACATGGTACAGCCAGAGAGCTGACTCTTGAAAGTAGTTTTCTGATTCCGCCTTCCAGTAAATGTAAACAATCTTAAAAAAAAAAAAGCTTGACTCTGTTTCTGACCCCTTCTAATCCCAGACCTCACTCTGTATCCTCCTTTGGCCCCCATGCCTCACAAAATGATGGGAGCCTTCCTTTTGCACCCATGGTGTTCAAGTGATGGGAATAGTATGCCAGGTACCACTGCTTTTAACCAATACCAACTTCCCCCACCAGAAAAATCCTTCTGTCTGATAACCAAAAAAAAAAAAAAAAAAAAAAAAAACTGCGTAGATGCCCGGGGCATCCACGCAGTTCTTCACAGAGCGCTTCATTAAGTGAGTAGCGAGTGTGTCCACACCCTTGTGGTGTGTGGCATCATTTGTATCTCATCATCTGATCCAATGAGAATTTCTATCTGCCTCTGAGGGGGTAAATCCAACATCTCCTGATGCACGAGTCTCTGGGCTCAAATAGCAGCGTATGTATCTAATGCACTCATAGTGCCTGTAGCATAGGAAGACACAAGGAGTACAGATTACAGGCACCTTTGCATGTGTGTCGAAAAGCATGATTTAGGTTTTTATTGGAAGTTTGAAAAAAGGTGGGAGAAGGGTTCGTAAGTATTTTTAAAAAAACACCAAATTTTTTTTGGAGAGTGTTACTTTTGCAACAAACATGATGCCACCAGTGGGATGTTTTCTAAGAAACTGACTTTAATGAGAACACAAAATTGTCCAAGAGTTTGCTTCCAGTGTCCATGAAATAAGCCAAGTGGGCGTGATTGATTTTTACCTAATAAACTCACACCCACAGCCATTCAGAGCGAAGCCTTATCCAGCTACTCAGGTCTTATTTGGAGGGAGGGAGGGAGGATTTAAGATCCCTGTATTAGTCAGCATTCTCAAATGACCAAATCTGGTTGAAAAAAAAATACACAAATACACACACACACACATTTAATATACATTTAAAGGGATTTGTTATATTCATTATGCAACAAGGTCCAAGTAGCCCAACAGTGGCTGTCTCACACCAGAGAGATGGGCAAGCTAGTGGTTCTTCTGTCCACTGTGCAGGATGTCTCATCAGTCCCAAACCGGTGCTGGATTCCTGAGGGACTCCCAGAGCTTCTTGATCTTCAGCCTACATTGGAATCCCGATGAAGTAGGTTCTTACACCATGGTACAAGTATCTCATCAGAAGGATGGGTGAGCTTGCCAAAGTTCCCCCTATGTCTGTTTATTCGGGCTGCCTCTGGTAAGTGCCACACAGTCAGGTCTTCCCACTTGAAATAATATGATCAAGAAAGTCTCTCACAGGAGTGCGCAGTAGCTTGGGTTTTAGTTGACTCCAGTTGTAGTGGGGCTGACAACGAAGATTAGCCATCAAAGCCTCTTTTTTAAAATTATACTTTTTAATTAACTTATTCATATTACATCTCACTTGTTATCCCATCCCTTGTTTCCTCCCATTCCCCTCTCTCTCCTGCTTTCCCCTTACTCCCCTCCCATATGACTGTGACTGACGGGGACCTCCTCTCCCTCTATGTGCTCATAGGGTATCAAGTCTCTTCTTGGTAGCCTGCTAGCCTTCCTCTGAGTGCCACCGGGCCTCCCCATCAAGGGGACGTGGTCAAATATGGGACACCAGAGTTCGTGTGAAAGTCAGTCTCCACTCTCCACTCAGTGGTGGAGAATGTCCTGTCCATTGGCTAGATCTGGGTAGGGGTTTGAAGTTTACTGTCTATCTTGTCCTTGGCTGGTGCCATAGTTTGAGCAGAACCCCTGGGCCCAGATCCGCCCATCATAATGTCCTTCATATAGGTTTCTAGGACCCTCTGGATCCTGCTATTTCTCCATTCTCCCATGCTTCTCTCACCTAGAGTCCCAACCTCTTAATTTTAGTGCTGTTATCATCAATATCTAGGTGATCCCCTTAGGGGAATGTCAAGGTCAAGGTGGCTCAGCCTTCAAAGGGCTCGGCGCAGCAACGGATCCCACCTTCCAGGCTAAGTACAAGCTGTGTTAGAGACAGAAAGAACAAGTTACTCTTATTAAGTAACTAATCCCAATTCCAGCACTTTGAAAAATAGCTGTAATGAAAAATCACATCAGGAGAAGGACATCAGACGTCTGTGTGCGGAACAAAGCCTAAAGAGAACCTTTACTTTACTCAATTACAAGTACCCAAACCACAGGCTACTGAAGAGATGGTATAGAGCGCCATTTCATTTTTTTCTTCCTTTCTTTTTGAAAAATGTCACTGATGTAACAGCACAAAGGAAATGTCAAAAATAGAAAATGTGTCCTGTAATCCAATTCTTTTCAATATGCATCATTACTGTTCAGGACTCGTTTCAATGATTATATATTTTTAAGAAAGTATAAATCTTTTATGTTCTGTTTCATTTTAATGGGTCATATATTTTTCCTTCTTAGAAGCACTGTTTTCAAAGTGGTATTTTAAAAAGAACTGCGTGACAACACATGCAATTAATGAATCAACTTTTTTTCAAAATGGTATCACTTCATTTGGACATTTGAAAAGTTTTCCTGTTTTCCATTGTAATGCCACATACTTTCTGGTTTTTTAAAAAAAATTTTCCTTCAGATTTTGAGTCTGACTTTATGTCAATACATTTGTAGAAACAGTCTGAACATGTCTTACTTGGGTCTCGGGATCAGTGTGTTCACAAAGAGAAGACTGCAAAAAAAAATTTATAAACAGTGGGATTGGTAGGAATTGGACTTCTTCTGGACAGCATGGTGGAGATGACATAGTCTTATGTGATATATATATATATATATATATATATATATATATATATAAAGGAAAATTTAACATTTATTTACTGTGTACATGTATACATGTGCATGAGTGCATGTGGATGTCAGAGGGGATCTGCAGGATCCATTCTCTTCTGCCACCATGTGGATCCCAGAGATCACCCAGCCTGCCTGGCAAGGGCCTTTTATCCACTATGCCATCTCATTGGTGCACAGCAAGTAGAGCAGAGCTGGTATACTACCATAATTGGTTAGCCCAGTGACACTAAACTATGATGGCCCAAATCATTGCTCTCCACACCAAATAACTTGTTTATCAAGACACACTTTGAAAGAACTTCTACAGTCCATTAATATTATACTTGAAGGAAAAAAAATGATGGGGTCACTTGACTCAAATATGATTCTATGAGCAAAATGCTAATAATTAAAGCAAAGATTAAAAAAAAAGTTGGGCGTGGTGGCACATGCCTATAATCCCAGCACTTGGGAGGCAGAGGCAGGTGGATTACTGTGAGTTTGAGACCAGCCTGGTCTACAAGGTGAGTCCAGGATAGCCAAGGCTACACAGAGAAACCCTGTCTTGAAAAAACAAAATAAATAAATAAATAAATAAACAAACAAATAAATAAATTTTAAAAAAAGAAAAAAAGCAAGGATAAATATTCTAGACAAAATCAAGTTTGTGAATTGGCATTTTCATGGAAGTAGAAAAGGCAATTGAAAATGGTAAGCTGTTGGGTCAGTCCTAGTACGACCTGCCTACAGTGTGATTGAGAACGGTCTCTGATATTATTATGAACACAGAAGAGAGGCTGGTAATAAAACCTGTAAAAGACTTCAGAATGAAAAAAGCAGATAGACAGCTGTTTGTATACCTTTCCAGGTCACTTGCTCTTTGCTTGGACGTGACCTGTTTTGTATTCTGTAAACTGTAAAAACTTTATGGTGATGCAACTGATCACTTCCCATAAAGCGATAGATGAATTTTGTCTTGTTCCATATGATTGATGGTTGCTGTGTGGCCATGGGCTAGTTTTACACCTATTTGAAAATTTGTCTCAGCATTCTTAATGTATCCGAGCATTTAAGCAAGTTTACACTTGTTTCTGGTTCCACTACGAAAGAACTGGTTTCATTAAACCACAGCCGGTCGTGTTGTATGTGTATTACCATCATGGTTTTAGGAAAGAGAGACATCTTTTAACACTAGAAGACAGAGCAGCCTAGTGACTCTTTGACACAACCTTTAGTCAAGGCCACGTTGGGCATTTCCTAAGGTTTCTAACAAGGGTAAATCTCAATAATATCACTTTGTAATTACTCAGCCCAATTTAAACCCTAAAGATCTATTGAGTTTTTGGTCCATGGGGGCAGATGAGAGATCAAGAAGATCCATACGGTCCCTAGACAGGACCCTCGGGTGCAATTATGACCCCAAGCTTGACTACACAGTGTGTGTGACTTTGTATGTAACGACGGAACCCCAATGTAAAATGTCTTATAAGTCAGAGCTACCTCAAGAAATTCCAACCCAAGAGGTGCTCCACGCTACAAAGAAAGCAGCACCGAGTATTGTAGGATCAGTCGTTTTTCCTGAAGAAATGACCATATGAGTTCCAAGCCCTGTCCCTTGAAATCCCTCCTTTACACGGTCTCTTACTCTCGTCCTGACTTCCGCGGGGTCTCGAAGTTAAACAAACAGATCTAAAGACTCACAGGTAGTACCCATATATGAGATGGAACACACAGCATTTGCATTTCTGGATTTGCCTTACATCTCTCAGGATAATCATTTCCGCCTCTATTCATGTACCCACAGGGTTTGTAATTTCATTTTCCCGTGCTGCTGAATAATAGTCCATTGTGTACACATGACACACTCTCACTATCCATCCCTCTGTTGATGGACATCTAGGTTGTTTCCAGTTCCTGGCTATTGTGAAGAGAGTAGTAGTGACATGGATAAGCAGGTGTCTCTGCAGTAGGTGGAGCCCTTTGGGAATATACCCAGGAGTGGGTCAACGGGCAGATCTGTTTGAGAAGCCTTACACTGCCTTTCATAGTGGCTGCACAAGATTGCATTTCTGCCAACAGGGAGTAAATGTTCTCCTTTCCCAGTTCTTGCTGTCATCTTTTAAAAATCTTAGAGTAACATTTTAGGAAGACTGTGGGACAGACTTTTGCCTGGAAGGTGGAGCCCCAGGAAGAAGCTGGGACATTCATTCAAAGGCGTGAAATTTGGAATGGCACTGATTTGTAACCATCTTTGTCACCAGCCCTTGACTCGAATGCAGTTGTGTTTCTTTGTGACTTCTTATCCAATTCCAATTTTATATGAGTAAGTTTCTGTTCTTTTTCATAACGGGAGATTTTTCAAATTGTAAAGATTCTGGGTCTTCTGAAACCTGGTCTCACTCGGGGTGTGTACCAACAGATTCATTATAAGAAGGGGATGAGGGGCAGGCATAGTGGAAGCACAGAGACACTGGGGGCTGAGCCTAACCCTTGCTGGACGCTGGTCAGTCAGGTAGAAGTGAGCAAGTAGGTGGTAAAGAGATAGGAGAAAGGGAAATTGAGTGACTTGTATGAGGGGAGGGGAAACTGGAGATGTGACGGTCATTACTGTTCTTACTCCTTGGGACATGGTGAATTACACTGTCCATCAATAGAGCCGGTAACAAATGCAAATGCCGGTGGGCCTCCTATGACTTTTTCCTTTGAGAAAACTGACTACTTCATGAGTCACTGTGACTCCTAGAGCTGTGTTTACTTCTTACCAGTGGCCTATTTGCCAATCTCTCTAGTTGTTTGTGGTGGTTGCTCAGTCATGAGACCAGACAACTCTATGTTTAATTATAGGTTTTTGTTTTTGGGGTGTGTGTATGTGTGTGTGTGTGTGCGTGTGTGTGTGTGTGTGTGTGTGTGTGTATGTGTCTGTGTGTGTGTGTCTCTCTCTGTGTGTGTGTGTGTGTGCATATGATGTGTGTAACTTTGGCCAGGGATTTATTTCCTTTGGAATCTTTGGGTTGGATACAGTTAATCATCCTTCCTTTCAAAAGGAGATGTCATTGTTAACACAGCATGGGTAGGCCCCATTATGCTGAGGAAGTATATGGCGGAGAAATGGGAGAAATAGAGTAGCTGAAAGAACCGTTGGTACTCTATGAAAAGAGACAGAACTAGAGACATGAAGAGGTAACGAACAGCCAGATGTGAGTACCATGAACTGCTCCCTGAGGCCTTGGTGATGTCCCAGCCCGTGCTGCCACTGAGAGCCATGTCTGGATCCATGAGCCTGCAGCATCATGGGTCTATGTCAATGGCTCACGTGATTACCATAGACCATGCAGATATCCTTGATCTGGGCTGCCACCTGGGAACATGTTGATGTCTGAGGGATGAGCAGTGCTGGCCCCATACCTCGCCTGGGCAGCACAGAGAGCTGGCCTTGGTGATAGAGGCATGCATCAGCTGGTCTCCAGGATGTGAGAACAGGAGACCCACCCCTCACCAGCTACAGCACTTGGGAGACCTGGTCCTGTCTCTTGCTGGGGCAGTGGGAGAGCTGGTACTGCCCCTTGCCTAGGCAAAGCTGGAAAGATGGCCCTGGTGGTATGGGCACAGGAGAGCTGGTGGGCAGAACAATTCAGCTACCACCCAGAGCCAGATCCAGGGCTTTGAGTTTGCCCACCCTAACATCTGCCCCATCTATGAAGTGCTGGAGCACATGATAGGGCTGGTCCGGAAGAACCAAAGCTGCAGGATCTCCATGATGCAGGGTAACAACGGGATATCTGAGAGGAGTCCAGGTTAGAACCCAGTATTGAAAGTATAACAGAAGCCAGAGGCTTTAAACCAGACCAATGACTCATTGCAGGGAACATGTGCAAGTAAAGCTGTTTGGGCAAAAGATACACTTTTGTGACAAACAATGACACACTGTGACTTTCATGGCTAGATTTTTGTTTGTTTGTTTTCTTTGTGGGGGGTTGCAAAGGCAGATGGTGGATATGGAGGGACAGGGAGATGAGTGAGATTGGAGTGTATGATGTGAAATTCACAAAGAATCGATAAAAAAATTAAGGTGATACAATAAGAAAGTTTGGGATGGCTCTTGAATTAACTACTGCAAAGGAAATCATTGCAAGTCCGCCAATGACCTAATTACTGTATCCTGTATGTAATTTTCTCATTTAATTTAAAAATCCTAAAAAAAATTCATTGTATGTAAAACTGAAAAAAAAAAAAGGACATGATGAAAAAGCATTTTTCTTCTCACCCTACTCTTGATTCTTCAGGTTTCCCAACTATAATCAACATTAGTAGCTCACAGGTGCTCCACATTTGCTCTTCTGTGCACCTGTGTGTGTGCCTATATGCTTATCTGTGCAAATTCCTATCCATCTACTTATACCTGCAGGCATGTGCCTATGTTTCCATATGGCTATTCTTTTTACTACAGTATGGTGATAAGGTGATATATGACTTTCTGAAGTTTGCTTTAAGTGTTGCAGAGATTTCCCATGTTGCAGATTAGAGATATCCCTTCTGTTTAGAATCACTAATGTTGCCTAAGTTGGAGACTTGTCAGCTATTGCCTTATTGCGACGCACTGAGGTATACTCTGGTTATTTGCTAGTGTCATAAGCATCCTTAAATGCACAATATTGTGCAACGTCATGCACTTCTGTAGGAAAAACTCCAAGAAACAGAATCCTCCAACACTGGAGAATAAATGGATACGTGTAGCCATGAAATAGGCAGAAGAGTGCAGGCGAACAAGAGGTTGAGAAATAAGACACAAGTGGGAATTGGTCAAAACGGAGAGGTTTACAGCAAAACGCAGGTTATGGGTTTGAATAGGACTGAAAGGCAGTAAGAGCGGGCTGAGTCAGCAGTAGATTCGGGTGTGAGCCTGCTTCATGGAGGCAGTCAAAGGCATCTGTGTGACGTTTAGTTCCAGGGTCTGAAGACAATCAAGACTGTAGATCAGAGGTTTGTTACAGTAATGGGAATCTAGAAGACAGTGGTACTTGGCAGATTGTGACTTCCTGAAAGAGGTACTTCCACAGGAGCCTTCCACTGGACTAAATAGGATGGTCTTGGGATGACATGGCCAGAATGAAAGAAAGCAAACTATTAGTCACTGGAAATTACTGGTCTTTTTAGAAATAGTCGCAAAGGAACAGAGGCATGGAAAAGTCACAGAGGCCTGTACTGCTGAGTCAGTGAAATCAAAAGGAAGGTCGCGCCACTCAAATGTCAGCTGTTCTTTAGAATGACTAGGTGGCTTTTTAAAATTCTGGACACCAAGGTGGGTGTTGTAGTGACCATGAGGGACCACAGCACTCAGAAGGGGTGCATCTCAGATTGAAAGTCAGTCTGGGCTACACTAGTGAAACATCGACTCAAAAAACACACAGTACATAGGATTGTCTGTCTGATGACTACATCAGTTATATTACAAGCCTTGAGAGTAGGGCACCAGAACAGCAGTCATCCTGATCCATTGCTTCAGTTTCTACAGATTCAATCATGGACGGTCAGCTGTGGCTCACATAGATTGAATGGAAATGTCCAGAGGTAACAAGCCACGGACTATAAACTGCGTGATGGCACTATTGATAACATGATGGAGTCTCATACTAATCTGTCCTGAGTTGACCAGGACACAAATCATGTCTCTGTCCAGCATAATGACAGTGTATATGTGACCCACACCTATGTCACTTTCCGGCTATCTTGGCTACCAGATCAACTATTAGGGTATCTTGTTGCTTGCACGTTCAAGTTACTTCAGGTCTATTTCACAATGTCCCTGGAAAATACGCCTCTAGTACAGTAAGATGTACATAGATAGATATAGATAGGTAGAGACATTTATACACACACATAGACATACTCATTACATAGACTGTTGTTAGAACTGCATTTTATGACTCTCACATTGTTTTTGCTGTGTCTAATATATGCTAAACTTTGCTATAATTATGTATGCATTTGTGAGAATAAAACATGCACAGGACTCTCCCCACTTCATATTTCCATTAGACATCTTAGCATGTATACCCCTTGAAGGAGGGGCTATTATGCTTTTAAGTCCTCCGCCCCCACTCTAGTGGTGCCAAGCTGCCTTTAAAGGCTAATAGAATTAGAAATGACTGACAATTGAGCATTTATCAGTCACGTTGAATTACAGATGACAGGTTTTTCTGGGACACTCTCAGATCTGGATTCTGCCTTCACAGAACATAAAATTCAGCGAAAGTGTCTGAAGCCCCCTCGCTTTCTGTTGTTAGAGGCGGAGAAGTCAGCCTGTAGGGATGGAATCTGCTGATCCCGGCTGAGGAAAATTCCACAAAAATTGGCTAATGTACTAACCAGCTCTGGCTGATGGGCATTTGTCAAATATGCTTTCCCTTGGGTTTGTTTACTCATTTATTTTAGTACGTGGTGTTCCCCACTGCGTCCCAGCGATGAAGGCACCAGTGTTTCACATAAAGAGTCCTTGTCTCTCTCAGTGTAATTTATCACCGGAGGTGGGGACCTGCCTCATGTTCACCTGTAATTATTTCTTATAATTAGAGTTGCCCCTACATGTAATGTGCTCCCCATGAGATCCTGGAGAATAAATCTAAGGGCAGGGATCATTGAATTCTTCCCTGGTGAATTGATCTATCACCCAAGTGATTCAATTTGTATTGAAGAACGCCACATGAGGTCAGGCCTGAGACCTGCATATGTTGTCCTGCCACTGCCACGAAAAACTTCCTCATGGATTTCTTTTACTTTAACAAAAAAGAGATCTAGTAGCCATTAATGAAGGAGAAAAGACACGTTTTCCTGTTGCATTTTTCTTTTCAAAGCAAATCTTATGAACGTTTAAGACAAATAGTTCTTTAACTTCAGTTTATAGTTAGCTTATTTGCTAGTGTGCAGGGTCCCCCTTTTCACAACAAAGGAATCTGTATTTTGTAAAATGTTCTTAATTTTAGACTTGACCTTTTGTTTTGTTTTGTTTTTACATTTAATTTAACTTATTTTTCCTAAATTAAAAAAAAAATAATTAAGGTTGTACTTTTAAAAACGTACCTGGGTGTTCCTAATCCGATTCTGTCTTTCTCTGATGAACCTTGATATGTTTTAACTTTTGTCTTTAAACCAAGAAAATACATTTCCCGAAAGTCAAAACATCATTTGTTTTGAAATGCGGACGTGTAAGCCACCTATCCACAAGCTGGTTTTCTCAGTATTTGGAAAGAAGCCCCAGGAAGCTTTTCCTAAGTCCACACTGATGACAGCTGCGTGTTTTGCTCTGTCCTTTGTAGTTTTGAATGAAGAGATGCAGGCTTTCTTTTACCTGAATTTTTTAAAATTTAACCATTTTTGAGATCAATGAATTATCTCTCCCTTATCCTTTCCTTCCTCTAACTTCTCCTGTGTACCCTCCCTTGGTTTTTCTTAAATTCACTGTCTCTTTTCCTTTGTTCTTTGTGTGTGTGTGTGTGTGTGTGTGTGTCTGCACACGCATGTGTGTCTCTGTGTGTGTGCACACGTATGTGTGTGTGCACATGCGCGTGCGTGCGTGTGTGTATTCCTAACCACATAAATACAAGCTGCTCAGTCTGTATTATGCTGTCGTATGCACACATTTTCAGGACTGATCATGCGGTACTGGATAACCGCTTGCTGCTGTGCTCTTCCCAGAGAGACACTGTTTCTCCTGCTCGCTCTGCATTCTTCACTGCTGGTAGTTCTTTGTGGAGGGTTGAGGGTTGAGGCCTCCTGGACTCTGGCGCCGTCTGCATCGGCATGCCTCTTGGTGTAGGTGCTGCACTTGCTCAGCTTACGTTTAGGCAGCCTTGCTAGTGACGCTTCATGGGTGTAGCTTCTGACATGTCCAGGAGACACAATCTCACACAAAGACTCATTCCTCTGCCTCCTGAGTCCCAGCTCACGTCTTTCACAATGTTCCCCGAGCCTCAGGTGCAGGAGCTGCTTTGTTGATGTATCACTTGGCACTGGGCCCCATGATGCCAGTTTTGTTTTGTTTTATTATTTTTTTTTCTTTCTCTCCTGATTATTTTAAAGAGGGTGAAGACTGAGAGCCCACAGTAGAAGGGAGAAGACCCACAGAAGGAGCAAGGAAAAGCAAGAAGCTGGAGGGCATTGTCAGCAATGGATGGACGGAACTCAGTGCATTGTTTTCTCATCTCACTGGTGTCGCTAGTGTAAGATATTAGAGTTGGCCATGGAGAAGAGGAACATCAAAGGATGGGAAAGTGACAGGAGTCTGTCCATAAGGCTGACGTGCAGACAGGGCATGGTTTGTTATAATCCTCTTTCCATTGTCTACTCTTTCGGGCCTTAGTTTTAGACATCTCCCCAAAACCTAATTTCTTTCCAGATGGTCCAAATTAGATGCTACCAGACAACACAGAAATATCGGTTCCTTGGGACTGCTCCTTGGAGGGTCCCTACCTCCGAATCACCAGTGTGTATTTTGTCTGTTTTTTTCTACCTATTAAAAGTGATTTTGGACACTTGTTAATTTTTACTGCTTCCTTTAAATTTTTCAGAGTTATAAGATTTTAATGCATGTAGTTAGAATGTCTTAGGCAGACCAGAAGCTTCCAGAAGAACAATTCACTAACCACTCTAGAGACTGAATTAGGAACATGACAGAATCAGGCCGTTGTTTGGTGTGCAATGTGTTAGCTGTTTAGTAGAAAGAGGGTTTCGATACTGTCTTTATGCACTAAGAAGTTTGAAACATAAAAGGCAATTTTTTCTTAAGTAATGAATCATTACAATTTCCCAAATAAGTACGCAGTTCTACACTGATATATATTTTCCCTAATCCTGAACACAATCTTTCAGGACAATGTTGACTCCAGACTTTGAATGTCCATAGATAAGTTTTCTCTGTGGGCAGTAATGCCAGTTAATATACGGGAATTAGAATATTGTTTTTCCATAATCAACGTCCTTCTGCCTTATGGTACACTTCCACATGCCTAGAGATGTGTGCATAATATAAAGAAGACAGGAAATGAAAGTTCACAAGGTGATATCAATATTTTTATTATGTAGCACGTTTTGATGTTTTTCTACTTCGTTTTATTTTAAAATGCTGTGTAGTACTTATCAAGTTGATTGGGTGGGCCCAGGGACCCAAGGTACATTCTGAAAGAATATATCCATGTGTCAAGTGTGCATTTATGTCATTGTCCTTTTTCCTAATGTTGAAAATTCTAGCACCACGGAGATGTTAATTTAAGGTCATAAGCACTCCCAGTCCCCTTGAAATAGTAACAACATAATCAGGGATCTGCATGTTAATGTATACGTTTAAGTGATTAATCTAACACAGCCCAATAGTAAAATGTACTTAATTAAAATAACCTCATTACAGAAAGGCTGTGGTGGGCTTGGTTCTTACAGCCTCCAACCCCCACCTTGCACCTTCAAATTCAATATCTGCATACTACCCTTAGCCACAGACACCCTCCCCGCCACCTTCCTTCCCCATGGCATTCTCCACCCCTACCACTAGTTTCTAATGACCATGCTCTTGGATTGCTTGCCCCCATTATCATCTGGGCTACTAGTCATCTTTTAAGGCTCAGCCAAGAACCCAAAGTTACTAATAAATATATGAATTAATACATACTTGTACTGGCTGCTTTTGAATGTCAACTTGACACAAGCTGGAGTCATCAGAGAGGAAGGAGCCTCAGTTGAGGAAATGCTTCCATGAAATTCCACTGTAGGTTTCTCAATTAGTGATCAATGGGGGGAGGGCCCAGCCCATTATGGGTGGTGCCACCCTGGCCTGGTGGTCCTGGGTTCTGTAAGAAGGCAGGTTGAACAAGCCATGGGGAGCAAGCCAGTGAGCACCGACCCCCATGACCTCTGCATCAGCCCCTGCCTCCAGGTTCCTGCTGTTTTTGAGTTCCTGTCCTGACTTCCTCCAGTGATGGACTATGATGCGGAAGTGTAAGCTAAATAATCCCTTTCCCTCTCAACTTGCTTTTTGGTCATGGTGTTTCACTGCAGCAAGAGAAACCCTGAGACAATGGCTGCACATGTTCATGGAGCTAGCATACTTCAAAACGTGGTATCTTCGCCCAGTGTTGGCAGTGCAGGCAAACCTGTGTAACAATTTACTTCATTTCTGAAACTGTACTTTTACGTCTGCCAGCCAAAGTATCGTAGTATGAAGTACCACAAAGGAACAAAATACTGACTGTAAATAACTTTGTACTTTCGTATTCTGTCTTCAAATTAAGAAACTGCATCACTCTTTTTTCCTGTGTGTAAGCATGCATGTGTGTGTATGCATGTGTGCATGTATGCATGTACCTATGCATGTGTGTGTGCATGTGTGCATGTATGCATGTGCATATGTATGTATTCATGTGTGGGGGTATGCATGGGTGTGGGGATACATGTGCATGTGTATGCATGTGTGCATGTATGCATGCATGTGTGTGTATGCATGTGTGTATACCTGTGTGTATACATGTGTATATGCATGTGGGGGTATACATGCATGTATGTGGGGATGCATGTGTATGTGTCTGCATGCATATGGAGGGCAGAGATCGATTTTGGGAGTGATTCCTCTGGAGCAGTTCCCATTATTCCTGTTAAATATAGGGTTTGTCACTTGGCACTGAACCTGCCAAGTAGCCTAGGCTGAATCCTACAAATCTACCTGCCTCTGTCTTCCTCGGGGCTGGGATTACAAATGGATGCTATCACATTAGGCTTTCTATGTGGGTTCTGGGGCTCACACTGAGGCCCTCATGTCTGTGAAGCTGGCACTTTGGTGACTAGGCATCTTTCTCACTCCAGACTCTCCCATTTCTATGCATCGGCTACAACAAGGAGCCAAAGCCAGCTAGATTTTGAGAAAGAGTGAGTTTTCAGGAAGTTTGTTGATAGCAATAGTTTTAGCCATGGTTGGATTATCAACACCACAGAATTAATATATGCTATGGAAAGTCTGTCCTATGAAAGAGTCACAGGCTGGCATTCAGCAGCATTACAGTAGCTGCAGATTCCCTGGACAGGCATGTAGGAGTGGTCCCTGGTTGAGTTCTTTACGAAGAAGACCTGCCTGAGAATTCAGTAATCACATAAAAGAATATAGAAAGATATCTAGTCAGGAGTGTTCAGAATCAAAATGCACTGGGAGGAGGAGATGATGAGGAGATGGGCTGTGTGGACAGACAGAGAGCTATGGGTCTGAAATGGCCAGCCATGACTGAGGTGGGCTGGACCTAGAGGGTCAAGACTTTGAACTTTGACATCTTTCAACTAGTAGACATAGGCTCCCCACCTCCTCCAAAGGAGAATTGACTATGGATGAAAGAATGAGGTCATAATAAAGGCTCATAGCATCCTTAGCAGCCGGGACAATAAGTCTTCCCTTGCAAGATGATAAGGGTCTATTGCAAGCATGAAAACAATCTGTTACTGCCATTTATAAAAGCCCACGAGGCTCTGTTGCATGTTTAAACATATTCCATGGAGTGAAGTGTAGCTGATGATAAGACATGATGCATAAGCATGTGGACACAGAGAAGAAAGAGCAGGGGGTGTGTGAGGGATTCCAAGGGGCTCAAGATCAAGTTGACATCTTAAAAACACGATGGTATGTGCTGCTCTGTGGCCTTGAAATCACCAAGCAGGATAGGATAGCTGGCCAGGGTGCCCAAGGAATTGCCCTGTCTCTGGATCCCCAAAGTTGGCATTGCAGGTATACAGCCCCTCCCCATATGGTTTTTCTGTTTGTTTGTTTTTTTAGACATGTCTTTGAGATCCAACTCAGGTCTCCATACTTGTCAAGAACTTTGCTGGAAGCTATATTCCAAGCCCTGACATCTATCTGTGCTCATCAGAAAGAAAACAATATAACTATATTTAGTCTGAATTTGTCATTAAAGTGGAAGATGATGTATTAGCAACTCCCATGAGTGCCACTTTCCTCCTATTATTCTGTTTTGTGACCTAACCATTGGTATAAATAACATTTCTCTTCTATATCTCTTCTATAAGGCTCCCTTGGTCACTGAAGGGGAGGTTGGGAATGGGAGCCACGGGGGAAGCTACAAGTGCAGGTGTATATTTTGATGAAATATTTGATTTTGACATTTATAATCAATGCATTCACAAAACACATCCAAAACATCATATTTTCTAGTTTTCGGCACCAAGGACATGATTTAAGCCTAATCATTTGTCTAAGAGAATGCGCATGTTGCCAGACAGGCAGACACAAATTTGTCACAATTTTCTTTTTCTTCCATGTACCTTTACAGAAATCAGCCCTTCTGTAGAACAGCAGATTGCGCTCAGGCAAACCCACACACACTCCCCGACCGCCTTACCTTCAGCAACATTGATCTGAGCACAGCTGCCAAGGAGAATTTGCGGCCCACTGGCAACGTCTGTCGATAGAAAAGCCCGAGTCACTTTCCCGTTGACACATGTCCCACTTTTTCTCCTCCCTTAGCTCCTCGAGTGGTGGATGGAAAAAAAAAACCCTGACCACGGAGCAGTTGCTGATTTATGCTTCTTTTTTGGAGCAGGGGATTCATATTGATTAGTTGGATGGATGAGTCTGTCCCTTTGTTTCAAATGATTAGCGTGAGCATCTGCCCTTGGAATATATCACAGCTCTATGGTGACATAACGAATATGATCGGCTGTGTTTTCTGTGCGTCTTAATGCCGTCACTGTACTTATGAAATACACCTGCCAATGATGCTTAACCTACTAAGGGGGAAACAGGTCTCCAAGGGCCTCTGATGAATGCGAGCAGCGGGGACGTCGAGATGTTGCCAGTCGGTTCTTTGAGCTCTTTCACATTGCTTAATGTACTTAGTCTGAATTTGTCATCGACGTGGTTGGATGATGTATTTATTGGTAACTCACAGGAGCGCCATTTTCCTCTTGTTAGTCTATTCTGGGATCTGACCATTGGTATAAATGATTGTAAAAATAATGTTTCTCTTGTGTTATCTTTTATATAAGAATCTCCTGCTCATTGAGGATTTGGGTGGGTGTGGGTGGGGTGGAGCTACTGAGCACACTTTTATATTTTGGTGGGATGTTTGTCTTTAAGAAATATTTTTATTTGTGAGTTCGTGTACATCTGTATGTCACATGTTTATGGGTACTCATGGGGGCCAGAAGAGGGCAATGGATGACCTGGGAATTGTGAGACACCTAATGTGGGTGCTGGGAACGGAAGTTCTCTGTTCTGGAAGAGCATCGCATGTTCTTAACTCGTGGAGCCATTGCTCCAGCCCCGGAATATTTGTATTTGACATTAACAATGAATGTGTTTGCAAAATACATTAAAACATGGCATGTTTCAGGAATCATCTGGGTAAGATTAAATGGTGATTTACTTCGTGAAGACAAATTTTACGTTGTCCTCATGGCTCTGTGTTGATTGTTTTTGATAGGAAAGATACCTTTTTAATAAAAATTTTGTCAGTCTACAAGCTTCTGAATGAATAGCTTTCCTGGGGCCGCACTCTAACCCTTCCCTTAGTGCATTCTCCATTTTGTTATTCCGTATCTTAAAGCCAGCAGTCCCTACCCCGACCTTGGATCCTTCAATGGTTGAGGATAGCACTTATGTTTTCTACGAAATTCTCCTCCCGTCCCCGCCACTATTCACAAGCTAATTCAACAATACATATTCCTAAGTTCTTTAGCTCGCACACGAATGTCTGTGGATGTAGACAAGGTTCAGAGTGAGAGCCCAGAGATGTCCCTCCTTTCCTCAGAGGGAACCCATCTCTTTTCTTATCTGCTGCAGTAGAAGTATGCACTGTCGTCGCCACATTGATTTTGTATATCCTGGATGATTTGTGATTAGCTCAGGCCTGCTTCGGGTAGCAGCAGGAGTCCCCCCCTCCTTTTTTTTTTTTTACAAGTGACTCATGGACAAATCTAATCCGTTTGACATTCCTTCCCAGTAAATTCATGAGTGGACAGGATACAGAACCAGGAGGCTGGTAAAGAGAGAGCGAGGAGTAATGGACTGGAGGTAATTCTTCTTTCGTGCTCTCTGGATACCAAGGTCTCTCATGCTGAACTGTTTCTGAATGATGCTGGTAGAATTTCCTGGGACAAAACTATGCCATGTAACACTTTTATGAGTAGTTTTATTTTTAATAATAACCACTTGACAGTTAAGTTATTCTTGTCAATACCCTAAATCTCCACAAATGTTCCCAACTCAGACCTGAGGAATCATACTGTGGTTTTCTCATTTGACCATCTCATGGTGTTTTATAAAATCTAAAAACTGCATTCAGAGAATGAAGAACTGTAACCTGCCAATTGCAAACCCAGAGCCCACGCACTGCACACATCACTGCTTTGGGTCCAGAACAGAGTTTACAAGGAACTTTTTGTCTCATGTTAGTTATTGGTCACCAGCCCTGAGCCAGCCTTAGTTTTATAAGTTCACAGAGCTCTTAACTTTTGACTTACTGAAAGGTTCCCACTTTAAAACATAAATTTAGATTTTAAATATAGGGTTTTTTCTTAAACACACAGCATTCTCTCAAAGTGTCAAGAGACTGCAAACCTATAGGTCCCTTCAAATGTCATCAGATGTTCTTTCAAAAGAAGTGACTGTCAGGCTCTTGATCCCCTTTAGCTCTTGGCACCTTCACCCTCTAATGTCCTTGCTAGATCATTCTCCCTTGCCTTATCTGAAGCAAGAGGAGTTCCCAGAGTCCAGGAGACGAAGTACAACATGCATAAAACAGAGAGCCAGTGAAGCCAGGAGCAAATCGCCGACAAGCAGGGCTTAATGAGCCTAAAGCCAACCATATGAAGCCAGATGAGCTGGGCTCTATGGAGCCTTGGAAGGGGAGCGCTGAGTCCAGCAGTGACACCACCGATAGTGTGTTGGCCTCATCAGGTTTCAAACAAGGCTCTTCCCCCTCTGACATTCCAATTGGCTTGGTTTGAACTGTATCCATATTCCCCAAGATTACTTATTTTTAATTCCAGAGACCCTATAGTCTTCCCTAAAAGATAGTGATAACTCTTACCCATCCTTTTCTTCTTAAATCTCACCACACTGGCTTATCTTTGGGATTCCAAACGTGCCATTAACTTTTTGCTAAGGTTTTTAGGTACAGTGGCACACAGGACCATGAAGCATCTGTTTTATTGTTTTTGCAGTGGGATTCCAATGTCACTGTAAGCATCCTGCTTCAGGGAAGAAGCCAGATTGGAGCTCAAGAATTCCAGATTGTGGAAAGACTCTAAGAACCAGAGGTTTGGGGAGGGCTGGGACAGAACAGTGTCTTCTGGACATGTCAGAGCCTTTATACTCAAGAATTCACAGCCATGATAATTGCCTGTACAAATATACAAAAAGCAGGTGGTCACCATAGCAACATAACTTGGGGAGGGACTCACAAAGCCCCACCTCTTGCTGAGGAGCTACTGACAGGTGTCGGCTGTGGGAGGAGAATGAATCAGTTGTCTTCAAGGATGTGGGCCCTGGTAGGTAGCTTATGTAACTCTGGATGACCCTATACCCATAACCCACGGACTGGGCTCAGTGAGTTATAAAAGGGGGACATGATATTTGGGGCTGGTGTCATAGAAAGGCTCTACGAAGAATTGTAGAGGAAAAGTTAGGGGATGGATATGATTAAAATGAGTTGTGTATGTGCATGAAATTCTCAAATAATAAATTATAAAATACAAAGTGTGATCAAGCTTATTGGTTCATCCCGAAGAGAGCTGTCTTAGGCTTGCGAGATGTGGCCGAGCAGCTTGATATTTGATATGGTAGAAATTGATGTTATTAAGCCAAGACAAAGCTATCAGCCTGAGGCCGGCTGCTGTTGGCTAGGCTGTTCTAGAAGCATCCAGAGATGTATGAGTTTTGGTCTTTGGCTACCGCCATGCTTATTTCTTAGAGAGGGAGGCTAAGCCATGAGTGAGAAAAAGCAATAAAAATATATTAGGACATGAGCAGTGTGGAGGTAGTTAAGGGGGAGAGGTATGTAGAATAGTTATGGGCCACTTTCACTGCTCTTGTTTCACTCCAGTTTATGAAAAACTGGTTAAATGGAGAAGTGAAATTTTGCAATTTGGCTGATGAATGAATGGCCTTTGTGCTGTTACAAATGTGCGCTTTCTCAGGAAAGAGTCATTAATGGATTGCTTTAATGTGGAATGCACTTTCCATGGAAACAGATACTAACTATGGTAGATAGGTCCTGAGAAGACAATTTCAGTCAAAATGTAAGTGAATGACAGTAGCATTGTCTGACTGTTTCCCATTCTTTATTCAGAGAGTAAGCAATCCATATGTCACTTGGGACATGTGGGTTAGGGACATGTATCTACTCTGTCTGTCTCTAGATTTGGGGTTTATTCAATGGCCTCCCCAGTCATCAACCAGTGTGGGAGAAGTTATGCCAATTGTGTTTTTCTACTCTTAATTAATTAATAACTAATGAATTTGTGTGAATGTGTTGTGTGGCCACATGTGTGTCTTTCATAACTTTATACCTTATTATTGCTGAGGCTGCATCTCTCTGGAGCTCACCATTTTGGCTAGATTGGCTGTCCACCAGCCTGCTGGCCTCTGTCTGTCTTTGCAGTAGGAGTGCTGGTATTACAGACATATGCAGTCACAGCAGGGCATTGCCTGGATGCTGGGGATTCGAGCCCAGGACCTTGTGCTCTTATAACAGGTACCCTTACCTACTAAGACATTGCCCCAATGCCCACCTCTCCACTAGAATGTTGGTTTACTAATTATTTTGTTCTAGCTTACAGTTGCATGTGACCAATCTCAGCTGGGTAGTTTGTCAGTGTAGTCGCAGTCACCTGGCAACCAAGGCTACAATTCTTCTGGAAGACTGAGGGATGTGTTGGGACAAGCAGGCTCATGTCTTTTGTAAAATCTCTCATCCGCATCCTGCATCCCTTTGTGGTCTCTGTGTGCATTCTCTTTTCCAGAACATACATGCTTCATTCAGGCTCTGTAGGCGCCCAAGAGGATGGAGGAGGAATATTAAAGACATTTTAAGACTTTGGGTGATCTCTAATGCTATGGCCTCAGGTTCCCAGCAGCACCCCCCCCACCCTGAAACATCTAATTTGTTGCAAAATCTACAAAGTGAAACACTTCTTTCAGGTATTCCATTTCTATCTCTGAAAGCCCCACTCAGGTTATTTGCACATTTCATTATATATATATATATATATATATATATATATATATATATATATATAT
>OU015753.1:14448574-14476426 GCA_907169655.1 Acomys percivali
TATATATATATATATATATATATATATATATATATATATATATATATATATTTTAAGTACATTCCAAATCCTATCAACTGCCCTCTAACAGGTACCTCGGTGATCTTGTTGTTATGGCTAGTTTTGATCATCAACTTGATGGCGTTTAGAATCACCATGGAAACAAACCTGTGGGGCTTTCTACCTTGGGTTAACTGAGGTGGGAAGACACATTTCAAATGGAGGAAGGCAGCCCCCTCTCCTCTGCCCCCCCCGCCCCCCGCCGTGTGGAGAGGCCTGGGTTGAATAAAAAGAGAAAAACTAGCTGTGCACCAGTGGCCATTGCCCTCTGCCTCCTGACTAGAGACATAGTGAGGCAGCTGCCTCAAGCACCTGCTGCCACCACACGTCACCTGGATGGACTGTGAGTCCCCAAATGACAATAAAGTAACCTTTTCTCCCTTGAGTTGCTTTTGTCAGATATTTTCTTACAGCGATAGAAGAAAAACCATGAATACACTCTTCGACACATCCCATCATCTCAATCATTTCTGGTCTATTTTTATCAATGAATTTTTTTTCTTAATAAAGATCCTATTTTCCTGATTCTTTCATCATGTCTAGAATTTTCTACTGGCTGTTCTGAGTTTCACATTCTCAATACTTTGCTTTTTTTTTTTTTTTTTCTTTTCTGTTTGAGAGAACTTTGCTGGGATGAGTAGGAGCTAAGCTACTGGAAGGCCCATTTGCTGCCCCTGAACTCTTTCTGTGAATACAGAGGAGCGGGACCCACTCCCTTGATGTGTCTAGGAGAGAGATGTTCCAAAGGCTTGCAGCACCCAAAGCAGGAAAATTGTGGGCAAGTTACGTATCGTCAAACCCTAGAGTGAACTTTATTACAACCGAAAAGGGCACCTGGAAACAAAAAAAAAAAAAAACCCTTGAGTTATATACACTGAAGAGTCTGTTTGTCTGCCTTTAAAATTGACTGATAGGTAGCAAGCTAAGTCGAAATTTGTTTTTCATCATAATTTTGGATATATTATTTTGGTGTGCATATATTTGTTCTTAGCAAATCTGAAGATATTTAGTTTCTTGAGCATTTTTTTCATGACCAGTTTTTAATTTTAAGTGTGTGTGTGTGTGTGTGTGTGTGTGTGTGTGTGTGTGTGTGTACATGCATATGAGTGCCGGTGCTCACCAGGGCCAGAAGAGGGCATCAGATGCCCTGGACCTGGACTTACAGGTGCCTGTGAGCTGCCTGACTGCTGGGAATTGCACTCAGTCCTCTGTGAGGGCAGGACTCCCTCTTAACCACTGAGCTGTCTCTCCTACCTCATCCAGTTTTGCTTCTGTTGATTTTTTTTCCTTTGGGGGTTTATAGTTATTTTCTCTTTTCATCTCTCCACATTCTGTGATTTTACAATAGCAACATGTCTTTGTTGGTGTCTATATTCTCATATTATACATTTTCAAGCTGCCAGTCTGGCCTGCCTTAAACTCTTATCCCTGTGTTTATATACCAAGAGTTAGTTCATCTCTGACACTATTTATTATTAAGCTTATTTTGTATTAACAGTTCCTTACTAAAACATCCCAATTACTGATACCGTCAGTTAAGTTCCTAGTCTGTTTTTAATTGAGCTTTTTATTGGTTTAAGTGGAGTGTCCAAATGTATATGTTGCATCTTTCATACCACTTCTGTTTCCTACCTCTGTTGTTTTCCTTGGCTGTTATAAGACAGTAACTATTTGTTTTCAAATGCTCTTGTTTGATCTACCCACAAGTCCCACGTGTCTTTCTGTGAGTGTGTGATGGGGTGGGAAGGGGTCCTGATCAACTCTTTTCTTCTTCAGTACAGTTTCATGCCTCAGCCCCTTTCTTTCTATACTCTTTCATGTTCATAAACTGGCAATTTGGGGACTTTGGGTGCAAACTACATGCCTATTTGTTTTCTCTACTGCTGATGTGATTTGTCTCCTCAAAATTTTTTAGCCAAAACATTTAAATCATTCCTTACTTTATCTCCTCAAATACTAAGCAAGTTACAATCATTTTGCCCAATTTTCTTTCAGTTTTCCTTAAGATGCTTGCCTAAAGTCTCTCCTTTTAAGATCCAGGCCAACTTAACCAACCTCCGTGGCATTTTTCATGTTGCTCAGCTACCAACCTGTGCACAATGTCCTTCTCAGCAACAAGCATCAAGTCCCTGGCAGCTTGAACACCACAAAACAAACAAAGATTTTGACTTCTTTTGACCTCAAGGGTCAGAGGGTCAGCATTAAAGAAGACAGAGTGTGTCACCTAAGAAAGTCATGGATATTCTGCACAAAGTGATCAAAATAAAGGAGGTGGTTGATACATTTTAGCAATACTATTTTAAAATTGATATCAAGATAATTTCTAATTGTACACACTGAAAGGACAGTAATGTATTTTAACACATGCAGACAATGTAGCAATCATAAATGGTTAAATACATCTAGATCCTCAAATGGTTAGCATTTCTTCACGGCAAAAAAAAAAAAAAATCCAAGTATTTATGTTTTAGCCTGTTGAACTGTACAGTTTACTATTACTCTTTAGACAACAGTAAGCTCAGTTTTCTCAGTCCAGCCAAGTCCATGAAGGTCGGACTATTTTCTAGCTGGCTCTCATTCTTTTGTCTGTTCTTGGTTTTCATGTCTCAATGTCTGAAACTACCCTTTTAAAAATGGGATATTGGAAAGAATTAGTCTTTTTATGTGTCCAACACACAATCTTTATTCTGCTTTTTAAACAGTTATTATATATGTATATATATATTTACCTATTATATTTATACAATAATGTTTGACGTATGCAATTTGAGCATTTTATTTGAATTTTTAACATCTTACTTTTAACAGAAAAGATGCCCAATTTTCTTTCAGTTTTTCCCTAAGATGCTTGCCTAAAGTCTCTCCGTTTAAGATCCAAGACAACTTAACCAACCTGGAGAGGTGACTCAGCAGTTAAGAGCATTTGCTCCTTTTACACACTAGGGTTAGGTGCCCAGCATCTACCTTAGTTGGCTCACAATTGCCTGATACTCTAGTACCAGGGGCCCTGGCACTTTCTTCTGATCTTAGTAGTTTCATGCACACATGAGGTTCACACATATACACACAGACAAACACATTTACATATATGAATAATTACATTCAAAAAGAAAAATATAATTTCCAAAGTACCTTAAATACATTTCAAGTTACATAGAAATATGAAAAAAGTGGTAATTATTTTTAACTTCTCTGAACTCACTCTATATGGCAAATAATATAAAATTACCAATCAATATTTAATTGGAAATGGAGAGTACTATTGCTTTGAAATCCAATGAATAATAGCTGTACAACAAAATATTAAATTAAACATGAAATACAATTTTAATTCCTTTTAATTATGCGTGGATTTTAAGTATTGGGTACATTTTGTATTTCTTCCTAAGACCTGCAGTCCATTGTATGTCTTCAAGTGTTACACTCTAGGATGTGCCCAAGCTGCTTCAGTTGTGTGAATTAATCACCTGTGAGAAAGTACACAAAGCAAGTACATCTTTCTATTCTTTTTCTTTCCTCAGTGCAAACACTGCTAGCAACATATTTACTTCAGGGGAAGCGCTGGGATGTTATTTCTTCCTGATGAAAATCAAAGATGCAGGAGACAGTTGAAAGCTCGAGCAGGCTGCATCTTGAGATGGCCAGGCTGCTGAGAAAAATAGCTTATTGCTTTTTGAATTGCCTTATATTTTCTCCAAATTCCTAAACAGGCCCCAGAGAACAATTCATCGGACGTCTCTCAAAACCGGCTACCTGAAGAAACGCTGATCTTGTTTTTTAGTAAAAGTTGCATCCATTGGAGAAGATGATCTAAGATTTTGGTCTTGTTGGTCTAAGTCACCAGCCTGCAGACTTCTCTATGCGATGGCAAGAAACTCTGAGCAGGCATAGGAAAAACAATTCAGATTTGATCACTCTCTTCTTGTAACTTTCTGGGCTCAATTCATTTTTTTTCCTTGTGTTCTTCTCCACTTTTAGTGGCTCATTTATTCTTTTCATTTTGTTTGGGTCAATTTCCCTCTTGCAGTCCAATGCAATCTAGTCCAATCTAGTCCAATCTAGTTAAATAAGTATTCATGATGTCAACCTGCCCTCTGCTTCCCTTCACAAAGAAAATCAGACAGGAACTCACACGGTTTGAGCTCTGAGTATCGAAACTTACTTTAATTTGCTTGTGTCCTGTCTTCTTTCTTTCTAGTTTGGCTCAAGATGTCACCCACCTCCTTATCTGGCACCAGTCCCATCTACCTGTGCCGGGACCCCAACAAGCCCATTTGCCGAGACATTGTGTCTCATTGTTAACAAAGTCCTGGCTGGAGCAGTTGTCATTTGCCACCAGCATGAGCCTTTCCCACTGGTATCTGCATGGGTCCAGGTTGTTCAAGTGAAACAAAAACAAATCCAGAAATATTCTGCCCCAGCATCTCTCTCTCCTGCCAGTCCTTTGTCCTCTCTAGTCTGTTCTCTGTGAGGGAAATCTGTGGTCACCACTTTGACTCTCTCACCATCCTCTCCCTACCCAGCTCGGTCCCAGGCACCTGCTCAGCCCACTGCTCCCCTGAGCTCCTTCTGAGACGGCATGGCTGCGTTTCTGGTACTGTATCTCCTGCTGTGTTTCCTCCTGCTTGCTTCTTGTCCTTCTCCCCGTATCTCCTCTATACACTACCTTATTGAAGATAGCTCTAAATACTCCTTAGCCTGGACAAGTGACAAGTCCTGAGTGAACGGTCCAGGGGATCAAAGATAAAAGGGATAGCACAGGTGGGCTCAGGAGGTCTTGGCTAAGCAATGGCTTATGCCAAGCAAGCTTTAAAAAAAAAAAAAAAAAAACAAGTACAGCACCTTATATACTATTCCCAGGGGAGAAATGGGACAGAGTCAGCAGAACTGATCATACAGTGGGACAACACCAGCAGGAGGATGACCAAGTGATGTTGCATGAGGGAGAAACACAGGCTATCTCAAGAACATTATAGTAAGAACACACAGTGGTCTTGGGACTGGTACCCGCAGTCTCTTCAGTAGGAAAAGCCAAGTTCCCAGCAATCAATCCCTATCTCTTCCAAGCACAGAGCTTCCATTATAAATGTTAGGATTCAAATCTACAGAAATGTAGGCTTTGACGTGTACATCTGATCTATAAATCCAACATCCAACTCATCTTGTGGGGAAAACAAGCCAACTGGCCTCGAGGGACATCTTGATGCTCTCTGAGGGAAGTTCATCTTCCCAATGGCCGGGTCTTTGCTATGCTTGCACCCATCCACCCAGCTACACAAACCAAGGGTGTTATCTGTAACCACTCCCTCCCTGTCAGGCCAGAGCTCCCTGCGTTTCTGTCCAGAGAGTTGACAGAGCTAGGTGCTGTGATCCCTGAAGTTCTCGCCGAGTTGAGTTCGCCCTATACCCACTCACCATGAGAATGCACTCTGCTTCCTATGGCTCAGATCCAAGGTGGCCTTGAATTTAGCTAGTCTCACTCAGGGCCTGATGACTCCTACGAGGTGGGCCAGGTCACATGGCATGGAACTCCATTCCTGCTCTGGAAACCTAAAGAAGCACATGATTCCCCCTTTGTTCTTGGTAGCTGAAGGGGAAAGAAGGACCTATCTCTCCCTTCAGGGTTCCATCATGGCTATGGCTGCTCTTGGCCATGGTGCTAATAACCCTTTTATTCTAGAGTGTCTGGAGGGAAATTTATCTCAGCTTCCTTTCCACAAATCTACTTTTTTTTAAAAAAAAATCTACAATGTACAGCAGTTCTGAGTTTTAATTTTAATATCTCTGGAATACATTCATCTCTTTTTAATCTACTTTTTGCCCTCATGGCTACTTCATTCAAGTGAACTTGACTTTTTACTGCCTGAATCTTAGGAAAGGCCTTCAACCTGCTGTCCAATCACCTCTGTGTCCTCAAGTAAGTCAAAATCACCCTTTGAAACTCAAATCATTGTCACTCATTCCCACAGTTAAGATGGCTCAAAGTTGAAGAAGGACAACACTTCCCAAGAAAGCTCTAGATATTCTGAGCACAACACTTGCACTTTGCCTTCTGCTTTAGCCCTATTATCCTTTAACGCTCTTTCTACATGCTCCCCTGATAGGTTTACAAGCTGTTTGCATGTGGTGATCCCTGTCCCTTGAAAGCCTCATTATTTTTCTTGCCTGGTTAAACCCCCTCCTTTCCACTCTTTACATGGAAGATTTATTGTTATTTCAAGAGGAGTGCCTTTCTTCAGATTTTCAGTCAGGTAGCTTTCCTCTAGTCAGACCTGAGTGCAGGTGATGAAGTGGTGTGGCACTAAGATCATTTCTCTACCAACATAAGGCTACTTCTATGGAAGTATAGAGATGCTGGAAAGATTATTCATCATGTTCTACAAAGAAACAAACACATGAAAAAAAGTAAAAGTAACCCGTCAAGGCAATTTCTTTCTGTAAAATGGCTTCAGCACAACATTAGGGCAGGAAGTTCACTTAGTTTTGATTCTAAAACAGATAGCAATTGTGCCTCATTCCATTGGCTGGAGTTCTGAGTAGTTTGCCTTATTGGTGCACTAGAAAAGATCATTCTGACTCAGATCCAGACCCAGAAAGACACACATGGTATGGACTCACTTATAAATAGGCATTAGCCACAATGTACAGATAAACCATGCTACAATCCACAGATCTAAAGAAGCCAAGAAGAACCCAAGGGATGATCCCCGAACCTCACACAACAGAGGATATAAGATAGACACCTGAAGTAAATGGATGAAAAAAACTTTCAAAGAGCTTCCTACGCTATCTATGATAGCAACACACTAGGGGCTAATGTGGTAACAAATCTAACAGGCTTGGCAAAAATATCCAGTCAATTGTAAACTGCAGCTGTAGATAGCAGATTCTCAATGACATCCATTGTTTTTCCAGGCAGCATTATTCCAAAGGAATCTTGTTGCTTTTACCTGGAGACTATCTGAACTGTAGATACCTTTTAGTGGGTTAACATTTTAAACTGAACTTTCACAATGGAGTTATTACAACTTTTACAACTGGGTTATACAAATATGCTAATTCCTTCAGATGATGCATAAATAAAGGCTCTTTTGTTGAAATAAGATTGAGTAAAGCTCACAAATCTCAGACATAGAGTACCAGGGCATAAAAACCCTAAGAGATCAGGAGTCCTGGGGAGATGATTCAGAGAGTAAAACCTTTGCTTCTGTGGGGTTAGGACCTGATTCAGGTCCCCAGAATGTATGTGACACCTGTCATATACTACATCTGTGATCCCAGTGTTCTTTCTGTGAGAAGGCATGCAGACATGGCAGATTCCTGGAAAACCCATGGGGCCACGTAGGTTGTCATAGGCAGTAACTGACAGCAAGAGACACTGTCTGAAACAGGGTGGGCCTCTGAGGTGGTCCTCTGACTTCCACACATGGGTTGTGGTATGTGTGTGTGCACACGTTCATATACATACACAGGGCTTGGGGGAGGACCGAGAGACAGAGACAGAGAAATAATGGGTGAGGGGGATTTAATTGAAAGAGGTTGGGAAGTGAAAAGAAAAATTCAGAAAAATAATTTGAATTAAGTACTTTCTATTTGTAATCCCGTGTTTCCCCAACATCTGGGTTATGAGGACATTTCTGCAAGTAGCATCTACCATCCTGTGTGGACCAGTCAGAGACAGCTCTGCAGGGTTACTCAGCACAAAGATGAAGGCTGGATGGTTTGACTGTATACAGAGCAAGGTGGAACAAAGAGGCGAGAGGAGACAACTTTGTTTCTATGACTACTCTGGCTTGCTGGTGTCCTCATGTTCCACACCAATGTGATTGCTCCGGCCACCACTGCAAGTGCCTTTAGTCAAGACTAAATCACAGCCTTGATCAAACATGACGAACATTCAAATGAATATTCAGTCTTGTAAAGACTCAAGCTACCCAGTTCCTCCTCAGGATAACTGGTAGAGGGGTAGAATGCTCCCCTGCTGTGAGCAGGAAAGAAGTCTGGGTTTTTATGAGTGTCTCTTGGTGACAGTGACTGATGAGTGTGGTGTAGGAAGTCCCAAATCCAGCTGAGGAAACTTCCGTATTCAACAGTTACTTTCTAATGGGAAGTTTTTATTGCCTTACACACTCAGCTTCCTTTTAGGTGAGGAAGATGTTTTCAGTGAATAAGGCAATATTTGAGTCATTCTCTTGTATGTCAATGGCTAATGGCAGTGGTTCTCAACCTGTGGCTTGCAACTTCTTGGGGGGAGGCTGTATGACCTTTTCACAGGTGTCACAAGATATCTTGCATATCAGATATTTACATTATGATTCATAATGGAAAATTATGGTTATGAAACAGCAAGAAAATGATTTTATGGTTGGCGGTCACCACAATATGATACAGGGAACTATATTAAAGGGTTGGCAGCAGTAGGACGGTTGAGAGCCACTGGTTAATAGGGATGGAAGGAAATGGAGAAAGGAAAATATAACAGATGAGTGAGTTAGTAGCCATCTTAGTTTCTCAACTGATTGACAACAAGAAAAGAGCCTGTAGGTAGGAGGGTTGTACACACACACACACACACACACACACACACACACACACACACACACACACGTGCGTGTGCCTGGTTTATCTTTACAAACACAATGGCAAGCAATGGCCTGAGGTGTACGTGTTCCAAATCCATCTATTGCAAGCCTAATCCCAATGTGATGGTGTTTACATGGGAGGTCACTGGGTCATGAGTGTGGACCATTAGTGAATATACTTAATACTCTTATCAGAGGATGCCAGCCAGCTTGCTAGCTTCCTTTCCTCTGTGTGAGATACAATAAAAAGTTGGTGATGCATGAACCGGGAAGCAGGTTCTTAACAGACATGGGATCTGCTGTCACCTTGCCCTACCTTAGACTTCTTAGCTTCTGAAACCATGAAAGAGTGGTGTTTGTTTGAGATGCCCAAATATATTATTCTGTTGTATCAGCCTGAAATAAAAGAGGGCTATCTCTGTCTCCACCTCTCTCTCCTTCTTTAGCTCTGTCTTTATCTTTTCTTCGGTCTTTGTGTTGCCTTCGCTCTTTCTTCTTTTCCTCTTCGTTTTCCTTCAACTCCTCCTGACCTTCCCCTCTCTCCCCTTTCTCTTTCCATCCTTTCTTCCCTCTTGATTAATGTCAGAAGTTATGTCAGTATACTTTTGTGTACAAGATTTTAGACTCAGCTCTCTGTTGCTTTCTGTGGGAGAGTCCTTTGTGGCAGAGATGACTTCCTTCTAATTGTCTAGACCCCTTCTTTCACCCTGTTACACATATTCTATTTTATCTTAGGAAAATCCGGCTCCTGACTTACCAGAGATTTTATTGATATTTTTCTACCTTGGTCTTTTTTGGCATTTTGTGTCTGAATAGACCATTAGAGATTAAATGTTTATGTATCTACAACTGAAAAGTTTTAGTTATATGAAATTTCTTCTTTTTGGCCACTTTTAAAGATTGTCCCCTTACAATGTGACTTTTTTTTTTTCTTCTTAACAGCTTCGCAAAATCTTTCTTCTAGGTATGGAGAGCAAGGCTCTAATGAGCATTTGGAGATCAAAGGAATGTAAGTCTATAAAGGTTCTTCCTTCATCCTGGGAAAATGTATGCAAATCAGTTTTGGCCTTGAGGAAAGAAAGTTTATCATGAGTTGGTGTTGTGCATGGGGCAAAGAAGATACCAACTGCTCCTCTCGAGCAGTGAGAAGTATATTAAAAACAGGGCAGGGTTTTCCATGTCCCAGGGTACTTCCTACTATAGTTTGAGGTCCGGAGACTTCACAGGAAAGCACGTCAACATTTCCACCCATCTATCCACATACCCACCCTTCTACCAGTCTATCTTGTCATTCTTCTCAGATTGATTGATTTATTCATTCATTTCTATAAGCCATCATGAACTAAGGTGAAAATCATGTAAAAATAAATTTGCCTTAGCCCCCTTTTCAATTAGGAAAGACTTCATTTCTGTGACTAATACAGGGTAATCTAGAATAAATAGCCAAGAAGCATGCCGACTACAGTCAATTTCAAGCTCTGGGAATGAATATATATATATATATATATATATATATATATATATATATATATACACACACATACATAGTATATATATTTTTTGGGGGGAATTTGTCCTTGGGTAACATTATATTCCTGCTGACTTAAGGAGACCATTTAAAGCATTAGCACAATAGGATGACAATGAAAAGAATGTTTTGAGGAATTCCAAGGACTATAAACAGAGACACAAAAATGAAGTGGTGCCACCTGAAGCTGTGTAGGCAGATATGTGAATATGCCTTTTCAAAAACAGCACAAAAGACAAGTTAATGCCGAAAACTCTCTAACTTCCCTTGTCATCGAGATATTTCTAACAACACCAGAAATAATAGACCTTCCCAGTGTTAATTGGCACTTTATAGGTGGTAATATTGTTCACACGCAGAAACCTATATGGTTCCTTCTGATTTGATTTACGTTTGGAAGGCTAGAATGCAGCTCAGTGGTCAGTGGTGGAGGACCTGTCTAACAACTACAACATCCTGGGCCCAATTCCAAATTGTGCACGAAGAAGCTACTGTTGTTGTTATTATTGTTGTTGTTGTTGTTATTATTATTATTATTATATCACTATACTTTTATTTTGACACATGGTCTTACCCTGTAGCTCTGGCTAGTCTGGAACTCAGTATGTAGATCAGGGTGGCTTGAGTTCACAGTGGTATATCTGCCTGTGCCCGTGTATCTGCCTCTGCCTCTTGACTGTGAGAATTAAAGGTGTGTGCCACCAAGCCTGCCAGGAAAACTCAAATAAATGATTGCCTTCTTCTCTGATATGGACTGACATCTCTATTTCAAAGCACAGTTCTTGAAGAATGGTCTCTCTTCAGGGGTGGATAGATAGAACACGTGTACAGTATGCATGCACACACCCATATTTTATTAAGAACGCCAGATAGCTTCTTTTATATTGGATCAAAGGCAAGTTGAAATAAAGCCTCTGAAAAACTCTGTATCTTGAGAATATGTTCTTGACTTTTATATCTTATTAATTATGAACAAAAACACAGTAGCATAAACACAGTGAAAGCAAGAGGAAATAAAGCATAAAGGACTAAAAGGAGAAAAAAAAGAGGCAAGATAAAGGACAGTTTGGAAAGCAATGTTATTTTTTATTATTTGGTGCAGAAAACTGTGAAGCACATAAAACAATCTACAGGAAGTGGGAAAGATTTCTTCTCATTACTGGCCTTGAGGCAATTTTTTAAGCTGCCATAAACTGACAAACAGACATGATGGATATCATTATAAAATACACTGGGTTGGAAAATGGGGCACAGAATGAAATGGTCCACATCAAAGGTAAAAAAGAGAAAGTCCCACAGAGCCTCAACGGGGTGAACAGCTCTGAGACTTATAAGGAATAATATCATAAAATTAGCCCCGGCCTGGTATTATTCGTTTTCTAGGCACAGATATAATCATCTATTACTTCTACCAAGTTCATGACAAGACCCACCAAGTAAAATCGAGGACAGTGGCACTGATTTAGCTAACGGATGTGCTGGATCTCTGTTCATATTCAAATGAAACATTTTTATTTTTGAAATGCACTGATGATAATATTTCTGGTGTTCCAACATGGTTGACATAGGATGTTAGAACTCTGTCAGGCCCGGAGGGACCACCATATTTATGGGAATACAAAGTTATTAAAAATAAAACCAAAATGGACTTGGTGCCACCAGGCCATGGCCCTCTTTTAAAAATGTTTTTTATTAATTTATTCATTTTACATCTCAATGGTTATCCCATCCCTTGTATCCTCCCATTCCTCTCTCCCTCCCATTTCCCCCTTATTCCCCTTCCCTATGACTGTGACTGAGGGGGACTTCTTCCCCCTGTATATGCTCATAGGGTATCAAGTCTCTTCTTGGTAGCCTGCTATCCTTCCCTGTGTGCCACCAGGTCTCCCCATCCAGGGGACATGGTCAAATATGGGGCACCAGAGTTCATGTGAAAGTCAGTCCCCACTCTCCACTTAACTGTAGAGAATGTCCTGTCCATTGGCTAGATCTGGGTAGGAGTTTGAAGCTTACTGCACATATTACCAGCCAAGGACAATACGTGCAGTAAACTTCATGGCCCTCTTGATATCATAAGGGCTGTGGTTACCCACAGGAGCTGCTCATAAGATTAAAAGATGTTGATGGTGGAGAGGTGGCTCCCCAGTGAAGAGCTCTTGCTACTCCTGCCGAGGACCTGGATTTGGTTCCTAGCACCCATATCTGCTGTGCAGAGAGGTCTGCAACTACAGATCCATAGGGTCCAGCACCCTCTGGTGGCCTCCATGGGCTCTGCATGCACATGGTTCACATAAATACACTCAAGCACACACACACAGACACATAGAAATGTACGGCTACTTTAAGAAAAAGGATTGCAAGATCGGGCCTATTAAAATTCCTTTTAGAAGGAGGTTGGGGGAAGTCACCAGATCCTCATCTGAGATTTCAGGCACCCCTCCTTCCTTCTCTAATTATGTAAAAAGTAGAAAAATATTATCTGTGGGAGTCACAAACCTTACTTTCTCTCTGCCAATTAGCTATCTTCAATGGGACGATCTTATGGGGACTGCACTTTGTAAATAGGTGCAGGACCTGTGCACCATGAGGCCTGGCTTCCTGCAAAACATCAGATCAGCAGGCATGAGGAGTTGATTCCTAACTGTCTCCTGCATGTGACAATATCCCCCTCACCGCAGTCAACTGATCTTTACCTAGTTAGGACAAGGATGTTGTCCTTTGATAAGTGATGCTTATCCCTGCCTTATCAGACCATTTCATGGCCCACAGCCTCACAACTATAATGCAAATTGGATAGTGAGTGAGTTCCCTGAACCTCCATTTTCATCACTCAATATTTACTTTTTCTTTCTTAATTATATTGTGGTGTATGTTGCCACTATACAAAAGGTAGTTTTGTAAGTTTTTACCTCTACATGTTTTACCTCAAGCAGCATTCATTGTGAAGGTAAGGAAACAAACATGGCACCTATCGTATATAGTTTGTTTCATTTTTCATACGTGTAACTGTTCTACATATTTATCTATACATGTTAATTATTTATTAAAAATCTATACATGTGTGATTTATTTTTAGCTAAGAATGCCCCCAATGTGCTCATATATGTGAATGCTTAGTCACCAGGGAGTGGAACTGTTTGAAAGAATTACAGGGATTAGGAAGTATAGCCTGCTTGGAGTAGGTGTGGCCTTGTTGGAGGAAGTGTGTCACTTGGGTGGGAGTTGAGGTCTCAAAAGCTCATGCCCCCGCCCCCTCCTCTCTCTCTCTCTCTCTCTCTCTCTCTCTCTCTGAGACTGGAAGCCAGCCCCCAACTCAATGCTTTCCTTTATTAAACTTCTCTTGGTCCTGGTACCTCCTCATACCAATAGAACACTGACTAAGACAACAGGTATATGGTGCATTGAGATGCCCAGCAGCAGAGGGAAGGATAAAGAAAACGGGGTGGAGCTAGAGAGATGACTCAGTAGGTAAAGGGTACCTGCCATCAAGGCTGACAACCTGAGTTTGATACACTGGGTAAACACTGTGGAAGGAGAGAAACATCTCCGGAGAATTTCCCTCAAAACTCCACATGCTATGGCATTTGATGCTCATACTTGCCTGCAGAGATGCAGGGGCAGGAAGGAAATAGAGACCGAATAAAATAAACAAACAAACAAACAACAAAGACAAAATACACAGTGAAATGTGGCTTAGCCTTAAACAAGCATAAAGGAAAATAGATACACCTGGAGATGGTGACTATATTAGTGCCATCTTAGAGAAGGACGTGTTTATCAGGGTCACAGTTCTAAAGTATCACCCATCACGGTTAGAACTCCTGGTGGCAGGAGCTTGAGGCAGTGGGTCACATTGCATCACAAGTCAAGAAGTGGAGTGAGATGCATGTTGCTGCTCAGCTCATATTTTTCCTTCTTGTTCAGTCCAGGACTCCAGGCCATGGGATGGTGCCAACCGCAGATCAGAGGGGCCTTTCCACCTGTATTAGCCAAATCTGGATAATGTCTTACAGACATGTTTCATCAGAGGCTTGTCTCTCAGGAGATTCTAGCTCCTGTCAACTTGACAATACTAGCCATTAAAATCCTATTAACTTTTTTTTTCTCATTGCTAAAGACTGGAGTGGAGTCATAATAGATGTTCAATGTTAAGCTAGCATATGCTGGTTTGAAATTTTTACAAATAAGCGCAACTTGAACACACCAACCCCATGAGAAAAACCCATCTGCCTCATGACAATGCCGCAGCGATTCCTGTGTGTTTATATGACCCTGTAGAGACAAGGAGGATCGGGTGAGAGTACAGAGGAAGGGGGCGTGGTTATTCAGTAATCTTAAGATGTTTTCACAGGGTGTCTAAATCTTTGATGTGCTTGGAATTTATCCTGGTGTATTATTTGAGGTATTGGTGCAATTTACCTTTTTTTTTTTTCTGCAATGTCTCTCTGGGTCCCCCAAAGCCATTTATTTACTAAACCATACTTTCCCCCATAGATTCCACATGCCACCTCCATCTCTGCTACAAGCACTGGATTTTAATCAAGAGCAGGGCATGATCTATTCTTTTATTCATTTATGTCTGAAGTAGGGCCTTTTGTTTTTATTATCATTCTTCCCACAGAAGATTTACTATTTCAAGCCTGACACTGTGTTAAAAAAAAAATGCCCATCCGTATTATTCTTCATATTGTCAAAGGCCAGGCTGACTTGAGTTTTGAATAACACTACACAAACATTTACAATGGGAATCAAATGCTTTCCCCAAGGGAGGAGCCGGAGACACAGTGAAATGGGCATCATACTTAAGCTAGGAAGCTCCCATTCCTCACTAGATGCACTTCTAATATTCATCCTTAGACTTTCACGCATTAGTAATACTCATACTCAGTGGCTAAGTAGCTTAACTATACAGAGGGTAATTTGAGATTCATTTGTGTTTCAAATATAACAGCCACTGGGGCTCCTAGACTTGACTACACACATTGGGATGGAATGCTAGTGATGACCTCAAAGTTGCTGTGCTAGTTACTTGTTTTGTTGTTGGAAAAAAAATACCTGACAAAAGGTTTTATTTCAATTAGAAAGTGTAGCCCCTCATGGCAGGAAAGTCATGGAGGCAGGAGCGTGTAATGCCTGGGTGTACATTCTGCCGGTTGCCTTTGTGATTTAATGTCTGGTAGCATCCCAAAGTCAAGATAGTTTTATATTATCAAACTGAGGGCCATGGAGAGTACAGCTCATCCATTGCCCTTTGTGTCACATTTGTTTACACTTTAGCTCTTTGGCTAATCTGTTTTCTTGTCTATAGAGGTGGTCCTCAAGGTGATGGGGCAGGGTTCACATCAGATGAGCGCAGGCGCAGAGGCCAGTTGAACACCTGGCACACAGTATAGGCAACTACAACCATAGACTGTCCTCTTTCGATAGGTCCTAAAGGCCATGACTTTCCCTACTTGCCTGGCCATCCTTCCACAGCTGGTCTCTTGGGAGAACTGATTTTTACTTTATCAGTAGGGACCAAGGCAAGCCTCTTCATCTTAGCTCAAATTCTAGATATATTTATCCTGAGCCCTTCAGATCCATAGCTCTGGGATACTGAAAGAAAGAAGGAAAAGCAACTCCCACCTCAGGCCAGCACAGGGTCCTACAGTGACTTTAGTTTCCACTGGTTTTCTACACCAAGGCTAACCTCTTCCCGAATCCTCCTCCTCCCCGCCCCGCCGCCGTCTGTCCTTTTCTGTACTAGAGCAGTGGTCACCGACAATGCAACCCTTTAATACAGTTCCTCAAGTTGTGGTGACCTCCCCAAAGTTACTTCAGTGATACTTCAAATTTGTAACACTGCTACTGCTATGAATTGTAATGCAAACATCTGATATGCAGGATGTCTGATATGTTACCCCTTTGGGGACAATCACAGCCCACAGATTGATAACTTCTGCCTTAGAAGACAAACCCTTGCTCTCACTTCTGCTGGGTGGAGTTGAAGCTACTTTTCTCCCACACAGCCCTAAGTCTGTTGCTTTCCAACATATCTGGCTTCTGTCGATGTTGCGTCCTTGTGTCCCTAAACTCTGCTGTGCATTATGGATTATAGAGGATAGACTTGAGATCACAGATCCTTCCTAGAGGCCTGGTTATTACTCGCAATAATGTCAGTTTTTCTCTCAGAGACCCCACAGCACTTCCAAATTAAGTTATCATCACAAGAGAGGGTCAAGATCTCTGGAGAGAAAGTTTATACTGTTTTGTAAGAACAGTTTTAGATATTTTTAAGTGTGTGTGTGTGTGTGTGTGTGTGTGTGTGTGTGCACACGCGCTTACTCATGTGTATATGCATGAGAGCGCTGGTCCCCATGGAGGCCACAAAAAGGCATTGCTTTCAGCACCTGCCTTGCTAGGGTACTGAGAACTGAACTCCAGTTTGGGGGAAGAACAGTGTGCACTCTTAAGTGCTGAACCATCTTTCCAGCCCCTGGTTTGCTTTACTGGCACTAAAATAACAGCTGGATCCAGTACTGACTAATGCAGAATTAGATTAGAGAGGGACTGATTGATGTTGAATAATTCTAGCTAGCATTTCTTGAGCAGACCACCATGCTGCACATGTAGCCCTCAGCATGATGCTTTCTAAACCAGCCAAGGAAATAGCCCACCAAAGTCAATTCTTCAGCGCACACAGTTAGAGAGGAAGCAGAGTTGAGACTCGGAGAGATTAAATGATGTACAAAGGCACAGTTAAGCAATGGCAAGGATTTAAAGCCCACTTGCCCCATATAAAGTTGAGGCCACTGTGGATGGTAGACTCCAGGTTTCTTAGCTAAAGGATTATGCATGGTTTCTGGTGAGAGACTTCCTGGTTGTTCTCTGTGTCGGGTATTGTGAGTGTCACTGACAGGAAGATGTCCACAGGTAAATTTTTTTCTTCTTCTGTTGGGTCTTGAGATGGCTTCTGGGCATAGGTGGCTTAAAGACCCCTGTTAGTATTGCTACTATAGGCCACCTAGGAATATTGCAGAACTGCAGGGTATCAGAACCATTCCATCTTCAGAGGTCATCCACGTTCTGCGCTCTCAGAGCAGGCGGGCTGCAGAGTGCACTGACAACTCAGTTACCTTTTGAACTCGGCATCGCCTGAAGACAACTTGCTTGTGTTCTTTTTCAGGGCAGTTATAGGCCCTGATGCCTTTTCCTTCATTGTAGCTTCCGTTGGCTTCTCTTGGGCTGAAGACACTAGCTGCCCACTGCTCGGCCTCAGGTAATTCTCTGAGGTTGTTTCCTTTCGAAAGTGTATTCAAGAGCTTGAATGGCCACACTACTGCCACTTTGCTGGTGCAGGTCCAATGATAGGTGTGCCCTGCAGGCTCCTGATGGCTGAACAAGATTTAGGAGGAGCCTAGTTTGAGAATTAAAGAGCATGGGAAATCTAGGGACAATTTCTCCTTCCAAACTTAGCGAGCAAGCTAGTCCTCTCTCGCGCCTTCTCAGAGCTATTCCTATTCTTGGAGACAAATCTTTCATGTTGCTTCCCCTTTCACTACTTTTGTATGTTTTCAATAACTCCAGGCAGAAAGCTAACCAGAGAAACATTTACCAAAACCTGGGCAGAGAGCTTCGCTTCTTTTAGCAAAGATCAGACTGTGTTTGCGATCACCACCTGTGTGCCCACCAGCGGATGAATGGATAAGGAAAACGTATCACACATGCATGGTGGAATAATATTTAGTCCGAAGAAGAATGGAATCCTGCCGCTTAGAGTCACATGGAAGAATCTGAAGGCCCTTGTAAAATAATCTGGGCACAGAAAGATGAGTAGCATGTATTTTCATTCTTAGGTAAGCATAAAAGAATGCTGATCTAACATTGAGAGAACAGTAGTTAGCAAAGACTGAGGATGATGGCGGTGAGGGCATAGCTAGAGCATAGTTAGTGGGTGGGAGGAACACACTCTAGTGTCCTTTAGCATAGTAAAGTAAGTGTGGTTGATAACAACTAACCACAGATTTAAAATAGCTAGAAGTGAGGATTTTGAGTGCTCCATATATAAAGAACTGGGAAATGCCAAGTAGACCAGTTGCTCTCATCCAGTCGCCAGTCATTGTATGTATTTAAATAGCACACTCCACAAAGTGCAAATTAAGATGAATCAATGAACAAGAACTATATTTGTGAGAAGTAGGAGATTGATAGGTTGAGCAAGGCCACGAGCAGCTAAAGTGCCCGTGTCTGGGGGGGGGGGGGGGCTGGCATGTGACTTTGGCTTTCAATCCAATGCTTGCGACAAGGACCATAGGAGCTGACTGAGTACAAATGGGTTTGGTTAGCACATGTTAGTTATGGGAGCCACTTATCCTGTGGCTATTAAAGCTGACCTGTGAGCCAGGCCGAAATGTTGACAAGACCCTGAGCAGTTGAAAGAGCTCCACTAAGATTAGGGAGGGCAACCCACTTAGCCAACTATCAGTTAAAATGTCAATAGCTTCTTAGCCCATTTACAGATGCACTGGGACTCAAGCTTTATCAACTATCTGAATACTCCATGGTCAAGTGTTAAACACCGTGCACTGCACCCCAAGCCAGGGCCATAAAACAGGCCCAGGGCTTCAAGAAACCTCCTACCAGCTAAACTATATATTATGTGCCTGGAGGCAGGAGGTTGCCAAAACAGGCAACCTGGTCTTTTCTTCCCCTCTGCAGTTTCTCAAACGAAACAAAACAAAACAAAACAAAAAACAACAGTCTCCAGGTCTGGTGAAGCCAAGCTCTCCCCTTTCCCTGCCCTGCACTTACAAAAACTGACTCTCAGATCTTGCATGTGCTCTCATGTACAAAGCCACATGGTTCTGGAGTGCCAATAATGTCAGCTCTTACTGTTTTAAGGTCAAAAGGAATCTATTGTTTTATTTCTTTTCCTGCCGACCGACTTCTTACACAGCTATGCATGTAATTAATCATGACAAACTTCTCATTTTATAAATGAAATTAGCCAGGCACAAGTATTTTGTCCCTTAACTACACAGAGCCCAAGTGGGGTGATGTTACCTAAAGCAATGTGAATTTTCAAGCTTAATACGGGGACAGGACAAATACACGGTACCAGCTAGGTACTTAGCAGGTCATTTACCTGATAGAGGTATCAGGAAGACATAGCTGAAAAGTGACAGTTGGGATGGGCTCTTTGATTTTATTTATTTATTTATTTATTTATTTATTTATTTATTTATTTATTGAGAAATAGTGTCTTATGGTGTAGCCCTGGCTGGTTTAGGACTCACTTCATAAGTAAGATCAAGCTGGTCTTGAACTCACAGACTCTGCCTAGCTCTGTCTCCTGAGTGCGGGGATTAAAGGCGTTCACTACCATGTCCTTATGGACTAGGCTCTTAAGATACAAGAATGGTTGACACAGAAAGGTAACAAGTATTTGAAGGCCCCAGAGTGAGACCAAGCCAGAGGTGGAAAGAGACTAAAGAGAACATGTCAAAGACTGGAGACCAGAGGACAAGGTAGGGTTCCGGAGTGGAGAAGAAGACGGAACATTGGACGCTTGCAAGGCTGTGTGACACAGCCGTGCCTATGTGTTATAACCCTGACTGTGTCAGGTTGCCATTGACGATTGTCCTGAAAGTCATGAGAAAACAGATTCTTCACTTAGTGAAGGTGCCTCTGGCTGGCCTCACGTTTCCAGGTCAATGGAGATGACCATTGTTATAGCGTGAATCGGAGCTGCCACCAACACTCATGTTTTGGTGCTATCTTCCAGTTGGTAGTGCTATTTTGGGAGGCCTGGAAGAAGTAGGGTGACTAGGGTGGGCCTTTGGAAGTTACATCAGGCCCCTGGCTCCTGGCTTGATTTCTGTCTTCTGGTCCACAGCGGTGTGAACAGTGTGTGTCACACACTCCTGACTGCCATGAACTAAGCTGTCCCACAATCCATCCCTGCTATGATGGAGCCAGAGCTAACACTTCCGAACTTCAGTCTTCTACTGTTGTTCACAGCAGTTGCAGCATGGTAAGCACTGATTGATAGAGCCAGCCTGAGTGGGAGGGAGCCTGTGGGGCTGGCTATGGGCCAACACAGAAATACTGGGGCCTTGAACATGAACGTAACCCATGGAAAGGTTCGGTAGTAGATGAATGCAGTGTGCTATAACTCAGAGGGATAGACAGGGGAGATGCAGACAGAAGCTGTGCCCTTGAGAAGCTCCTTCTGGGGACAGACAGGTTTTCCTTTCTTCATCTGTGTGTGTGTGTGTGTGTGTGTGTGTGTGTGTGTGTGTGTGTGTGTGTACGTGTGTGTGTGTACGTGTGTGTGTGTGTACGTGTGTGTGTGCACGTGTGTGTATGTGTGTGTGTGTGTGCAGGTTAGCATGAATGTACAAGCATGCATGCACATGTGTATGTGTGTGTGTGTGTGTGCAGGTTAGCATGAATGTACAAGCATGCATGCACATATGTATGTGTGTGTGCACGTGTGTGTATGTGTATGTGTGTGTGTGTGTGTGTGTGTGTGTGTGTGTGTGTGTGTAGGCCAGAAGACAGGCCTTTGCTGTCATTGCTCAGAAGCTGTCTGCTTTTTTTATTTTTGAGACAAGGACTCTTACTGGTCTGGAGATTGTCAGGTCAGCTGGTTTTCCTAGAGCCCCAGTGATCTACGTGACTCCCTGCTGTGAGTTTACAAATATGGGCCACAACTTCCTGAGTGGTCTAAGGTATTTTCTGTAGAACAAACCCAAGTCTTCCTTCTTGCAAGGCAAGAACTTTACTAACTGACCCATACCCATACTGAGTCCTTTCTTTTCTTTAATATTTTTCCTTTTTCCTTCCTTCCTTCCTTCCTTCCTTCCTTCCTTCCTTCCTTCCTTCCTTCCTTTCTTTCTTTCTTTTTTGAGATGGAGGTCTTGATATCTCTCTCTCTCTCTCTCTCTCTCTCTCTCTCTCTCTCTCTCTCTCTCCAGCCCAGGCTGGCCACAAACTCAATATCCCCCTGGGAGCTTAAGCTCCCAGAGTAGCTGAGGTGACAGGCTTATACTACCATAGCTAGATGACTATTAGAGACTTAAAGGCAGAGGTGTTTCATATAATACCTTACTGGCCCTGCGTGAGTCAGGACATAAAGAGTTTTGTTTTCATTTTTGCAAATATTTAAAGACCTGTCATTTGCAAGCTCTTGTTTTTAGGAAAAAGCATCAGATTGGATTGAAGGTTACTGCACTAACAGTATGCTACAGAAGCTGGCATAGCTACAGAAGCTGGCATAGCACATTGCCCCGGGTCTACCCATGATGTGCTGCTTCTAAGGGGAACCCTCTTGTGGGTTTGGATTGCAGTTGGGGAAGAGAATAGGTTGAGAACAGCTGTGCACAGGTGACAGTGGAAGACAGAGTGAGGCACCACCAGCATAGTGTGAGCCAGGGGGATGGAGTGATTAAATCTGAAAAGATTCTTAAACACACAGGGAAAGCAACACAAATAAAATATAAACAGAATCGATAACTATCCTTCCACAATAAATAATGCATATCGACGAGCCACCTTCATGCTGCTGTCAACTGGCCTTAGCCTTTTGATGTCTGTGCCATGTCACCAACACACACAATCCCAGGTGGAAGCTGCTGCTAGTTTGCCCGTGATTGCATTTCCAAGGGTGCCTGGTGACCTAATTCCTGTATATTCTTAGCGATTACCCAGATTTTCTCCTCTCTGATGCTGGAGAGTTAACACATTTATCTTTTTGCAGTCAGGTATGAGTGTTTATGGCAAAATAGCTCACTTCATCCTGCTTACAAAACGGCAACAGGGAAGCCACGTGTCCAGAGGCTGCTGGAGGAATTGATGAGAAAGCTGGGTGTTGGCAGCGGCACCAAGAGCTGAGGGTCCTTAATCTTCCGGCCTAGCCATAGGCTCCTTGGGCTTTCAGCATCCAACCTGCTGAATGTTCTAGCAGCAGCAGACCCGTTAACCTCTCAGGAGAGGCATTTGAATAAATACTGTGAACTCCTGTAGTATATTTTATCTGGAAGGACAGGAGTCCATAGTTCACCCTGACATTCCACGTATTTCAAATTACTATCGATAAGCACTAAGCTGACATCTCTTGGAGGATAGTTTTCCAGTAGCTTAAAATAACATTTTAGATGCTCTTTGTAATAGCTATGTGAAATTGGACCAGGCATTATCCTTCTTTATGTGAGGTGAGGAAGCAACGGCCCCAAAGGAAAATGCCTTTGAGGGGTTACCCTTCGTATGATTTATAAAAATCTTTCATATCAGAATGGTGAGTTTAGATATCTGAAGCCACTTAATAACTGCTAATGTGTTTTACTTAGAGAAAAGAGCAGGGCAGCTAGGACTGTGATTTTTATGGGGGCAGAAATCGAGGACATGGAAGGGGCGCTGGAGGGTGAAAAGCAGGAAGGACCATGCATCTTGTATTTTCTCTTTAGTTAGAAAACATAAGCTATCAAATGGGAAGTGGAGGCAAACATACCCCCCTGCACCCCCCCTCCAACTCCAACACAAATAAGGAAAGTGCTAGGAAGGCAGATCTTTCTGGAGAGCATCTTTAAGTAGCCTGTGGCTATAAACTCTCTGTCCGTGGTCTTCAGACCCCAGCATCATGAGATTGTGCTCAGATTATCACAAGATTCAACCAGGGAGAACCTCACAAGGTCGGCATATGGTCTAGAGAGAAATGGCAGGCCGGGTAATGATGGACACAGGCTCAGGATGACCTCACTCTATTTTGAATGGATCCCTGTGCTTTGAGGTCATTTCTATTTTTTGATCGTTTGATATCTTCTTTTCTTTCTGTCAACTCAATACTAGAAATAACAAATGTAATAGTCTTCTAAAATAACCGAGATTATATTGCTCTTAATTTTTTTTTTTATATATTTAAAAAGCAATTTGAAGCTGAGCCTGGTAGCACATGGCCTGTAATCCCAGAATTTGGGAGGAAGAGACAGAAGTATCAGGAGTTGGATTGTCCTCAGCTCTATAGCAATTTGGAGAGTAGCCTAGGCTACAGGAGACATGTCAAACAAAACAAAACAGAAACAAACAAACAAACAAACCAGTAAATGTATTTAGGAATCTTGCAAAGTAAAAATTAAAACTCATCACATCTTGTCCTCTTCTCTTAGCATTTAATATCTGGACTATAAACACTCAATAAATATTTACTGAATGAATGACACGGACCTACAAGCCAGCCAAAGATAACTTATTCATTTTGGTATTTAGCATAAAATTAAAAAGGACTGTGTGCATCTGCAGTTTAATTAATAATACATTTTCAGGGGCCTAAGGGTGTAGCTCAGCTGTAGAGTTGGCTCAGTGTGTGCGAGGTCCTGCATTGGATACAATGAAATCTGTATACACCCTGCTGTCTTTGCATGTATTGTTATGGCAATGTTCTATATACAGCTAGACTATATGTGTAAGTAGTATATTGCATGCAGTGTAGTTTATGTCTACATTTGTATCATGTGCATACTTGTAACGGTTCATGAGAATTATTCTGTGATGACTGTGAGGGAGGGCAGGGCCTGGAACCCAGACCTGGCTCTTGTTATGTGAGTGCTCTGAGACACACCTGCAATTCCTTAAATTCTACCTCCTTTCTCGCACTATTAACCCAGAGGTACCCAAGAAGTTAGTAAAGGACACCTCCTTTATCTGCATGGGCATTTTCACAGATTATTATAGCACCATGGCACTAACCCAATGGATGGCGCAGTGCATGCAGGGTGCTGTGGGAGGTGGGCCTGGCAGGAGGAAGTGCTCTCCAGAGGGCATTTCCTCCTGTATTTCTTTCTGCTTCCTGTCCTTCCCAAAGAAGCTTCTCTGCCACCAGGGTCCTTCTGCCATGATGCATTTGTTGGCCAAGTACACGGTGCCAAAGAACTTGAAGGCCTATCTCTGATGCTAGAAACCAAAACAAATCTTTCCTCTTTGAAGTAGTTTTTCTCAGGAAAAGTGACCAACCCAAAGGACGTGCAAAGACTGAGCCGAAGGAAACAGAGACTACAGTGATCATCCTGGCCTATACCTTTGGACTATCATCTTTGGACTGTATCAGGAGGGGAACACACAAAAGTGGCGCGATTTTCACTTTTGGTCATATACTCACCCATACTCAATATTTATGCTACCTTCAGCTCAAATTCTGACCCTCACTCGCCAGGGCCTACCTCTGAATTGTGAACATTCTGAAAATAGTACAGCAGTCACTTCTGCCCGTCCAGATTTGGCTATCAGACTACTGAAACAGTGAACCCCAAGGAACTGGAAATTTCGTCAGCAATCTCCAGGAGAATGAAACAGCTGCGAGGCAGATGTCGGCTAGAGAAGAAGTCTATGTCTCAGAAGCACATCCCGCAACTTGACGTGTCACGCCCCCTTGCAGGACAGGCTGGAATGATGACAATGGTCATGGGCAGGGCCACAGCTTGACCAGCCCTACTTAGCTCTTGCCTTCTGTTTAAACCTAAACCTCATGTTTAAGACATCAAGGATGGACTTGGGTCGTTGCACCTATTTGTCAGTCTTCCTGATACGCCCGCATTGAGTAAGTCTGTTCCTTCTGCTTTTCACTGCCATCTGTTTCTTTTACAGGTCTTTTGAGGAGGGTGGCTGATCCTAGTTGTTAGGGGCTCTCAGGACACAGACTCTGACCTGACCAACTTCGGTGACCTTTGTTTACGCAACTGTCAGCACTGAATATGAGTTATAAGTCTGTGGCATGGGCCACTAAGAAGCTCGGAAGATGCTCTGCTCACAAGGCAGAAAACAGAGGGCTTACTTCTCTCTCTCTCTCTCTCTCTCTCTCTCTCTCTCTCTCTCTCTCTCTCTCTCTCTCACTTTCTTTCTTTCTTTCTTTCTTTCTTTTCTTTCTTTCTTTCTTTCTTTTTCTTTCTCCATTTCGCAGCCTGATCCCAGCCTCCTCCAAGTCCCATCTTCATGCCTCCTCCCCCATGCCCCCCTCTTTTCAGAGAAGGGAAAGCCCTCAATGGGGTACCAAACCACCTAGGTCTAATCCATACATGCTCTTTGGTTTGTATTTCAGTCTCTGTAAGCTCCCATGGGACCAACTTAGTTTACTTGGTATGTCTTCTTGTGGCTTCCTTGACCTCTCTGGCTCCTCCAATCCTTCCTCCCACTCTTCCACAAAACTCCACGAGTAAGCAAGACAAACGAGTAGGAGTTTCCACAAAACTACAAGTTTAGGCAAGACAAATTGAGCTCAGCCTGCTTTCTGGCTGGGGCTCTGCATCTGTTTCCATCAGATGCTGGATGAAACCTCTTAGAAGGCAGTTATGCTAGGCTCCTGTCTGCAAGCATAGCAGAGTATCATTATTAGTGTCAGGAGTTTGTTCTCTCTGATGGGCCAGTCATTGGTTTGGCATTCCCTCAGTCTCTGCTCCATCTTAACCCTTTTCTTCTTGTAGGCTAGACAAATTGGCCAAAGGTTTTATGAGTGGGTTGATGTTGGGTGTGGGGGCTACAACCCTGGGCACACAGCTGTTAGCAACTGAGGAAAGAAACCAGGTGCCCCAAATTAATTTAAATCACTTCCATTATTTAAAGTCAACAGACTATGAACTTCAGCCACATTCACAAAAATAAACTCATGTCAATACCCAGACTTGTGTTTTTATGCCAGGGATGGAAGACTCTACAACATGACTTGTCACAAGATCATTGCATTAATAAATGCCTTAATCCCAGGACCACCCGTCTCCCAGCCCATGCAATACTACAGTGCTAAACCTTTCTAGTTATATGTATATGTATATATATATACATAAAAATATGTGTGTATGTATATGTATGTATACACACACATCTGGAGGATAGGAACATTGTCTTGGGTATTATTCTCTCACTTCTGCATAAATTCCTAGTACATTGAACACTTTCAGAAAATACTTGTTGAACATACAACTGAATAAATGACCTCAAGTTATATTTAGGTAATTGAATCATATCTTTCAGTTCCTACAACTGTTCTGGTTCTGATATTTGCCTCTGCATGGTTGTCTACTATGATGACTAATATTGACTGTCAATGTGACACATGTGGGAAAAGGGAGCTCAATTAGGAAAAAAATGCCTTCATCAGATTGGCCTGTAGGCACATGTGTGGGACATTTTCTTGATGGCTAATTGATATAGGAGGCCCCAGCCCTCTCTGGGTGGTACCATCCTTAGGCAGCTAAAACTGGGCAGTATTAGAAAGGTAGCTGACCATGCACCTGGGAGCAAGCCCGTTAGCTTTGGTTTTCCATGGTCTCCACTTCAGGTCCTGCCCCAGGTTCCTGCCTGGAGCTCCTGCTCTGGTTTCCTTACATGAAAGTCTTTAACATGAAATACAATTTATCCTCTCCCAGCTTGTTTTGGGGGCTGGTGTTTATTGCAGAAAGCAACCTATACATCTGTTTTCCCACAGTCCCCCAGGGTGGCTGTATGGAATGGACAATTTCCTTCTTGTCTTTAATGTGAGAGAGGATCCTTCTGGTGGCCATCCTCGAAGCCTTCTGGCAGCACAGGACTGGCCATTCTGTGCACCACTCAAAGACTTCTGAGCTAGGTCGTTTCTTGATCTTTGAGGACTTCTGTGTTGTTTCCCTCCCCTTCTTTATGACAACTTCAATGAAGCATCCCAAGAAACGAGCCATGTCTCTTGGCCTGTGACAAGGTATGCAGGTCTTTAGATTGTATATTTTCAGTTCACAGATGTGTGACTTCAATAATACTGTACAGAGACCTGTCTCATGTTTCATACAGTATCCCTGAGAATGTCACTACTATTACTCTTATGGTGATGATTGCAGGGTGTGTGTGTGTGTGTGTGTGTGTGTGTGCGCGCGCGCGTGTGAATGCACCATTTCTGAGCATGCTGAGGTTGAAGAACAACTCAGCCCTCTCATTCAACCATGTGGAACCAAGAGATGCACTCGGGTCATTAGGCTTAGTGGCAAGTTCTTAGCCTGCTGAGCCAACTCGCTGGCCCTAAACCATACTTTTTTATACCTGAGGCTGAGACTATAAATGCTAAGCACCAGGTTTAAGAATACCAGAGCAAATCCTGTTCAATGAGGCATTTACTCAAGTCTGTTTTTTTTTTTACATAGAAGTGTGTAAATATTTAATCACATATATTTTCCTGGCCACTGGCTTTCTGCCTTCACCCAGAGCACTGGGTTTGTTAAGTGTATCTGTAAGCAAACTCTCAACAAGTTGTTCCTATTCATGATAGTTTTGAATGATTCATCAAATTTACAGAGTTCACCAAATCATAGGCTTTTTTTGATATAATTTCAGCACAGAATATAAAGTGTATCCAGCTATAACTAGGAACTTAGAATGTTCAAAAACACAATGATGGGAGCGCAGAAAGTTCAGGGCTAAATCTTATGTGTCATTTTTACATTCATCTGCCACGGAGTTTGGGTGGGCTCATGATTTTGTGAGCATAATTATCGTAAGAATTCTCTTTATGATTCTTACAAAAATTATTGAAAGTTCTAAATGCCATGACTTGTTAGGTTTTTGATTCACAGTTTTGGCAGACATACATGTTACTATACATTTTCTGTCCCCTCTTCCATTGCGTTCCCCCTCTACTGTGTCCCTCTTCCATTGCGTTCCCCCTCTACTGTGTCCCTCTTCCATTGC
>OU015753.1:14476825-14494325 GCA_907169655.1 Acomys percivali
GTGGGTAATAGGAAGAGAGAAGCCCCATGCTCTATTCCTGCTGGTCAATTGGGGTCCCCATGGCTGTTTATGCTAAGCTAAGACACAGAAGCATCGCGGGGGGGGGGTCCTGGGAAACAACAGGCCAGGCAATTACAAGTTGAGGATGTAAAATAAGTGCAAGAAGATTGAATAGGCCGAACACTATTACTACAAAGGTTAAGTAGCTTTTATCCTGTCATCTTTACCCAGGAGTAGAGCACATGGCTTTTTACCAACACCCTGTGCACCACTCAAGTTTCTATTTGCTTTATTGTTATGAAATTAAATAATTTCCTCAAAATAGAATTTGCTGAAATGAAAATGTCATACACAATGATGATAGTTTTTTTTAAGTACCACTAAGGTATATTTCCCTATCAGTTAAATTTGATGATGAAAGCTATTGAAATATGTCAACACATAATTTTTCATTAAAGATATGTAATGGGCCTAATGTAAACCTGACAATATTTGGGGCTGGAGAGATGGCTCAATGATTAAAGAAAACACTGCCTGTTCTTGCAGAGGACCCAAGTTTGGTCCCCAGGACACACATGGTGGCTCATGACTGTCTGCAACTCTAGTTCTAGGTGACCAGATGCCTTCTTCTTGCTTTCTTGGGCACTTCATGTACATGTAGGCAGATAAGGATACATGTAGAAGAATAAAAAATAGTTTTTTCAAAAACAGCACCTTTGAGTTTTGAAGGAGTTGTTGCTACTGCCACAGACACCACCCTTACTATTTGCCGGATGTCACTCATGTAATAAAACTAATTATGTCACGTACATGAAATGTAAGCAGAAAAAAGTGAAATTAAAGCTAAAGAAAATTAACACACCAAATGACTCCCATGAAAAAATCTAGCACATTCTCCGACTCAGTAAGAATTGATGGCTTTGGGCAATGTCTTCTCAAAACCAAAACCAACTTCGCAACAGATGCTGTTCTTTAGTGAATTTGTGTCTTCCAGTTTTCTTGTGGTTGCTATAATTTAGACATGGTATACCAAGTTACATCTGATTCCTTGATGTGTGAAAATTAAATGTACATTTTAGGGCTCATTGGTATCAAAGATTTATTTTATACTAAAACAAAAAGCATTACAATACCTGAGTGAATTAAAGAGATTTATGTACCCAATAAATGACATACCTTTGTATTATTAGTGTTCAGGCTATTATGTCTTCTCAAACTTATTTTACATCTTTAACTTATAGTTGCCTGACATGTTGTTTCCCAAGATCCTCCCTGCTTCTGTGTCAGCTCAGCACAGATAGCCATAAAGACCCTAATTGACCACCAGGGACAGAGCATGAGGCTCCTATCTCCCGATTACCCACGGCCCAATAGGGTCACTGTCCTTAGCTTTTCCTGTCTCAGAGCTCTCAATTTTATCAGCACAAACCCTGCATGCTGTCCTTGAAAGGAGGTATCTAATTTTCCCGTGTCTGTAATGTGCTTGGGCAGGGAGAGAGGTCACAGCTAGCTGTGTTTAGCCTTATTCATGTCTCTGGAAGTGTGCAGTTTCCCTGCACTTGGGGCTCACTCACACTTGCGGGTCCTTTAAGAGGCTGGAAGAAACAACTCTATGAAGTCTAGGGTCACTTGTGTGAATGAGACTTTCAAAAATCACTCTCCATTAAAGATTTTTTAAAAATCTAGGACAAGAGTTAAACCAGGCAGAGTCAAACAAAACACTAGGACTGGAAGGATAACTCACACCACGTATACACGGGGATAGAATGATCCAGAAAGAGAGTCCGTGTTAATGATAAACTACAGAAATATGAATAATGGAAAATCTGATTATGTTGGCTTAACCCAAACCTCAATTTTGGAAGATAATTTATTTCTCAAATCCAGACACTATCATTTTTAGTAAAAGACAAGGCATACTTTACACCACAGATGCACCCGGTCAGTGTTTCCTTTCAAAGCAAAGGCTACTTACAAAGTAAAATGAGAAAGCATGCATCCTCAAGTCTACTTTCATTTAATTTATTTTGTTTTGTTTTGCATGTGAGAGTAGAGACACATGCACACCATGGCATGCATATGGAGGCTTGAGGACAATTCTCTGGAGATCTCCACCTCGTGGGATCTGGAGTTTGAACTCAGGTCAGCAAGCCTGTGTGTAAGTGCTTCTACCCACTGAGCTATCTTTCTGGCCTGAGGCTAGTTTTAAAAATTACTTTTGTTGTTTATAAATGTGTCAAAAGGTCTGATGCATGGCAGACAGTAAAGTTGCCCCTCAGTAAAGACACAGCCATTCATATATTTCCACCATGATGGCCAGAAGCTCCTGGCCTCCCAGACTTAGGCTGTGCATACCTCTCTGCAGAATCTAAATGCATTTGAATATATGGGCTAGAAGACCATGACAAATGGTGTGTGAAAAGTGGCAACTCGGTTAGTGGTTGTAGCCACAGTGGCCTCCTTTGCCAATTCCCACCGAAGGGGGAAGCTTCTGCAGGGTCTGAGGTCCTCATGTGAGAGGAAGACAGCATGGGTGACTTGGTTAATAGGCCTGTCTGACAGCTTTTTTCAACAGTGAGCTCATTAGCTACCACTTCCTCTACTTTCCCACTCTGACAGAAGGATGTCCCCAAGCGCAGCCTACAAGGAGGACAATGGTGACCCCACTGGGTCTCTCGTGGAAAGAGTGTTGGGCAATCCCAGGAATTATGTCACAATGGACTGCAGAAGATACCCATCTTATATAGCTTCTTGAAAAAATGTCAAACGAAAAAAATGAAGTTATGTATTTCTGATATTTGCAAACACTGATGGTTTAGGGCACCATCTACTCAAAATTAATTGATAATACTTTGAACCCTTGGTTATCTTGTCTGTTAAAGGGGTCAGTTCAAAATATGAATATATATTTCTCTTTTTTTTTGTTTTAGTGGTTTAAATATACTACACAGAGCAGGGGTCAATCTACATATGATAAACAATCTTCAAATTTAAAAGCTGCATACATGCAGCTTAAACACATCTAGCAGTTTATTGAATGAAGATGTTACTTCTGTATTGACTGTTATGAACTGTGAGACCATCTTCAGCTTAGTCAACTAGTTAAATATTCCCTGTATGACTCCTTCTTATTCACATGTACAGTAAAAGTTACTTAATGTGAGAATCAAAAGCACACTGACCATTAGTACACACTTTGGGGAAGCTAGGTAGGAGCTAGGCATGGACCTTGGTTCTCCTGAAAGCTTTACACACTAATTCTCACTCCTCCATGGACTTTGCCTATAGCAGGCACTGCTGTGGGAGCCTTCTGGGGAATTTCCAGTTTCTTTCATTCCTTTTATATTTATCCAGACTTCTTTGAGAAGATATATTTGTACCACTCTCATTTTACTCATTAATTTATTAAGCATTTCAAAACAATATTTAAAAAGGTTTAATTTTATGTGTTTGGAATGTGAATACTGGTCCCCTTCAGGGACAGAGAAGTGATATATATACACATAATAAATTATATTCTTATATCCTCAGCAAGAAGCTACAAAGAGTGAGGGAGGAAGGTAAGAATGCTGGAGTGTGCGTGTGTGTGTGTGTGTGTGTGTGTGTGTGTGTGTGTGTGTGTCCTGGAGCAGCTGAAAATCGGAAGTTTGTCTAACTGTCTTACTGATTTCTTTCACGGAAGAATGCTATTTAGATTTCAGGACTGGCGTGCTCATTGCTGCAAAGGTATCACTGATTCTTGGTATAGTTAGTAAGCTCAGCTACAAAATGGGTGCTTGTGTGTTGTCCCAGTTAAGGTCCCTGTTACTGTGATGAAACACCATAACCAAAAGCAACTTGGGGAGGAAAGGGTGTATTCTGCTTATATTTCTGCATCCCAGTTCATAATGACGGAAGTCAGGACAGGAACTCAAGCAGGTCAGGAGCCTGGAGGCAGGAGCTGATGCAGAGGCCATGGAGGAGTGCTGCTTACTAGCTTGCTTCTCCTGGCTTGCTCAGTCTGCTTTCTTATAGAACTCAGGACCACCTGCCCAGGGGAAGTACCACCCAAAGTGAGCTGGGCCATCCCACATTAATCAAAAAAATGTACTGTACACAGGCCATGGAAGTTGGGCCACTTTCTTTCTTTCTTTCTTTCTTTCTTTCTTTCTTTCTTTCTTTCTTTCTTTCAGATTTATTTATTTTATTTATTGCATATGAGTGCTTTATCTGCAGAAGAGGGTATCAGATTACATTATAGATGGTTGTGGGCCACCATGTGGTTTCTGGGAATTGAACTCAGGACCTCTGGAAGAGCAGGTGGCACGTTGGGCCACATTCTTAATCAAGATTCCCTCTTCCAAAACGACTCTAGCTTGTGTCATGTTTTCACAAAACTAACCAGGATGTGTGTCAAATGGTGTACGCTACAAACCTGTACTTGCTAGGTGCATGTATCCCCAAGTGTGTGCTTGTGCCCATATCTGTAACTATGATGCAGCATCTCACCTTCCTTTCTGCTCTTTGTGGCTTCGTGCTGGCATAATAAGAACCCTGGCTCCAGTTATAGACAAATTACATATTCACCTGCTTAATTCTGGCCGCACTTAAATAGCCTCAGCCTTTATTCCCGCTCTGCCCCAAGAGGAACACAGCTAGCAGGGTAGGATGTTTGACTTTGTTCTTTTTGTTGTTAGCCTGCATGCTCCTTCCTGAGCGCTCACTCCAGTGAGGAAGAGCCACACATCTGCAACTGATACCTTTGTCATTTGTTGTTTGCTGCTGTGTTACTTTGTAGAATCCAGTGGCTGAAGACCTCTCTATTGAGTCAGCCACAGTTTGTTAGGCCAGGTGTCTAGGACAGTTTTGCTGTCCTTTGTAAAAGGTCTCAGGCAGGGAGGGGTGTTTAAGACAGACACTGAGCTAAATTGCTCAGGGTATGGAATTTATAGGAGGGGCTATTAATTCTGTGGACAAACATATGGACAGACAACAGCACGGCAGGCATTCTGAGGAGAGTTTAGGCTCTAGCACCAGAGATTGACGTCATTGCAGGGGCTTGGAAATGAGGAAATCAGAGACCCTGAGACAGAAGCTGGGGGGTCTTTTCTGACACCTTCCTAGGGGTCATGGTGACTTCACAGCACAAGCCTACAGCCAGGCTCTGATTCCAGGGGAGGAAGCAAAGAAGGAAGGTAGGGAACAGGCCGGAAGGCTGCCAATACCCCTTCAGAGGTGAACTCACTCCCAAAGAGAGGGCTCCTGGCCCTGGACTCTGTTAGTGAGGGACTCACTGCTGGTAACTGTGAGAGGGGAAATGCTGCTGTAAGATACTGTGGTCTACGCAGCAGCCAGGATCCTGTATTGTATCCTTGTGCTTTGTATAAGGTCTGAAGATGAAGATGAAGATGTTGGCTGTGCTGGGGTCTTCTTACCTCGCAACTCTGAGGAAGGCAGGTGATAGGCGGATTCTGCTTGTAGTAGATGCCAGCTCTGCAGCTTTATGGGTGAAGTCTCATTTCTCTGCCAGCTGTCAGCTCAGGTCACTCTCAGCCCCTTAACATTTCTTTCCTGTTCTTGTATGAGTCCTTCAAACCTCCAAGGCAGGCAAAACCCCTGGAATCCATTTAGAAGCTGGCCTCTACTACCAGCTGGAATAAAGTCCGCTTCTAAAAGGCTTAGGTGGGTAGATTAGCTCCATCCTCCCTGCCCCAAAATTCCCCCTTTGATTACCTGAAATTTGACTTGCTTAAAAATCTTAATTCTATCTGAAAAATCCCTAACTCTACATGTAATATAGTATCATGGATGTAATACTTATCCAGAGTCCCAGGTATCATAGGAAACCTTTGAGTTCATTATGGAATTCTGTTTACTATATAAAGCTGTATGCATTTGTTACTATTGGTATGTCGTCCTAGGAGCCCTCATATTTAAGTAGAGATGTGAAAGTCTTGGAGGCTTTGGGCACATAACTATTACTGTGGTGGTAAGGGTGGTATCATGTGTGCTGTCTTTTCTGTATAAATCATACTTCAGTGACTTTGTTAAACACAAAAAGTTTGCATGTAGTCCCACACATTGCTTGTGGTATGCAGACACATTGACTTGTCTGCTCACCTGCAAAGGTCACCGCTAGCCAGTGCATCACACACAGCATTTTCTTGCTATCCACTTGGTAGACATTATCTTCCCTGTAGCCCACTCTTGGCCACTGCAAATCTAGATCGATTCATTTCTATCCCCCATAATTTGCTGCTTTCAGAATGTCCCATGAGTGGCATCATATGGTATATAGTTGGGGGGTTTGGTCTGTAGCACTTAACAAAGTGCATTTAAGAACTGATTGTGTTCAAGGGTCTCTACTTTTTACAGCTGGCCTTCTCCACTGTAGATGGTGACAGAGCTTGTTTTCAACCACGATGATGCTATGAAAACATTGTACAACTCACCAAAAATGACAGGCTTGCCATAATCACTTTCCATAGAACTTTGCCTAAAGAACTAAGTTTTTTCAGACTTCTTTTTATAAGTAACAAGGAGCACATACACACACACACACACACACACACACACACACACACACACACACACGTTTCAGTGTACTATTGACTTCTAGGTCAAACTGGCTTCTATGCCATATTGTCTTATGTAACAAATACCAGTGTCATACTGACATCTGTTTTAACTGAAGAAAATTTCTATACAGTGGAAAACCAAAACCCATCTTGATAAAGATTTCTACAGCCGTCCTCTTTTGTTTCCCAGGGGTTAACTGTGATTTACAAATTCCTGTTTGTAGAGGCTCAGCCAAATTTCAAATTGTTCCTTCAAGGCTACAAAACAGAAAGAAATCTCATGATCCCTGCATAGAATATTACTAGCATTAAAAATTGATTATAAAAATCCTCAAAGACAAAGAATTTAAACTCAGAGATTAATGAAACCCTTAATTGATCATATTATCTTACAACCTGGCAATTGTAATTTGATTTGTTAATTTTAATGAGTTAAGGGATAGACTGTAAGAGGCAGAAGAATCTTTTCCATGAAAAACACTAAAAAGGAAAAATTGCTAACTGTCAATGCATAGTATAGGTATAGTTTATTTAGATAAAAATATTCTTTGTGCACAAAGATAGCTCCTTATCTTTTTCTTCAGGGAAGCAAATAACAGAAACAAAATTTAAAAATTAAATTTATTTATTTTGTGTATGGCATGGATGGGGAGCTTCTTGAGTACATGATGCACACTGGAGGTCAAAGGACAGCACATGGAAGCCAGTTCTCTCCTACTACCTCGTGTGTCCAGGGAATTGAACTCAGGACATAAGGCTTGGAGGCAGGTACCTTAATGACCACTAAGCAAGATTTTTACTTAAATGCATTGCTAAACCAAATGTGTCTGTTAACTATGATTCTTTTTGTTTGTTTGTTTATTTTGAATTTTTAAAATTAATTTATTCATATTACATCTCAATGGTTATCCCATCCCTTGTATCCTCACATTCCTCCCTCCGTCCCAGAGACACTAAGTCAGTTAATTATGATTCTTGTAGACATGCAGTATGCATTTAATATATGTGTGTGTGTATGTGTACATGCGTGTATGTGCACATGTGTGTGTGTGTAAAAGAAAAACAACAAAAAGATACATAGGGGAATGTTACTTAAGCAAAACTAACTTACAGATTTGGGCATAGCATACTCCCCATGGTGACTTGGAAGCACTTATACTATGGATAGATTGGAAAAGTACTTAGAAAAATAACTATACAGAACACAAGGTAAATATGATTCCTGAAATAATGTTCATGATTGAGGGCAAAATAATTTTATGAAGCGAAAATATTTCCTTTAAGCAGTTTAAGCTTATAATCTTACTGCAGATGTTAGGAAATAAACAAAGCACATTTAGCTGGTGTCATTTTAGATGGCATGATGCTATCAGGGAGATTTGCTTTGGTTTTTCTCTTCCAAGACAAGTTCTGCATTTATTGGGAGCCTGAAAATATTTTCACACATATTTTCACAGAAGTTAATGTTCCTTGGAGCCAATTAGTCACAAACCCTGCTGTCACTGTCACTGAACCCCTTATTCCTAGTGGAATCACAGAAAGATTCACTTTGTACAGATTGATTAAAAATATTTCAGTGGGCTCACAAGATGGCTCAATGAGTAAAGGTAGCTACTGTGTAATCCTGATGACCAGTGTTCGATTCCCTGATCCCCCACTAGAAGGAGAAAATTGGCTCCTTAAATGGTTGTCCTCTAACATACACTTGTGGACTGTGGCATGCATGCACACATATAAGCACAGTCATACACCCAACAATAATAATAAATTAAAATCCAATTTTTAGACTTTTCAACAGTTGCTAATGGCTGAACTTGTGTGGAGTGGTGCCACCATCTCCTCTTACACCGTTTTCAACATCACTTGTGGAGAGAAGTGAAAGCCAACAGATGCAGGTTGACTTGAAACCTTGTGATTTGAAATAGAAAATATCAAATTATCTCTCTTTCTCTAGAAACCAAGTCCAGTTTTCCCCCCTGGGCTCACATAAACAGGAATACCAATAATAACAACCTGTTTCATCTTTAAAATAAAGGTTTTTGCCCCCTTAGGCTAGAGATCTTTTACGTTGTTCGCATGCAGCCAATTTATTTTGGGCAGTGTTTTCATGAAAGAAGGTTAAATGACAAGAGTGAGAAGCAAGAGAGTTAAAGGTCTGGTTTTCACTGGCCTTCCCTTTATAGAGAGCTACACAGAATACATCTCAGCTCCTCCGTCTAAAGGACGGCTGCAAAAAGATTTCCCTCCTGACATCCATGTCAGCATGGGCCACCTTCACAGTGGCGTGCTAGACTGTGGGACTGTGGAGGCCAATCTGACCTTTAAAGGCACTCTGGGGAGGGGGACAGGGTGGTGGAGGCCTGAATTCCAAGGGAGGGGGGCGTGAGAGTGGAAATTATAGAAACAGTGGATGCCAGGTGTTGCCATCGACACCTGTGGGATGTAGTTTGGCAGTGAGCTGTTGCTGAGGCAGAGGAAGAGCCGAGATGAGGTATAAAGTTTTTACACCAGAGGATCTCTTGCGGTTTGAATTGGCCAGCGGTCCTACTGTCATTGTCAGAACGCCCTGGAGATTAGAAATGGGGCTCTAGCTTATTGGACAGTCTGTGCCTAGCTTGAATGAGGACCAGGGGTCCATTTCAATCACAAGAATAAATAAAGGAGCCGTCTTAGAGAATAGATAACAAGAGGCTTGCATCCAGAGGTCCTGATTCAGTAGGTCTAGGGTTGGGGACTGAGTGATGCTAATGCTGCAGGGCCAGATGGTGACACTGAAGACCACAGGCTTGGTAAATCTCAAGGTTTTCCAAGTCCTTACGGCTATGCGCTTTGTGTTGTTTGTTTTGGTGTGAGGGAGTACTGAGACTAGAAACTAGTTTCATGTGCTACGTGGGGCTCTGCTAGTGGGTTGTACATGCCCCTCCCCCGTCGTGTTGTTATTCTTTATTATGAGTGTCTCACTGGGTTGCTTAGACTGGTCTTGAAATCACTCTATAGACTAGGTAGGCCTTGAAACCCTGCAATCCTCCTGTCTCAGTCTCACGAGTAGCTGGATAGCAGGACTGTACCACCAGGGCAGCCAGGATACAGTTTTAGGAGCTTGAGAAAAACAACATGGGAGTAAAGGGAATGACTGATATAAGCTAAGTGTTACCTCGTGGATGCAATAAAGGGATTAAAGTAACATCTTTCTCATCCTTTAAAATCCACTCGACCACCCCCATCTTTTCCATTTTTTTTTTTTTCGTAATCTACAACTAACCTAATGTTTTAGGTAGAAAAGAAGTAGATGCACATATTTTATGTATTTTTACACTTGGGGATCAACGTAGGTTGTGCATACATCTGCATATATAATTATAAACGATATACACATGGTTCATAATTAAAGCATATGGAAATTTCAAATTCAAAATAAAGTTAATGATGGTTAATTGCAACATTGCCAAGTGGGTCAAGAACTTCCCAGCTGAGTATCCAACTGTATCTTCTGAGTGAAAAATTTAGAAGGTTAAGTCACCTATGATGGTGTAATGTAAATTACACGTCAAGGAATTATAGTTGACTGCCTTTCCTGGGTGTTGGACCTTAGCAGCATGCATAATTCATCGAAAAGTATGGAGTGAAGGCATATGGAGTAACCTTCAAAAATAAATCAAGGAAAACCCAGTTACTAATCTACAGAGTAGTTTACCTGGAAGAAAGTAATGTGAAGGAAACAGTCTGTCACTCTGCATAGCTTAATGCCACCCCTGATGAACGTTACCCAGGGCTACGCATTACATGTGGAATAGAAAATATTTGTACCTGACTATCTGCCACATGGAAAGAAATCAGCTGCACATATTGATAAGTGAATAGAACAGCAAGGGCATTAAATTAAACAGAAACATTTCACTTTGACTGTGGAATTCCGCCATAGAGAAGAAAGATGGAAGAGGAAGACTTAGCTGGGGGCCTGGTGGCCTCTGGGTGGGGCAGTACCTAGGCAGGCATGTGAGGCCCCACCCACCCATTACTGTACAGTCTGTCACTGAGCAACTACAAAGCACCTGAGCTGCCTTTATAAATGGGAACTCTCTAGATCATGGTGGTGAGCAATAGTCAGATATCTTACCCGTTTAAGAAAGATTTTGATGTAAAGAAATTATCATTATTTTTGGTAAGTTTCAGTGATGTCTGTAGATTTTTTTCAAAACAGTTGCATCCATGTCTGTAAAGGACATTGGTCCTGAATTTTATATAAATTAAAATGCTTCTTGCACACAGGAAATGGCAATGAATTTAGATTTTCAAAGTAAAGATGGTCTCCTAGGAGTTTCTGTGAAAGTGGGCAAAGAAGATAAGAATCCAGGATGCCATGTATGATCTGAGCATCTAACTTGATCACTGTTCCTCAACGAAAATATTTACTACAGTAACACAAAACACTTGCTGATTTCATTTGTGTGTGTGCGTGTGCGTGTGCGTGTGTGTGTGTGTGTGTGTGTGTGTGTGTGTGTGTGAGAACAGGCCCTTGACTACCCAGGGCAGCTACATGAAAGGAAGAAGTAGATTAGAGGAGTAAGTGGTATTTCGGCCAGAATCTACTCTGGAGATAAAGGACCCAGTTCCTCAGGAGCCTGTGTGCTGTTCCTCTAGGACTCTGAATTGCTTTTCGGTATTTCAATTACACTATTAGAGGAGTAAGTGGGCTAGAGCAGACTCTATACTCTCAGATGTGTTTATTTCTTAATTCTGCTTACGCGGACTTATATTGCTATTCATTCTACCAACTCACCACAGAGCAGACCTTCAACACAAGTAGTCACCTTGTGAGGTCATTCTGGGAAGTATTGAGAAATGTAGGCAGAGAAGGAAAGAAAGGCAGGAAGCCACCAACATGTCTATGGTACAATTTTCTGCTGGGCAGCAAGGACAGAGCCATGGTGGGCAACTCTGGGATTTAGAAACAGACCTAGGATAATCCAGTCAAAGGACAGTAAAGATGGAGCATATTCAAGGGGCTAGGGTATGTCTCTGGGTAAAGCTCTGGCCCAAGCATGCAGACTGGAGTCCAGTCTCCAGAATCCACTTAAGCTGGGAATGGCGGTGAGCACCTGCAGTCCCAGTATGAGCACACAGAGACAAGAGGGCTCTGGATTCATTGGCCAGCTAGTCTAGCCGACGAGTGAACTCCAAATGCAATGGGAGGCCCTATCTCAGAAAATAATGTGGGCAGTAATACAAGGAGCCCCAGACCTTCTTAACCTCAGGATCTCACAGTACAAACACGTTCATTTACCACACACATAGAAAAGGTGGAGAATCTCTTCTCCAGGTCCTCTCTAAGCCCCTCCTCAGTATTTTCATCTGGTCTCCCCGACAGAGGCTGAGAGCAGGACCTCGGACAGCAACCTCAGCCACCCTTCCATATGTCGGCAGCGGTAACTCCTCAGGGTGAGGAGCCATACATTGACTGACTACATCTGCAATGTGTTCATAGTGCTGTGTCCACTTGGAGGTTTCCTTGATAAGTACTTACCTCTTTTTCAAGAGTGGATGTGAACGCGAAGAAAAAGTGTGTGTATGTGTGTGTGTGTCGGGGGAGGCACATCAGGCAACCTCTCTAGTAAGAGAGTAAAGTTACGTGATCCTCAACTCCAAAGGTAGGATTTGGTGGCAAAATTAAGTCTTTTACAATTTTTGATTAGGGTATGTTAATTGTATAAAATAATGGGCTTTGCTGCGATGCCTTCAAATATGCACACGGCATATTTGATAACATTTATTCCTGGTTATCCACACCAATCCCCACATCCCTTCCAATGATCATCTCCTAGCCGCTCTCTAACAGTCCCCTATTGTATTTTTATTTCCCCTTTTTCTTTCCTTTCTTCTTTCTCTCCCTTCTTCCATCTTTTCTTCTTTCTTCTGTTCTTTCTTGTTTCACATATGAGAGAAAAACATACAATTTTCTTGTCTTTCTGAGTCTGAAGTATTTACTTATCACTTCCATCTGCTTTTTTTTTTTTGCAAATTTTGTTGCTGTTTTTTTTTTTTTTTTGACACAGGGTTTCTCTGTGTAGCCCTGGCTATCCCGGAACTCACTCTGTAGACCAGGCTGCCCTCAAACTTACAGATATGTGCCTGCTTCTGCCCCCTGAGTGCTGAGATTATAGGCATGTTCCACCATGGCAGGGCAATTTTTTTCTTCTTAATGGTTTTCTATTGTATGACATATATGCCACATATTATTGATGCTTCATCTCTTGATGGACATGTGGGATGATTCCATGAGTTATGGAATCATGTGAATGTTGTGACAAAAACATGGATGTGCAGATATCTCCGTGTGTGCTGTAGATTCTTTGTGTGTATGCCCTAAGGAGATAAAGATCATGTCCTGCTTTCAGTTCTTTTGAAACTCTGTACTGATTTCCACAGTGGCTGCAGGAGAAAAACACAGGAGAGACACTTGCCCAGGCAATGACGTTGTACAGAGGACTCCAGTAGTTCAGGAAATACTAACAGGAATTAACAAATGGATTGCCCAGAAGGGACACATCTCTGCACAGAATGGGAAACAAAACAACAACCAGGAAATCCAAGGAATGGAGAATGTCTTGGTCATCCGAAGTGGAAGTTTCTGGTTTCTTTGAAGACTCAATTAAGCCATGTGATGTTTTCCTGGGAGCAGGCATGTGAGAGTGCATGTGATGGTGGGAAGGAGTTGAAAAAGAACCAGGGACAGCGAGATGAGGCCTTTGGTATTTCTACACTCAGGATCACACTTTGCTGGCCTTCGCTGGTCTTCATTGGTCTTTTCCTTCACAGAGAGGGTATTCCAGAGAACTTCTCGTGGTACTCCAGTAGATTCTGGCTACTTCCAGGGACTCATGCTGGTTCGGTGGGAGCCTTGCAGTTTCTGCTGGATGATGACACCAATACAGATTTGAGTGCTGTTTAGTGTTGGCTTCTGGACTGGATATTGCTGGTATCCTGACAACGCAGAGTGGAATTGGCCCAAGGAACTACGTCTACACATGTCCACAACCCTCTTCTCCTATTAGCATTCTTTCTCCCTCTCTTCTGGTTGATGAGTTAGAAGTGAGGTTAAAGTGGTTAAAAGCCCTAAATAAAACAGGTTTTGAAAAATCTAGGCCTATAGTCATCTTTGAATCCAGTAGGTGATAAATGTCCAGAATAAATAATTTTTAAAAATCAAAAGAACAAATGACATAAACACTAAGTGAACTTGGCTTATACATGCACATACGATGCTCCGCATCCTTATCATCAGGAAATGCAAATAGAAACTACACTGAGATTCCATCTCACTCCAATAGAAACATTCAGCCAAGAAAACAAACTCATCAACTACTGGTGAGGTTGGAGGGGAAAGGAACCCTTCTGTGCTGCTAGCGGGTAGATTTTAAAGCCTGGTTTCATGTATTGATGTTAAAAGTTGGGCTTCTCTTTCTTTTATCTGAACCCTCAGGAATGCGCAATAATTCAAATTTCACAGAGGAAGATAGATAGCCTCCAATGTTATGGGTTCTTTTCCCCCTGTGACAAAAATACCATGACAAATGCAACCTAAGGGAGATAGGGTTTTATTGGCTTTCATATCCTGTGGAATACAGTCTCTCATAGCCTGAAAGACAAGGCAGCAGGGGAAGGAAGCTGGCTGGTCACATTTCATTCATATTCACAAAGCAGAGAATAAACAAGACCTGTGGGCCAGTTCCTCATGTTGTGTTGACCCCCAACCATAAAACTGTTTGTCTATTTTATAACTAATTTCTCAACTGTTATGAATTTGTAATATAAATATCTGATATGCAGGATATCTGATATGTGACTCTTAAGGGGATCAAAACCCACAGACTGCGAGTGGCTTTGCCTAAAACATCAAGACCCAGGCTTAGCAACCCATTTCCTTCAGCGAGGCTCTACTTCCTGAAGGTCCCTCTACCTTCTCAAAGAGAACCGCGGTTCCAACACATTAGCCTCTAAGGGACATTTCACACCCAAGCCATGACACCCACCTAGAATTTAGACAAGGTGACCTTCAGAAAGATTTGCTCATTGTAATTGCATTGATTCCAGTCCAGTCAATGGCATGAAGGTCCTAAAGAGGGACTCACAGGAGTATCCGTGGAGACGGTTCCCTGCACTTTACGAGATGGGCTCACCCTGGAGACCCATCCATTAGAGGTAAAGGCAATAAAAGAAAAATTCTGTCCCATCTGGTTCCACATAAAACTCCCCAAGAGCTTTGACAAAGAGTCTCCTCCGCCAAGCGAGGGCCAACCTCTGGGGAGGCATTTGTTTTTCCGGCTCCTCGCAATGCTTTCTCTTCTTAGCGGTGTTATTTCAGTAGAGCCAGATGACACGCTCTTGCTATTTTTATAAGATTTTAAAGGCTTAAGCAGGGCAAATATGTCTCTTCAAGCTGCCTTCTGCAATAAGCCTGATGCTAAGGCAGCTTTATGTGCCATAAAGTGTAACATTAGCCCCATGAAGCGACAGGCGATTTCCGATAATCTAAAGAACGGTTCCTCAGTTTCAGATCAGGGTGAGGAAGGCTTTTTATGATTTGCCCCACCTCTTTTTTTCTTTTTTAAAGCTACCAGTATAAAGTAAATTATACTCTGACCAAGATACTGTTTCTCCATTTCTGTAAGGTACTGGTATTCTGTGTTTTATCTTGAGTATAGAAAGCTGCACTAGTGAAGATGTTTGTTGTTATCGGATCTCATGTATCCCAGGCTGGCCTTGAGGTTCTGACCCTGTCACTACCTCCCGAGTACTGTCATTACAGGTGGGAGCCACCATGCCAGGCTTATGTGGTCCTGGGGATGGGATGCAGGTCCTTGTGGATGCTAGGAAAACATTTCCATATCCCCAGGCTGAAGGCAATTTTTATATTCAATAATCAGAAAAACCTTTCTTACATTCTTGTGCCTGTCTCTGACCACTTAATGTCACAGCTGAATTCATGTCCTTTTTGACACAGCAGCCACCACCACCACCACCATCCCAGCACACCTGTTGTCATTTAAAATATATCCAGTATAGAGTTTATTTCCTCCTTCCAAAATCCAAATTTTTTACTTCCAATTTTTTTTTTAAAATCTGGCACATGAACTTATGTTCTTAGTTCCTTTTCTTCTTGACTATAGATCAGAGTCCTCAGAATGTGGCCTTATGCTGCCACCAAAGTCCTTGTGCATTTCCCATTGGCCAATCATGTATTTTATGGCAACCTCAGTCATTTTCTGGGGTTTTTGCTCTTCTAGCTCTTATCATCTTCAGTCTGTTCCACTTGTAACAGCAAGATCAGTCAATAAGATAAGGCTTAGTCATGCAAATACTCACTATGGTTGTGTGGTAATCTTGAACTGGGTCCTTGTGGCTTGAGACTCGGGAACTCTGTTCTCCCCATGATTTGCTCTTGGTACACTTTTCTCTTCTCCCTCCTTTTCCAAATCGTTCCCTACTCTGTCCCGTTCTCATCTACTGTGCTGGTTGGTTTTATCAACTTGACATAAACCTAGATCTATCTGGGAGGAGGGACTCTTCATTAAGAAAATGCCTCCACAAGACTGTCATGTATGCGAGTCTGTGGAGCATCGCCTTGCTTAATGATTCCTGTGGGACTGTCCAGCTCACTCTAGCTGGTGCCATTTCAGGGCAGGTGGTCCTGACTGAGAATTGCCTGAGCAAGAATGAGAAGGCTGAGCAAACCATGGGGAACTAACCAGAATAGAGTATCTGTCCATAACCCCTGCTTTCAGGTCCTGCTTTCAGGTTCCACTGTGAGTTCATTCGCTGGCGTTCCTCAGAGATGGACCAGAAGCTGTGAGGGTAAGGAAGACCTTTCCTCCTTGGCTTGCTTTAGTCACGGTGTTTTATCACAGCAAAGAAACTCCTGCTTACATAGAGAGTCACAGCACGTGAGCATGTGTGTGTGCACACATACACACAACACACACACACACACTACGATTCATAACAGTATTAAAAGTTCAGTTATGAAGTAGCAACGAAAGTAATTTTATGGTTGTGGATCACCCCAACATGAAGAGCTGTGTTAAAGGGTCTCAGCATTAGGAAGATTGAGAGCCCTTAGAAACTTAAGGCTATATAAGACTTGACCCCGACGAGATATGATATAGATCGGTTTACATTCAGAAATGTAGATGCACCAAGATAGGAAAGATGTTTTCTTTTAGGATGCCAAATATAAATAGTCAAAACACCAAGAATGTAACATGTATATACTTCCTGATTGTATCATGATTCTTCTTGCTGTATTTTATTGTACATAAGTTTAATAATATAAATGTATATGTAAAAATAAAAATATTTTAAAAAAGAAAGTTTCATGCCTTGTGTCATAATGTTGTGTTTGGACCCATCATACCTGGCATTTGTCAATTATCACTTATGTCATTGTAATGCTGTTTAGTACCCTGATGTTTATGATGGCTAGCACATGTCTCTGTTCTCCTATGAAATTACAAGCTCCTGGGGTTTGCGCGCTTTGGGCCCAGTGTGTGCATTAAGGACACATATGGCTGGCTGGCATGTGTCTTTCCCATACAGTTTAAAGTGCAGGTATGAGCAGTTACCATGTCCAATCATGACTGCCTAGAAAAGCATGAACTTGCATTTTTTAAAAAGTGTGCTATTTTCTCAACATCTTAACAACAAATGACAAATTTAAATTCCAACAGCATTCCCTCCGAGTTGAGGCTCTTTGCCAGCTTCTCTTAAGTTTATGCACCCCCAATGCACTGAATAATAATACGTCTGGAGCTAAGTCCTCCTCCTCCATGTCTCTGCCATATTTTACCCTGGAAAATTCCACATCATATAGAGCAGTGCCCAACGTGATCATTAAGTAAAACTGTAATTAAGGTGACATCGGCAGTTTCAGTAATTAGAGTCTTGCT
>OU015753.1:14496825-14502328 GCA_907169655.1 Acomys percivali
TGTGTGCTTCCCTTTAGACTCCACTAACACCCACTGCATCCTTGTTTGTTCCTGTTTCAGGGTGACCCTTCTTTACTGAGGTGTCTCTTGTTTTGTTCTTTTGATCCATTTGTCTATGTGTTTAATGCCAGAATGCTTTGCTGAGATGGATGCTCTCGTGTCTGTGCTCCACTGGCTGTGCCTGGTCCAAGAGGTGAGCAATAACTTGTCCTTTGACCTGTTTTTCTTTTAGAGGTGTCATGAGAGCGAATATCAAAGAAGCATGACACTGACATGAAATCATGTCGTAATTTTGGCATGTGCTTCATTACAAATAATTGTTTAACTTCCATGTTGTTTCTTGCATTGTTTCTCTCAAGGCATAGATATTTCGTACATTTCCTACCCAGACCACCATGTAAAACCCAAGTTAATACTCAGGATATTCTGGTATATAATAAACTTGAGTAATACCCTAATCAGGATATGCTATCACAGAGATCTGTTATCCAGGCACAACAATTAACATGCTATGAATATTTCAGAGTAGGCACAGACAGTACAAATTGCACCATGAATAATTACACATGGAAGATATAATGAATCTTTGTGTGATTGAAAGCCTGACAGAAAATCAAAGGACCAAAGGGAGTGGTTCAGTAGATGAAAGGGATAAATCGAAAACTAGTAAACCATGTTAAATCTGCTCCTAACCTCGAATTAGGAGGTAAGAATTAAACAGCCACAGTAACACCTCATCAAAACGTATGGAAACATTCCACTTGGCAGTAGATAACTTTTCACAAGGCAACGGGATTGTACAAGGCAATGGGATTGTATAAGGTGATGGCTCAATACGAAATTCTAGAAATAATCATTCCACTAGTTTATTGTACTTCTCCAAAGCCTTTTTATATTATGTACATGTATATGCATGTCTGTGTGTGGGTATGTACATGTTAGGGCAGTACCCACAGAGGCCAGAAGAAGGCAGTGGAGGGAACCCCCACCCCCAGTTAGTTTTACAGGTGGTTGAGAGCCATCAAGTTCTTAGGCCCATTTTCTGGTTATTTTATTTGTTGTACAATATTGGGGGGTGGGACAAAGAAACAAAATATTACAAGCTCTGCCCCACTTTATGTTCAGTTCCAAATCTCAGAAGAAACTGCCTATAAGCAGTAGGTCCTGTCCTAGGCAATTTCCAGATTGTGTGATTTGTGTATAACTGACATCAATACACGTGCTTGAGTATGCACATATGTGCACACTCATGCTAATAAATCACATCATGTGACACAGGGTCCATCCTGGACATCATTACAATGGTATCATACACCATAACTGTATAAACTCTGGAGCCCTAGGTCCGCAAAAACACAAACGTTTTGTTTTTGTTTGTCTTTTTTAAATTTGTTTGTTTCAAGTTGGCCCATCTGCTCTTTGTGTTTCACTTTGGACCAGTTGGTCTGAAGAAGGAATGCAGACAATTACGGAGTCTTGTTTTTCTAGTCAGCTTCGACCATCAACTTGACACAATCTAGAGTCATCTGAGAGGACGTCTCAGGTGAAGGATTGCCCAGATCAGACTGGCCTGTGTGCTTGTCTATCGGGGATTGCCTTGATTGTAAATCCAGGTAGTAAAGGCTTAAGCCCACGGAGGGTGGCACCATTCCTTATGCAGATGGCCCTGGAATGCATAAAGGAGCCAAGCATGAGCCTGCACACCAGCCACCAAGCACCATCCTCTGTGGTTCCCTCTCTACTTGTTTGATTTCTTGAGGTGAGCTCCTTGACTGGAGATAGATAATGCTGCATGGATCAGTGCCAGCCTTGCTTTCAGCTTCCTGCACTGAGTTTTTTCTCTCCTGGACTTCTCTCTCAAAGCCATTTATTTCTACCCTAAGTAGGAAACTAAAAACTCTTGACAACTTAGCATCATGAAGTAGTAAGAGGGGCTCAGTGTTCAGTTCAAAGCAGACAGCTTTTCAGTTTTCATAGTGCACATCTTGAAAGGATATGCATTGAGTTTTTCAGACTTGATTAATTAAGCCATAGATGTGTTAGGTCTGAACATTGAAGGTGAAATTTCTGAAGTCAACCATAGCATTTACATTGGGCTAAACCAAGAAAATGAAATGATGCCAGCACTATACTGTTCGAATATGGAAGGGCGGTGTTTCCAATTCATATGAGTTCTGTAAGGTACCAAAAGATAAGCCAACAAGAGCCGAGGCAGTGAAATCATCCACCTGTAGCCATTTATGCTCTTCTTCATTTGGGCTTTTGTGTTTGCTTAGTTTTTTTTGACAAATATGCAAAGCGTTTCCCTATGGAGGTCATTTCTTTCCAGGTATTTTCCTATCAAACACTTGAATAGAAAGAACAGCTGGTCACAGCCGCAGAGAGACATTAGGAAGAAAACAGCAGTTGCTGAGACGGTGCAAGCCCTAAGCAGACCTAGTGGGATGCTGATTTAGGCTTTGTGCTAGCAGAAGAGCAATGGATTTTGGCAGACACACTCACTGCTATGCTCCCTGTCATTCCACGGTATTAAGGACTACAGGTTCAAGGGCAACCCCAGGCCTTATTTTACAGAGTCTATAAACATCTTTATTTTAGAAACAGGGAGGGAAGAATGACATTGATGTCAATATTGGTCATTTTCTCCCTAAATGCTGATCCAGTTCTTACTCAGTTAAAAATTCAAATTCTGTGTTTCCTACAAAAGTAACTGGAACAGTGGCTCTCTGACTAAAGATGACTGACAAACACAAGTATCTTGTTTGTTTGGTTTTGTTTTGTTTTGAGCAATGGGATTTCTCTGATCAGTCAAATCTGGTGCATGAGAGAATTAAACATGAATCTAATGCATCATGCTTCTGTTTTATTTATTGTTTTTGTTTGTTTGTTTTTGTTTTTCCATATATGGTTTCTCTGTGTAGCCTTGGCTGTGCTGGACTCACTTTGTAGACCAAGCTGGCCTCGAACTCACAGAGATCCTCCTGCCTCTGCTTCCTGAATGCTTCGATTAAAGGCGTGTGCCACCACACCTGGCTCATGCTTCTGTTTCAAACAAAACATTTCTGAATATGTTCTAGGAACTTTTGCTGGGGAATAGGACCACAACCTATGTTTAACCAGGAAACTGCAACTGTCCATTTTCTCTCAGTTCTCTGACTGTAGGCCAGCACTGTCCCTCCCTGTAAACGCTAGTGCTCTGATTCACTTTGTTTCTTGCTAGTGATATAAAACATTTTTCCATAGCTGAGCAAGGGGGATGGCACAGTGGCTAAGAGTATGCAGGATTCTTTCAGGAAACCCAAGTGTGACTGCCACCATCACCCATACTGGGTAGCTCACTACTACCTGTAACCATCAACGGGGGTTCTATGGCTCTAGACACACACACACACACACAGAGCGGGGAAGGAGGGAGAGAATTCAAAATTAAAAAAAAAAGCAAAAACAGCATCTTGTGGTACTCTGAGATCTGAAAGCCCAGATGACTTCAGGGACTATTAGATGTAAAAATAATGGGGTATTTCTAGAATTCACTCAGGAAGCTGGTGAGATGGCTCAATGGCCTGATAATATGAGTTGCACCCCCAGAATTCATATGAAAAACTTAGCTGTGGTGGTACACATCTTTAATTCCAGCATTCCCATGGTGAGAAAGGTAGTAGAGACAGGAGGATTGCCCTGAAGCGCTGGGCCATCTAGCCTGGACTACCACAGTGGCAGAACAAAGGAGACCTTGTCTCCACAAGGAGGAAGGGGAGAGACAACTGCCAAGAGTTGTTTTCTGACCTCCATACAGCACCACTGTATATGCATGCCCACCCGTGCACATGCATGCACACACATACACACACACATACACACACATACACATACACACATACACACACATACACACACATACACATACACACATACATACACATGCACACACATACACATATACATATACACACATACACACCAATGCACATACACACACATGCACACACATACACATACACACATACACACATACACATACACACACATACACATACATACACACACATGCACACACATGCACACACATACACACACATACAAATAAAAAACAAACATTTGGAAAATGCCATCAGGATCGTGAAAACTTTAGCAATATTTTGAGTTGTTTAGAGTTTGTTGAAATTTTGTGTTTTTATAATGTGGATACCTCTTACTTGGGCCATAATAGGGCCACCTACTGAATACTACCCTTTTTGTGAACTAATGCAGCCCTTGTGCTTTTAAGATGGATGGTTCTGTAAAAGAATAAGCAAATAAGTAAGTGTGCTTGCATTTCCATATGAATAGGCTGGCAGTTGATTGACATTTGAGTGACACCGGCTGTGTGTGTTCCTGTTGCAATAAAGCAATGATTTTATATGACTACCACACAATATTTAGTTACTATACAATTAGTAATAATGAAGTCTCGGCTGCTTCGGTTAGATACAAATGTGAAATCCTCTCAGATGGCACCTTAACGTGCACAGCAAAAGAACGCCACACTCATACAGCCCTACCCTAGCATAACAAATACCAGTGTACCCTCGGTTGGTGTTTATTAAGACTGAGACATAAGAGCTTGGGGTAGCTGGGACAGCATAATAATAGCTATCTCTTTCACAAGAATTTCAGGATACTGTATGACGGTAGCCATATGCCCACAAACCTGCATACGTGACACTTGCCAATCAAGCTTATCAAAGGGAGAGGATACTCCATGTCCTGGTGAGAGGTGCTCATGGGTAAGCACTCAATATATTGGTACCCTTTCCACCTGACCCCCCCACCCCCAGAAAATAGGAGAGTTAGAGTATGGGAGGGCATAAGACACCCTCACATGTTCAAGGACATGCATTTAGAAGGAGGAATGCCTCCAACTCATGTGGACACAAACATCCAAAAGAATGAGAATTGGCTATTGCAAGAGTGGATTCACACGCACAGGCGGGACTTTCTAAGGAGCTATTCTCATCCATCTCAAACCGAAAGAGGCCCCTTGAGAGCGAGTGGGGCTTTGCAAATGTATCTTAGGCTGCACCTGCAAAAAGAGCTAACCTTGCAGCAGGGAGATAGCTCAGTGGAGAAAGTACTTGCTGCACAAACGTGAAGACCCGAGTTCAGATCCCCAGTGCCCACATAAAGAAGCCAGGTGCAATGGTTTGTGCCTGTGTACCCAGTTCCCTAGGGAGGGGAGATAGACTGATTCGCAGAGCTTGCTGGCTGCTCAGCCTAGCCAAATTGGTGAGCTCTGGGTTCAGGTGAAGACTCTTATCTTAAGATGGAGAGTGATTGAAGGAGGCACCTAAACATTGTCATCTGGTCTTTACATGCGCGCGCGCGCACACACACACACACACACACACACACACACACACACACTCACATAGATGTGGGGGAGGAGGAGACAGAGACAGAGACACAGAGGAGAGAGGGAGAGAGAGAGAGAGAGAGAGAGAGAGAGAGAGAGAGAGAGAGAGAG
>OU015753.1:14505238-14516392 GCA_907169655.1 Acomys percivali
ACACACACACACACACACACACACACACACACACACACACACACACAGAAGCATCATGATGGTGAATTTGCTTATTTCTGGAAACCCCTCATGTTCTCCTGTGATCTGCTCCCTTTGCTGTGGTTTGACAGCTGCAAACAACCACAACTGGGCCTCACTGCCAGTGACAACTGCCAGTGACAGCCAGTCCCATGCATGCGCCTCTTGTCTTCCCTTCCTGGGAGGTCTTCTGCAGCAGGGCTGTCTTTCCTTTGTGTTCTCCCTCCAGTCTGGTCTGTTGGTGCTTCCCCTCCATCTCTCTAGTCCTGCATTGTATAGCGTGAGTTAATCTCCAGCTCTTCCCCTGTTCCCTGCTTACCTGTTCATCTCGGTCACCAGGTGCTCCATATTAACCACCTGCTACTGACATGGAGCTAGTGTTTGTATTCCTGCCTGACTCTCCCTGATAAACGTCACTAAACTCCAAAAGCCTGAAATCCTTATTTTACTAATGACCCTCCACCCAGGTATTAAATCTATTCTTTACAGTCCTAGTATGTTTTATTTATTTTTTTTGAAGAATATAGATTTCCTGATTTTAAAAACTACTGGGGTTTTCTTTGAAATCTATAATTCCTATAGTGATTTAATTCCTCTGCTTCCAAAGGGCATGTGTTAAAACACATTAAAACCAATTATAAGCACATTATTGAAAAGCACTATTTTCATGGGTTTTGATCAAATTCCCTTATTGGGTCATCTTAGAAATCAAATTGCAGGCATCTGTTTTAAGAAAAATGACACATCGAGAGGGAGGCCATACCAGTCTAATTAAAGCTTAGATAGTTTATTGAAACATACTCATATTGAACATCTAGCATGTTGATAAACCACACAAAATACACTACATGATGGCTATCTGGAGCGCTGGGAGCATTGATCCCCTGGAGATCTAGGTTGTATTTCAGGTGATGAAGGCTTGGCACATTTGTCTTAGTGATGAATTGATCAGTCACCAGGAAGAGAAATTTACTGCATCGACAGGGATAGGCCAAAATGAATAAAAGGTCGACGTGACTTGGGGATGCCAGGGAGCTCGGGGTTAACCTGGTTCCTTGGTTTTCTGCGTGGAGTGTATGGATGCTAAGAACTGTCACAAATCGGGCCTGTGCCACACATCTCGGCTCTTCTTGGGTGGCTTTTCATTCTTCTTTCCTGGTGTACAGACCTGCTCCAGGAAGGGACCAGCTGAGCTTCCAGGCCAGGTCATCCCTTCTCATGGTGCAAACACCATGGGCATGGAAGGTGGTGTTAGGGTCCACTTAATCCTTAGAAGGCATGGTAGAAGCCCTTATATTTGCTATTTTTAGTACCATGCAGTATGTTAGCTTGTCATTTTTAAAAAATAGCCTTTGCTCATGATTTTTTTCAAATAAAACAATTTTGCAATACAGTAAATGGCAGAAAAGAAAGATTATGAGCAGAGCTTACTCATTTTACATGAACACAATTCTGCTCATTCTTGTAGCAATATCTGCGCCCATCACAAATGTCCCTCTTCTGCTTGCATTCATGTGTGTGGTAGGTATTATATTTTCATGCTGTCACTCCTTAATTTCTTCTTTGTTGCAGATGTCATTTGTCACCGTTGATTGGTATTTGTCACTTCTAATTTGTTACTGTTGAGTTCATTGGGGGCTTTGAAGCCAGGGAACTTTTGTTATAATTGAATATAACATAAAGGTAATTAAATTTTAGTGAGGTCTTTCTGCTGAGAAAGGCTCACAGACCTAAGGGCGTGCACTTTGTCATCGTGTGCTTCCAACCATGAGTGAGAGAGGAAGCCACTTGTTTAAGTAGATGTGTTTAATGGATGTGGAGTCGCTGTGTGAACTCCCTAGAACCATCAAAAGTTAATGTCAATTTCTCTAATTCTGTCGCCATGCTCTTTCTATAATCAAATACATTATGTCTCCAGCAGGCAGAATTCATTCACCTTTATACAAGTATGTGGGCCATTTTCTTGATTAGTGATTGATGTGTGAGGGTCCAGCCCACTGTGGGTGAAGCCTCTACCAGGCAGTTGTTCCTGGTTCTATAAGAAATCCAGACATAGATCCATGGTCTCTGCTTCAGCTTCTGCCTCTAGGTTCTGCCTTAAGTTTCTTCCCTGTGACTTAGAACATGTACGTCAAACAATCCCTGTCCACCCCAAGTTGCTTTTGGTCATAATGTTCACCACAGTAATAGAAACGCATCTAAATCATTAATGTATGGGGGGCCTAGGCCAGTGTAGATGGCACTGTCCCTGAGACGGTGGTTCTGAATTATGTAAGAAAGCTAGTTGAACTAGCTAGTTGAGCTGGTCAGCCACACAGCCAGCATCCGTCTCCATGCTTCCTGCTGTACCATTTTTCCTCCCTTTGGGCAGTGAAGTGAGTTCCTTAGTTAGAGGTAATACTGTGTAGTTTACCAAGCAGGATTGCTTTCAAGTTCCCACCTTGAGCTCCTGTCTTGACTTTCCTCCCTCGATGATGGTGATGGAGTGACCTGGAATTTTAAGTCAAGTAATCCCTTCCTTCCCCCATCTTGCTACTGGGCATTGCTTTATCACAGCAACAAAAACAAAACCACAACACGTGCCCAAAGGAGCACAAGTGGATGTGACACAGTGTCTGGAGAGAGGGAACTGACTGAAGCCTTTCAAGGTGGGAACCATTCCATGGCAGGTTAAAAGCAGAGCATTTCTTCTGCCAATGGTCAGTTAGCAAGCTGTGATGGGAGAAATAGGGGAATGAGATGTGAAAGTGGAAACAGTTCACTGTTGCTAGTGAGGACGGAGTAAGTACTCATATATGAAATTCTAAAAATTAATTAAAATTTAATATTAAAAAATAAGCTATCCTCTAGGACTTAGGTATGGTCCTCAGTGGACAGTGAGCAATGAAATGGGACCTTACTCCTAAAACTGTGAGTTAGCAAATTCTGAAAGCAGTTTGAATGATCATGGGCCTATATTCTCCTGTCTACAGCTAAAAGAGGCCCAGCCCGGTGATTTTAAACTCATGCCTGGCTTCCTAATGCAGAACTACAAGAGCATACACTTTTGTCATTTAAAGCCACTGAGTTTGTGACAGCAGCAGAAGAAAATTCACATGGTGTTGCAGTCTTCATTTCTTCCCTCATAAATTAGAAGTGACTTCCTAAAGTCACTGGAGTCTTTTCACTGTAGGCAGCTTTGAGGCGAGCATGGTATCAGAGGATGGCCGCAATGGCATTTCCTGTGCCATATTCTTTTCATGAGCTTCGCCAATCCACTTGTCAAAAATGGAGACTGCTGTTCCCCTGAACTTTGGTAAACTTTTGGGACCACCCCAAGCAGAATTTGATAGAAGTGGTGTTGTGTGACTTCTGACACTTAGGTCATGAAGGACCAAGATGCTTCTGCTGGTTTCTTTTGTGATCTCTACTTTGGGAAGCATCCTTTGGTTGCCGTCTGCCAAGGCCGCTACTCTGAGGTCACTCTATGTGGAGAGGCAATTGCAAGTGACCCCATGAGGATGGAAAGTGCTGCCCCCTCAAGCCCACATATCCCAGTCCCTAAATATTCAAGTTGTACATGTGTGAGTGAAGAAGCCTTTGAATAACCTCAGCCCTCACCAACAGCTGTCTATGGGCACTGGGAAGACACTTAGCAAGAACGTTCCAGATGATTCTAAGGAAATGCATCAGAAATACAAGGTATTGTTGTTTAAGCTGCTTCTTTTGAGTGATTTGTAACATAACAATGAACAACTGGGAAATATATTTTGGGCTATGAATTCAGTGGGATTTTGTGCAAAGCTGTAGGATTTTTGTATTAGATGTAAGACAATACATACATCCACCATTGAGTGAGTGATTATACTGTATTTAATTCTATGAGTTCATTAACCAGTACTGATGCGCTTTGTTCTTAGTTACTCTATATTGCTTATTGATTTAATCTAGAACTATGAAGATTCTTCTAGATCTTCTTCCTGCACCCCTTGAGTCTGGTGATCCAGAGTCTCGGGGAGCCATGTGCTTCTCAAATGACCCGCTTCGCTTTCCCTTTTGAAAACAAATCCCAGTTTTATAAGCTACCTCCACTTCATTGACTGGAGACTGGTCACGCTTTATTTTTCTTTCAATGCCGGGGGGGACCTGAGATTGGCTTTTGAAATCCATCATTCTACTCTGGAAGCAAACGAGATGAATCTCTTTTCAATTTATATCGATTAAGGGGAAACAATGGAGCAATATTTAAAATGTAACCCAAACTAAAACTTGCTTTTGTAATCCTTGGTGTCGATTCCAATGTGTAGTTTATGTGCAGGTTTTGAAAGCTTCTTTGCAGGTGTGTAGCTCTTAATCATTAGCAACAGTTGAACACCTCCACTCCTCCTGTCTTGTCTGAGGACATGGAGTACAGCACAGAGAAAACCTGAACAATCACTCATTCCAGCCGTACTTGATTTTGAGAACTCTTTTGCTTCCTTCCTTTTCAACCCCGACACCCTTATGAATTCCACACAGAAGACTCTGTGATGGCCAATATTTTAATACCACCCTGAAGCAGAATAATAAGCTGTAGAGACTTCCAAGGGATGAGAGCAAATATCCAGTTCAATTCCAGCTTTTTAAGACATGGCATCATTAATCCAAAGAAACAAATTAGCTGGTAGCACTGCCAGAATTGGAAAATCAATTTAGCGCTGCATGTCAGAGACATTCTCCCCGGAGGTGTGCTGGGACTCTGGGTGTGCTCATGGCCTTGCTGCCTTATTAGGCTGCAGAGCCCAACAAGCAAAAGCCTCTCCAAGATCATTTGTTTATTGGGAGCCATGATATAATTTGCTGCCTAGGAAAACAGTGAATCTTTTTAGAGAACGAATCCCTTTACTCAATTGTTAGTGTAGCCGGCGACGAATTTCTGAATACTCCATTGTTATCTCTGGGACTCTCTGCCACGTTACCTTTTTTTTTTTTTTTAATTTCATGGCTTACCTCCCAACCCCCATCAGGTCAGTATCTAACATGTTAACAGCTCACTACTCAGGGAAAGCATGACGGCAGAAGGTAAGGAGACAGCTTTGCCTGTCACTCAGTTTCCAGTATTCCAGGCTCTCCTAGTGACAGCTAAGGAGAGGTAAGTTTTGGATCTATCCAATCAACAACTCACAAATCTAATGTCTACTTGTGGGTAACAATAGGTTGTTATACTGGGGAGAGGTTTCCTAAGAGGGATAACGAAGGAAGAATGTGCCCTCTTTTTTTCATACAGAAGTCCCTCAAACTGTCATGGTTCCTCAACTTCAGAGCACTAAGGTGCTTCCGTAGAACAATGGAAAATACCTGGCAAATTGTCGAACGGCAGGTATCAGAGCACCCTGAATTAGTTGCTGCTATTCCAAAGCTGCATGCCTCCAGCTGCTCAGAGCAATACAGATGTATTATTTCACAGTTCAGGAGGCCAGAAATCCCAAGTCAGAGTAACATCAGGGCATACTCCTGAAAGCTCTGGGGAGGCAGCCATCTCTTTTGTCCCTCTGGCTCTTGGTGTCCCTTGGTAGGAAGTGCCGGGACCTTCATCTCTGCTGCGACCTTCACAGGACCTTTTCCCTTTGTCTTCTCTGAAACCTTCACTCCATATCTGTCCTTTTGAAATCTTAAAGGAATCTTATTTACTTATTGCCTGTTTGTGTGGGCACACGGGTGTGCCAGGGTTCAAGTGTGGGGGTGAGAGAACAACTTACAGGAGTTAGTTCTCTCCTTCCACTATGTGGGACCCAGAAGTGCCTTTTCCCATTGTGCTATGTAGATGCCCCAACACACATACACATACACACACACACACACACACACACACACACACACACACACACACACACCCTGGTATCTCATATAGCACAGGCTATATAGCCGAGAAGGGTTCTGATCTTTTGATTTGTCTTGTACTGGCTGGTTTTGTGTCAACCTCAAACAAGCTAGAGTCATCAGAGAGGAAGGAGCCTCGCTTGGGGCAATGCCTCCATAAGATGCAGCTGGAAAGCATTTTCTCAATTAGTGATCAATGGGGAAGGGCCCAGCCCTTGATGGGTGGAGCCATCTCTGGTCTGGTGGTTCTGAGTTCTATAAGAAAGCAGTTTGAGCAAGTCCTGGGGAGCAAGCCAGTAAGCTGCACCCCTCCATGGCCTCTGCATCAGCTCAAGCCTCCAGGATCCTGTCCTGTTTGAGCTCCTGCCCTGACTTCCTCTCATGATGTACTGTGGTCTGGAAGCACAAGCTGAATAAACTATTTTATCCACAACTTGCTTTTTTGTCACAGCAACAGAAACCCTGACCAAGATGCTTCTTCATCTGCCTTCAGAATACTGGTCTCCTTTTTTTTATAAAGACATGACCCATTGGCTAGAGGACCTACCTTACTTCAGGGGGTGACCTTGACTTTGAGGACATCTTCAAAGACTACCTCTAAACAAGGCTACAGTCTCAGGTACTGAGGATTAGGGCCTGCAGAGATCTTATTTTTGGGGAAATCCAGTTCAACTAACAACAGGTGCAGTTAAAAATATCTCATGCCTTCTTTTCGAAATACACATCCCTCACTGATCTGCTTCTCCAGCTATTTCGTGCATCTTTGCTTCACTTTCTTCTGTTTGCTTGCCCAGAGCTGGCACTGGGTCAGTTCCACGTTCCCTGGACTCCTGGCCTCTGCCTCAGTGTTTTCTAGACAGCTGCTGTTCCATAAATATCTGGTGATTGACAGCATGCCTGTTTATTTGCCATGACACGTTGACCTTTTCAAGACCCGCTAAAGCAACAAGGAGATATGGTCTGAGCAATAGCCCCACCAAGCAGATGTATTTCTGGATTCAAACTGCATTGGAGTACTGTCTCAAAGGGAGCTTTTGTGGAATGCACCATGAAATAAAGAAAGCGCCAGCTTACAAACCATTAGTAGCATCAGTGGCACATTGGAAGAGTGGTGGGAGAAAATGTCCTCAGCAAGTTATTGAAAGTGAAAGCCAGAAAGGAATGTCTCCATAGAGCAGACTGTCTTTTTAGCTCCCATTGTGCCAAGGAAGATCATTACCAAGTTAAAAGGAAACTATGAGCTGGGGAAGACCAGCAGGAGGTCTGAGTCTACTCCAGTCTGACAGTTCAGTAATAAAGTGGATTCTGGAGTTTTCCCTATAGAGAACTATTAATATTGCTTTAGGGTGACGGGTGTTCCTTTTTGTTTTGATAAAAATAGAATGGATGCTTTGGGAAAAAGTAAACTAATCAATGTTTTTATGTGATGACTAAGTTTACCTTACCCTTTCAAGACCATGAATATTTAAAGTGAAAACTGTATTTCGAAAAACTGTGTGTGTGTGTGTGTGTGTGTGTGTGTGTGTGTGTGCACATGCAAAGAAGATCACACTGCATAGAATTGAGAATAAGGTCAGATAAAACAATAAACATTCTTTGAGGAGTCTAGAATTTGAAAAGTGATATAAATTTTACCAGGTTTTAGAGCTCCCTTTAAAACAATGAAACTGCAAGTAATGTGTTTTTTTCCCTTTTAACTCATTTTACAAGGTATTTTATTTCAACTACACGTATGACTTTGCATACATAGAAGCTATGGGCTCCTCTGGAGCCATATTCAACCTTTTCTGCATACCCATTGCATTTTTTCCATCACTGTCCTGTGGATTCCTTGGGGTAGGGTGGGGAGGGAGGCTATGTTGCATGTGAGGCGGAGATGCAAGGATGCTCTCTCTGATGCCGCCTGAAGGTGGGAGGGCCATTAGGACCTTCTACTTACTGGGTTATTCCACAAGGCTCCCTTTAAACATCTATAGAAAACACCTGAGTAGCCTGGGTAGCCCTTAAATTGTCTGAGATCCGTGTCTTCCCTGCTACACTTTCGGTTCCAGGAGCGTCACTACTTATCAGTTAGCTTTAGTTCCTTGACTCTGATGCGGGTGTCCCCCAAAATGAGCTCAGGATCATTGTGATGTGTCAGCTCTCTGCATCCCACACACCAGTGAGCACCACTAGAGAAGGTCAGTCTGTACCTTCTGCTATGAGCTGTTCCCAGGACACAATGGGGAGAGCGAGGGCTTTAAGGCAAGTCCTAACACTAGACTGCACACAGAGGCATTACCAAGAGGCTTTGATGGCTTTAATGCCCTTTGGTTAATAACTTCACTTGTTTTGTTTCTCTCTAGCGTCTTCTCTATCAAGGTGAAAAAAAATGTCTAGAATCAAAGCGATATCAAGACAAACTGGGGACAACAACTGGTTTGGGAAATAGAAATTTGTAATTTGAACCCAGGTGGGGACATGCCCTGCGATACTCTGGTTTCCAACTATACCTTGTGCAGTCTATTGCTCATGAGGTAATTTGACTATGTATTTCAGACATTTACATGCTCAGCAGGTTGGAGAGTGTCCTTTCCAAATGTCTTAGTTGGTCTGAGCCTCTTTTAGGCAGCTGGGCTGGTCTCGGCTTCTTTTATTTTGCAGCTTGGCCCTTCTCATAGTCTTCTCTCAGCAGTCTTTTCTGTTCATATACTCTTGGGGAAGAAAGGGCCTGGTGAATCTGATCAGTTTCAGAGACTTCCTGAAGCTATTTTGAATCATTTACTTTATTAATGGGATCTCCCTGCATCGTTGTGGGGGAACGTCTTGAGTGGATATAACAACTGTCAATAAACACTGTTTAGCCAATAAGCTGGGCAGAAGAACAGGAAGTGGAAGGCGGGACTTCCTGAAAAGGGGCGAAGCCAACTTTGACAGTTGAGAAGGAGAAAGGAGAAGGTGGACATTTGACTCCGAAGGAGGAAGAAGCCTCTGAGGACCAGATTGTCAAGTGCGTGGGATATATATATGTTATGAGGTTTAGAGTAGTTTGTGTTAGTTTACAAGTAGATTAGAATCAGTTTAGATTCGGCCCGGCGTAGTGCTGGTAGCTTTAAAGTACATTTCAGATTCTGTGTCAGTTATTGGCTTCATAGGCCGAACAGATACAATTTACTGTAACACAGCATAAAGTGTCTTACATCTCCAGAAGATCCAGTTTTTTTCACTGCCTTGTAAACATTCTGTTCAAAATTATTCTTTTGTTTTACTTTCCTTTTATGGCCTAAGTCTTAAGAAGGAAGGCTTTAACCTTAGAGCAAACATCTAAGTAACAACTCTGTATGATGAATAGTCCCTTTGTCCCGAGGAGGCTTCACATGATAGAAGGTACAAATGAGTTCCCTAGGCCTCTTGCCAGGTCATCCATCCCATTCACAGGGGCAGAACCCTCAGGAGCCAATTGCCTCCGAAAGCATCAACCTCCAGGAATGTAGAGCATAGCTCAGTGTGTAGCAAGACTATGCATTCACCCAAATAAAGACGTATTCAACTGCCTATCACTGTAGCTGTGAGTGCAACTTCTAACATCCATATTGAGTGTTCAATAGCTCAGACATTCAAACTTTAGCATTATGTCAACATTTTCTTAAAACTGGAAACAGACTTAGGGCTCATGTTCTACTATAATCTGTGTGTTCTGAGGTGCCAGGTTTTGGGCTCTAAATTTCCTTGCATGAATTGTGAGGTTTGCCCCCCTTTTTAAAAAAGATCTTCTATCATGTATTACATCCTGACTGCAGTTTTCCCTCCCTTCCCTCTCCCCAGTCTCTTCCCTAAATCTCCCCCTCCCCCAGATCCACACCCCTCACTACCTCCCCTCAGAAAAAAAAGCAGGCCTCCCAGAGACATCAACCAAACACAGCAAAACAAACTATATTAAGACCAGGGTACATACCATCACATGAAGGCTGGTCAAGGCAAGCCAGAATTGTGGGTTTTGATTGTTGGGTCTTCCCCTTGCCTTGCCAGATGCAGAGTGACAGTCTGCACAGGGGCTAGTCTCCTTGTTACACCTACAGCAGAAGACACGTCTTAGGTTTTAAAGCTCTTGTTATTGCAGCATATTTTAAAACACAATTTGCCTCATGAGTCATTGAACCCATGAAAGGCAGAGCAGAGCCTAAGGGCTCGAGGCTTTAATGCATCTTGTGACCTTGGCTCTCTGTCATATGGACCAGGGCCTGACTAGGATGAAGCTCATCTAGAATGCTTTTAAGTTCATAAAAATTTTAGTGGATCTATTTTAATGTTTGAGGTTTTAATGTGTCACATTTATTTAAGGTAGTATTTACAATAGGTACTAGACACTGCCCTGGCTGAATAACTCAAATATTAGCTAACTTATTTCTGCAGCAAAGTGTGGCAAGAACAAGGGACTTCCTAGGAACATGGCTGAAGGTGGATTATTTGTGCTAAGGAAAAGTAAAGGCTGGGGATGAAGGAAAACTCTTTAAAGACTGTGAGCAGTAGGAGCTTCAGGGATGTATAGAAACAGAGCTTGTGCATCCTACTTTTCCACGGCAAGCAGGATGGATGGCTTAGGCAGTGGAGTAACCCATGAGCCTGCCAGGCACAGGCACCTATGGGACAAAGCACTTTTGTTCCATTGATAAATAGCCTTAGTTCCTCGAGTGAGGATGCAGTGTCCTAGTGGTATGAAAGCCATAGAAACAATTGTTCTAAATATGCAACAATAAAAAAAAAACCCATAGAAACACAATGATTAATTCTTCTCTAGTAACTCCATGCACAGGCCTATAGGGACAAACAAATAGGCCAGCTCCATCTGGCTCTGTAAAGGCATCCCAGAGTAACCAGAGGCTGTGCTTGCTGGCCATAGGCTGTCTCCCCACCTGTGGTATATTTACAGGGTTATCTACTTTCTTTTCCAAGGCAATTTCTGGATCCCATGTGATCAAACAGAGAACACAGAGTGAACCTGAGCATTTATTTAAAGTTTTAAATCTTTAACTTTACATGAAACTAAGGTTATAAACAAAGAAAAAGGAAATTAGATCTTAAAAAAAAAAGCCTGAATATCAGTAATGTCCCCCTGAAACATCTTCATATGGGGTAGTATTAGAAGAAAAACTACTTTAATTGCATTATGAAGTGGTAAAGGGACACACTGGGTTTGGTACCTGGACACAGTTGAATTGGTATGCTTGTATGAATGGTATTCATAGGAATGGTGTGTGTGTGTGTGTGTGTGTGTGTGTGTGTGTGTGTGTGTGTGTG
>OU015753.1:14523173-14540099 GCA_907169655.1 Acomys percivali
CTTGAGAAAAATGACTGTCAATCAAACATCTGGCAGAGCTACCCTTGTGTCAGTACTGGGCCTCCAAAGCGCTTCACAGATACCTCCATACAACAGCAAAGATCACAGCTGATCCCCCCAGTTCCAGAAGGCACAGAACCTGCCAGACTCTTGGTCTCATCATGAGCCACAGTAAACTACATAATCCTGAAGCCATGTCTGCTGTGGTCAGAGAGGGATCACTTTCCATGGTAGTCCAGCAGAAGGAGTGCCATGATTGGTGCTGAGAGGCAAGACTGTGTGATTGGTTCATAGATGGCGGCAATTTGCTTAACTACTTCTCTTGTTCTATAATCAGGCTTACTGACTCCCCCAGTGATGCAGCATTACCTCCTCCCCTCCTCCCCCAAAGGCTCCTCTGCAGTGGTTTTGACTCATTGACTTTCAGTAGTATGGGCTGAGCTGACAGCAGGGTCTGCAGAGAGCAGAAGCAGTGACAGTGACAATGCAGCTGCCATAAGGTAAGATGTGAAGCAGCAAGGCCACCTGCGGCATGACAGCTGAAGTGATGTCAGACTCTGAGGGTGTCCCACTGAGCAGCCATGGCTCTGATGGGTCATCCTGGCCATGGCATCTGGTGCCACATGCCCAAGCAGCCCAATGAGTGACCCATCCCCTAAGCAGCCCACTGTGCCATCTGGCTCCTGGGTTCCTCAGCTTAGTCCTGGCACAGGCAGACACCTTGTATAGTCCCAGTAGCAGCAGTTTTGTGTGTGTGGCCAGGCCAACAGCTGTCTGACAGTTGAAGAAGCAGCTGGCCAGTCTGAGAGTGGCCAGGGCAGGAAGAGGAAGTCGTAGAGAGATGGCAAGATGGAGATAGGACAACAGAAAGATAAAAGACTGCCTGGAGCCAGAGAAGAAAGCCTGCAGTCACCAGAAGAGTGCCAGAGAACAATTGAAGTATCAAGATCAAGTATCTCGGATTCCAGTTGTGGCCGAGGGCTATAGGACTTGTCCTACCTGAGGCCAGCATGGGGAATGGAATCCAAAGGGTGTCACTTGCCACTGTTTCCACCTGCTTGGGGCTGCCCATTCCTGCCAAACACATGGGCAAAGCTGCCAGAGAGCAAGAGTGAAGATCTTCTTCTAGACTAACCAAGGTTCCTACCATGCAGGGAGAGAGGACCTTCAGCCAGCTGAAGAGTGATGCCACCGTGGGAACATCTCTCTGTTTTTTTCCACGTTGCCTTCCTTTGTATTTTTGCTTAGAGCACCATGAAGAACATTTGCTTTTCTCTGACCTTCATGGCTTTCCTATGACTTAAGTTCTCACACTTATTACTGATTTGTTGTTGTTGTTGTTGTTGTTATTATTATTATCATAACAATAAATCTTATAGAAGAAAGAGCAAGGAATACAACAATGACCTTGGAGTAGGCACAATTTTTGAATAATAGGACACAAAAAGGTATTAACACTAAAGGAAGAACATTTTGGAGTTGAATTACATTGCATGTTTAAGAGTGCCAAGACAACTCAGTGGGTCTAGATGACTATTGCCAAGAGTCATGAATGGTGCAAGGAGAGAAAAGTCTACTGTAGCACCACACATGCTCATGGCATGTCCTTCTCATGTGCATGTTTGCACACAAAACAAATAAAAACGCAAAAAGTGAAAAACAACATAAAGTTTGTTGGTGACTTCTAACTTATGCTTAGGGGAAATAAACTCTGTGTTATCTTAAGTGATAATGAATTAAAAGAAAGGAATTTTAAATATTTTAACCCCCAGAGAGATGACAAATGTTTGAGTACACAGACATATTTATACTGATTTGAACATTATACAATAAATATATTAATCAAGTATCATATTATATCCTTATAGATGCATATTAAATTTATATTATATATTACTGATATACAGTATATCAATATAATATATGTGTGACATATAGTACAGACACATGTATGTATATGTATATAAAGTAAAAGAAAGGGCTGGAGAGTTCATGTAGTAGTTAAAAGCACTTGCTGCTCTTGTGAAAGACCTGGGTTTAGTTTCCAGTCATCTGCAACTCTAGCTTAGGGAATCTGCCATCCTTTTCTAGCCTCTGCATGTACATAGCATACAGACACAGGCATACACACACATACTCATAAATTACTGAGTATGTTTTTGCGTTAAGTCATCTTCATTAGCTATAATGATATACTGGATATATATGTGTGTATGTGTTATGTGTGTTATGAATTATTGTCCTTTAATGATAAATGTCTGTAAGCATTTAAATGTGCATCAATTTAAAATTCTATAAACTGTATTTTAGGTGTGTACTCAAATATACTAATGAAGAAATAAATGAGAAAACTTAATTAAAATTTATAAGCTCAGATAAGCAAATATGCACAAGATTTCTTCATGCAAACAGAAGCATTTGGCGATAACCCCGTGACTCAAGTTCACTCATCGCAGACTGCGTTTGTGTCTGTTTTAAAGGGCGAAGCAATGTTAGTTGACCTTACGCTTGTTTTCGCTAACTTTGCTGTCCCCTCATGGACCCTTCACCCTGCTGGACCCTGTTCTGCTCTGTTAGGTAACAGGCATCCTTCTGCTAGGGTGGCTTTTTATAGACATTTACATGCTACTCTTAAAGTTAAGACCAAGATGCTGACCCATTAGGACAACAATGAATGCCCTGAATTCTAGAAATTAAAAAGCCACCCCCTCAGGGGCTACCCTAGCCAAGCAAAATAGTAATATTTTATTGATTTTTTTATCATTGTTAAATGTTAACTCTCATTCATATTGCACACGGTGCAGGGTGTTTTGATGATGACATTGCCCGGATGTAACGTGTTCTAATCATGCTTCCATGTTGTTGAAGGGCTCCATTCAACTTCTGCTCTATTCAGGAGAGCCAGTTTCTCAGATGTTCCTTCTGTAAGCTATGTAGCAGCAATTTGTAGAAAACCAGATACCAAAAGGTTGTTTTATAATTCTACATGCCCAGAATACGTTTGCATTCATGGTAAAAATAATAGCAATTATAATAAGAAAGGACAGTCTTGATCTGCAATCAAAAAGATTGTTAATTTCCTCCCCAAGTGACCAATGAGTTTGAACCAGTAATTCAAAACTCGGGGCTTGAAAAAAAAAATGTGCAAAATGGCTTTGGGTCTTTAAAAAGAAAACTATTTTAAAAAAGAATAAGCTCTGATTGATTGCACATTGATATAAACATGCACATGGGGCTAGTTCTGCAGTCCAGAGATGGAAAAAAAATTCCTATTGGAATAGTAGAAAAATAGATGCATTTAAAGGGAGCCTAAGGCAGTTCAAGCAAGAGAATTGAGGCTTGGGAAAATAGCAAGAACTGCAATATTTGAATGTTCTCCGAAGTGTGTGTGTGTCAGCAATGCCATTTTGAGGAGTTTATTAAAGCAAAGGTAAGCTGTCTGGTGTGAGTTAAAACCAGGAGATGTCAAGGGTGTGTGGTGTGGGCCTTGAGGGGCACGGACTAGGGAAAGATGCAAGCATCCGGTTTTTCTCCCCAAACAGAGTTAGATGTTAGCACTTGGGAAGAACGCAGGCCTGAATAAGAGCCTGGGGTGCTAGATCAACCCTTTCAGAAAGCTTGCTGGAATTTCGTCTCTCTGGACCTTATTTCTCTCAGCTCAAGGAAAGGAAGGAAGGAAGGAAGGAAGGAAGGAAGGAAGGAAGGAAGGAGACATTGCCAAAATGTGTCTGCAGTCCTCAGAAAATTAAGGACCATTTATCAGCAAGGAAAGGTTTGTCAGTCAAGGTGTCTGATAAAAACTGTGCAAAGATATTAGGTTAAAAACTCAAAAGCCATGAAGTGATGTGGGATTTTTTTTTTAACTGTTTATTTTGTGCGTGCCGAGTGGAGTGCTGCAGTGAGTGAGGGAATCAGAGCACAACTTTCAGGAGTCAGTTACCATTTTCTGCTCTGTGGGTCTTGGGGATTGAACTCATAAGCCCTGGGTTTGGTGAAATTTTCACCCACTGAACTATCTTGCCTCTTCCCACCCATATTAAGTGTTCTTAAACTATACTTGCAAGGCCATCTGCAAGCACGGTGTCCACTCGTTCCTGAGCATTCACTGGGCGACAGGCTTGAATTAAACCCGTTTTAGGTATTTGTGCAAGTGGAGTGGAGGGAGTGTTCTATCTGCATTCACTGAGCCTTAGTGCGGGGCAGGCATTCCAACAACCTCCCAAAAGCTATAGGGTGGGGTTGCCGTGAAAAGGGAAAGGTATGAGGAAGGATATGGAGCTTTCAGAGTTAGGAATGACCATCTACACATCGGGGAAGAGTTACCCAGTAAATGGAAGTCTCTGTGATGGTGAATCCAAGGTCCAGATAAAAAGGGAAGGTGAGTGAAGGAGACACACCACACTGTAGGTCAGTCCACAGTGCCTTTCAGTTTAGTTTAGGTTTGGTGAGAGGGACAGACATTAGGCCAATAGGGGAAACTTACTTAAGGCCTGTTTGTTTGTGTCCTCCTCTGAGGGTGACCAAGGACCAGAAGAGGGCAGGGACTTAAGGCTTGTTATCTCTTGCCACTGCTGATCTCTTGGATACATAGTGTTTGTCCCTGCAACCTCCTGTTTGGGATCATTGTGTGGCCTTTGAGCATCAGCAACAACATGCAGTGATTTATTTTAAAGTAACACACAGACCGTTCAAATAATTCAGAAGTGTAGTGTTTGGTGGGGGACTATTCTTGTCTGTTTATGTTTATAGTTAAATGTAACTGTGTGTCCCTAAGAAAGCTACTGAGCATCATGGCTGCCCAGCTATTAATACGAATGCAGCACACTGATATTTATGTCTATCAGATCAATTTGCACACAAATGTCACATGCAAAGTTAATGTCAGTATAAATTTTGGTGTTTAAAAATAGAGGTATTGGAACTATTTCTTTTGTACAATTTAGACTTATTAAATAGATATAGACACATTTGTTTATCCCTGAAGGGAACTACTTAGAAGCTTTGAATAAGTGGTATTACCTACAAGTGAGTTTGTTGGTGTTTTAGTCTCCAGTCTTTGGGAATTATACACAGCACGCTGCAAGAATCATCAGAATGGAAATTAAGTTGCTGACTTTATTTCTGACTCACTCATGACCTCCAGGCATTCACTAAATTAATGTTATATTCAGTTTCTCCGGGTGCAAGCTAAAGAGGAAAGATTGTCTGTTATTTTATTCTCTTGACTCTGTTGAGATTAGGTGTAACTCATCTTTTCCTTCAACACAACTCATTATTACTATGTATACACAGAGCAGTTGAAAGACAAAATAGATAAGGCGCGTAGATGCCGAAAGGAGTTCAACTTCCCTGAGTAGCTGTTTGATCAGTATAATGATTGCTCAGATGGAGACGACTGGGTATAATTATGGACAAGGGTTTGCTATATGCAAAATAAGCCCCTGGGGATTGGTGAGTACTTAAGAAACTATGTGTTGTTATGCTACATTTCGAGCAAGTTAGAAAAGTGCTCTGTGAAGTCTTGAATGTACAGGTACATGACAGGTGGATGATAGAAAAAATAGGGTAGGTGATAAGTAGATAGATGATATAGATAGATAGGTAGATGGTTGATAACAGTAAGTATATGATGGATAATAGATTTTAGACGGTAGTGGAAGATGATGGATCCATTTGCAGATGAATGACAGCTAGCAATCTAGCTAGGTAGGTAGATTACAGACTGATAGCTATTTGGTAGATGATGGATAGGTAAATAGCTAGGTCAACTGTAGGTAGAGCTACAGTTTAAAAGATACAGATTTGTAGGAAGTCATTTATTACAAGCAATTGACTCACTATAGGTGAGGACAAGTCCCACAGTGTCTCTGAAGCTGGCAGCCCAGGAAGTTTGGGGTGTTCTTTTAGTTCAAATCCAGAGGCCTTAAACCAGGGGCCAGGGGTTTTCCAGGCATGTGACAGTGAATGACTCTCTGGTGGCACTTGGCTTGGTCCAGAGTAGGTATAGTTATTGGGAGTCTTAGAATATGACATGAGGAATTGGCTAACTTGGGTAGAACATGCAACAGGTGTTAAACGTGAGAGATGGCTCACTTGATGAAGTCCTTGTCATAGAAGCATGAGAACCTGAGTTCAACTCCCAGCCCCCAGGTAAAGAGGCCAGACATGGTGCACTTGCATACTTGTGATCTCAGTATGCGGAGGTGGAGGCAGGTTGACTTCAGGCTTTCGCTGGGCAGGTAGCCAATCAGGGACTCTCAGGTCCCAGCCAGAGTCTTCGTCACTGAAAACAAAGTGGACAGGACTCAAGAAAGATGCCTGAGGCTCATTCCTCCTTTGGCCTCCATAAGTGCACATGCACTCAGACATATACTATATGCACCCTTCAAATTAAGAATGATTTAATTGACAGAGAACATACATGTTTGTGTATGTGCAAGAAGAGCAGAGGGTGGTCATGTACATGTATTAGGTTATGTGTGCTTTTATTATCTCTTTTCCATCTTCTTATCTCATGAGCACTGTGTCAGCAGGATAAAAAGTGTCTATTGTCTATCTATTTCTTCTATCTGCCAGTCAACTCTATTGATCTTCCTTCTATCCATCTGTCTATAATCTATCCATCCTCTATCATCTATCAATCATCTGTGCATGTATGTGTATGTATGTATGTATGTAACTAGGTATGCATGCATGTGTCGATGAGTGACGAACTCACCACCTGTGCAGGGCCAACAGGAAGCATGTTAAAGGGAATGGTATGTCTTGAAATAATTTTTTGTTTAAGTGTGACTGGCTATTTAAAAAAAACACAAATGAAATCTGGCATTTCCCTAATACACATCTAGTTTACAGAGTGGCAAAAATCATTTTTGAAAAATTGAATGCAAACCTCCGAAGGTTCAGTGTGACTGAAGAACAGTTGCTTATTTCACATCCCTGCTGCCACTTGAAAGGCAGGATGGTTTCCTTACTGATGAGCAGAGTGATAGCCCCGTGGACCAGTTTCTGGACTAGTTTCCTTCATAAGAAAACAGTTATAAAGGGAATAAGATGAAGGACCAAAGAGAGGGAGATCATTGCAGCAGCCGCAAATGGGACCTAGGGGTTTGTGAACCTGTCCTGCCTAAGGTCAGAATGATACAGGGACAAGGAAGAGAAGCCCAGTGGTAGGCAGCACTTCCTCATTTGAAAACGAAGATGGTTTCCAGAGACTAGAAGAGGCAAGGCATCAGATCCCACTGAAGTCAGAAAAGGAAACGCTGGCCTAGAGAATTGTGCTGGCTTTGTGACCTCCGGGGCCTTAAAACACTGTATTTATAGAACTTCTGAACACTGAGTCTGTGGTCATCTGTACAGGAGCGAGAGGAAGCTGACTTGGACTGAGGATGTCAGCTGCTGGGAGCTAAGCTGCAAGATATAATAGATGACAGTCATCGTCAGAGCCCAGGGATGAGGTTGCCAAAGATGAGGGTTATATGATGAAGGTGCACATTTGTATACACACATGTATGTATTTGTATATTATAAATATCTTTAGACTGTCAAAAATACGAATTCTGCTGAGTTTCTGCCTCTGTGGAGGGACAGCATTTAAGAAGCAAATTACAGACAGAATTCATTGGAGGTAATTACCCTTTCCAGGATTAGTGACTCTTGAAAACACATTATGTTTTTCAAGATGTATCAATAGTTTATTAGTTAAATATAACCACCCACCTGGTTTTAAGTGATTTTTATTTTAAAAAATGACATCATTTACTATGTCTTTGTGTGTTGGTGCACGGGTTGGTGGGTGTGCACATGCCATGGCATGAGTGCAGAGATCAGAGGACAGCTTGCCAGAATATGGTCTGCACTACCAGTAGACCTGCTGGATCTACCTCAAGTTATCAGGCTTGGTGGCAAGTGCTGTGTTGTAAGTACCCTAACTCAGAGTGCGTGGCCCATCTGGAGAGATGCTAATTTCTCTATTCCAGTCAATGCTCCAAAGTTAAATGAAGCCACAGACTGGCCGTATTCAATTTTTCAAGAGGCATCTAAAACTTGGCTGTGCTGTATCGCATTTCCCCCGCTAGTTTTAAAATGTGCAATGTGATCAAACATTGGATTTAAAATGCTTGCCAAGAAAACAGAGCCCTCTTTTCATGCTGGATTTGACCCCTAGGGAAGTCACAGTGAATTTCTGTACAGTTCATACACTGAACAAATACTTAATTTAGAGGGACCAAGGGGAAATCTGCAATCCCAAACGCAACTTGTAATAGGAATGGCTGTAGTGCCTCTGCTTCCTTAGCTTCTCACAGGCAGAAGAGAAGGCATCTGCAGACACCAGGGCCAAGACATGCATGCTTTTTTTTGTCATCTGCTCAAACATTGGCTGTCCCTAAAGAATATGCAAGCATGCCAAAAGTCAACATTTTCTTAAACTCCAACCCTTTTAGAATAAGAAACCCAAAGGGGCATTTTCTCTGTATTCAAAACCAGAATGGAATTTCCCTGGAGGATTTTTAAAAAAAATCCAATAGTGTTATTTGTCCTGAAGTACAAAGCACTGTATTTTGCAGGCATTGTCTAGCTCCATCAGTCCAGGTACTAAGGACAAGCTCTGCTGAGGCGATGGGATATTCTGTGTAGAGCCCTCATTGTCACCCAGGATTCTCCTTCTCAATGGCATGAAACAGTTTTGATCACATGGTTCTGTAATACACTGTATAGTCTCATGTGGGACATTGGTCCTCAGGCAATGACCTAATTTTGGAAGGTTCTAGAAACTTTAGGTAGGCACAATAGGAAGTAGGTAACTGTGGGGGTGACTCTTGTCTCCCCCCTTGTCTGTTCCCTGAGTATTATGAACAGGCTTTTCCTGCACATGCTCCCAGCACGATGTTCTACTCAAGGGACTGCAGAGGGAATCTCTAGAGACCCTGAGCAAAGTAAACATGATTGGCCTTTTCAGTTTCTCTCTCGGATATTGTGGCCACAGCTACACAACACACACCGGCAAGCTTTCACAGACCATCAGCCAACTGTTTATCCTATCCCACCCCAGTACAGACATCTCCACAATCCACAAGCAGAGCCCAGTCATCAACTGAAAACAACTTGTATCTGTTTTTAATGACACGACTCTTTGCATGTGGGCTATTCCTGAGGTTGCCACCTAAAGCATTTGACAAAAGCATTTAGGGGAAACCTAGTCCATCAAGAAGCAGATCTACATGTTCATTTTAAATGCTTTCTGCAAAGGTGAAGCAGGTTTTCTTTTGAGGCACCTTCCCTTCCTAACTCAAGTCAGGTAGGGATTTGCAAGGAAGGACCCTATTTCCATATCATAGGGTATAGTTTCTGTATCATACAGTATATTTTAATTAGAGTCAGAACGCTAAGATGGAGCAAACTGTGCTCCATTTGAAGAATTAAAGAATCACTCAGGCTTGCCAGCATGATCTGGAATTCTAATTCAAGTTCTGCTCCGAATGCCAGCTGCTCAGAACTCTTATTGTCCATCAAATACCACCTGGAAGTATTTATCACAACAGAAGGAGGAAGCCTCTCATATCTTTTTGGACAGATACTTTTATTAAAATTGGCTTCTTTTGATATTGCCTATGCTTATAATGAACGGACTCTTTGGTTGGGCTTTAATGCTAATCAGAAATCAGAGCTGATTATAGAGTTTTAGGGATTATATATATATAAGACAAAACCCTCAAAAGATTTTGCTCGAGTGGGTAAATCAATTTTTGAAGCACCAGTGAAAAATTCAGAAGCAGTAGACGTTTGGCAAAACAGCCCTATTGGTCACCCATCTCAAAAAAAAAATTAGTTCTAAACAATTTTATTCTTTCTGGAAGAATAACCAGTTGATTTGGGCCAAGAAGTCCTGAGCAAATTGGCCAAAACAAGTCAAAGAAGCAATCAGCATATTAAAGTTTGGCAGGTGAAATTCCTGCTCCCTGTGGTGTGAGCTTTTGTGCTCCAACAGTGAGGCACCAGTGTGTATAGACTAGGGGGTGACTCAGTTGCCATGGGGTTTGCCTTACAACCCTGAGACCCTGAGTGGTCTCCAGAACCCACATTAAAACAAAACCAGCCAGATGTGGTGGTTCCATCCTTACAATTCCAATGCTGGGGAGCTGGAATCAGGCAGATTCTTGGGGCTCCCTGGCCAGGCAGTCTCTCCAATTTAGTTAGTCCTCAGGCAAGGAAGTCAGATAACCAGGCCTATGCACATATGTGTATACTCATACTAACACACATACACACACACACTTGCACTCATACAACCACTACCACACACACACACACACACACACACACACACACACACACACACACACGAACACACAAACACCTGCACCCAGAACAAAACACACGCATGCATCTATACCAAAACACATCACACACACACATACACACACACACCTGTGAAACTGGCATGTTTCAAATGATGCATAAAATGAAGTCTCAAGCCTGGAAGGAAGTCTGATCATTCGTATCAAGTCCCGAGAGTAGGAAAATAAGAAATGTCCAGGGTTTCTCTTGAGAAGAATATCCATTCTTCTATCTAACATACACTTGAGATTATGGAAATCAAGGTAATAGTAAAAACTTTGTAACTTATAACAAGATCAAAATGATTGAAGTTACTTTTTTTTTTTTTGATATTCCAAATTATCTCTATCCTAGGCCTCTCTTCTTCCCCGCCCGCCTTCCTTCCTGCAGAAGTATTTCTGGCTATCTATTAAATACCAGACACGCCTCTAGGCATTTGGGAAGTGTTAGTGACCATCACAGACAGAGAGCATTTTTTTTTTTCTCCTGGAGCTGTGTGTCCAGTGGATGGAGAGAGAGAAGAGGATAACTACACAAGTTACGACTCACAGGTAACTCACGGCGGATCGCCCTGAGAAGATGGGGACCTGATGCCTTTCTTCTCGCCAGGTGAACACTCCCGCTCCTAGCCCGGCTTTTCTCCAAGCACAACCACTTATTTCTTCTTGTGTCCTTACAATAGAGAGCTGCCCTCCCACTTCTCAGGAAGGCGAGTTAGCAAAGAGCCGTGTGTTTCCTCTTTTCTCACGGGCTCAAACTTTATAAAGATAGAAAGCTGTAGCTGGGTATTGATTATGACAGTATCCCTAGCCTGTAAGTTGCAATGACGTTATATGAAGTGAAGGGAAAGATAAGATAGATGGTTAGTATTCTCCATGGTGGTATCTCTAAGGACAGAGGTCACGGAATGGGAAAAGGACAGTCTTAAGGTAGCGAGTCCCCTTCTAGGAAGTAGTCAAACATAACTCGCATTTGATGGTCAATTTGTAAGTCCCCTCTTCTTTATTCTTCAGTTACATCTTGAGATTCCTATGTGCCCACTTCTGCTCTCTGCCCTGGGGTCACAATAAGTTAGCAAATTAGGTAGAAATCATTGGCAGGGATTTGAAATTTTTACAGAGATTGAGAAAGAAATTGGATTTGGGTAGAAGAATAATACAAAACTACACATAAGAAGAAGAAACAAGGGGTGTGATGGAAGCTAACGAGGGTCTGTCACATGGCAACCAAGCCTCTGTGGCAACCAAGCCTCTGGGGTTAGGTGGACTGGCTCATGAATTCATGCCTAAGAAAAAGTAAGTGAGTTGTCCACATGGACTGTGGGTAAAGAGGACACAGCAAGTGTGCACAGGAAGGCATGGACCTTGGTCTGTTTCAGAAGCTGAAGTGAGCCTGCAAGTGACAGGCTGGCAGCAAAAAGAGTGGCTGAGAAGACACTGGTCAGGAAGCTATTGGCCTTCAAAGGCTGGATTAGAGGGAATCGAGATGTTACATCAATACAATAAAATATTTCAAAACGCATGTCTTAGGCAAAGGCAAGAGGAATATTAATTAAAATGCACGAGTCTCTCAACTCCCCCTTTCTATTCTGGACTCTGATCCTCAGAGAAAAATCGAGCACGTCTTCTGCTTTACTGTGTTTTGTTCTAGTGGCTACCTTCAGGTAATTAAAGAATATGCTTTCCAGGCTATTTCTTGATTTATCAAGTTCATATCAAATCTATTGATTTTTCTCCAACAGTGGCACGGCAGGCAGAGTAATGGCTCTCCAAAGAGATCCATGTCTGTGGCTGGGGAGATGGTTCAGCTGGTAAAGTGCTTGCTGAGCAAACCTTGGGACCCGAGTTTGGATCTCTGCACTTATGTAAAACTTCAGGCATGGTGTTGTGTATGGGGGTGGGGAGAGGAGGTAGAGACAGGCAGGCTTTTCGTGCTCCAGGTTTAGTGAGAGATCATGTCTCAAAAATAAGGTGGTGAATGACTGAGGAAGGTAGGCAATGTTGATGTATGGTTTACACACACACACACACACACATACACACCCCTTCATCGTGAGACCAAATACGCAAATGACAGCCATGGAGGTGCAATTTCTCTGGCTTCAAGGATGGAAGAATGGGGACCAAGAACCAAGGAATGTGGTCAGCTGTCTGCAAAGGGAGAAAGGCAGGAGCTATGGATTCTCCCTCAGAGCCTCCTGAAGGAAGGATGGCCTACAATGTTTTTTTGTTTTATTTTTTGCCCACCGAGACTCATTGTGAAACAGAGAGCCTATAAAACTGCAGTGCAGTGGATCTGCGTCTTAATTTGCTGGGATTTTGATGGCTAGAGCACAAAAGCAAATGAACTCAAGTAGGTAATAACGAGGTAGCTCAATTATGTGCCTGTTTCCTCCTCATCCGGTGCTGCAATATAAGTCCTAACTAGTTTCAGATTCTGCTTAATTTAGGGCCTTGCCTTCTATTTTGCTGCCGATCTCTTTGCTTTTCCTAAATTATATTCAATATAATTCCCTCCGCATTCTCTCACACTGAACACTTTTTACTCAACCATCTCCTTTGGTTTGCTTCTGAAGTGACTTTGTTTTCCTTAGGAAGGATTTCTGCGTGCATGATTGGATTGACTCACTCACAGATGCCCCTCCCCAAGGTGAGACATTGGTCTAAAGCTTTAAATTAAAAATATTTTAAAGGACACATTTTTATAGGCATGTTAAAAAAGATGTATTTATTATTATTATTGTTGTTGTTGTTGTTGTTATTGGTGTGTGTGTGTGTGTGTGTGTGTGTGTGTGTGTGTGTGTGTGTGTGATGTAGAGGCCACAAGGCAGTGTCAGATGCCTTGGAGTTGGAGTTACAGGTAGTTGCAAGTGACCTGACTTGGGTGCTTGGAGCTGAACTCAAGTCTTCTGCAAGGGTAACAATTATTTTTTTCCCCAAGATCTGGTTTTTCTGTGTAGCCCTGGCTGTCCTACACTTGCTTTGTAGACCAGGTTGGCCTCAAACTCACAGCAATCTGCCTGTCTTTGCCTCCCAAGTGCAGGGATTACAGGTCTGTCTCTGCCTGGCTGCAGCAAGTATTAACTGCTGAGCCATTTCTCCAGCCTTTAAAGCCTTTGTTTTCATCCTTTTTTTCTTTACATTTTCATCCTTCTGGCCTGTTTCTCCTATCTCTATGTCTTTAGCCTCTCTGACACATGCAGATTGTGCTGCGTGAATGTAAAAACCAATGTTAGAGCTCACTGACAGTCTTGCTTCTATATTCGAGACCATGCATCTGAGATCTATGTGTACCGAGTCACAGATTCACTTTGCTGGGTTTTCTTGAAATGTGGTATTTTGCTTTCTAAATTTGGCAAGCATCACCTCCCCATTCTCCCTTGATAGACATTGAGTTTTTTTTAAACAATGCCTTGTCAATAGAAATAAGGGACAAAATGTACAGTATCTATGTATACCTATGTGCATTTTGATCTTTGTCAGATGTGGCTACCACACTGTCTGGGATATTTGTATCAGATGACCTCAGAAAACAGTATCAAGCCTCAGGGGTGGGTTACAAACACTCTGCCCCGCCCCCTCTGTCTCTCTCCCTGTCTCTCTCTCTCTCTCTCTCTCTCTCCCATGATATTGATCACTATTCTTTCAGGACCTCTTTCTAGCCTGGTTTGCCTTTGTGTTTTGTTTTTGGTTGTTCTCAAGTCCTTTGGTGTTGGCCATGGTAATTCAAAACATTACCATCACCATGACCAAAGGACTTGAGAACAACCAAAACCAAAAGGAGTAAAATATTAATTTTCCCATTATTTCAGAATAGAGGTGTCAGCTCACCTTGGTGCAGAGGGTACAGTGGTAGCGGACTAGTTCACAGCACGGCTGCCAGGGAAAGAGGCGGGGTGGGGGGAAGGAGGGAGGAAGGGAGGGAGCTGAAACAGAAGAGGAGGAGGGGGTTTTATATCTCTAAAATGTGTTTTATCATATCGTGTGAGGAATGATTCAGTTTTTCTCGAACTGATAAATTTATTTTCCTACTCTCCTTGTCATGAATTTCGTCTTTTCTTCAGCTCTATTGATCTTTTTTTTTTTCCCCTACCCTGGCACCAAATATACAGTATTTTAATGACTATAATATTGTAAGTTTCCCTGTTTTTTTTTTGTTTCAATATTTTAAAGTTAATTTCAGACCTTTAGTGATATAATCATTTATCAATGTATATATAATTTGTTCAAGACATGCAATGGAATTTTGCTTGGAACTGCATTCAGTTCTAGATTAATTGAAGCATGCAAATGAACTTGCGTGTTATCTTGATAGTGCTGGGTCTTCTTCCCACAAATGTAGAATATTTTTGCATCTATTAAGGTATCTTTATGCCCTTTAATAAAGTTTCAGAATGTACTTCATAAATATTTTATGCCATGTTGGTTGTTTTCTAGATATTTTAAAATTAATTTTGCTAGTGTGATTTTTCTCATTATATTTTCTGATTTATTTCTCTGGCAAGAATTCAACATGAAGCCTTTCCTAAGTTGCAATGTCTTCTTTATCTAGTAGCAAAATACAACTGAGCTTCAATTTGACAATGTCCATCACAATTTTTACACTGAAAGCACCTGATAAGTCTGACATAAATTAATCTAAACTGGAGCATACCATACCTACACATCTGTACATAGCCTGTTAGTGTCTTCAGAGAAGTCTCCCTATGTCTGCTACCTCTTGGCTCAAATAAAAATCCAATAAGCTCCAACTCTGGAGAAATCTTTATCATTAAAATATGATGAAGCCAGGATTAAAGTTTGCATGGGTTTTGAAACTGTGTTAAAGGTCATGTGTAAAGGTCTAGCCAAGGCTAGCCCTGAAGTGATTTTGTAGCTGAGAATGGCCTTGATCTCCTGAATCTTCTGGGTCTACTTTCAAAATGCTGCATGCAATTAAAGATGTTGCCATCACATGCGGCCAAAACCAGAAACAAGAACCAAACTTCTATGCAAAGTTAGCTCTCGACTCTGGAAAGGAAAAACACAATCAGTGTGTAAGTCTGACATCCGAGAGTTTGGGAGAAGCGTAAGTAATTAACTAGGATCTTGACAAGAGTAGGGATCACAGAAACAAGAAGTATGACAAAGTTAAAACAAACAAAACAAAATGGGGGTAGAGTTGGGGGACTCAGAGCCAGAAATCAGTGTGGTTGTCTGCAATCACACGTTTGTGTAGCTGAGCAGAATCCACACTTAAGACACGTGACCCAGAAATCAATTACATCATTATTGGACACGAACTTGACTTCTCTGGGGTTTGTTGTTGTTGTTGTTGTTGTTGTTGTTGTTGTTGCTTTACATACAAGCCAGAAGGGCACATCTCAGAAGGAAAAGACGCTTGCTGCATATACCTAGTGACTCAAATCTGACCCCTGGAATATAAAGATATAAGGAGAGAATGAACTGGAAAATGTTGTCCTCTGCAGGTGGCACACAGGTGCCCCACCCCATCTCCATCACTAGCACACATGCTCATATGCAGAAATAATACATAAAATTAGTGAAAAATGAAGTCTAAAACTGGACCACTTAGTTATTTTTCAGCAACATGTTACAGAGGAGGAGTGAAGGCATGCTGGCCTTTCAGAATTCAATTAGGAAGAGGGCGTGTGAGAGGTATTGACACATGCGTGGCTCAGGGTCTTTTAGTTGGTGTGTCGAACCTGCCCAAGTGCTCCTTCATGGGTTTTATATGTCAGCGAGTGAATTCAAGTCCTCGTGGTCCAAGGACGTGTGTTTCACCCTCAATACTGTAAAGGAAAATCTCCTGTGCTGTTTATTTATTGAGGAAAGTTATTAAAATGTTATTACAATGAGATATTAAGTGGGGTAATGGGGCACAACTGGCATGAGAACAGTAAAAGAGAATGAGTGAAGAAAGGAATAGAATCAAGCAAAGGGGAAGAGGGGTCACAGGGAGGGCACTGTGAGAGGGGAATGTGGTATAAAAAGCCTAATGACACATGTATAAAACGCTATGACAGAACCCATTTCTTTGTATGCTAATTAAAACAATCTGTGATGATGATGATGATGATGATGATGATGATGATGGTGATGATGATGGTGATGGTGATGATGATGATGCCAGGCTGGAAAGAGGGCTCAGCTGGCAAAGTGTTTATGCGCAAACATGAAGATGTAAGTTCAATTCCCCAGAACCCTCATAATAAACAAGATGTGCTGGCATATGCTTGTAATCCCAGGGCAGTGGAGCTCTGGGACTTGCTAGGAGCTAGCCTATCCTGACCAGTGAGTCCTAGGCTTGAACTACAGAGACCATGCCTCACAAAAGCAAATTGGAACAGTGTCTGAAAAATGATATCCTAGGGTAGTCATCAGCTTCTGTGTGTGTGTGTGTGTGTGTGTGTGTGTGTGTATGGGTATAGTTGCACTGACACACATGTCCTCCCTCCCTCTCAAACATACACATGCACACGCGCGCGCGCGCACACACACACACACACACATACACACACACACACACACACACACACAGAGAGAGAGAGAGAGAGAGAGAGAGAGAGAGAGAGAGAGAGAGAGAGAG
>OU015753.1:14540109-14559229 GCA_907169655.1 Acomys percivali
GAGAGAGAGAGAGAGAGAGAGAGAGAGAGAGAGAGAGAGAGAGAGAGGGAGGAGAGAGAGAGAATCAATGCCTATAACAGCGATCTAATGCCTAAAGCGATTAGAACACACACAGCAGAGAAACTGAGGTAAGTCTTAATAGATATTTTTACTTAATACTTAATTGTAACCATATTGGTATTGAGATGCTCCCCCAATCTTTAATAGTCAAACATAAAAGAGAAAATATTCTGCCCCAAATAATTTAGGTTCCAAACACAGATGGCCCTGGATTCCTACTAAAAGCTTCTTTAGAAAGATGAATGTGTGGGGCTTGCAAGATGCCTTAGCAGAAGCCACCAAGTCTGAGGACCAGTCCATCTTCAGGGCACACAGATTAGAGGGAGAGAGCTATGTCCCACAGGTTGCTCTCTGACCTTCACATGAGCCCTCTCCCTCTTCTCAATAACTAAATAAATATATTTTTTAAAGGAAGATGAACATGTATAAACACCACACATATCTGCCCCCTGAATCCTCCTTTTTGAGTTTGTTTTTTCTGAACTTGCGAACTTTTTTTTTTTCTCCTGTCAGGATCCCGAAGTCTTGACACAATGTCACCTCAAAATAGCCTGGTCAGGACACTGTGTCTAAAGCTGCCATGGTTTTAAACTCCTGGCCAAATAAGTCTGCCTCCAGCACTAAGGGTCTGCTTCCTAGATTCTGGCCTCACTGTAATTCATTTTTGTGAGATTTTTTTTTTACACAGAGATTTCCCTTATAGAAACCTCTTATGTTTTACTGCCTCTATGATGAGTAGATTAGCTTTGCGTTTGCAAAATTAAATTACTTTCCCTAAGTATTTCTTAATTTTTGTGCATATGCCACGGAAAATTCAAAGAGCGAGTGAAGTTGTCAGCTGCACTTTAAATACCAGGAAATCTCAGTGTGGGAAGGAGCAGGGAAGAAGGGAAATTAACTCCGCTTTTGAGACTGAACACCAGGGTGTTTGTTCCGTGGCGTGCACATCTGGAGCATCAATGTCAGAAGGGAAGACAATTTTGGAGCTCAAATTTTGGCTGCTTCTTGTGTCAGTTTTCTGGATCAATATCATCTACTCAGGGGGAAAAAAAAGTTGAATTTAAAATGAAACATAAAACACAGCACAGTGAGGGTAGTGCAGTCCTGAAATCGAGTTGGCCTCTAATGGCTGAGCTGAGATTTGTCGTGATGTCACATCTCTGACATCCTTCCAGTGTCATGTACCTCTTCTGCTCCCCCAAGCAGCCTCCAGAACCCCCCCCCCCACCCCTCCCAACGCCCCCGCCAGGGCAGGGCTTTTGCTTAAAAGAGCAACAGCCAAATTTTCTTCTGACCTCTGAAATTAGTCTCTGGGTGTTAGAGATTAAATTGACCAAAGGTATAAGAGAAATTTAATAAGAATAATTTAATAAGAGAAAATTTACCCATTTGAAAAATGGGGCTAACAAACAAAGTAGCTGGCTTATTTATATAGCTGGATAAACGTAAAGGTTTATTTACATAGCCAAGTTAGTAGAAGGAGGGTGCAGGACAGATTTGATAGGAGACAAAATAGGTTTCTTTAGAAATAACAAGCCTTCCTCCCTCCCTCCCTCCCTCCCTCCCTCCCTCCCTCCCTCCCTCCCTTCCATCTTTCCTTCCTTTCTCCTTCCCTTCCTTCATTTCTTTCTACAGCTCTTTTATACTTGGGAGGACAGGGAGCGGGTGACCAAATGTTGCTTCCCCAACTTTTAGGAGTTGGTTCTCTCCTTTCACTATGTGTCCTGGGGTTGTTAGACTTAGCAGCAAAAACCTTTAGCCACCAAGCAATCTTGCCAGTCCCAAATACCATTTTTTTCATTAGTTTGTTTTTGTGTTTTGAGAATCGATGGGATTAAAGGCAGTCCGTGGTATGATGAAGATCACCTCACACAGTAAGAATGGCTGTTATCCAAAAGGATAAAAGAAAAATAACTAATGAGTTCTCACAGTGTGTGGGTAAAGAGAAATGTATATTATTTGTTGGTTGAAGGTCAATTAGAATACCTGTATAGAAAGCTCTATGGAAATTCCATAAAAGTTAAAAAAAAATATAGCCACTGTATGAGCCAGCTAGTCCATTTCTGCGTACATATCTAAAAATATTTCTACCAAAGAGATTTGTGTAGTACTATGTTTAGTGAGGGACTATCCATAATACCTATAAAAGCAAGCATTTACCAATGGATGGATGGATAAAGAAAAAATGTTACATACATACAATAAAGTACTATTGAGCTACGAAAAGAATGTAGTGCTGTCAGGTAAGGTCAAGTTAGAAGCCCTTATGTCAACTGGAAGAAGCAAGGCACAGAAAACTGAGGACCACATGACCTCACCCCAATGTGGCATCTAAAGAAGTTGGTCTTACAGAAGCTGGGGGTAGAATGATGGTGACCAGAGGCTGGAGAGATCAGAGGAAAGTAGATCATTGGATACTGATGTCTGGTAGACAGGAACGAGAAACTGAGGTGCTGGTGCCTGACAGGGTGACTGGATACGAAAACTGTCCTCTGTGTCTCAGAAAACTAAACTGTCCTCCGTGTCTCAGAATGCTTGAAAAGAGCACACTACACTCCTGCTCTGACAGAATGGTAATGGGAGAAGAGCATATTTTTAAATTGATGTAAACATTCCCCAGGTGTGTATTGGTATGCCATGCAATGGCCCACGGATGTGGGAAATCCAGGTTTATATTAGGTAAATGCCAATTTGATTGAAGTAAAGAGGGAACATGTGACACTGCTTTCTGCATGGTTCTGAGCATCTTTCAATCTTTGTGTGTGTGTGTTGGGGGGGGGGGACCACAGAACTACCTTAGAGAAATCTCTGATCAATACCCTCTTGGTTTTTCCTCTAGGAGGAGATGTCCTGGAGATAGAATTGGACGAGCTTGGTTTAGCTAGATCCCCAGAAAGCTTGTTTCTGTCTGTGAGTCATAGATGCCTTTGTCTTGATAATAGACTTTAAACTCCTCTGGATTTAGAATTGCCTGAATTGCACGTGTCTGGGTGCACCTGTAAGGGAGCTTGCTATCAGGGAGGTTTAACTAATGTGGGAAAACGCACTCTGAATGTGGGTACCACTATTCCACAGCTGCCACCCTGCCCTGAATTAAAAGGAGGAAGCAAGCAGAGAAAGGGCTTCCATCTCCTGCTGCCATCTGACCCTAGAGGAGAATGAGCTCCGCCCCACACTCCCGCAACCACGCCTCCCCACTAGGAGGGGCTGTAGCCATCCCTGAGCCTAAACAAAGCCTTTTCTTTTGAAGTTGCCTTTTACAGCTGTTAGGCCACAGTTACAAGGAAAGCCAAACATTTCTTCTTTTTTATTTTTTATTTTGCTTTGTTTTGTTTTGGTTTTGGTTTTTCGAGACAGAGTTTCTCTATGATAGCCTTGGCTGCCCTGGACTCACTTTGTAGACAAGGATCTCCCAGAGATCTGCCTACCTCTGCCTCCTGAGTGCTGGGATGAAAATTGTGTGCCAAACATTTAAGGAAGGACTCAGCTCCTAAATGGACACTTCCGGTGGGCATGCAGCTTGTCTCTGGACAGTGGGTCCACACAACTTGTAAAAACAACATTCCAAGTTTTAGCAACCTAAGCCACTCCCCGCATCCTGCCCCATTATGATTTCTTCTAAGTAAGTTGGCAGCCTGAATGGTAGAACTGTAGTTAAAAATTTCCTTTGACAGGCTAAGCAAGTCCTCAATAGTTCCTGTCTCACAAATATGTCTATCAGATAGATTGGGCCAGAAGACTGAAGGTGATGCTCGAACTCTATAGAGAGTTTTGGGTGACTGTTCAGGCTGTAAATTGTCTCTGTCATTTTTTTTTTTTTTTACTTTGGGAGCTACTAACCTGCACTTTCAGTTCACTTAGGTAATTAAGTTTTATTCCTTCTCAAGTCTCTGATGGCGTTGAAGACCAGATAGTTTAGTCTTATAATTAAGCTTAGTTGGTTAGGGGTTAAGTTGTTTTTAGGTCTAGATAGATGTTTTAAGTTAATAGAGATGAGATATGATAGATATTGATTTTCATTCAGAATTTTAGACTCACCAAGACAAGAAAGATTCTTCCTCAAGTTTGCCAAATACAAAGAGCCAAATAACTTATGAACATAACATTTATATGATTCCTGATAGTTTCATCGTTCTTCCTGCTATATGTAGTTTATTTTAATTATGTGTAATAATATAATTGTATATGTAAAAGAAGAAATATAACAAAAACATAGATATTAAATTTTTTTCCAGTAGACCACTGACCTTAATGGTTGTTTTATTATATACCAGATATTCTTGAGTAATCAATAACTTAACATTCAGTCCATAGACACTGAAAATACATAAATGAGGCACTGTAATCTAGAGTTACAAGTGAGCCACTGTCGCGTGGCATTTTCTGGCAAATACCTATAATAACAAAAAATGGGCAGCATAAAGACAGATTGAAATGATTTGTTTGGTAGTAGGTATGTATGTATGTGTGTATAATACATATTACTAATATTTATATAATAATATTGTTATATATAGTCTGCATTGGACTTTTAGTTGAGTTTTTGCCCGTTTTCTGAAAAATCAATAGGTCTTCCATGTAATGATAAATGAATTCCAGATTTTTTTTTCTGAGACAGGGTTTCTCTGTGCAGCTTTGGTTGTCCTGGACTCTTCTTTGCAGACCAGGCTGGCCTTGAACCCACAGAGATCTGCCTGCATTTGCCTCCCCAAGTGCTGGGATTATAGGCATTTGCTACTATGCCCAGCTGAATGCCAGAATTCTATAGGGTAAATTTCATTAGTAATTCAAATTGGAAGTATTATCTTTCTTTCTATCTTTCTTTCTTTTTGAAAACAAAACAAAAACAGTCTTTATTGGAAAAAAAATGAATATACAGTGTGGGCTCCCCACTCCGCCATCTTGGTACAGAAGATGAACTCCCATCAGATGTCAGGAGTCAACAGACAAAATAGAGTCCTCTCTGAAACCGGGCGCTGCTGTTCTTAAGTGACGCCCCATACTTCCTCCAAAGCTACGGTAAGTAGAGCGCTGATACAGGCGGCAGAGAGCGGATAGCTGCTGATGGACACCATCTTTTCTGTGTACTCCACACAGACCTTGCCATGGGCAAAGGCCCCCACCACGAAAACACCTAGGTCACAACTGGGCACCAACTCTCACACCTAGCTGACGTCTGCGACAGAAAAGGAAGTGCCGATTTTCGTAAAGCCAACAGGGAAGTGGTCAGACCCTGGATTCCTAATTCCCTTCAAAAGACACCGAGGGCTGTCAGCTGCCTGACCACTGAGTTTGTGTAAAAGCTGAACCATGAGACCACAAAAGCGGTCGAAGGTCCAAGGAATGCGAGTCTGAGGGTTCCCTTCAATGAGCACGTTCTTCTGTGTGTGGATATAAACCTGTAGCAAGCCAGCTTGCTTCAGTGGGCTGTCCATCAGCACCAGGAAGCTCTGATGGACAATGTCTGACCTGACTGACTTCCCCTGAGCCTTGTCCGTTCTTCAACAACGTGGACCTGTGCTTGACACAGTTGAGCAGCTCATAAGTTTTCCCTACCTTGACTGTCTCCAGACCGGCCCCTTCTAGCACACAATGAGCCTAGAGCCTCCGCTCTTGCTTCCTGCCCTGAGCCAGGGGTCTCTTAGACAGCGCAGTATCCCAGTCCTGTTCTTGTACTGGAAAAAGCCATTCACGAGGTTGGAAACTACCAATAGGCACAGCCACCTTGTAAGTAGCTGGAATTACTTTCTAAGGGCTATCTTTCCAGACCATAGTGAAAACAAGTAATAGCATTAATACATAAAATCATCTTTACCTATATTAAAAAGACATCAAACAGATAAAGTACAATAAGATTATCCTGATATTTTGTTCACTGACAGATAGAGTTCATGGCTTTATGACTTGATGCTTTCTCCCCCACCCTCCCCTTTTCTGAGGGAAAACTTTCTTATCAAAGAAAATCTGGCAGTAGTGTCAACGGAGCCCATCTTTCCCTTCCTCCACCTTAAAACTTCATGACTACTTTACTATAGAAACTTAGCAGAGTGAGTGTCCATTAAGACTCTGTATATTTAACAAATAGATACGGTTCTATAGATATATAAGGTAAAATAGTTAAATAAGGTCTTAAAAAGCCTCAGAGACCTACAGAATATGACATTTAAAGATGTTTTTATTATTCTCAAGATTCTTTGACAACAAAACAAGTTAACACCTGGCAACACCCAGCCTACCTCAAAGAAGATGATGGGCATCAAAGAACCTCCTTATGGAGTAGGCTTCAAATGTGGCAAGCAAGCCACTGGGCAAAATCTCCTCATTTCTGCCACAGACAAAATTCTGCCTAAAAATGGGCAAGCTTGGATGCAGGCAGAGTCGACGGCCAAACTCTGCCAAGACAGGGTAAGTAAGCCCTCAATAGTTCCTGTCTCACAAATATGTCTGTTATATAGATTGGATTAGAAAGCTGAAGATAATGCTCCAACATTATAGAGAGTTTGGGGTGACTGCTCAAGCAGTAAATTGTCTCTGTCATTTTTTCATTTTCGAAGCTGCTGACCTGCACTTCTGGTCAACTCAGGTAATTAATTTTATTTTTTCTCAAGTCTCTGATGGCGTTGAAGACCAGATAGTTTAGTCTTACAATTATGCTTAGTTGGTTAGGGGTTAAGAAGTTTTTAGGTCTAGATAGATGTTTTAAGTTAATAGAGATGAGATATGATAGATACTGATTTTCATTCAGAATTTTAGACTCAACGAGATAGGAAAGATGTTTACTTCAAGTTTGCCAAATACAAATAGCCAAATTACTGTGAATGTAACATTTATATGATTCCTAATTGTTTTGTAGTTCTTCCTGATGTATGTAGTTTATTTTATTTATGTGTAATAATATAAATGTATCTGTTAAAAAAGAAACATAATAAAAAAGAAAAAAAAAGACTCAGTATGTCTGGCTTATTTGGATCTTTAAGCTCCCAGTGCTGTTCTGGATAGAAAATGAGAGTCTCTCTGAGCCACCTTGATGCTTGGTTAAACAGCTAGATGACGCATAACACTCTGAGTACTGAGCCAATGCTTCTACAGCTACGTTTTCAAAGCTACCCAATGGCTGTATCGGGGTTTTAAGCTTAATTCAGACACCCCAAAGTACAGACACCATCAAGTCAATGTATTTGCTTTTCTGTGTCCACAGAAAGCAAATCAGCTCCCCTTTATATATTATATGGGAAGTTTTAAGTCCCCTGAGTCTCCATTAACTAGTATCAATGACACCAACATGCTGGGCCACAGGCCTGAGACATATGCTAGCCAGCCCCACCTGCTCTTCCTCTCTGCCTCCCTCTCTTTCTTCTCTAACCCTCTTCCTTTCTTCTTCCTCTACCGCCTTTTTTGCTTTCTCTGTTTTCTTTCTGGACAAGCATGGGTACTGTAAGCATTCACCGCTCTGGTTTCTTTGAACAGAACTGTTTTGGAGATGGTACTGCAGAATCAAGGCATTAAGCTTAAAACTCATCCTTTTGTTCCAAGCAGTGTCGTGACATTGGGAGATGAATTCGCTTGTCTGTTTCTCATCTATAAAGAGTCCATTTTTAACAAAGTGCATTTTAATCATCTCTGCGTACTAACTGAACGACGATTTGCCCTGGAAACACTGAATAAATGTTAGCCATGATGATCAAGACTCTTCAGGCCATTTTCAGAATTAAGTTTTATTTTATGACATGCTAATTACAAATTAAAGGAAAGATGAGTTTTCTTCCCCCCCTTGAGAAACTGCGTGCTTCCCAATATCCCATTCCTGGTATCAGGGAGTGAATAGAAACTCACTACAACTCTATCAGCAATGTGTGGTGATAAATGCTAAGCCATCTCCTGCCCCATGCGGTTTTCAAGTCAGGCTGGATTTACCATTTATACAGACAGGGCGAGCAGTTTATTAACACAATATCTGTGCGGCGCATATTCTGACAATCTCTATTGACTGGGGGCTTTGTATAAGTTCATGGTTTCTATTGTGTGGGTCTTCCTCAAATGTCTGCTTTCCCCAGACACGGTACCAATCAATGGTGAAGGGATGCGTCAACTGGGATTACTTGCAGAGGCATGGATTGTGTGGGCATGGGGCAGAACTCAGAGGCAGTTTCATCACCAGAGAGTCCCAGCAAGAAAGACAGCTCAGGAAAACTGCATCCCTGGCATCACCCCTGCCCCCTCACACACACACTTTGCAGGCAACTCCACCAAAGAGTTCCTTCCATCAAGCAATTTTATCGCTTAATCTTTGGGAGAAGAACGTGTGATTCCTGTACATTCTTAGCTCCCCCAGCCTTGTGTGTTCCTTAGCCTAAGTCATTGGGGGCTTCTCTCCTCCCCCAGGAGGGAAGATATCAATTCATGTAACCATACAATAGTTTCCCCCACTTGCTTTCATTCAAGGGCACTACTACAGAGCCATCACCTTTGATTTGGAACTAATGCAAGGTGGGGGCGGGGGTTTCTCCATCAGTCGGCCATTGTCTCCTGGAGTAGATAACTGATTGCCACTTAGCTTGCTTCCCTGAAAGGTGAAGGCCAAACCCCAAATCACAAAGCTGACAAGTGATAGCTTGAATGCCACCCCAGAACTGATTTGGTCCCAAGCTAAGCAAGGCTGCATTCAGAGACCCACGGTCAGCCCCTTCTCTCTCCTTTCCTTCTGCAAGCTTCTCTCGGTAGAAACCCCTCAGACACATTAGGCCTGTCATACTTTATTTAGAATTTCACTTCATTTCTTTCAACAAATATAAAATAAAGTTAAATCTTTCCTCCAGGAACTTGACATGAGAGACCTTTAGGAATTAGAGTTTCTTCAAAACTGCTGTCTCATCAATTTATATTTGGGAAGTTTGACTTTCCTGTGGCACATATTTCTTAAAGGAGGCGAGAAGAAACTTTTGGTTCCTGTTTGGTAGAAAACTCCCAAGATGCCATAAATCAACTGTAAGGTGACTTTTCTGGAGGAATTCTCCAAAGAAATGAAGCAGATGGCAACTTTAATTGGTCAAAGCAGCATCAGTATTTATTGCTATAATTTATTCTTCTATGAATCATCTTTGCAGAAATGTATAGAGAGTAAGATGCCAAAACAACCGGGTTTGAAGAATTCTAGAATATTCCATGCAGGAAGATTCACTCCTTCCTGTCTCCACTTGACTCAGCAAGCAGGACACAAAAGTTCCTCTGACTTTTCATGGCCATTAGAATTTATTGGTTGTGCAAGTAATGGCAGGATTATCGCTGTTATTTGAAAATCTAGTTAATTCCACTTTGGCTGTTGTTTGCAGGCTGGGTGAAATATAATATTGTAATATATGTTCCTTCAAGGTTTCATGGAAAATATGAAGGCAACCTCATTTGTCTTGTTCCTTTGTAAATAAGAGGGGCCGTGGGCCCCCTCACTGTAGCCGTGGCTGCTCCCTGCAGGGTGTGGAGCCAGGTATCAGATCAATCAGCTTCTCACTGAGTCATGTATTCGTCAGCCAAGCGGACACAGAAATTACCACCGTCTATCCAGCTGCCAGCCTGGTGTTTGATGGATGCTCATGCTCTGTGTCTATATGTCCATGTTACTAAAAACACACTGAAGCATGCAAGGAGCCATCTTCAATGGGCTTAAGGCATCTCCTAATTTCCTTTCTCATTTTAGAAATGGGAATAGAGGTCTCACGATGATGCCCAGGCTGGACTCAAATTCCTGAGTTCAAGTGATCTCAGTGACCTTGGCCTCTGAGATTCTGGCACTTCAGGCATGCATGAGCCACCACTGACCTGCCCTGGTGTCTAAAATCTATCTAAAAATGAAAAGATATAATGAAACAGCAAATGGTGTGGATCCTTCTATATTTAAAGTGTCGTGCTACCACATTCTTAAACATCATAGTTTCAGAAATACAAAATGTCACAGCAGAGTGACATTTTATACAGCATGTCCCTTTGGCTTCTTGAAGTAGTGATAGCTAACCAAATAGTCTTACTAAAGTACAGAGGAAGAGCACAAGTATGTGGATTTTAAAGAAGCTTGCATGTGAATCTGATACCACGAATTATTTACTAATTCATAGTGTCATTCCTTGACTAATAAACTCATCACTGCCTATTTATGTGCTGGACTATAGTCATATTACCCTTGAAATCATACCAGGTGTGGCCATGCATGTCTGTAATGCAAGATGATTGTTACAAGTTCAAGCCCAGCCTTGTATATAGTGAGCTCCATGGCAGCCTGGGCTACACGCCGAGACCCTGTCTCAAGGAGAAGTCCTCAGAGTCATCCATCATCTCTGGCTCTTTAGTCTTCTGTCTTCTCCTCCACAGGCTTCCTTGAGCCCTGAGGGGAAGGGTGTGATGGAGACAGCACATTCAGTGGTGAATCCTTCAAAGTCTCTCACTCTTAGCCCCATGTTCAGGGGTGCGTCCCTGTGTTACTTTTCATCTGCTGCAACAAGACGCTTCTCAGATGAGAGCTGAGCAAGGTGCTGATCTACAAACAGTATGTCATCAGGAGTCATTTTGTTGGTATGCTCTTTTAGTGGGTTAATAGTAGAAGTTTCCCCCTAGGACAATGGCCTAGCTAGTCTCACCTTCTGGGCCACTGCTTGGAATGGGAAAACCAGTTTCCTTCGGTGAATTTTAACTAGGTAGATCAACCACATACCAGGTGTAGCTGGCTAACACAAAAGAGACTCTGTGGTATGTGTGTGTGTGTGTGTGTGTGTGTGTGTGTGTGTGTGTGTGTGCGTGCGTGCGCACATGCGCACGTGCGCACACACATTTTTTGTTTTGTTTTAATATTTATTGTCTTATTGGTTTTCTTTCTTTTAGTTTGTTTTTCTTGTTTTTGTTTTTGTTTTTCAATTGTTAGTTTTTCATGTTTTTTATTTGTTCTTTTAGAAAGAAAGAAATAACATGAAATTGGATTGGTAGGAAGGGGGAAGAATCTAAAAGTGTTTTGGAGAGGGAAAAGAATATGATCAAAATATAATGTATGGAAATTATTATTATTTTTTATTAATTTATTGTTGTTACATCTCAATGGTTACCCCATCCCTTGTATCCTCCCATTCCTCCCCCTCTCCCATTTTCCCCTTATTCCCCTCCCCTATGACTGTTCCTGAGGGGGATTACCTCCCCCTGTATATGCTCATAGGGTATCAAGTCTCTTCTCGGTGACCTGCTGTCCTTCCTCTGAGTGCCACCAGGTCTCCCCCTCCAGGGGACATAGTCAAATGTGAGGCACCAGAGTATGTGAGAAAGTCATACCACACTCTCCACTCAAGTGTGGAGACTGTTCTGACCATTGGCTAGATCTGGGTAGGGGTTTAAAGTTTACCATCTGTATTGTCCTTGGCTGGTGCCTTAGTTTGAGCAGGACCCCTCTGACCTGTTTTCATACATGTGAAGGCTTTTGTGGGACATGCCCATTGGGCTAGTATGCAGATATAAGTGAGTATATACCATTTGAGTCTTTCTGCTTCTGGGTTAACTCACTCATTATGGTCATTTCTAGCTCAATCCATTTATCCACAAATTTCGGGAATTCCTTGTTTTTAATAGCTGGGTAGTATTCCATAGTGTATATGTACCACAGTTTCTTTACCCATTCTTCTACTGAGGGACACTTAGGCTGTTTCCATGATCTGGCTATTATGAATAAGGCTGCTATGAACATGGTTGAGCAAAGTTTCTTGTTGTGTGCTGGTGCATCTTCTGGGTATATTCCAAGGAATGGAATAGCTGGGTCTTGAGGAAGCCCTATTTTCAGTTTTCTGAGATAGCACCAGATAGATTTCCAAAGTAGCTGTACTAGTTTGCATTCCCACCAGCAATGAAGGAGTGTTCCTCTCTCTCCACATCCTTGCCAGCATGTGGTGTCGCTTGAGTTTTTGATCTTAGCCATTCTGATGGGTGTAAGATGGAATCTCAGAGTTGTTTTGATTTGCATTTCCCTGATGACTAAGGAGGTTGAGCATTTCTTTAAGTGTTTCTCAGCCATTTGATATTCCTCTGTTGAGAATTCTCTGTTTAGTTCCAAGCCCCATTTCTCAATTGGGTTGTTTGGTTTGGTGGTGTTTAATTTCTTGAGTTCTTTATATATTTTGGATATTAGACCTTTGTCAGATGTAGGGTTGGTGAAGATCTTTTCCCAGTCTGTAGGCTGTCATTTTGTTCTCTTGACAGTGTCTCCAGCCTTACAGAAGCTTCTCAGCCTCATGAGGTCCCATTTATTAATTGTTGACATTAAGGCCTGGGCTGTTGGTGTTCTGTTCAGGAAGTTGTCTCCTGTGCCAATATGTTCCAGGCTCTTCCCCACTTTTTCTTCTAAGTGACTTAGTGTCTCTGGTTTTATGTTGGGGTCTTTAATCCACTTGGATTTGAGTTTTGTGCAAGGTGACAAATATGGGTCCAGTTGCATTTTTTTACACATAGACCTCCATGGAAATTATTTTAAAATAATAATTTTAAGGTTTATTTAAATAATGACATACTAATGACAGTGGCTAGTGTTTCCACATTACTTGTTGACTTTAGTTTCTCCTTTACTCCTTTTAGAGATAAGACACCAGGTATAAATGTCACCTTTCTTAAAATTAAAGATTTTGGGGAAACATACATTTTTCAAACCTTCTTATCTTGTTTTCTCCTCAAGTTCCTGCCATGAAAATAGTGTGGAGGCTCCTCAGAGATATGAAAAAATGATATCGTAGTTAGATTTTATTGCTATGATAAAAACACCATGTCCAAAAACAACTTGGGGAGGAAATGGTTTATTTTAGCTTACACTTCCATATCACAGTTCATCAGTGAGGGATGTCAGGACAGGACCTCAAGCAGGGCAGGAACCTGAAGGCAGGAACCTGATGCAGAAGGCATAGAGGAATGCTGCTTATCGGCTTGCTCCTCATGGCTTGCTCAGCCTACTTTCTTATAGCATCCTGGTCCACAACTCCAGGATGGCACTACCCAAAGTGAGCTGGGCCCTCCCCCATCAATCACCAGTCAAGAAAATGTACCACAGACTTGTCGCAGTCCAATCTGGTGGGGACATTTTTCAATTGAGTTTCCCCTCTTTGAAAAAGACTCTGGTTTCTATCAAACGGACATGAAACTAGACAGCACAGTTGAAACTACCATAAGAGCTAGCAATGCCAACATTGGGACTCTCTCTAAAAGACACAAAATCAGTATCATTACCTCAGGGCTAGAGAGACAGCTTATCAGTGTAGATCATGTACTTGTCATGCAAAAGATCAGAGCTTGGTCCCTGACATTGACTTTCAGTGGCACTCAACCACCTGTAACCCTAGCTCCAGGCCATCTAACTCCCTCTTTCAGCATGTACATATAACACACACACACACACACACACACACACACACACACACATACTTTGTATAAGGTGATAGATTTGTTTATAAATTTGCCTGTGAGGACAGCTGAAGTTCCTACAGAAAAATATTACATTACATATCTCCCATGTACACCATTTTTAATTTATCAGTAAAGTTGAAGAAACATCTAAGACAAATATAAGCTCTATCTTTAGCAACTGGAAAAATACACTGAATTGCAGGTGTAGATGAAGCAGGATCCAGGCGGGATCTTGAGAGCGAATACCGGACATGAAGTTGACATAGACCCACAGTGAAACTTTGCTGTTTGAACTTTCATATTTCGGATTGTGAACTTGACAAACCGTGAGCTGGCAAAGAGCACAGTCATAATTCATAGAGTATCTATTAGATATGTAGGATCCGAGAAAATGACAGATGAGGCACCAGGAAGGAGGACATCGTGGTCCCTTTCAATTTTATTAAAATATCATTTAAGTGGGTGTAATTAGATTCCCTAGGCATTTGCTGAACATGCATCATAGAAAGGCCGCCAGGGTCTTAACCTGGAGTGGGCAGGAATATTCTCATTTTGATCAGTGGACAGCAGCACCTGGGGTCCACCTGGCACAGAGCATTGTTTTGAAGCTGCAATTGAGAATTAGCACTGCTGTATCCGAGACTCAAATTAATAATAATGTCCTCCTTCCCACAAAATGTTTATGAAGGTAGGAGGGTACCTTGCTGAAATGCAAGGCAGAAGAAGAACAGATAAAAGAGCACACTTGTGGCTCGAAAGGGCTTAGTCTGTCCCCAGTGTGATTAATTCTAAAGCTTTACAGGGAAATGTTATTTTTAACTGGAGAAGATTAGCATGCTTGGCAAGTGGAGAATAATGAAGGAAGATGTAGAGTGGGGAGGATATTGTGAACGAAATAGAATAATGTGTCTTGAATTCAGCCTGCACAAGGCACAAAAGAATGAAAAGTTAATTTGCAATCAGAATTTGGAAGTTAGTAAATGTCTTGCTAACTTCAGAAATTAGATTTTTCCCTCAGGCCAGGTGTGGCAATGCAATCTCAGCCCGTAGGAGGTAGAGGCAGGAGGATGAGGAGGTCAAGGGTAGTGTCAGTTGCACAGTTAAAGACCAGTCTAGGATGCAGGAGACCCTATCTGAAAACTAACAAAACAAGTCCCCACCAAGTCCCAAGCTCAAATTTGATCTTATAGGGTATTTTGTTTTTGTTTTTTAATTCTGGCAATGACAGTGACCTAAGATGTTGATGGTGAGGTTTATTGTGTTTTCAGAGAAGTAAATTAGTCATTACAAAACATACTTTGGAGACCTGGGAGGTTAGGGGGACGATGACAAGGGAAATTGTTAAATTAATGTAGGCCAGAGATTAAAGAGTAAGAAAGGTAAGATGGATGGCTGAAGAATCAGACTGTGCTGTGGGTATGGTTCACTCAGCAACTGGCCCCTGGCCTCTTCCTACTTCAGGCCCTCATGTAGTAGCCATGAGAATGGAATCTGTATCTTTCAACTTCACATGAGAGTTAGAAGTAGAAAGTAAATCACTAACATCTAATGATGGCAAAGTAGCTTCCATTAAGGAACCTTCCAGGAGGTAGTAATTATAACTTTGGACCCGTGGAACATTTGACAGCCTTGGAAATGGCCAAAAGGGCAGAATATTTTGAGCAAGTTTGTTTATTTATTTATTTGTGTGTGTGTGTGTGTGTGTGTTACAACATGTGTGTTGAGTTCAGAGAACAAATTGCAGCAGTCAGTTCTCTCCTTCCAGCACACAGATCTCAGGGCTCAAACTTTGGTCATCACACTTGGCAGCAAGCAGCTTTCCCCCACTGAGCCCTCTCACTGACTCTGAGTAAATGATTTTGAAATCAGAAGAGAACACTCCAAGTAGGATTTCTTTCTTGATCATGCTTTGCCAGTGATCAAGACTTTGAGCAGAAGCCGTAGTCTTACAGATTTTTTATGGTCTAATAGTGTTCTCAGAATGGTTAGAGGAGGAGACTGTTGCTGTTACTTTAAAAGTACAGCCAATTAAATGTTTATTATTAGGCTTATAATTATTACGGTGGTATTGTTTAACCTACTTTTACAGTCAATAAGCACACAGACACCTGATGGATTTTAGAGTAGCCATATTTACCTGGGGCAAGGCAGATATTACCTCCTAAGCTATCTTTATTTCCCAAGCCCCCATATGATGGCATCTGCTCTAATCTGGGCTACCTCCCATCCACAATCCCATAAATGCTTGCTAATGTTCTCCATCTTCCTCACTTTGTTATCCACCCAGGCCAGCCATGTGCTCTCCTTCTCCTCAGATATCTGTCCTGCTTCCTCCTCCTGTACCTGTCTGCTTCTCCTTCCCACGACCCTTCTCTCCCACAGCCAGGGAACTTTAGCCACACCTAAAGTTAACTAAGCCTTTTAATCAACCAATCAGGAATAATTTCTTAGGCAAGGATAAACAACAACATTTGGAGTATGTGATAGTTTGCTCATAAACAGTAAGAATCTTGGGGAGGGGGGAGGCAAGCAACTAACACATACAAAACACCAGGTCCTACTCCAACAGGAGATGGGAAAGAAGACCCAGAAAGGAAAATCAAGAATCCTGTGTCAACTGAGGCTATGGTTTATGTTTGATCTTGACGCGTAGAGAGAAGTCTAATGCTGAAATGGCATCAGTGATAACTAACGAGGCGTTAGCTGCTGTTCATCCCGAGACTCCATGTGACACAGTAGCAATTAGAATCAATAACCGTGTCAAAAGGATGTGAGCAATGTCAAATCCAGGCAGAGTTTGAAATTTGCCAAATACTACTCACTAATATCATAATGAACACTAACAATGATTATTGCCTTCATTTTCATAACAAAAGGGATATTTAAAGAGAGGATATCAGACTTCATAATTTTCTTATTATTAGTAATAAGGATAAAAAATTACTAGTCATGTGAAATAAGAGAACAATGTATCCCCAATTCAAGAGAGAAAAAAAAAAGCAAAAAAGAAAAACAAAAAACACACAGAGACATATCCCAAGATGAGTCAGACCTTTAGCTGACAAACAAGAACATTGTGTCAGTTTAGAGGGGAAAAAAATGAACATAATGGGGATCTGGATGATTTTAAATGAAGAATTTTAAAGAATTAAGTGGAACCGCAAAGCAATTCTAGAATCAAAATGTAAAATGTGAAGCTAGAAAAAATAATAAATGAATTTAGCAAGTAGAAAAAAAAAAAGCAGCAGAAAGGGATGGTAAATTTGGAAATGTGAAATAGAAACTGACCCCTCCAAAAGGGAGGAGAATCAGAATTAAAGTCATGGAAATAGGATGGAAACATCTGAGAGGAGCAAGGGGATCAGCAGGAAGGGTGGACACAAGAATCGGTGGTGGTGGGTAAACATGAACACAGCACCTTGCATTCCTTCATGAACATGTCACAATGGAATCCGCTTACTTTTATTTTAAATGTAATTTTTTTACCCATTTTCTTCTTCTATTTTAAATGTATGGTTTGAGAATTTCACACATGTATACGATATAGTTTGGTCACATACACCACCCCCTACTCTCCAATTTTAACTACCCATGGACACAGCCACCTCATGACCCCCTTCCAACTTTGAGTCATTTTTCTTAACTCTCAGCATCTAACTGGTGTTACTCACATGTGCATAGGTGCAGGGCTGCTCATTAGGATATGGTTGGTCTAAAGGGAGCCATGCCCTTAGAGAAAACTCACTGTTTCTCTTATCTCAGACATCTCTCAGTCTCCTCTTCTCTCTGTGCTGGAATGGTGACCCACATGACTCTGTGTAGGCATGGCATTCAGAGTTGCTGATAGTTCGCCAGTGCAATGGTCCTGTCGTGCTTTAAAGACAGTGTTTGGCCTGGTCAGACCTAACTTCTGGCACTTGCTGCCTTTCCATTTTCTCTTATGGAACATTTTTATACTACCCAAAAATCGGAAGTTAATCCCTCCTCAGAGACTCATGAGAGACATGAAACAATACAACAAATACATAATCTGAGCCCAGAAGGGGAGGGGGATTGGGCCGAAATTGCTTATGTATTTGATAGCCGTTTTTGTCCAAAATTTTATGAAAACTACCAAATGCTCAGTCCTTTATGCTTAGCAAATGCTAAAGACATTTGTTTATAAGGGCTTGTCTAAGCACATGACAGTCAAGTTGCATGAAACAGATGAAATGAAGAAAGAAGGAAAAGAAGAGATACAGGAGAGGACCAGAAATACAACTCATGAGTGATTCTTCATGAGAAAGAAGCTAAAAGAAGTGTGACCTTTTACTATTTGTTTAAGAAAATAGTGGTCAGTCTCTAGTTTATAAGGACTTCTTTGAGAGTCAAAGTGGAATAAAGATATTTGCAGATATATGGAAACAACCGAGTGATGATCATATGCTACACAATAAAAGAAATCAGAGTTCAGGGTAAGGAGACGGGCAAGTAGAAGCTTATATCTCTACGTGTTTATGTGTGTATGCCGGGGGGAGTATGTTCACATGTGAGTGCAATACCTATGGAAGCCAGAAGAGGGTGCTAGCTCCCTTGGAGCTGGAGTAACAGGTTATTGTGAGTCATTATGTGGGAGCTAGCTCCTAATGCTGGTCTCTTGCAAGAGCAGTCAGTGCTCTTAACTCCGGTGCTATCTCTCTGAACTTCTATTTTTTGTGATTCAAAAATAAATACTAAGGTTTAAATAAAATGAGGCAATTTCTTGTGGGACAGATTGTACATGTGCAATGGTATATGTAACAACAGCATATATGACAGAAGAGACATGGACCTTCACTTTATGTATCTTTGCGTTTTCCAGGAAGAACAAACCACAAGGAGTTAAGGAAAAAACACTGTGCCTTCTCAAGTAGCCAAGTAGCCTCTGCTGGCCAGAGTTTCAGAGGAGAAGGAAACTCAGTGCAGAAAAAGGAATCTCAATATCAATCTCTCCCAAGAGGCAATATAATTGTTTTCATGCTGATGGCATGCTAATGAGTTAACCCCTTCCCTCCCGTACATGTGTGGGCTTTAATGGCCTAATGGAAATCAGTCTGAAAATGAGTTACACACAAGAGAGTGAACATAGCCATCAGCATCAGGGATAAGAGCAGATGCATTGTTATAGAGAATCCAAAGATAATAAGAGAATATTAAGAGGAAATGGTAAATGCAGTCAAATGAAAATGACAAACTACACCAGGGAAACAACACTACAAATGATGACTGATTTCTCTTCAAAAAGCCAGAAAACAATGGGACAATAAAAGTCAAATCCAAGTTCAAAAGGACATAGTCATGAAAGACAGAGCTGACATGATGGTGGCAATTAAATTGAAACTTTAAGCAACAACAAGAACAGCACACACACACACACACACACACACACACACACACACACACATTCTCTCTTCCCACCCAACACACACACACCATCACACACACACACACACACACTCACACACACACACACACATTCTCTCTCCCCACCCAACACACACACACCATCACACACACCATCACACACACACTCACACACACACACACATTCTCTCTCCCCACCCAACACATACACACCATCACACACACACATTCTCTCTCCCCACCCAACACACACACACCATCACAC
>OU015753.1:14576966-14587300 GCA_907169655.1 Acomys percivali
CCAGCCTTCTGGTAGCAGAAAAACTAAAAAGTCTGGGGATTTCAGTTGGAGATTTCAGCCTTGCAAGTCACAGAGTAGAGAATCAAGGAAAGAAAGAAGTGAAGTGTACCCAGAAAGCAGGACACAGTGAGCAAAGAGGATAACGTGCCCATGTTGTGTGTCTTAAAAGTATGATGAAATGAGTTAAACACGCCTGGGTGGTGACACCCCATTTTTCTTGTTATCTGGTTCAGAAACAGAGAGGCTTGACATGTTGGTTGAAAATATGATGGACCTAATGGATGTCATCCCATTGTGAATTCCAGTGAAAAGCTCCACAGAATGGGACTCTTGGGTCCTTAACTGTTTAACTGGTAGTAAACAAAGGAAACCAGATGAATGGGTTTTAGTAAGACATTCAAGTAGGGTAGGAAGTGTCTGTCCATGCCTGGGAACAGGGGTCTGGTTTTGAATCCTGCCTTTGGAAGGTTGCTCTATGCTAAAATCTGGCTCTTGTCTGTCCCCAAAGGCCTGTGTGGCTACAGCATTTTTTTTAAACCAGTGTGGTATTGTTACAAGGTGGTGAAAACTGTAAGAAGTGGGGCCTGATGTATGTGGGGTCTTGCCCATTGAAAATACTCTCTTAAAGGGGATTACTGGAGCCTAGGCTTTGTCCTTCTCTTTCTTACTTCCCAGCCAAGAGAACTGTTTATAGGAGGCTGGCTTGACCATCCTCCTGTGTGCACTGACCATCAGCCCAGAGCAATGAAGTTTTTTTTGTTTTGTTTTGTTTTTGTTTTTGTTTATAGGGACTGAAACTACTAGAACACTGATCCAGAATAACCCTTTTCATGTCATAAGCTGATTATCTCAACTGCTTGTCATAGTGACAGAAAGATGACTTGCATACTATAAACTTGAGAAATTACTTAAAGCCTAAGTCATAAACTAGTAATGAAAGTCTAATCCTCTTAATATTAGGGAACGTGAATTCAAGTCAACATGTTATGACGAAGCCTCCTTGGCAGGGGTTGTAGGGTAAGATCTAGCCAGAGCATAGCTTTCACTGCAGCATTTTTATCTAAGTTTTACTCATAGTTTCGAGTTGCCTCAAAAACTTCTGGGAGCTCGTAGGGGTGTGTTATTTCTGGAAACCAGATGAGGTAAAATGTAAGTGATACATCTTTCCCATTTCTTGGCACTGTCTTCTGGAGCAGAATGGAAAAGGAGGGAAAGAATGGCAGAAGAACACACTGCCTCTCATAAGAAGACAGTCAGGACAAGGCAACACACCGCCTTATTATTTCCCATGACTCCTGCATGACTGGCAACCAAAGAATCCGAATGAATAATAAAGAAATAACTCCTAGGTGGGTGAGCCTGAGAATGCATTATGAAGGAGACATGGTCAATTTTTCATGCAGACAGACATCTAATGCTCCCTCAGCAGCAGTTACATTTAAAGCTGGTACAAAGTGAATGAGAACATAAAATTTTGATGTCAGATTACAAAGGGCTACAGTGGCGAGTCTAATTCTTTTTTTTTTTTCTTCCCTTGAGACAACATTCACTGGTGGTGGGAGGAAGAAATAAGAGAAGAAGGAGGGAAGAGAAAGAGCTTCATATTTGTTGTCACTTAGCTCATGGTAGGTGTGGCAATTTTAAGCTCCACCTGGCTATCTAAGCTCCTGTGACAATCTGTGTTAGCTGAGACACAACTCCACCGGAGCAGACATACTTTGCTCTGTGTCTGGTCAGTGGAACGTTAAATAACCTCATCCTATTTAACCATCTAGCACAGAACCTATTATTACATATTTCTAAATGCATTATATATCTAGTCTTTAAATTCACATTCTCTTTTTCTGGTCACTGCGAACTGTGCTGAAAGTTTTGAGAGAAAAAAGGAAAAAGAATAAGAGAACTGCTTCCAGAAAGTCCCAACAAGTGACTCCTCTCAGCATAGCCACTCTGTACCTAGCATGCCTTCCACAGTAACACGGGAAGGTAATATATGACTTTAATCTATTTAATTTGATAAAGACAAAGTGTAATGCCACCGCCTGTGATGAATATCTATGACCAGTTCTGTAATATCTGACGAAACATGCACTGAGCTTCAGGAGGTGGTGTGTGTAGATTGCTAAATAATGTTCAATAAATGTCATTTTTCATGAAATAGTCTCATTTGAACATTTATTCTGATTAGTATGGATTCAACCTGCTTTGTAGTCCCTAGGCATAGCTGACTTTGGGATATAGCACACACTATAGATCATTGCTCTTTTTGGTATAAAACTATCATCATCGAAATAGTAATTATTAACCAAAATAAGTATGTTAATGGGGAGAGGAGGGCACATCTCAGAGAATAGTCCCTCACTCTTATCTTTCCTGACACAATGCTGACTTGACTCAATCTGTTGACTGGCAGCATGCAGTAGGTGACTAATTATCCAAAGCCACAGGCTGCACCTGCCCTGCATATATTAAAAAGAGCATTCCATAGGATGGGGTTTCTGGGGGAAGTGTCTTCTATTTATCCCTCACAATCCATTTATTTTATTACCTGTTCTTTGTGGTGTTTAAGAAATTTGAGTTCCTATTGATTTTTTCAGCCATTTCCAAGGTTGAAGTCTTGACTCTGGGCATTTGGCAATATTCTTGCTTGCCTGTCTGCTCTGTTGGGAATGCAGGATTTGGTGAGTTATTTCAGCTTGGAAATTCACAGGTGCGGAGATAGGTTAGTGGTAGAGTTACTGCTTAGCACGTGAAAGGTTCTGGGTTCCAACACGACCCACATTTTAAAAAATATCCGATGGAAATGGATGACTGTTCTGCAGAAGCTGGTAGACTAAGATTTGTTTGGATTTTTTTTTTTCTACTGATTGTTTTTATCTATCTTTTTCTTACAGAAGTCTTCATTACTGTATGGATATTATGCTCATTTCCTTTCTACCATCTCTGCTCTTTTCCACTTCTTTCCTCTTGTTATTTTTGTTGACCTCCTTCCAGGGGTCACCCCTTCAGTAAAGCTTCCACCCTCTTGAAATTTTCCCTGCTACCATTGTATTATGTATTATTGTATTATAATTGACAGAATTCTTTTCTTCCCTCAGAATGCTCCCTGTTGAATATTCTTGTTCTTGTTTTATCAATAAAATATTTCTTCAAATCTCATTAACGATATCAATATGAAAAAGGAAGTATCCTTGGTCTATGTGCTGCATTCCTTGCACCTGACGGTGCTCTTTTATCTCTGTCATGGCACGAGATCCATCTCAGTGGCTGTTGGTATCTCCTGTTTCTTGTGTGTTTGAGAAATTGACCTCAAAAGCCTTTAGAGGAGTGGGAAGAATGCAAACATGTTACCAATGGTGTTCTCTAATGGTGGTTGAGACATGGCTGTTTCACAAGTGTCTCCAAACTCTCTGTATCACGGCCTGATATGTCTCTCTATAAGGCTGGAACTCCTAAGAATGACTATCCAGTAGTTGTCAACATGGGGATTTTTGACTCCTTGGGGACTGCATATCAGACATGTACACTACGATTCATGAAGGAAGCAAAATTACAGTTATGAAGTAGCAATGAAAATAATTTTATGGGTTGGGGATCACCACAACCTGAGGAACCATGTTAAAGGATCACAGCATTAGGAAGATTGAGACCCACTGGACTACTTAAACTTAGTTGATCTGTGGTTTCTCTCTCACTCTTCAATGTAGACATTTTTATATATTCTCTCTCTCTCTCTCTCTCTCTCTCTCTCTCTCTCTCTCTCTCTCTCTCTCTCTCTCTCTCTCTCCCCTTGTTGTATATGTGTTTGTGTGTGTGTCTGTCTGTTTGTCTCTCTCTCCCTCTGTGTGTGTGTGTGTGTATGTGTGTGTGTCTCTCTCTCTCTCTGTCCTTGTGTGTTTGTGTGTGTGTCTGTCTATTTGTCTCTCTCTCCCTCTCTCTCTCTGTGTGTGTGTGTGTGTATGTGTGTGTGTGTGTCTGTCTGTCTGTCTCTCTGTCTCTGTCTCTGTCTCTGTCTCTGTCTCTGTCTCTGTCTCTCTCTCAATAAAATCTCTGTGTCATGCAACTCTGGTAGCTGTCCAGAATCTAGGAGAGGCAGCAGTATGGGTTACAAAGAAAATGTGGGCCCTCTTCCTTTGCTCATATTGCTGTCTCCTATATCTTAGACCACACTGACGCAATCCTTGTCTTAGCTTCATGGGACTTTCCAGCACAAATAAGTCTCTGGCTTCAGTGGCTCAAAACAAGAACAATGTGTTGTTTCTAGCAGTTCTCTGAGCAGGCTGTGTGCTGCTTGGAGGCTGATTAGGGAGGAACTTAGCTAGAGCCGGTTAGCTGGCTGCCTGTCACTCTATTATCCTCCATACCCCTTCGGCTCTAAGCTCCCTTTCTCATATGATAGCAGCCTTATTTCAAGAGACTTTTCATATTCTAGCATTTACCAAGTGTCTATTAAAATCTCATTTGCTGATGTCCCAAGCTAATCACAGGACAACACTCAGGATGGGTGTCTTAGAGTTTCTATTGCAGTGGTGAGATACCATGATCACGGCAATTCTTATAAACAAAAACATTTCATTGGGGCTGGCTTACAGGTCTAGATATCCAGTGCATGGTCGTCATGGTTGGAAGCATGTCAGCATGCAGGCAGAGATGGTGCTGGAGAGGGACTGAGAGTTCTACATGGGATTGCAGGCAGCAGGAAGAAAAAGAGAGAGTTAAACTGGGCCTAGCTTGAGCTTCCTCCAACAAGGCCACACCCACCCCAGGAAGTCCACCCCCCCTAGGAATGCCACTCCTTAATCTAGGAGGCCATTTTCACTCACACTATCACCATGGGGTGCTAGAGATGGAGGCTGAAGTAACAACCCAACCACTGTGGGTGCAGCCATTTGTGCCCAGCTGAAACACAGGCATGTTCTCATTGCTCTGTATTATTCATATTTTCCCTTTGTAGTGACCATGGGATATTCGGTGAGCTTGGAGTGCACACATCACATGTTCATCCTGATTTCTAAACATTTCAATTGATGAACGGTGTCAAATATCTCTTTGCATACTTGCGATGACTGCCCATTGGTACAGCTGATAGATTAGCACGAATTTAGTGTGTTCACACAAGCGCCTGTTATCTTACACTTCTGGAAGACCCAAAGTGTGAACCTTAAGGTACTCTCTTTCTACTCTTTCTCGAAGCTTCGGCGGGAGAACATTTTTTCTGTATCTTCTCCACCTGTAAGTGACCACTTGCTCTTCTTGGCAGTGTACATTGTCTCTTTACGTTCAAAGCCAGCATTTCCCAAGGTGCCCCACCCCCTTCTTCCTTCCCGCTAGGACTCAAGGAACCCTGTGGAAGAGGAGGCAGAAAGAATATAAGAGCCAGAGGCAGTGTAAGGACATCAATAAAGCAAGGCCTCTAAATCAGCTTATCAAAGCACGTTTGGATTCACAGAGACCGAGGCAGCACTCACAGGTCTGCACCAGGTCCTTCCTGTGCCTGCGTGACATGGCTTCCGCTGTAGTGTGCAAACAAGTAGCTCTCTGATTCTCCTGCTCTTTTCCTCCCTTCTCTTGGGTTCTTTTTCTTCTGGTTTGTTTTTTTTCTCCATTCTGATGTGATAGAAGGGGAGGATGTCTGGATGGGAGGGGAGGGACTGAGGGCATAGAGGGAATGGAAACTGTAATCAGGATGTAGTATATGAGAAAAAAAAAACACATTTAAATAAAAGGAAGATTTTTTAAAAAGGTGTTATGATAAGCTAAATAACTCCTCATTTCTTTCTCCCCCATCCACACACATAAATAATACTTATATAAGTCCACTTAAAAACAAACAGAAATAATTGTTTACAATATTTACTCATCTAGAATGTCTATTAATCTAGGATATAGATGAATATAGAATCATATAGAATGTTCATCTAAAATATTATCTAGATTATAAAAATTTTAAAAATTCTGTTCACTATTGAAATTAAAATTTTATTTTCACTCCAAGCTATAGATTAATTTAGCCTATAAAGTTTGGTAAGGGGAAAAATAATCCAAGGATACAACGCGTATCTTTGGCTATCACTCTCATGCAGCTCTTGTCGGTGATCTTTGTCTACTTTCTCACTTAAAATAGACCAAGAGGAGAATCAGTGGAACTTCACGGTCTTTTCATCTGTCAGCAGCTCAGGAGCTTATTCTCCCCAGCAGAAATACCACGGGCGCTTCGAGAGTAGGGAAGGAGTGACCTGGATCTGTCTTGCCTTTCTTCTGCAAGAAGGGGATTAATGATTGTTTGCTGAATGAATTAATGAATGACTAAAAATGTTGGAGTTATTTTTCTGTGTCACCACTTCAGCTTCCTTTGTGTAATTTGCTTGTCTTCCCCCTTACTGTGAACATTTTCCCTCAGCCTTTAACTATACCTCCTCAATTCACAGCTATGTAGGTCCTTGCCTCTCATTTTTTGATGTATTTTTCCGTTGCTTATTAAGTTGCTTTCCATGGATCTTAAATATCCTTAAATAAAGTTTTAATTCCCTTGAAATAACATGTTTCTCTTTCCATTTCTCTTCCTTTCATTTTTAACATACTTACAAGGAACTCATCATTAATTGTGTCTGTATACCCACCTACATAGTCCATTTATCCAACTAGCCATTTATTTCCCTGCCCAAGTATCTCTTCCTCTCTTCCTTTCTGTGTTTTAAAGATTGATTTTTTTCATACATTGCAATTTTAAATTAATATTGTAAGTTACAAAATTTGAGGCTGGAGAGATGGTTCAGTGGTTAAAAAGCACTTACTGCTCTTACAAAGGACTCACTCACACTTGGGTAGCAGCATCCCTGTCAGGAGGCTCTCAACTGGCTGTACTTTTGGTTCCTGAGGATCTGATGCCCTCTTCTGGATTTTACAGGTACCTGCACTCACATTCAAATCTTCTCCCAAGCCTCAACCGCAAATGCACATTCATAATAAAAAAGAAAATAAACCTTAATAAATAAACAAATTACAAAAGTCTTCAAAAGGAATTAAAAGATATTCATTTTGTTTGGTTTTTTTGGGGGTGGGGGTGGGGGACCCATTTCATGTTAATGTGAGTAGGGAGCTGAAGGAAGGATAATAGTTTGGCCATGTACCTTCTAAATACCATATTTCCTTCTAAGGGAAGACATCAACCAGTCTGAGCAGAATGTTTTATGGGTTGCCAGTGCTTAATTTACATTGATGTATAAAACTCCTCTACTGATTATATTTATATCAGAGTTCTTGGGATTTGTCGAATACCAAGAGACAGACAGAGAAGGGAGCAATGACAGATGGGTAGAGAGTCTCGGGTATTGGGAAGGAACATCTTTTCTCATGAATGTCATTTTCTATTTAATTTTGTGTTCTCATTCAAAGATCCTAATGCACCAGTTGAAAGAAAAGCCTTGTAGGAAATGACATTTGGGAAGGGGCCAATATGGGACAAAACTCAAGGCTGCAAATGCCGGGCTTCTTGGCAGCTGCTTGGAGAACAACTGTTCAGCAACAAATTACTTGGTAGAATGCCTCTAGAATCAGCAAGGATTAAAAATAGAAAGAAGGGGTGGGTTTCTGCAGCTTTGGAGAGAGAGGATTCAGTTCCTCTGACTTCAGGGGTAAATGCACAACACAACCTTCCCTAGAGCTTGTAGGCTGTAGTGTGATGGCAACCAGGGATGGTCACAGTAAAAGATGTAGCTAAGTCTCTCCTAAACCATCCCACCAGTCATGCTCCAGGACTTTGCATATTACTTAATTAAAATGTATCTGAACAGGCTCATAACATAATAATGCCCTTCCTCTCTCACAGGACACATTTCAAGGCTCTTTAAACTAGAAGATGTGGGATATAGCATCTTGACCACAGAACTCCATACAGCAAGGGCCCCAATACAGACTTTGATCTTATTAAAGAAATTGGGGTGGGAGAGGTTGATATCCTGCCACGTGTTTGTATTTATTTTTCAGAATATTGTCTTTTGTAACTAGCAGTGCTTTTCTCAACGATAAATCCAAGAGACTTAATCTCTTTCTTTTGTTCTTCTGAGAGTGCAACTGGTAATTGCCAATGAATCATGGGTCCAAGCTTCTCAAAATTTAATTTGCCGATGAATCATCTGGGATCTTGTTAAGAGGCAGACTCCGACTCAATAGTTCTGGTGGGAGGAACTCTCCTGCTGTTTTATTTTAAGGTGTAAAGCAGGGTTACCAAGCCCCAGTGTCTGATGCTCCCTCTCAGTGTGGTGCCTTTATCCATCCTTACATCATGATCTCATTCTTGCAGGATGGCCGACACTGCAGTAATGATTCTTTCTGAATCATGACTTCACTGTTTCCTTTTGAGCAACCTGATTGGACTTTTGTTAGATGGGGAAGACGAGGTGGGGAACTGAATCAGAACCAAAGCATCTTGGTAACAAGTGATGAGGCCCATAGGAGTGTTGGCTTGTGAACCAGCCTTGGTGATCTGACAATGCTGTTTCCTTACTATCTTGAGAAACAGGTTGCATTCCCTCTCTCTTTGCACAATACCTGGCATGCTAGAGACCAGGATTTACATACTCATTTCTTTATAGGCAAATCTGCGGGAACAGGCACCCATTCTCTGCTGACTAAATTGCTTTGTTTTCAAAAGTTGGTAATGTGAAATAAATCATGTTTATAGTTTACAATGAATATCAGTACAAGCTAATTAATATTGATTTCTTGTGATGGTGTTTATCTTATAATATTGTAGGTCAACACTTACTCTCCTGTTGTGCAGACAAAGGTTTGGTGACCATGTGCAGAAGTTGAAGAAATTTACCATGTAGGAAATTGCCACTGTCTTACTTGATTTATAAATTTATTTTACATTTTTATGGCCTTTTTGGTGAATCCCAGGTCAGTAAGAAACATTATCTCAAAAACCAAGGCAGATAGCTCCTGGAGAATGTGTGACATTTTGGCCTACACACACACACACACACACACACACACACACACACTCGGTGTTAAAGTCTGATAAAATTGGCTAGTCTGCTTAAACTAGATAACCTGGCTATTTGCAGGTTAGAGTTTTTTTTTTTTTCCTATTGAAGATATATTAAGGGTTGAAATGCCAATGTGTCTTTGTTCATTGTCTGAGTTACCAGGTCAGAGGTATATCATTTAGTAATAGAAATATCACCTTAGATATTTTGGGGGGGAGGTGGAATGAGATAGAGAATTGAGTGTTAAAATTTTCTTATGAAGGCGGCAGAAGCCACCAGAAGCTAAAGTTTTTTTTTTCTAGAATTATCACTAGAGATCTGGTCCCAAGTGTCAGGAAGGTATTGGTGACACAAAGATAAGAAGGCAGGAGGAAGTCCCTGCTAGTGATCAGTGAGATGAATGACCAGGGAAAGTCCCTGTGGAGTGCACTATCTCACATCTACCGTCACAGCCCTTTGCTCTTCAGATCTGAAAAGCAGCTGTGGCAAGGTAAAGCATAGACTCCCAGCCTTTTTCAAAATCTCATGGGATGAGGGGGGATAGGGGAAGGGAACTGACCAAAATGAAATACGCATGGAAATTCCACTCAGAAAACCATCACCTTGAAAGCTAAAGTAAAAATAAAATATATTTTTTAAAAAAATCACATGGGAATGAATTTCAATTGACATAAAACAAATCATATCTGTAATCTTTGGAATAAAGGGAATTTGAAAAATGCAGCCTTCAGGTGACTCTGGTTAGAGCAAAATAGAGCGAAACACTGGTTGTCAGAACAATATTCACTGACAGGGGACAAATCATTTGCTCATTGAAGGCTGAAGGTGATAAGATCGTCTCACTGATGCCCAGTAGAATAAGTGGGTATTGGCTTCATGAACACTATTTTCTGGTTGTCATGAAAGGAACTAATCTGAATGGAAATATATTTGTAAATTCTACCCATTGTCTCTAGTAATCTAGTAAAGAAATCTTTCACTTTGCATGGTGGCCTATAGGCTACAGAGCAGTGTCTAGGATTCCAACTTACTGATGTGGTCAGGTGTGCAGTAAATGTCTATATCCAACCTCTCCAGTCTCAGAGAAAACGTTGCATGTGGACCTGCCCTCTTGGCATCAGCCATTGTCCTCTACTACTGGGCCTCATTGGTAGTCAAGCTTCTCAGAAATAAGATTTAAACTCAATGTTGCTTGTCTCTCTTTTCTTTAGAATATATAGCTTCATGATGTTTCTCTTGTGGTCTTCTCAAAAAGAAATTGACTAATTACATCTCTCTAGCATAAGAGAAATGTGTGTGTGTGTGTGTGTGTGTGTGTGTGTGTGTGTGTGTGTGTGTGTGTGT
>OU015753.1:14588474-14628865 GCA_907169655.1 Acomys percivali
AGAAGAAGAAGAAGAAGAAGAAGAAGAAGAAGAAGAAGAAGAAGAAGAAGAAGAAGAAGAAGAAAGGAGGGGGAAGGAGATGACAAGAAAAATCTATTCCAGATACCAAGAGAAAAATGGTTCAGTGGGCAGTGCCATTGTGGATAGGTAGGAAGTGGGTCTCCTTCTGCATGCCTTCCCTGTACCTGGACTCACTAAGCATTCAGGGCAATTTATAGGAAGTTGTCCAACCAATCAACATCAAGAATAAATTTTACCCTGGGTTCTAAACTTCAGTTGGCCAAAACCAATCAACCAACCAAGGATTCTAAAATGAACCCCCATGATTCTAGCCCTTTTAAAATTCATCCGACTGCCATGAGAAGACCTACTATGATGGAGTAAACACTGCTTTATGACTAGATTATGATGATAAAGCAGTTGGCTTTGAGAGAAGGAGCCCATGCTCAGTGGGTCACAAAGAAAATCAAAGTGTGATAGCGAGTCAACATGAGGGAGGATCTTGCAGTCTGGCTTTGAGAGGGGGAACATGCCATGAAATGAATCAGCTGGTAGAAGCTGAGGCAGGGAATGCTCTGATAGACAGTAAGGGAGTTTTTGGGTTTAATTTGCACTATTGATACTTTTTGAAAAGATATATTCTCTCTCTCTCTCTCTCTCTCTCTCTCTCTCTCTCTCTCTCTGTGTGTGTGTGTGTGTGTGTGTGTGTGTGTATGTGTGTGTGTGTGTGCTCTCAGAGGTACTCTCAGAGACCAGAAGATGATGTCAGATCTCCTGGACTTGGAGATAGAGGCAGTTGGGAGCAAATGAACTTGGATGCTGGGAACTGAATGCAGATCTGCAATAGCAGCAAGTGTTCTTAACCACTGAGCCGTGTCTTCAGCACCTGCAATTTAAACTGTAATGAAGGCCCAGTTTAACAAACAAGTCATATGGTTTTTTTTGGAAATGTGAAGATGGCCTTTGTGAGCCAATGTTGGGCAGTTCTCACCCAAGGATGGCTATACAGTTAAAAGAAAGAACGCCTTCCTCTCTTCTTTTTCCCTTTCTGTAACGTGAAATGTGCATACAGCAGATTAGACAGTGGGCACCCTCACCAGAAAGACATGGCTATCTCTGTAAAAAGTATTACAGTGCTAAGAACAATAGAGTTGAGTTCCCAACTCTGTTCTGTAACTGTCCCATTAGACCTGAATCTCTATGTTCCTAAAGCAGGGAAGCAGGAAAATGAAGTGTCGCCTCCATTAAAGCTCTCCACATTATAGACTCTTATTTTATTTTTTTCTTTTTTTTTAATTTAATTTTATTAATTTATTCATATTACATCTCAATGGTTATCCCATCCCTTGTATCCTTTCATTCCTCTCTCCCTCTCATTTTCCCCTTACTCCCCTCCTCTATGACTGTGACTGAGGGGGACTTCCTCCCCCTGTATATGCTCATAGGGTATCAAGTCTCTTCTTGGTAGCCTGCTATCCTTCCTCTGAGTGCCACCAGGCCTCCCCATTCAGGGGATGTAGACTCTTATTTTAACAATTGCTCCTGTATCCTAGCTATTAAGGCATATATTTGTTTTACATAATGGTATGAGGCTCAAACACCAAGTGGCTGGGAGCCTCATGTAAGGCATCTCAAATCTACCTTTTAACTTCTAGTCCACTGTGGTTCCTGGTACATCACATGCCACGCCTAGCCAATCATTAATTCATGCCTGCATACACTCAGTTACTCATCAGAATAATCATCCAGTTTGCGGTTAGCAGGGATACAAGACTGACAAGTGTCATTGTCTCTGGAAATGTTTTACCATGGAATGAACAAAGAAGACCACCACATGAGAGTTAAGAAAGAAGAGGACCTGCCGAGGAGCCATGGAGGGGATAGAGTCTGTAACATAACAGTGTCATATCCAAAAGAGCACTAAATGCAAGCAGCCAATGCATTCCTGGCCTTGATGCTCACAGGAACCCAGAGGGAAAAGTAATTCAATATCCAAATGTTTGCATATCCCTCATGGATTAGCTTTAATTTTCTCACATTAATATGCTTCAGGGCAGGTTTTGATGATTAGAGTCATAAGACCATGTGTGCCCTGAAGAACTGTTTCATTCATAACCCAGACACAGACATATAGACATGTTTGATAAGTACTTCAGAATTAAAATTGTCTATGTCCTTATGACATAAATACATATTAATTAAGATAATGACATTTTACTTTTATGTAATTAGCTTTGAATTAGCTGAAAAATTAGGTAAAAATTTTTAGTTTTAAAGTTGTTTATTATAAGTATGTGTGCATGTATCTGTGTAGAAGTATGTGCACATGAATACAGGTACTCTCAGAGGCCAGAAGAGGGCATTGGATGATCCCCTGGAACCGGATCCTCAGGTAGCTATGAACCTCCTGACACGGGTACAGCGAACCGACCTCAGATCTTTTGGAAGAGCTGCATGCACTCTTAACTGCTCAGCTATCTCTTCAGCCTCATAAAATATTTCAGTACACTTTCAACTTGATGTCTGCAGGTTATTTCCTCCCTCTTCGTTTGACTGTTTTGGCTTTTGTTGCTGTAATTGTTGTTGTTGTTGTTGTGTGCATGTGTGTTTGTGTGTGTTTTGCCCAAACTGAGGGTTGAACCTAGGACTGAATGTAAGCACTACCACTGAGCTACATTTCCCAGCAATGAAACTAGTATTTTTCTTCTAACAGATATGGTCACTCTCCAAAACATCCTAGCATTCCACTAAGTGTGGGTTTTCCTTGAATTAATGCTCTTTGCTTGTTATGTGTGTAGGAATATGTTTCCACATCAAAAGCAATATTGATCTTTTCCCTCAAAATAACTGCTTTCAGGCATAAAACTATGTTTTATGCTTTCTTTATATTTGTCTCAGTCCTGGGCAGCCTAACTCAATCCTTAATCCCAAGGGGTAGATTAATTTAATTTTCACTGTTGCTTCTCTAGACTCACACCAGCTGAAGACAAATGATTTGGGAGCTAACATTATTAAATATTGTGATTTTATTTGCTCCCTGTGTTAGAATAGCAGGTGGCTATTTATTCCAGCAATATAAATTTTACAACACAGCTTTTTCTTTCTACCTTTTGCAGAGTTCCCTTGCTTTTTCTTTCTCTCTTTTTCTTTCTCTCTTTCTCTCTTTCTTTCTCTCTCTCTTTCTTTCTCTCTTTCTCTCTCTCTTTCTTTCTTTCTTTCTTTCTTTCTTTCTTTCTTTCTTTCTTTTCTTTTGGATTGGGTTACCTTTAATTTGTTACTGCAGTTTTCTAGCACTCCTGCCCCCACAACCTCCAAGTGGCTCTGTCTATAGCCACATAATCTAGTGGCAGTGCAAGCTACCTTGCACTCCTCTGAAAAAGAGCTGCACCTGGAACCTGGAGATAGAGAGGATCCCTTTGTTACTGATGGCTTGGAGATACTGATGCTCCAGCAGAGAGGTCCACATGGGTGGACCCACCCAGGCTTTGGCTCTTTGCTCTTGTTTTAAGAAGACATGAAGTGGTATGCATGTGTACTGTGCAGCATGGGGCTTCCCCCAGAGGATACTCAGCTCAGGGGGCACAAGGGAGAATTAAGAAGAGGGTAACTACTGCAGGGGCAGGGTTGAGAGCAAGCTAGCAAGTATATTATTCTCTGTGTCTTCTGACCTGTCAATGTGATATAGGGACTGGCAATACAAACAACCCAGAGATGTCCTGTGTGACTGACAGACACGATGCTTCTTTAGTGCCCATCTATGTAATGTACAACCATATCGTGAAGTCCCATCATTCCTTGCTTCTCTTTCTTCTGACCTTATTTTTTCCTAGGATTGCATTTTCCATTTTAAAAAATTAGCACTTTTTAAAGCTTCTGAAGCTGTAGCATGTATATTGTAAATCAGCTGAGCAAAGACAAGAGAGGTTCCTGGAAAAATAGTTCTTACATTTTTCTTGTGAATATGGGACACACTGAAAACAACTCATTAATTTATTCCTTTTCAACTAATAACCTACTGGCATTCATGCTGAGCTGGGATCCATACACAGTAGACATAAAATCATAACCCAGTTATATAAAAAACAAGTCTTTAGAATTCATTATTTCTTGACTATTTCATGGATGTTTTTGATGCATTCTGGTCATTTTCATCCTCCTCATCCCTTTTTGTCCCTCTTCCATGGAAGTCTCATTCTGCTTTCATGTTACTTTGTTGCTGATGTTTCATGGGAACATGGGTGTAGAGCTATCCACTAGGCTGCATCCCTGAAGACAATGGCTCTCCTTCCCTCAATGTCTGTTGATGGCTTATACTTCCCTGACAACTGATAGAGCTCTATGGTCCACTTCCTTGTCCTGTCCTCAGATACCACTTCACAGCCCTACTCCCCATCATCCAGCTTTTACAGTCTTTCCTCCCCCTTCTCCTGCCATGTTCCCTGAATAGATGTCTTGGTTAGGGCTGAGCATTCAATGGTCGTTTACTCTCAACACCTTGAGCGGCCATGGACATCTTCGTTTACTGGTGTTTACTGCACACAGAAGCTCCCCTATGGAGGCTGAGAGCAGAGTGTATATAGTTCTAAAGGTAAATATTTAGAAATCAATTTTAAAACATATGCAACCAGCAAAATAACACCTGTGTTTCTGGTAGGGCCTCTGTTTATCTCAGCAATGGACTTTTGACCATGCCTTCAGTACCAGGCATAAATCTCCTGTAGAGCAGGCTTCAAATTCAACCAGAAAGTGCCTTGTTACCCCATAACAGTCATGGCACTATTTATTAGACAGGGGTACATCTTGCCTAGCAGGCTGATATTAGAGCACTAAAATCCATCACCCAGTAAGACTGTTGATGATTCTCCTCCCCTTCAGTGGCTGCATAGCTCTAGAAGCTCGCAAGCAAGGTGGAGGATTCTAGTCCAGGACTGGTTTAGATTTCTCCATGCCTTGCAACCAGTGTGTGCTGTCTTCCTTAATAGGGTTGTGCCATCTAGATACAGTGAGCAACCATTTTCGTGACCAATAATTTATAGTGAGATAATCACTAGGCACTGGGAATTTTTTGTTTGGTCACTCATTTACCATCCATGTAAGGCCACTCCATTCCAATTACTTCTTAATACAAAGTTGTAGATTTCCATATGGTGTCACCATGCATCCTTCATTTTTCTTAGCCACCCTCTCTCTCCTGTTTCCACCTCTCTCTTCCCTGTTTAAATCTTGCCATTTACATCATTTCCCTCTTACACTTTTATGTCACAGGCACAAGTCTAACAATCCCCACCCTTCTTCAGGCCTCCTCCCCAACACCATGGCGCCTCTCTGACTTCTTGGTCTCTACAGAGTGGGGCCAGATGTGTTTTGGATGTCAGATTTTTTTTTTTTTAGATTTTTGAATATTTGCATATAAATGAGATATCTTAGGAACAGGATGCACATCTAAACATGAAATTCATTTATATTTCACCTACACCATATGAAAACAGCCCGAAGGTAATTTTATGTGATATTTTTAGTGTTCCTGTTTTGACTGCAATGTGCCACCTGCTATGTGAAGTCAGGTGTGGAATCTTCCATTCGTCATGTTATGCAGGCACTCAAGGAGTTTCAAAAACTGGAGCAGTTAAGAGCTTCTATTTTCAAGTAAGCAATGATCCATCTTCACAGTGAAACAGTTGGTTCTAAGTAAGAAATTAAGGAATCTGGTTGCCCCTGAACAGATACTTAAGAATTTGCACCACAAGGGAAGATACTGTTGTTGAAAAGCAAACTAAAATAAAGCCATGTTCCTGGCAAGAAGCAGCCACTGAAAACAACAACAGCAGAATCCATCCCTGCTTACGGGACACTCAGTCTAAAATCTTCCTTTGTGACAAGCACACAAGAACCATTATTCTCCTTACTATGCTGAAAGAAATAAAGCTAAGCAAGGCGACAGTGAACGTTATGAATACTTTACGGTTGATTGAAAGAGGACAACCAGCTACCATCTCTTCACACTTAGCAGAGGTTCCAAAGCAAGGAGAGGATCAAGAGAGCTTCACAGACAAAAGAGAGGTATGGTATCCTGATTGGTTGCTGCTGTTGTAGAGAAAGTGCAGTGGGACTTCATATTAATTGGATAGCAGTGTCTTTTATTTTAAATTATTGCATAGGGAAAGATTCTCTCAAATTGGTCCTAAATTACAAGCAAGGTCAACAGTTAGAGAAACCTGTCAATTTTAAATTGAGCTCTGATCATTTTGGGCAAGTGTTAATTAGGCTGTTGTCTGACTGCCTGGAATGGTTACTGCATGGGGGGTCAGTTGCTACTGCTTGCTGTGGCTGAGAGCTGGTACCAGTGAAGGTCAGGATGCAGACAGAGGCGTCCACGGTTCTGCTCTCGTGTGCAACCAGGACACTCTATGTTCCTTCAGCCTCTCTACCCTGATCACAGGAAAGAGGCCAGGAGAGCAAGATAAAATAAACCAAATATTTGAACCCATTCTGTCCTTTATAGACTTGTTCACTTTATCTTTTTATATATATTAATATCTTACCTGCACTTATGTCTGTGCACTGCATGCATGCCTGTTGCCTGCAGAGGTGAGAAAAGGGTCCACTGGAGTTTCAAATGACTATGAGTCCCTGTGTGGGCCCTGGGAACCTAACCCAGGTCCTCTGAAAGACCAGCGAGTGCTCTTTAACTGCTGAACCATCTCCCCAGCCCACAATCTGTTCATAGTTATGGTTTTTCTGGTGACACCGAGGTATCCTATATTTCTTTTTATTAAAATGAGTTTCAGGGGGGGAAAAGTACTCTTGACACAACTTTAAATAAAAAGGAAGGTATGAGTGAGATTGTAGGGGTGGTAAATATGATTAGAAGATCGCTGGGGGTAAATGCCACCCGTGATATTATAATAGCTATATGATTGACAAGCTAAAGGACAACTCAGTCTAAAGAGGAAAGCATTTATATTATACAATGATTTGTGCTGACAGCAAGCTGCATTATACCCATAATATTTAAAATCTTCAAGTCACATACTGTTGTCTTTTATTCCTTCTTGATTATAGGAAAGTTATCACTCCGACTTTCAGTGTACGATGGTCAACAATAATGAATTGAGTAGGATGATGTCAGTCACAGTAGGGGTGTTGTGTGATGTGGGGTCAGTGACCGGTGTCTCAGCGGATCAGTCCAGTAGGCAGTGAGCCAAGTGCATACAAGCCTAATATTCTAAATCTACACAAGCAACCACATGTCTGTTTGTTTGGTTCTACAGTTTCCCCTCACTGGATACAGCCCCTCTCTACTTTCTTTTAAAAAGTGTGTGTGTGTGTGTGTGTGCGTGTGTGTGTGTGTGTGAGTGTGTGTGTGTATGTGTGTATGTGTGTATATGTGTATGTGTGTGTATGCGTGTGTGTATGTGTGTATGTGTGTGTGTATGTGTGTGTGTGTATGTGTGTATGTGTGTGTGTATGTGTGCGTGTGTGTATGTGTGTGCAGCTATTCATACAATCCAGAAGAGAAAGTGTTGGATCCCTTGAAGGTGGAGTTAGAGGTAGTTGTGAGTGGCCCAATCTGGGCACTGGGAAACAAATGCAGGTCCTCTAAAAGCACAACAAGGGCTTCTAACCACTGAGCAATCTCTCCAGACCCTGAGAGGGAAAGAAAAGCAACCTACTCAGAACCAGAACCACCAGCAAATGGATTCTCTTCTCTATATTGATGTAGTAGTACATATAATAACATAGCAATAACTGTCAGCCGAGTTCTTATCTATCTGGAACACTTGGTGATTTTTTATAGCACTATTCAAAAGCATATTTAGGGGCAATGACATATTGTCTGCCCTTCTTCAGAAACCTAAACTGTGAACAGATTCCTTATAAATGGACACATGTACAAAAATGTGTACATTCACTTCTTTGAAGATGCAATTATTTAGCCCAACAACCTGAAACTATAGCACTTGTTTGGGCCTCTGTCCATTGCATTACAGAGCTTTCACATCCACTCTTTAAAAGAAGGAATTGCCGATCAGAATATACCGCAATTATAAGTAATGTTCAGTATACGAATAAAACACAATTGAGAAAAATTCTATTTCTGAGACACAATAGTGTGCTATAGGAACCAGTCCTAAACTGTGTTATTATGGTGTGTACTTAGTCACAAAATTACCTATAAAACAAAGCATCCCTTGTTCTATATACTTTTAATTTGGAGTAAACAAGTCTCTTTATATTTTTGATAATTCCGTTTTATCTTTAGTGGCAACCAAATCAGAATACTTTATTTGATCTGGAAGTAAAACAAAGACGCTTGGTAGGGGTGCTGGTGTCTAAACAATACTACTTTGTGATCATGGAGCGTCTGGACGGAAAATGAAATATATGAGCGAGAGGAAAGAACAGTCGAGAAGAGATGGGCCGAGGTGGGACTCCCAGCAAAGCCTAGACTCATAATTTTCTCCCTGGCTCCCGACACAGGGCCTGTCACCAAGTAAGCACGGAGCCATGCTGAGTGCGCGCAGGAGTAGCAGGCGGCTAAATTTCCAGCGATCAAGGAAAACTGTAAATGAGCCTGGGAATTCTCAATCAGCCAGATGGGCCTCTCTCCCTCCCCACTCTGCAGTGACGACTCTCAGGCAGAGAGCTCTTTGAAATCTTTAAATGTATTTTAGGATCTGAGAACCATTGTTGCCAATGCTGCCCGTTATGATATCTCTTCCTGTTCTTCCTAAAATGGAAAGCTCGATGCTTTATGAGAAGCTAAAAGTCACATAGTCTCTGCGGGGGCGGGGGCGGGGGCGGGGGCGGGGGCGGGGGCGGGGGTGGGGGCAGCGGCGAGGGGGAGCTGTATTTTACTAATTCTAAATGAGAATGGTAAGCGCCGCGAACCGTTTCTAAACTCTGAATAAAATTATGTGGGGATTGCACAGAATGTATTAATTAGCAGGGTTAGAGGCTCTGGTGGCCTTCAAGTAGAACATTTTTGCTTGTTTTCCATTTACTTCTTTATTTCTTTTTTTTTCTTCCGGTGCTTGGAATCAAATCCAGGGTCTCTCTCACACACTGGATGAGCTTCCTGCCACTGAGCTGCACTCAACGCTTTAAAGTGCTCCTTAAATCCTGCCAACGCGTCAACCCTCTACACATGGGTTAGCAGAATTAATATCACGGAAATGTGTGTGTTATCTCACACAATGTACAGATTCAGTGTCACCTCTGTCAAAACATCAATGGCATCTTTTTTCACAAGGGTAGGGAAAATAATCCCCATCTTTGTGATGCTATAATACTGATATGAAACCACACAGTAGCCTGAATATGGCAAGAACAATCTGAGAAACAAACAAAGCCAGAGGTGTCAGAGTTCAGTCACATTACCATGTGATGGGTAAGCATTAAAGATTATAATAAAAAGGATGCAAAGTAATAAAACTGAGTTCTACCAGGCACCTTTAATTAGGAAGAAGAAAAAATGAAATGATACTTCTTACACATTGTTAAGAATTTGAATTTGTATAGATATTTAAGACGTCAACCTGAAGTCCCCTCAGAACCAAAAGCCAATAATCGGGCTACCAGATCATGATGCTATTCTTAGTATCCCCACTTTTCTCTCTCCCCACTATCCCACTCTGTATGTGTGTGTCTGCAAGTGCGCATGTGTGTGTGTGTGTGTGTGTGTGTGTGTGTGTGTGTGTGTGTATAGTGAATGAGTATATTAAAACAGTTATGCTATTTTTTTTAATTAGAGCAGTGGTTCTCAACATTCACGATGCTTTAATACAGTTCCTCATGTCACAGTGATTCTCCCCAACTAAAATTATTTTCATTGCTACTTCATAACTGTAATTTCTCTACTGTTAGGGGTTGTAAGGTAAATATATGTGTTTTCAAATGGTCTTAGGTGACCCGTATGGAACCCCCAAAGGGTTTGTGATGCATAGGCTGAGAACCACTGAATTAGAGATTCATAGGCTGCCAACACAGAGATGCAATGGGAATCCAAGAAGAGATGCCTAGCTGCCACACTCACATGACATTTACATGGCTTCTAGGGATCTGAACTCTTGTCTCCACATTTATATGACAAAGTCTTTACCCACTGAGCCATCTCTCTAGCCTCTATGGTATTTTTAATCTTAAAATGTGCATGTCTAAAAATATAAATGCTACAATATTATCTAATATGTTTGTTAAATGTTCATGTTAATTACATAATTTATATTTGAATCACATTTTATGGCAGTTTACCAACTCATCTAAACGAAATAATTTTTGTAAGCTTGCCATATAGGACTAGTTAGGGTGCTCTGAAATGCCAGACATGAGACATTTGTTAGGTGACAGCAGCCAGCTTTGCTTTCTGATCTCAGGGGAAAGCTCTCACTATTTCATGGGGGAAATGTGAGTTTCCTTAAAGATTTCTAATTGATGCTCTCTATCGGACTAATGAAGTTCTATTTTATTGCAGCTTTGCTAAGAAATTTTTCATTAAGGCTCAATTCTATAAATTGCCTTTCTGCATCAGTGGTGTGATGATTTTATTATTTTCTTCATTATTTTGTTAATGTGATTAATTAAATTGATTTGTTCCCCTCTTTTGGGGAAAGTGTTATGAAGCATAACACGCATACAGAAAAGTGCACAACATTGAAAACAAAGTTCAGTGAATTCTGACAACGGATCTAGTATGACTGATGGTCGCTCAGATGAAGACATAGAAGGCCCAGGAAAAGGGGAATTCTCCCAGTGTAAAGACAAAGTCATCAGAACCACAACTTCTCATAGCAAACATGAGTTTTGCCAGATTTGGGGACGGGGCCATCTGGCATCCCTCATTCAACAGTATGTTTGTGTAATTAATCCTAGTTACTGCAAACATTCCGCATTTGTATTGTGTTTATTCTCATTTTGGGACAGATTTCTCTTAAATGAATATGTGATAGTTTATTTGCTCGTTCGACTGCGTGTGCATGTTTGCTTTGCTTATTTATTTTGGGCTGTGCTAATTAGCTCTCTTGAAGACACACATGCATATACCGGTAGGCGTGGAATTTCTGAATCAGAGGCTGTGGGTGTACCCAGCTTTGGTAGAGACTGTTCATCAGCTTTCCAACATGACTGTACCAATTAACACCCTCACCAACAGTGTATGAGAGCTCACTAACAAGCAAGCATTGGTATTATTAGAGATTCTTTTCTTCCTTTCCTTCCTTGCTGCAGAGGTGATATAGGACAGAGCCAGCCTAAGGTCAAATAGAGCAAATAGTGTAGTTTCTAGTTGCGTGCATTTTCTAGCACGTGAGCCTGCAACCTTCAAGAGGTAGCCAAAAGGATGCACAAAAGAAGTAGACAGGCAATGCTAAAGTTTTCCATCTTGAGTCTTTTGCAGTGAGCAGCCAGTGGGTGTTATATCATTGAACGTGCTAGTCTGTAAACTCCATCATAGTCTGAAATGATGACACAACAAGCATGTGAAAATGAACAGTGAGAGGAGCTTGGGCATGTGCTTTCTGACTGGGCCATTTTCCTAGGGATGTTTGTGGTATGTACGTGTGGTTGATTATTTTGTATATTCCTCTTAAAGAGAAAGATTGTCTTGAGGGCAACCATAGCAGGGTAAGGAGGGCTGCTGCTGCCCAGGAGCTCAGTTTCTCACCACAGCAAACTGGCCACTTCTCATTGTTTCAGGGTACTTCCAGAAAACATATGATTTAAAAATATTGCCTTTTCTATACAGAAAACATCACTGAGACAGTGGCATTTTTTGTTTCCTTATAGATACCCAGTTTCCCATTTCCTATCTCAATTACTGTTTGGCTTTTTCATTTCGTTTCTCTCTTCCTCCTTCACTCCCTTCTCTCTCTCCCTTCCCTCTTCTCTCTCTCACGAAAACTCCTCACTGACAAGCCAGTCTCTAACTCACCATGTAGCCCTTGGTACCTGTGAATCATGATTCTTTTTCCTTCCTTAGCATGTGGAGTACTGGGATTATAGGCAGGTCCCACCATGGTTCAATTCTCAGGAAAAATGAAACCCTGGGGCTCTCTGTATGATTTGGGGGGCAGCTCAACAGGTCTGAGAGTCTCATGTGTCAATCACCTTTCTGTTCAGATAACCTTGGAAGAGGAGGAGCCTCATGAGTCTAGCTTTAGAGATTTCCTGAAGTGATTGTGTTGTTTGCTTCCCAGGTCTTAGAGAACTTCCCTCAAAAATGATGTTTCATCTCAAAGGGAACAGCTACATAACGTTTGGGAACGGCCACAAGGAAAACACTACTACTGGTTCTTTACTTGATGGTTTTGTGGCACTATATTCTCTTTATGTTTTAGTGATGCTGTTCCTTGCGGTTCTACTGACTCAAGGTTTTCATGACATGTTCGCCACACTGACAGAGCTCTCTCTTGCTGAGTCCCACTGGCCTTAGTTTCCAGTGGTGTGCTCTGTGGCAACTGTTCTGCCTGTTTAGGAGCAGTGGTGGAGTCAGAGACCTCGGTTCCAGACAGTCTCTATGGCTTTTAATGTTAGGGAGGAGGCTTGGTTCAATTTTAAGGACTGGGAGTTTTCCAAATTTCCACAGTTTCTTTTGTGTGAAGTTATCCTCTGTCAAAATGGGAGGGCCAAGACTTTAAGTCCTTAAAATACAGCAATCAAGAATCATATCCAGCATATGATAATGCACGCAGTGTGAAAGTGGATAAAAATATCGAGAAGCCACATCTGTGTGTAGTGACAGTCTCATGAGAACTCTGCCACAGAGTCCTAAAGCCTTGCAATGAGAATAATTCATCAGTAATATTGCCTGTGTATTTAAGCTTAAAACAAAACAAAACAAAACAAAACAAAACCCAGTCATGGGTCATCTCCTTTAAATTCTATTTTTCTTTCTCAGTCTACCATGTCTTTTAAGTTACATGAAGTGATAAAGATGTCATTACTTAGGCAATTTATCATTATTTCTAGACTATATGTCCATATATGTAAATTTTCTTTAATTTTGCATTCATTTTTTGCTTAATTTTTTCTTATAATTTATTTACATTATACCTTGATTGTAATCCTCTCACTCTTATCTTCCTGCTCCCACCCTCCCTCTCTCTTCCACCCTAATCTCCTCCCCTAGATCTCCTCGTTTAATAATTATTTGTATTTTTGACAATTTCATAAATCTATGAAATGTGTTGTGATGGTTTTTATCCTCCCCTTATCATCTTCTCTTATTTCCTAACGCCTTATCATACTAGAGGTCTTCTTGGGAGAGGTTAGAAAAATAGGTACTACTGGGAATTGGAGGGTTAGTTACAAGAAACATGGCACCTTAGAAAGCCACCTGATTAAAAAAATTAAACCATTTCCACTAGTTATCAAATATCTCTTTTATTGCTGATGGTGTGGTATTGGCATTATCCAGGACTGAAGCTGATAGGATGTGCCAAGCCTGCATCTGCTGGTTAAGATTGCTTTGCCATTTAGCCACTTACAATGTGAGCAAAACATGGCAATCTGACAAAGGCGATCCGCTGTCCAGCCATGAAGACTTTGCTTATGTGCCAGTGTCAGAAGCTTCTCTGCAGTAGTAGTACAGTCATTGTTTGGCTCCAAAAATAAGCGTCCTGCTAGAGCTGTAATCCTGCAGTGGTATGCAGGTAGTTGCAGCTCCCTGTAGCAGCATTAAAGGAGCCAGACCTGCCTTCGAATCTGTGCCTATCTCTGGTAGATCAAGCAGATCTTCTCCTTCAACCTTCCTCACCACTTATCCCATTGTTCCAGCCCCTAGCTCCCAGCTCCAACAGACATTCCCTGGGAACTGGAAGGTCCCCCAGACCAGGGAAGCAAGTAGTTACAGAAATCCACTCTCCTTCCTTCCCTCTAAATCCAAATCCATCTCTGTAGCAGACCATCTTCCTTAGTCTGTCCCTTTTCTCTGCCCGCATATCCAACAGAGCACGTAAGTATTATCCAACCTTCCTCCCTGCCCATCCCTTTGTATAAGCCCCCAGTTACAATGGGCATTTTATGGTAACCCATAAGGCCAAGGCTGCCAGAGAAACAAATAGGCCAGTGAAACAAGGATGCAAACTTAAGATCTCCACTCTTCCTCCTGTCCTCCAAACCCAGTTCTCCAGTCTCATGTCCTGCTCTGCAGCACACTACCTGTTGTGCCTCTTCTCACGCTCTGTCTGCATTTCCAGGGGACTAAGCAGATCTTGGTGGAACAATCTGCTTTCCTCTCTCCTGTGAAACCCCTCACTTTCCTCCTTCTAGCCCACCCCCATTCTTAAGTGTCTACTCTCAACACATAGTAACAAATTGTATCCAGAAACCCCAATGGCCACACCTGGTAGGGATCAATCCCAGAAACATTCTCTGCCAGAGGACACACAGTCACTACACTCTCCTAAGAATGAGAAAGAACCACAGAAATCAAAGAACAAAGCAGCTACTCAACAATGACAAGACCAGAGGTTAGTACCTAGAATTACAACCATCCCAAACCCAGATGCCAAGATGGCATAAAAAAAAAAAACCCACAACCAATAATGCCAGAATAATGTCTCCCCTGGTGCTCATAATAGGCCCTTAGAAATGGAATACAGCTAAATCACAAGACAAACACCTTAAGATGGCCTTTATGACTACGATAGAGGTCCTCAAAGAGGAAAAGAATCATCCCTTAAAGACATCTCCAGAAACACAAGCAGACGGTGGAACGGGATGAATAAAACAGATCAAGACTTCAAAGTGGAAATAGGATCAATAAAGAAAACCCAAACTGAGGGAAAACTGGAAAAAAAATTAGGAATTTGAGCAGGAAGGTCAGAGACAAGCCTCACCAACAAAGCACAAAAGATGGAAAGAGAGAATTTCAGCCCTTGACGAGAGGATAGGATAGATACCTGGGTCAAAGTAAATGTTAACTCTTACAAAAACTCCTGGCATAAAACATCCAGGAAATCTAAGACAGTATGAAAAGACCAATCTATAAATAATAGGAACAGAGGAAGGAGAAGAAATCTAGCTCAGAGCACCGAAAATAGTTTCAATAAAATTATAGAAGAAAAATTTCTAAATTAGGAGACGCCCAAAAAGGTATAAGAAACATTTAGAGTAACAAACAGAGAGGGCCAGAAAATAAAGTCCCCTTGGCACATAATAATAAAAACATTAAACAGGTAGCACAATTAAAGATTATTAAGTGCTGCAAGTGGAGAAGACCAATAATACATATAAATGTAGACCTATTAGAATAGCACCTAGTCTTCTTTTGTTCCTTCCTTTTCTCCTCCTCCTCCTTCTTCTCCTTCTTTGTTTTTTTGTTTTGTTTTTTTGAGGCAGGGATTCTCTATGTAGCCTGGGTTGTCCTGGAGTCACCTTGTAGACCAGGCTGTCCTTGAACTTAAAGAGATCTCCTGCCTCTGCCTCCCGGAGTTCTGGGATTATAGACGTGCTCCACTGTACCTGACTAACATATCATTTTCAATGGAGACTCTAAAAGCCAAAAGAGCCAGGGTAGATGTTTTACATGTCCCAGGAGATCAGAGATGCAATCCCGGACTAATAGGTCAGCAAAACATTCAATCCCAATAGATGACAAAAAGAAAGATATTTTATGATATAACCAAATTTAAGCGGTGTATAAATACAAATCTAGACCTACAGAAGTCTCTGGAGAAAAAACAAAAACAAAAACAAAATCAAAAAACTTCAACCTGAAGAGGCTAATAACACCAAAGAAAACACAAGGAAATAATAATTTCAGACCAATGAATTAAAAGAGGTTGGGGTGTGATACACCTTCACAACAAAAGTAACAGGAATCAATAAACACTGCTAATTGATATCTCTCAACATCAATGGTCACAGTTCCTTAATAAAATGACACAGACTTACAGAATGGATTTGAAAGCAGGTTCCACTCTTTTACTGCATCTAAGAAACAGATGGAAAGAGATATTCAAAGTGAATGGTGATAAGAAGCAAGCTGGTGTAGCCGATTTAATATCTAACAAAATCGACTTGAAACCAAAAGTAATTAGAAGGAAAAAAATTGTTAAAGGAAATGTCCACCAAAAGGACATTGCAATTCTTAGCATGTATGTACCAAACAAAAAGGCACACAAGTTCATAAAAGAAACGTTACTCCAATGAGAAGCAAAAGAAGGTTTAGTACTTGAAGTCTTAGTTAGAACAGTGAGACAACTGAAGGAGATCAAGGGCACAGAAATTGGGAACCGAGAAGCCAAAGTATCTATATTTTCAGATGATATGATAATATACACAAGTGTCCCTAAAAATTCCACTAGGAAACTCCTACAGCTAATAAACACTTTGAGCAAACTAGCAGGATACCAAATTATCTCATAAAACCAATAGTCTTCCTATATAGAAATGACAAATTGACTGAGAAAGAAATCATGGAAGCAACATCCTTCACAATAGTCTCAAAAATATATAATATCCTGGGGGTAACTCTAACCAAGTGTGTGAAAGACTTATATAATAAAGACTTTAAAACGCCGAAGAAAGAAATTGAAGAAGGCACAAGAAAATGGAAAGCTATCTATGCTCATGGATCCATAGAATTAATACAGTAGAGAAGGCCATCCTACCAAAACCAATATGAATCAATCACAATCCCCATAAAAGTCTAGCACAAGTCTTCTCAGAACATGGAAGGACCATTTTCAGCTTCATATGGAACCCCCCCAAAAAACCCAAAAAAACCCTGAATAATGAAACTGCTTGGGGATAATACCATTCCTGATTTCAAGTCATACTACAGAACTACAGTAATAAAAATAGCATGGTATTGGCATAAGAACAGAAACATTGTCCACTGGAATAAAATTGAAGACTGGGACACAAATCCACACACTTATGAACATGTGATTTTTTAAAATAAAGAAGCCAGAAATACACACTGAAAAAAAAGATAACATCATCAAAAAATGGTGCTGGTCAGTCTGGATGGCTGCATGCAGAAGAATACAAATATATCCATATTTACCACCCCGCACAAAACACAAGTCTAAATAGATCAAAGTCATCAACATAAACTGAGCATGATAGAAGAGAAAGTCGGGACTTGTCTTGAACTCATTGGCACAGGAAAAGACTTTTGGAACAGAACCCCAATATCACAGGTTCTAAGACAACAATTGATGAATGGGACCTTATGAAACTGAAAAGCTCCTCTATGGCAATGGGCATCATCATTTGGAAAAAGTGACAACCCAAAGAATGAGAAAAGATTTTCATCAACTATACATCTGATATAGGGCCAATATCCGATATATAGATAACAACAACAATAATATCCCCCCTCGATATCACAAGAACACGTACACCAGTTTTAAAAAAAATGGGTTTCAGATCTAAACAGAGAATTCTCAAAGGCGAAATCTAACATGGTTGAGAAACACTTGAAGAAATATTGAACATCCTTAATCATCAGGGAAATGCAAATGCTGTGAGATTTCCTTTTACACCAGCAGAATGGCCAAGATCAATAAAACAAATGACAGCTCATGCTTTCAAGGATATAGGTAAGGGACTCCATTCCTGGTGGGAGTGCAAGCAAGTACAGATACTATAGAAACCATTGTGCTTGCGCCTCAGAAAAACAGAAACATATCTACTTCAATTACCAGTTATATCACTCATGGGTATATACTCAAAAGACACGTCATCCTACCTCAGAGGCACTTACTCAGCCATATTAATTATTCTTATATTCACAATGCCAGACACTGGAAACAACTTCGATGTCTGTCTACAGATGGATAAAGAAAATGTGGCAGAGTTACACAATAGAGTATTATTTGGCTGTTTAAAATAAATGAAATCATGAGACTCACAGTAAAAGACTGGATCTAAGGAAAAAGTTACCTGAGAGAGGTAAACCAGACCCTCAAAGACAAATATGGCATGTATTCACTTATAGTTCTTAGCTGCTAAGTCAGCAATAAGCAAGCTGTAAACCATAGAGGATAGGTCTAGAGTAAGGGACTAGGAAGAACTTCTAGATCTCCCTAAGAAGTGGAAATAGAATAAATAATTATAGATGGAAGAGAAAGGGTGATACTGAAATGGAAGCATCAAGTTAGATGAAAAAGGAAATACGGGGAAAGACACCTAAAATTATGGGGCCATTGAATGGTCTTGTGGAAACTTAATATAGTAGAAGGTTCCTAAGGTATTTTGTTTCCACATTCCCCCTCAAATGGCTTAATTCTCTCTCTCTCCATATACATGCTAATCTAATTATATATATATGCATATATGGTAATCTACTAATATATATAGCTATCTAAATGAAGTTACTAAATAGCAGGAAAGATAAAGGCCCAACTGGGCATCTCCTGTTACCAAATGAAGCTTTCAGTATTGTGAAGGGTTAGATCTCATTGGGTTGTTGGCTACAGAAGTCTCCTGGGAACTCCCAAACTAGACAGGCTGTTGCCAAGGTTAAAAGTTGCTCCCCACAACATGATACCAAGGTCCTATTGCTATAGACAATACCTACACAAATCACTGAACTAGGAGAAGTCATGTTGGTGCCTACATAGAGCCTTCACACCTAGGAGCCGGTGTTCTTGGTAGCAGAAAGTATTTTGTATGCTATGAAAGAAGAATCCAACTGAGGTACAAACCCTTTAATGTACAATGGTCTCCTGCCTACAAGATATGCTAGTGCAATGGTGGCACAAGCCTCATAGGGGTAAACAACCAATATTTGCTTTGACTTTAGGCCCACTTCAAGACATAAATGCTGTTTATGTGACCAACAACTTGAGATTAGATAGTCCAGGGACCTAGAAAAACAAAAACAAAACAAGTGCTACTCTTTTACTAAAGGAATTTAGCAATGCAATGACTTTTAATGACATTCTGCTATATTCATAGGTCAGTGCGTAGGTCAAAGAAACTTCCTTCTGCCGTAGGTGGAAACAGGCATAGAGACAGACCTACAAATGGGCAATACGCACAAGGTGAGAGACTCTGGAACATTCAGCCCTAAATGGGATGTCTCCATCAATTCCCTCCCCTCAGGGTTCAGGAACCCTGCAGAAAGGAGTAACAGTGTAACAGCCAGAGGGAGTGGAGGGCACCAAAGAAATGAGGCTTTGTAAACACAGCAGGACTGATGCAGATAGCAACTCACAGAAACTGAGGCAGGATGCACAGGGCCTGCCAGGGTGTGCACCCGATGCGCTCCTGGAGCTAAAAGGAGAAATAGATCTATACCCCCATCCCTAGAGCAGAAGCTATCTTCAACTGATAACACTCACAAATGAAAATTCAGTGTTTTTCCCCCTAAGGAGTCTCATTAGGAAACAAACTACTCTTCAGGGTGGCCTGAAAGCTTTGCAGTAGAGGGCAACAGAAAACAAACCCAACAGTGTCTTTGGAGGCTTTTTGTCTTATAATGTTATGTTCTCCCTCTCATTTTTTCAATCAAAAAATTACCTTATTTTTATTTATTTATTTTTACCTTACAGATCCTTTGCAGATATGTTATGGCTTCTGGTTTTACATTTTTATCAGATTCCTGAGTGCCGAGAAGTGGGTCTCTGCATCTGTATCTATTTTTCTTGGGCCTTTTTCCTTCTGTTTGTTTTTTTTTTGTAGTGTTCTAATTTGCTTATTTTTGTTTTATCTTATTATACTATATTTATATTATAATTATTTTATTTTATTTTATTTTATTTTATTTTATTTTATTTTATCCCTTAGTTGCTTGTTGATTTCTAATGAGGGACATAAAGGAAGTGGCCTGAATGGGAGGGGAAGTGGAGAAGAATTGGGAGGAGAAGGGGAAAATGTCATCAGGGCATATTGTACGAAAAAAAAAAACTATTTTCTTTTTTCTTTTTGGTTTTCTGAGACAGTGTTTCTCTGTGTAGCCTTGGCTGTCCTGGATACGTTTTGTAGACCAGGCTGGCCTCGAACTCTGTCCCTGCCTCCTGAGTGCTGGGATTAAAGAAAGGCATGTACCATCATGCCCAGCTTGGAACAAACTAGTTTCAATAAAGGAGAAAAAAAAAAAAAAAAGAAAGGTACAAGAGTAAGGCTAGGAAACATATGTGCATAGTGGAACAAACTTAGAAAGTTATTAACTTTTAAGGAGAAATTCAGATTGAAATCATGGGTAACTAAAGTTAAGTTATGAGTGATCTTTAGAAGAGAAAGAAAAACACTAAAATTGTGAGAATCAGCAACATACAATACTGCTGTTCCTTTTCCCTTCTACACTTCTCCATGCACTGTATTTAAGAACCAAACACTTATAACCATTTAAATATTTTAATTAATTTTTTTTATAAAGAAAAAGCAATGAGGTACTCCCTTCTACTTCCTAGCCAAGAAATATATTTTATACTTGGGTTACACATATATTTGAACCCTCAAATATTTGAATATAGTAAATCACACTTTTCTTGGATGGAGTTTTCAGATTTCCTCCTTGCTGCCTCCTTTAAAATCCTCACTTCTGACTTAAAAATCATCCTGTATTTGCTATGGGATCTGGTCTTCTTAAGTTTATTAATATTTTGGATGTGACATGATGGTTTTCGTTTCTCCACTAAACATGACATTTTGAAACATTTATTTTAATTTTGTTTTTGATCTTGTGGGTATGTGTGTGTTGGTGTGTGGGGGTGTGTGGGTGGGATACAGAGGCGTTGACTCTTTCTGGCACTGGAGCCCCAGGTGGTTGTCAGCCATCTGTCAGGTGCTCTGAAGTAGTAGTCGGGCTCTTTAAGCCTGTGCCATGTCCTAAACATGACGTTTAATGGCAATATTTTTTGCATACATTGTTCTGTGATCCTGTCTTCCTAGTTTACAAAGATCTTGCTTGTATTTGATTTCAATCACCACCATTCCCAAAGCAGACCCCAGATTTTGTTATTACCAATGCCTTTTCTCCCTATAAGATCTCTCTGGAGGGGAGTGTGGTAGTGCACGCCTGTAATCCAAGCACTTCGGAAGTTGAGGCAGAATGGTCAGGGTATCTCCGGTTGTAGAATGAGCTGGGAATCAGGCCGGGATAGAGGATGCTCTGCCACCAGAGGACCAGAACAGACAGAATTCTTATCTTTGTCTCCTCCCTGCTCTCCACTCACCCCCACTGCTCCCCAACAACCCTGTGTTTCCAGCTTACTGGTAGGTAGGTACCTCCACTGAATCCATACATCCCACTCAAGATTCTCTTATCCTGGGAGCTTGGCATCCTTTTACCCCACACTCCTTCCTGGTTTCTTTGCTCTTTACATGGCTTAGTTTCATCCATATGCTCTCAGCTCCTTTTCCCCTTTCTAGCCCCATCGCTATTCTTAGTAAGGCTCTTAGGGGATACATCAACTGATCTACCCTCGCCATGCGTGATCATGTGGAACTGGGTAACTCATTCTAGCAGAACAAAGCAGTCAGGCCATCCCGATGGGTCCCATTTTAATTAATGCCTACAGTTCTCAAGCAGAACTTTAGGATACATTAGTGGCACAACTATATTTCCCTTTGAGTTGATTTCTCAAATTACCCTGTCCCTTACCTTCATAGAAAATGAAATAGAACTGCAACATTGGCCTCTAGTGGGAAGAAGGCAGAGGCAAATTTAATAGGATACTTTAAATAATATTCTGTTTATTAATAATAATTTAAAAAAACCATAAAGATTCCACAAGTAATTTATAGTCAGGAAGAAGGATTCATGTAACTTTGTTGTCATAGCTTGTACTTTCAACTTCTATTATTGATTATTTCAACAGAGCTTCAAAATTAAAACAAATAGACATTAATTAAAAATTACTCCATGGTTTAAAAATATATGACTTGCCATTCCAACTATCTAAAATTAACATCTAGGCCATTACACACGGGGAGCAATTATGAATGTTAGAGTGTGGTGAGCACACAGAGGCAGCATGGATATATTTTTAAATCAACATAATTGTTGCCAATAAAACAAAGTGAGGGTGAGAGCATTTATCTTCCACACACAGTCATTCTGATGTTTGGAGCCACTGTTGATAAAAACAAAACAAAACAAAAAACAAACAACCCCCCCAAAAAAAACCCCTCAATGTGGGTTTCTTATCAATGTGGGAAAAACTATCCCATGCCCTAACAGAACCAGCACAGCCACACAACAGGAGGAAAACTGGTAGTCACATATATATTTGGCCATATATAAATTTTTAAATACACACACATATACATACATATATGTATTTAAAAGTTTGGACAAAATATCTTTGAAAGTTGAGAGATAGGGAAATTTTCAGTAGCTAGGAGAAACGCAGCCACAGGAAAACGTTGGAAGGTTTGTGTCTTAGGCTTCTGCCTTTCTGCTTCCACTGCATTGGAGGGTACATCTGTGGAAATCTGAAGCCTTGGAAACTATTAATTTAATTTGCTTTGTCTAGGGCAATTCCCCAAAGAATTATATGAAAGAACTTACAACATAGTAATTATAAAATAGAATGTAAAACTAGAAACTGATAGGAGAAACAAAGGAATAACATAGATGAAGGGAAAATCAGAGAGGGGAGAAATGAAGGGGAAAAGTTGACACAGAAAAAAGAAAAAAAAAACACCCCACAACAGTGAACAGTAAAACATAGGTTGTGGGTAATCACATGAAGTCACGTGAACACGAGATGCTAAGGATTTCACTATTATTTACATGGAGCTTGCCTGATGCCATGCAGTGTGCCAGGCCTTCCTGTGGGTCAAGTTTCTGAGTTCTGACTATGGCCTGACTAAGTAATTACCTTTACTCTTATCATCAAAAAATACAGTAAAACAAGAGAACTCTCATGACTGAAGAGGGTACTGTGTTTCTGTAATTGATAGTGAGAACTACGGTAGATGTTTTGAGAAAGAACTCTGGTCACAGACCACGAGAAACTTCAGAATGATTGACCCGCTAATTTTCAGTTAAATGAGCTCTCCTCGGGATGCAATCTTGTACATGGGAGAGGTTCCATAATTAGAAAATGTTTTAAATTAATACAGCAAAACAGTAAGTCAGAGAGTTGTACAGGCTTAAAAGAATCGGGGTGCTTGAGAGCAGTTCTCACTTAAGAAAATGTGTGCTGTGTGATAATTGAGAAAATGAGAAATATGTAATTATAAAAAATGACAGGGGAGACAGATGGTTGGGTATCTTGTTCTAGATGCTGAAGTATGGTGAAGTATATGCCTTTTGGGTTTTTCAAAATCTGTATAATTCACAGTGAAAAATTAGGTGTGGGCTGACTATCTCTGTGGTTCAGCTACACCGGAGCCCTTTTCCAGTGGTGTCCTGAGCTAGGATGGAAGACAAGGAGAAGGAACATAACCCGGGAACAAAAAGGGCTCTTAACTGCCTGGTCTGCTGCATGTCCCTTGCTGGCTGAGTGTCAAGAGTTTCAATGAAAGTGACCAAAGAGCTGCAAACACAGCACATGCAGAGACGGCGGCACTACAAGGGTATTCAAGCGTATAATGAACCACACTTAAGGGTCGTATCTTAAACCCCTGTGACCTTTGGCTTTAAATCTTGCAGCATTTCTATATTTTTTTTTTTGGCCCTGCACTAATACATACTTCATAAATCAATCCCACTTTTTAAAAATTTTCTTTAGTAGCAATAAGAAAAGTAATGATTCCAGATTCTTTTCACTCAATTTTAAAACTTTATTTAAGTTCAGAGTCACAGATTATATTTTTTGAACACTATAACTTCAAAAGTAACAAAACCATGTATATATTGTTAAGATGTGTAGGCATGTATCTTCCTTCATGTCCACATGAAAATATGTCTCTTTTTTGTTAATTTAAAAAAAATTTATGTGTATGAGTGCTTTCCCGCATGCATGTCTGTGTTCTGATGCCCACGGAAACCAGAAGAAGGTGCCGGATTGATCTTCTAGAACTGGAGTTACAGACAGTTGTGAGCTGCCCTTGGAAGCTGGGAACCAACCTTGGGTTAAGCAGCTACCCTTGGCCCCTCTCTAAGCCTTGAGAATCTATAAGGTATTTTCCCACCTCGCTTAATAAACTCCATTTTGTTTCACATCGACTGATCAAGAGTTTCTTTTCTGTAGCGTAAGGCAAGATCACACTGTGCAGCTGAAAATAATGTCAAGATAAATCTGCTACCAATAGCATCCTCAAACTTATTCTAGCCTCCTGCGGCTTTAGCCGGTGCAGAAGTAGCAAATCAGATTTTGAAATAATTTTGAAAAAAAAAAGACGGAACATTTTTGCAGCACCTTCCTTATGATTCCCACAAGATCCTATGACAGAAGCATGTGGAACACTCACTCATCAAAGCAGAGACCTTTCTATGTCTTTTAACTTCTACCCAACAAGACAGCTGCCCCAGAAACATGTACAAACTCACCAGTCAAGCCTGTTTTGAACAAACGACTACAGGGCAATTCACTAAACTCTGGAGTTATTTATTATATAGCAAGAGAGGAGTTACATAGGAAAGAAATTAGATATTGGAGCTTTATTAAGCAATGAATCCAGGTTTAAAAGTATTAATCAACAGACACATAACTATTAATGATTAATTTTTCTAACTCCTCCTCCCATATATTATAATACAACCTGAGTTTCTGTGTCCTATATACTTAACTGCATACTCTCACTCTTTTTCTAAAATTAGTAATTAGATTCTAGGGCACACCACCTTTCCTTGATAACCTGCACTTAGCAACATCTGTGGAGTCCCACAGATTTGTATGGATCACCAGACTCTTTACCTTTCTTAAGAAAACCCGAGTTAGTTAGCCTTGGCCCTCTGGGTGCTGTGTGCCCAGGCTGACTTTATTAACTTTCTCTTCGAGGAGGAATGAGACTTTAACTACAGAGCCCCTGGCCATCCATTCTTTGCTAGATCCAACAGCAAATGACCCACCTTCACACTCCAGCGATCTGATTGCACTTACCTGTCTATTTTCCTCACACCTCCCCGCCTGCATCCCAGCTCCTGATCCAACTTCTTCTAACTCACTTTCTTCTCTGGTCATGGTTAGTCTCTCAGTCCTCCTATTTCTACTATTCTTTCACTACTGACACACTTAAGAGGTATTCATACGATACGCTGCATTTCATGTGCCTGTGTCTGATAACGAATACTAACTATTTCCAAATTCAAAAACAACAACAACATCAAAAGAACCCTTCTGATATTGACAGAAATACATATACTAGCATAATATTGTGAAGCAATGTATCAGCGATGGTCAAATCAAAGCCTTTCTGATGTTACTTTGCCTTTTGTCTCTGGGCACTCTCTTTCCTCTCCCATCCACTGCTTTTGAGGGTGCCACGGTGGTAGACAGAAAAATAATCACCATGCTGCTCTTTGCGGTGTGCAAAACTACCTGGCTGTGGGCTGCAGCAGGGTCATTCCCAAAACTTGTGTCAAGAGCCAGGCTTTCATCATGATACTGCAATTAAAGATTGTCCAGTAGTGAGAGGAATGAATGGAATGTGGCCAGCAGGATCGTTCAGGTGTTCAGGGGGAGGCACATGGTTTCAACGAGAGGAGACCAGATATGGTCTGTGCTCCCAGCTCTGTCACTTATAACTTCACTGCAGTATGGCCTTGAGTCCATAAGCCTTTGGGTTCTTTATTGCTTGGGTTGAACTGCTTTGTGTGTACTTGGTGAGATTATCATCTGACCTGGATATCATTGCTCCATCACATCCTTCCGAGAAAGCCTGCATCTAAAGGTCATGAAAGCTCAGGGTGACCTTGTTAAAACTTCACATTCATAATTGAGAAACAGTCATTCTTAAGTGCTTTAGCAAGAAGAAAACAATTCCCAAGTGATACACAATGGCCCCTTTAAGATCAATGAGCTCAAGGGATTGGATATTGGTGTGTTGATATAATCCTAGAGCAAATTGATATTGTTTGGCTTTCTTTCAAGAGAATTACTCACGGATAGATGACTGATTTCCTATGGACTTTTCTGCTTTGACTATTCTCAGGGCTTTGGAGAAATGTTGGAAAGCTTATCCCTGCTTTCGAATAGACTTTCCTAGTGTGAACATAGTGTCCAGTTCATAGACATCAACCCAAAAGACAAGCAGGCAGAATGCTAAGTATTATCTGAAGGTGGCTGGGAATCCATCCTGCTATGCTATTGAGGAGCAATTTGCCCTTCTTAGACTATAGGGATCTTATGCCTCCCTGTTTAGTATAAGAATTTGGATATAAGTTTCTGATGGTGCAGTAACCATGTAACCCCAGTGCTCTGGATGCTTCAAGATTTCACTATCTCTTAGAACCCACCGCAGAACCTCAGAAATCAGTAATGGAATTATAAAGCCTTTAAACACCTCGTGATCTCAGCTTAGATGGCTTAGCTGTACAAACATAAAAATACAAAGGAGAGCAGTGGTTTTCCAGGGCAGCCCTGCAGGGGCTTCCTTCTAGTCAGGGGAGAAGGGATTACAGGAGGAATTAGGGGATTCTGCCATGGTAGAGGTCCAAGAACCATCAGGGAGGAGGTGGAACAGGAAATACTATAATGTGCAAGTATCTCTAGGATGTACACTGAGAGTAAACGAGTTGGTTTAGAGTAATAACTGCTTGGGATTGTGCTGCAAAGCTTGTTAAAAATAATATAACGGAGTCTCGATTATTTGTGTGATAGCCAGGTTAAGAGAGAAACTGAGAAACAAACGCAGTTTTGTAAAAATAACCATGAATATTTTGAAGCAGCTCCCACTATAGACCAGCCCCTGGTCGTGGCAGTTCAAGAAGTACCAAGAATTGTATTTTCATTGGCTCTTATATGGTCCACATTGAACATACTGACTCTTAAAGCTGAGAGATGAAAACCCGTTCTTTTTAATATGATTGAGAGTCACTTAAGTCCAATGTAAACTTTCATCGCTTTCTAAGCAAATGGAGAACTTGTAATTGACTAAAATTGTATCTGAACCGAGGAGAGACAGTAGAGTCTGGAGAGGCATTTCAGTAGCAGCCAATGGCACTGGCTGCTCTTAGAGAGGATCAGAGTTTGATTTTCAGCTTCCACATGGTGTTTCACAAGGATCTGCGACTCCAGTTTCAGTTGATATGTAGCACTCTTCTGGCCTCTGCAGGCACATGCACGTATATGGGTACACAGACATACATGCAGGCAAACACTAATAAAAAGCATTTTCCTGTTTTTATGTCTTTTCTTTTTTGTAAAAGGTTTTAATTGAAATACAGTTATATCACTTTCCCTTCCCTTTCCTTCCTCCAGGCCTTCCCAGTTATTTCCTCTTATTCCCAACCCCTCAGTTGATAGTCTCTCTAAAATTATATTTGTTACACATGTATATGTGTGTATGTGTATACAAATGTGTGTATACACACACACACACACACACACACGTTTTTATTGTAAGAACCAGAGTGCCATGAGGAGGGCATTCACAGGGTTCTGCCCCCGGAAGAAGAGCTACAGGGAACTGCTGGCTACACAGAGAATAAGAACTAGTCTCTCCCAGGGATCGGTTCCCTCAGTGGTTGTCCAATGCAGAGTAGTCAGTCTTGAAACCACCTACACACAAACAACCGAACATAAATAAATGTCTTAAGTAAAAGAAATTCTCTCCAATCCTCGGACTCCATTCCTGTAATTCAATTGTTTGAGTATTTGAAGGTTTTTTAAAAAACTCCATAGCTCAACACAAGTTGAAAGCAATCTTAAAAGATTTTTTTTTGGGCCACTTGGAAATATTTCCATTTGATTTACCTGAGCTATTAGAAATAAAAAAATGTATTAATCTTATTTGTGATAAAAGTATTGCAGATGCAAAGGTGTACTGGAAAACACATTTGAAGGAGCTTCCGTTACAAAAACACTGAAGATGGGGAAAATACGGACATATTTATGAGCTTTAAACGTGGTATTAATGAGCCGTAGAAATAGTCTCTGAAACTATATGGTCTTCTAACATGATATAATAAAATACATTTTTTTTGGCTGGGGATGTAGCTCAGTGGTAGAATACTTACCTGTTTATATGCGTAAGGCCCTCAATTAGATCCAAGGAAGGAAGGAGGAGAGAAGAATAAAGAGAAGGGGGGAGAAGGGAGGGAAGGAGGGAAAAAAGGAAGAAATTTAGAGTGTTTATGGTTTTAATTTAGGGTCACAGATAAATAAAAATCTTATTTCACACATATGCTACAAACAAAAGTAAAAATTTTTACTGCTCTAGAGCATAGTTTAAGTGATGAGTTAAAATTTAAGGACAATAAATATGTTCATAACTTTTATATGCTGAATTTATTCCTCCCACCAACAATCATTAATATTTGTCCATTTTTCTAAACTTGACCTAGCCTTCTTTTCTTCTCTAGGACAACCAGGAAGCCCTGTCTTAACATGTGGCAAGTTTGAAATGTGTAGAAACTAAGTAGCTGGTTTGAAACTCTTTTGTTCAATATGGGTGCCATCAGGTTCTGTAACAGTGTCTTAATTCCAGACACTTCTAAATGTTTTCTGCAACTCTTATGATTTGAGATTTCCAATGTGAAGTTGTAGAGAACATATTCCCCACACCCATCTTGGATCTTAAGGAAACTGCTCATCAGAAATGATAAGGTATGACCCAAATGGAATTTTGGGGTCAAGAGCCATTTGGGTATATAAAAGTATACACTCACGTACACATTTTGGCCTATTAGCTATGAAGGTAGTATAGACAGCATGATAAAGAAGAAGAAAAAAGAGTTCTTTTGAATGCTCATTATGAGTGGTCCCTGGACCACAGGAGATACTGATGTCTAAAATAGGAAGAAGATTATCCGTAAGATGCCACAATTATTTTTATGAAGATATTAGTGTGTTTTAGACAAAATCTCTGAGGGTAGATACTTTATAAGGAGAGCAGTTTACATCAGAGTGCATAGTTTTGGATGTGGGGAAATTCAAGTTCTTAGAGACAGTGTCTGGTTTGGTTTCTGGTGAAGGTCTCATGCTGCATCCTGTGACTGAGACAAAGCAGAAAGCACTCAAAGGTACACAAGGAGGGAGCGCACAGGCAAAAGAGGAAGCAAGAGGAGAGCGACAGCCTAGCTTTATAACAGCTGTCTTCTGTCACTGGCCCACTCTTGTGGGGATGACTTCAAGGCCTCAGAGGTTGGCTCCATCATCTAATGATTTGTATCAGCCCTGGTGCTTTGGAGATTGATTTTCCACCTGACTTCTGGGAGGGTCAAGCATAGCTAAGTCACAGCAGGGACACAAGGTCTATGAGGAGCAAACGCATACCAGGAGTGAAATCCAGACGAGACCATGGTTTATAAAATACTGCAATAGCTGCCTCATTTGGCCTCTCTGATTCCCTTCCCCACCCTCCCCACAGACACACTTTGTACCCATTCAGCTCTCAAGCACTGAGGTTGCTGATGCGGCTGTCACAGAACTCTCGCATGTAACAGGTAGAGCCCTGTACCTGTACAGGTAGGCCACACTTCTCTGCAGCTCTCCCTGGAACTAGGAGTTTATGAGGTGTCTGTGCTGTGGCCCAACGGCAGCCATGAATTTATGCTCCTCACTAGGCCCTGCATGCTCTATGCTGAACTACAACATATGATATGAAACCTCCCACCACTCTTAAAAGGTTATAAACAATTAGATTTTTTCCTTTGTTCTAGGGATGGGGCCAAGGCTCCTAGGGAGGAATTCTGGGAAGATCATTCTGAAAGTTGTTTCCTGAAGAATTTCCTCTGTGCTCTTACCCAACCCCCACTTTCCATCTCCCGGAGGCTGTCTATGGCTCTTTTCCCTATCTGTATCTTCTGATTGCTTTCAGTGAAGCTCTTTTCCACATTTTAGAGGAAATTCTCTCCTTCCCTTTAAGACCCTCTCATTCTTAGACCTCAGTACATCGCCTAGTTTCTGTCTTTCTCCCACATCCTCCTATTCCTACAAAACTCTCGGGAGGAAACTGTGCTCACTTCCTTTGTGGACCACCTCCTTTGGCTCATCTCTTATTACAATCTTATACTTGTGCTTCCATTTGTTAACAAAATCCTTCCAACCCTGGCATGCTTCAAACCTGCCAGTCACTTTCATTCCTATTGCTGTGAAGGCTGTCCTACTCACTCTCTCTGCTCTCCCTTGATTAACTTTCACCTACTTTTTAACACATTGGGCTTGTGCCATTAAATCCTAATATATTAAACAGGAGGACATTATCAAACTTTAAGAGGTGATGGTAGATAGTTTCCCAACAAATACACAGTTATTGCTTCTATAATTTGCTATGAAGTGTAGCAGGACATTTTTCTGCCAGGGAAGGCAGAATAGGAGATAAAATGAATCATATATTTCTTAATTAGTCAATAAAAAGAAGCATGGCATATTATAAATACAGAGAAACTTTTTTGATGTTAAATTAATGAATGACATCAATCTTTACATGAGTTTTTTTTTTTTCAACTGCACAGGAGACCACACTTTGCACAGTAGCTACTACAAAGGCACAAAGCATGTGTATATCTATGTGGCTACTTCCCTCATTAGCCTTTAGCCTCCTATGGTTTTGCCTAAGAAAAGCAAATGGATTCCAATGAACACACATGCTTCTAAAATACATTTGGAAGACCACTTAGAAGCACAAGGTAAGCATTCCCTCAGCTAGAGAGATGGTTTGATGGTGAAGATCAAGTGCTGCTCTTACAGAAGACCTGAGTTCAGTTCCCAGAACCCACATTAGGCAGCTCACAATGGGCTGAAGCTTCAGTGCCAGGGCATTCAACCTCTTCTTCTGACTGTGCACTAATAAGCAACTAGCCCCACATAGGCACACATACATATAATTTAAAATAAAATCTTTTAAAGAAGCATTTTCTATGTGCAGATATACTTAGCAACTCATATTTTCATATGGTATCCACAGTACATTGGTAAAGTAGAAGATGGAGTAAGCCCCCCCACACACACAAATGCCGGTCTACTTAGTCCTCAATCTTCCTATTGTGGCCCTTTGACATATTCTCTCATGTTGCGGTGACCCCCAACCATAAAATAATTTTCATCATTACATCATAACTGTAATTTTGCTACTGTCATGAATCGTAATATAAATATTTGTGTTTTCCGATATGGTGAAAGGACACTTAGGTCACCACAGGAGTCTCAATCCAAGACTGAGAGCTGTTGACCTAGATCTTTAGAACGTGACTTTATGGGGCAAAAGTATTTAAAAAAAACTATAGTTACATTTTGAAATAACATCTATTTATTCATTAGGGGAAGGAAGGGCACACATATCATGGCGTGTGGGTAAAGATCAGAATACAAGTTTGGGGAATCAGTTGTCTGCTTCCACCATGTGGTCCCCAGGAATCAAACTCAAGTGGTCAGGCAAGCTCTCTTACGATGGAGTCATCTTACTGAAACTACAATCACTTAAGACGAAGTCATAGTGGATGAGGGCGGGTCCAGTGCAGCTGATCTTTTTAAGTAAAGAGGAAAACTGAGGTGCACGTGTGTGCATGCACAAACAGTACTAGGGACAGTATAAAAAGACAAAAGAAGATTGAAGTGACATGGAGGCAAGGCCCCCAAGTACCAAGGATTTTAAACAAGCAATTGACAAGAAGCCCAAGAACACGCATGACGCTGCCTCCACTAACACGTCTAAAGTGAATCGACCTTCTAAGGTCTGGATTTTGGAGTCCCCTATGCAGAACTGTGTGCATGTCTGCTGTTTAAAGCCTTAGCTTGTGGTAGTTTATTATGGCATCCCCGAGAAACAAAAACAACCATAAGATAGAAAGAAGATTCGTAAAAAGCAGTCACCTCTCCCTTCTTGCAGGTCCCAGTGGGACCCACTCTTCCCTTCCTTGTGCTGGTTATCCAGACCACCCTACGTACACATTTGAGCAGGCTTGGGGCAGGCGAGTTGGGGACACAGTTTCTAACCATTTGTAGTCACCTCCTCTGCTACTCTCTGCATCTTCTACTAGTCACATTCTGTTTGCTGATGGCAACATGAAGCCTATTCTGTGACTGCGTTCATCATCTGTGGCTTGCCTATTGGCAGATTCCAACCATTACAAACCAATAGATGCCATTTATGCTATTAGGACTATGCAAATGTTGCCCAAGGCAAGCTAATTAAAAATGTTTACATTCAGTTCTCTTCTCGAAGAATCCAATTTCCGACCCTGGCACCACTCACGGTACAGACTGCCTAAGATCAAGATCAAAGGCATCTATCTGTCTCTTCCTCTCATCATTAAAATTTTTTTTCATATGTTTTGTTGGCTCTGTAACCGAGCAATGTATTTTCTTTCAGAAATTCCAGCTGACCTTTTCTTAAGAAATACAAACATGTGGCTTATTTACCAAAGCACAAAGAATCTCTGTCTTTCATCTCTTCTCTCTACTGAAATCATCCATTTTTTCCTCCCTCAGGCTCATTCTTACCGTGGCCCTCTGGCTCAGCTTGATTCTATCTAGGTGAGTGCCTTATTGTTTCCCATCAGTAAACCCTGTAACTAGATTCACTGTTTCTTATAATAAGTTGTATGTGTGTGAGTGTGCATGTGTGTGTGCATGCATTTGTGTATGTGTGTATGCTTGCATGTGTGCGTGAATGTAAGTGTATACATATTAGGTATCACAAATGTGTATTTATTTGTGTAAGTATGTGTCTGTGGTATGTGGTGTATATATGTATGTGTGTGTGCATGTGTGTGGATGTGAATGCATGCATGTGAGTGGATACATGGATACGATTGTGTGTACAATGTGCGTGTACTTATGTATATCCATGTGTGTTTGTGCATGTGTGTGTGTGTAATTAAATGCATGTATGTGTATATTTGTGTGTCCATATGTATATGCATCTTTGTATGCATGTGCTTTTGGGCATGTGTGTATGTGACTATTCATCTGTACATGTGTTTGTGCATGTATATATCTGTGTGTGCATTTCATTTATATGTATGTGTGTATATGTATATCTGTGAGTGTGTGTATAGCTATTGGTAGGTTCCACACAGTTTCTTAGGATGTGTGAAGAGAGATCAATTTTCTGTATGTCTGTGCAGCTGAAACCATCTTTATTTATTTCACCACACTTGCTGCTGTTGGTGTAAAATATTATACTACAAATCATTTTTTCCTGAGAATAGTAAGTCTCCTAGCAGCCAGTGATGAGGATGGTGAAGCTGATACCCAGGGGGCCTTCGGTCCCAGTGGCCCACCCTTCTTTAACTCTGACAACTTTTTTTTTTTTTAAAGGCATCTTCTCTTTCTCTGAACTGTGACAAGACTGTATCAATGAATGACTTTTCCCCCCTTAATAGGCCTTTTCTAATCTGACTATTCATGTCTCATTTCAGCCTTATAAATTTCCCAACCTTCATTTCCTCATTGTCTTTGTTCTTCCTTCTAGAATTCCCATTAGTGGAAGGATGAGCCATTTGAAACAATTTTTCTATCTCCCTTGTCATTTCCCCCCACGCTCACTCTTTCACTTTGTGCTGTGGAGAGCTATCTTTGCTTTGTGTGGAGTTTTGATGTTTGCTCTTTTCCAGATGAAGTGTTTAATTTGCAAGACTTTTTTTCCTACAGCAGTGCTTTAGTTTTCAAAGCATTTTTTTGGATTTGCATATACAATATCATTTCAAACATCCCAGGAAGTAGTGTTCACACAGGACACTATTATTCTCTGAATTTAACTTTGTTAATCAGAGGTCGTGTCTTTTTCTCATTTATCTTGGGCTTGGTTTATCACCACAGTCATTTATCCGCATTGCGGGTGTTCGGTTCTTTCTAGTCCATAGTCATGTAGCTGGGAAGAAGCCCCATCTCATCATATTTGCTTTTAGTAGGTCTGTTTACTTTCTGTCCCCTTTTAATAACCATCTATTCACCTTGCATAAAAGGAGACCATGGAGCAGCTTTACTTTGTGATAATTGTGCAAGGTTTTGTATTTTAAAAATTACTCATACATTCTGGACATTAACCCTTGTACACTGTGGCCAGGAGTATAAATTGCTCCAACTGCTTCAGAAAATCAGTATGAGGTTTCTCAAAAAAAAAAAAAAAAATCAAAATCTAGAGCTACCATTTGACCCAGCTACGCATCATTTCTGTAGAAACATGTGAAAGAATCTGAGTCAGCACACAGCAGGGACACCTGCACACCCATGCTCATCAAGGCATTGCTCATAAGAGCCAAGTTATAGAGTCAGCTTAAATGCCCATCAGCATGTAATGGGTGACAAAATATGACAGGAACACAGTGCAGTTTCATTGAACCATGAAGAAGAATAAAACTGTGCCATTTTCAGGACTTGGATCCAAAGCCACTAAAATAGTTATTTCCAGGAAAACAAGAATATTCCAGAGGATGACTAATAAGGTTTAAAAGTTAACCAGTTTATTCACTGCAGTGCTTCTTGGAAGAAGCCAAGGCATCTTTATTTAAAGATGATAGGATTTTATATGTAAAAGATCCTTTAAAAATTCATCAGGAGGCCGGGCGGTGAGTCTGGGACAGCCAAGGCTATACAGAGAAACCCTGTCTCAAAAAACAAACAAAAAAATTATCAGGAAACTTCTACAGTTGAAAAGAAACTTTCAGTAAATTAGCAGGATACAAAATTAATTCATTCACAAAACTTAGTATATTTCCTATATACAAATGGCAAATGGACTGAGAAAGAAATTAGGGAAACATCACCTTTCACAATAGCCTCAAAAGTATGTTGGGATAATTGTAAACAAGCAATTGAAAGACTTGAATTAATAAAAACTTCAAGCCTTTGAAGAAAAATATTAAAGAAGACAGCAGAATATTTGTCTATCTCCCACACTCATGGGTTGGTAGAATTAGTAACATGGATAAGATCATCATACAAACGCAATCTACGGATTCAATGCAATCCCCATCAATATACCAACACAATTCCTTACAGAAATTGAAAGGACAGTTTTCTTATGAAAATACAAACAACCCAGGATAGCTGAAACACTCCTGAATAATTAAAGGATTACTGGAGGTATCACCATCCCTCATTTCAAGCTGTACTACAGAGCTACAGTAACACAAACAGTATAGCATTGGCATAAAAACAAGCATGCTGATCAATGGAGTTGAACTGAAGATGTAGACATAAACTCACACACCTATAGACACCTGATTTTTCATAAAGAAGTCAAAAATATGCATTGAGAAAAAACCAACAACATCTCCAACAAATGGTGCTGCTCAAACTGGATGGGTGCATGTAAAAGCCTAAGAGATCCAACAATTACCCTGCACAGAACCCAGTCCCAAGCAGATCAAGGACTTCAACAAAAGCCCTAGATACCTTGAATCTGATAGAAGAGAAAGTTGAGAATAATCTTGAACTCACTTATACAGGAAAAGACTTTCTGAGCAGGACACTGATAGCACGGACACTAAGAACAGATTGATAAGTAGGACCTCATGAAGCTGAAAAGCTTCTGTTTGGCAAAGGACACCATCATTCAGACAAAGTGGCAGCCTACAGAACAAGGAAAGAGCCCTACCAATCTTATATTTGCTATAGGGTTAATAACCTAAAACATATAAAGAACTATAACAGACAAATAAAAAACCTGGAAATCAAGAAAAAAAAAATCCAACCCAATCTAAAAATGGGATACAGAACTGGAGAGAAAGTTAATAACAGAAGAAGCACAGTGTCTGGGAAGCACATAAAGAAAGGTTAAACATGCTTAGTTATCGGGGAGATGCAAACAAAGCGACTCTGAGATTTCATCTTTCACCAGTCAGAATCACCAGCAAGATCAATAAAACAAGTGACGGCTCATGCTGGCAAAGATGTGTAGTAAGAGGAACATGTCTCCACTGCTGATGTACAAGCACTAAGGCAATCAGTGTGGCTGTTCTGCAGGAAGCTGGAAATCAATCTATCTCAAGATACAGCTATATCACCCTTGGGCATATACCCAAAGGACTCCACGCTCTAGTATAGAGACACTTGCTCACTCATGTCCATTGCTGCTTGAATCATAATAGCTAGACATTGGAAAAAGTCTAGGTATCCATCAGTAGATGAATGGATAATGAAGATGTGGTTCATTTACACAATGGAGCATTATTCACCTGTTTAAAAAAAATGAAACTTTAAAGTAAATGAATGGGTGTAGAAAACAATAAATGAGATAACCCAGATCCCAAAAGACAAATACAGTGTGCATCCTCTTATATTGGATGTTAGCTGTTAAGCCTTCAAAAGGCATGCTACGGTCCAGATAGCCACAGAGCTTAGGTAGAGAGTAAGGGAGTGGGAGGGACCCACAGGAGTGACGCAGGACATGTAATGCTTTCTAAGGTGATATAAATGAAGAATTACTTTTCTAGAAAGTTCCCACAGTCAGGTTTAGTAAATTCACCAGATGAAGAAAGATGATCAAGCTTAGGAAGATGAATATTACATTTCTACTAAAGTATAAACCATATAAATTTAGAAACCATTTACATACACACAGACACACACATGGACACTCCACATGTGCACACACACACTCAACACAAAAGTAGAATGAGACTAGGGGAGTGAAGGAGACTGTTAGGGGAAGATAAGCAGAAAAAATGGAAAAAGTAGTAAGGGCAGGAGGGTGAAAATATCAAAGTATGTGATATTCCCTAAAGAAATTGTCTTCATGAATTCCATTGTGATGTACAATGAGTATATCAGGAATTTTTATAAAGATTTACACATAATTTTAAATCTTTATATATCATGCAAATAACAAAACTATGATTGGCATGGTGTTGGGTAATGGGTAGGCATCAGACTTGATTTAGACATAAGGCAAGAACTCCTATTTTTCTCTCTGGGCAATTATCTAGTACACAAAAAGCCTAGGGTTTTAATTTTCTAGTGAATTAACTTAAGTAAGTGACTCAATTGCCCTAATTAATTATAACAACCTTCCAGGGTTATCACTAATAATCCATTAAATAATCCCAAACTGTATATACTACGGGAATCTTGTAAAAACTTGCTCGTAAGTAAAGTCTGGAAAGAGCTACATGTGTCCTGTGCCACTCTCGGTGTCTTGCCATGAGTTAAGGTTCCGGGAGGCATTGTGATAGAGAAACTGCTTAAGTTTGAAATCCCATTTAATAATTCCCCCAGAATATTCTTGGTGATTCTCCTGAGAATATCTGTGTGAAGGACTTGGGATCTAGCTCCACTAACAGAGTCCCTGGATCATGGTTATTTTCATAAAACAAAATAAAAAACTAAATCTGTTTGTAGGCTACATGTACCTAAAGTGGAATGTATTAAAGCATTTGCATTCTGGTTCCCGAGTTTCTGGGAGCTGCAGTTTGATAACATAGATAGTGGCCTGGTTGGAGGGAACGCAGCAGGGATGACGTGAGAAGACAGAGACAGACACAGACAACATGGAGGTGTTTGTTCAGTAAGAGCACAGTGAAGCAAGTGGCAGCTGATGGCTGATGTGGTTTCCATAGACAGGTTGTCTAATGGGAATTATTTCAGCTCTGATGGACGCAAGCAGAAGATGGACAGATCCACCTTGCTGGCCAAAGGTTAGGATACAATAATATTTTCATCAACTTTTACAAAGGAGGAAGCCAAGGTTCAGAGAGGTAAAGAAACTTCAGTAAAAACACACAGCCTGATTGATGGGTCAGTATTCACTTTAGGAATATAGCAGAGAAGTTGGCCGAGTCATGTGACTGGGAAGATGGATCCACTGAATGTGATTCTGATAATCCCTTCCCAAGCCATCAGCTCAGACCCCTCCCTGCATGGCAAACACAAGCTGGCTTAGGCTGCACTTTGTGACAGGTGCCTAACATCTTGATTTCATCTCTTACTGATTATAAGGGAGTGTTAGAAACCAAAGGAGCCACTGGCTATGCCAACATTATGTCCTCCTTTTCCCTTCTGAACTCTGGCTTGTGTTTGCTAGATGAAAAGCCACCTACCTCATTTTAAAACAGAAGAGACCTCTGAAGTGCTCATGGGCAGGACCTGCCTTTAATAACATTTCAGAAATGGAGTTTATTAATCATCTGGGGCAAACATGCTACTTTTCCCCTAATGTATAATGTGAGGGCTATAAATTTCTACTAGTTTTGATGTCATTGCTTTTCTTAGGGGTCTAGGAGCAACTTTAATGGATGAATTTTGAGAGGCACTAAACTGTGCGAACTAAAAAGCTATAATCTGATAACCCTGAGTTACAGGAATGACCATTAAAATGTCATCATAGACAAGATATACCTATATGCACCTATCTGCATTTCTTTGCTCATTTAAATAATTCCTCACATCATGTGGGTCCCCTAACAACTGGAGTAAAGGCTGTCTCTGACTCTGTTGCCTGCCTCTGGATACCTTCCCCTAGTTGGGCTTCCTTGTCTGGCCTCAGTGGGAGAGGGTGTGCTTACTTCTGCTACCACTTGATGTGCCAGGGTGGGGTAGCACCCATGAGGGCGCTCACCTTCTCATAGAGGTAGAAAAGGTAGTGGGGAAGAGGGTGTGATGGTGTGACTAGGGGGAGTGAAGAGAGGGGGTACGATCAGACTATAAAGTGATTAAATAAACTAATTAGTGAAAAAAAATAAACAAAACAAAAAAAAACCATTCCTCACAAGTTCCCAACTCAATTACTCATACCTCAGTTGCCAGCCAAATCCTGATGAGGTTTCTCTGGTAATAATATTGCAGATTACAGAATTTTATATAAGTGGTGAGGTGATTATTATAGGTGTGTGTGTGTGTGTGTGTGTGTGTGAGTGTGTGTGTGTGTGTGTGTGTGTGTGTGTGTGTGCACTATATAAGTGACTATGCCTGCTGCCCATAGAGGACAGAAAAAAGAATTAGATCTCCTGCAAGTGGAGTTACAGATAGTTAGTTGTAAGACAATATGTGTGTTGTGAAAACCAAATTTAGATCCTCTGGAAGAGCCACCAGTTGTCTTCATTGCTGAGCTAGCTCTCCAGTGCCACCTCCACTTTATAGTATTTTATTAATAATTTCATATATGTTTATATGTTATTACGGTATTCTGATTGCCATCCTCTCCACATACTTTCTCTTATATCCATGAATTCCTATTACATTCCCTCCCCGCCCCTCATCCATTCCTGTCCCCTTCCAAGAATCAGGACTCTGGATTTTTTTTTTTTTTTGTGACCCATGTAGTTTAACCTGCACCAATGGAAACGCCTAGTGGAGCCTTGTGGAGTTACCAGTGGGTATAAAGCTGAAGGCAAGGACTGTCCCCACCCCCCCACCCCCTGCCCCCCCCACCTCCCATCCCCCCCACCCCCCACGCCCCCCACTGCCCCACCGCCAATTTATCAGTACCAAGTGGTACAGCAGGAAGTGGTAAGGCCAACTTCCTCTACCCATGTCTTACTATTAATGGACCCATTCTTGTGCAGACCCAGTATAGGCATCTGCAGGTGAGACTCATTTGAATTACATACATCAATAGTTCATTATTTATTGTCTGGCTACATCGAATGTGTTTATACCCTGCCCAGCTGATCAACATTTCATTTGTTTTCTATTCTGGGACTATTTTATATAATGCAACTATTATATCAATACTCATACATAAACATTTTATTCAAATATACTTTCACTTTGTCTTGGTAAGTACATAAAAGTGGTGTGCCTGGATATATGCAGATGTAAATTTCACTTGTGAGAAATATTTTTCATTAATTATCTTTGTTATTTGACAATTTCATATTTGTACATCATGTATTTTTATTTTCTCCCCCCCTTCTCTATTTTCTGTGCTATCACTATCAACTCTCCATATCCCTACAAGATCCTTTATTTTGTGACTTATTAAGTATAACCAGGGCTACCTGTGTGAATAATGGGTTGGACGCGCCCAGTTGTACTTGGTGGAATCCCTGCTGCGTACACTCTGAAGGCAATGCTTTCTCTGCTCCCTGAGTGTGTCAATCATGAGTAAACAGTGACAGGGAGCATAGCTGTAACACATAGGCAGCAGTGGGAGATGGAGGAGATATGAGTCACTTTTAAAGATGGTCCCTGCATTCCAAATTGGCTGCACAATTTTGCACCAGGAACATCTGAGTGCTCCAGTGTTATCTCACCCCTATTGGTGCTCAAAATGGCAAGCCTTAAAATCTAGATATTCTGAGGGCTGGGGAGACAGCATAGCAGTTAGTAGCATGAACCTTTCTTACAGAGGACCTGGGTTCAATTGCCAGCACCCAGGCTGGACATCTCACAACCATATGTAGCTCCTAGCTCTAAGGGATCTAATGCCTTCTTCTGGCCTCCACAGGTAGTGTGTGTGTGTGTGTGTGTGTGTGTGTGTGTGTGTGTGTGTGTGTG
>OU015753.1:14628875-14643541 GCA_907169655.1 Acomys percivali
TGTGTGTGTGTGTGTGTGTGTGTGTGTGTGTGTGTGTGTGTGTGTGTATGTGTGTGTGTTTCACACAATTTAACAAAACATAAATATTCTAATGGAAGCAGAACAGTAGCCAGCAGTTTTACCTCACGTTTCCCTGTTACTGACATATGCTGCTTCTATCCCTAATTATATACTTTGACATCATTATAAGTGATACTGCTTTTAATTTTAATTTTAATTATTTTTGGTAGCATCTAGTGTGTGCAAACTCCATACTGACTTTGTACTTACATTATTAAATTTACTTAGAGTTTCAGGAGATATTTTTGTAGATGTATAGAATTTTCTCTGCAGATACTAACACTTGAGATAAGTTTTTATGTCATATTTGTCATACTTTTCAATGGATACATTTTGAGCCAAGTTGACCAGAGACGTCTTCTATGTTCTTCCAGATGTCTCTGTAACTTATCAATTGTTGAGAAAAGAATGTCTAAATATTTAGCTATAGGGCAATCAAGATGGCAAAGCTGGGGAAGAGCTTGCCACCTTTTAGTCCTCTGACCCCCACACATGCCTCATGGCAAACATGCACCAGTACACATGCATGCATATGCATGTGCACACACACACACACAAACACACATCCACACACATGCTTACACACTGAATAAACATTTAAAACCCTAGCGGTAATTGTGAGTTATCGTCTTCCCGTGTAGTTTTACGATTTTTACCTTCATGTCTTTCGGAGTTTTGTGATTAGCTGGATAAAGACTGAGGGTTTACGGCCACGCTGTACTGTTTTCATTTTAACAGTTTTATCATTAATACATGGATCTCGGACCCAGATAAATTTTGTCCTCCAAAGGCTAATTTTCTTAAAATTTTCACTTTCTCTGTAATTATGGTGCGTGTGCTGACTCTGTTCCCTGTTGTCAGTCTCTGTTTCCAGTGGCATGTTTAGACTCTTTACATTTGATATGAATGTTTCGGTCTTGACTCAAACATCTTAGCGTCTTGTGACAATTGCTTATTTCTCTTCTTTTGTGTGAATTCTGTTGAATTCGTATGCAATTCTTTATTCCACATTATCTCAATTTTGAGTTTATGGGTGACAATCTTTTTTTGTTGTTGTTGTTGAGGTTGCATTAGTTCTTGCTTAAGGTAGGTAAATAGAATACACGTTTAGATTACAATAATCCATTCAAGTTACATACTGTATACCCTTTTCCATGTGACATAGGTATATTCTAGCTGTGTTTAGTGATAAAAATACACACAGAAATAAAGAAGCTATTTTTTTTTTCATGGATAGAAATCCTGGTTAGGGATTTAAGAGGAATTCACTAGATTTGATGGTTTCCACAAAATATGATGTGAGAACACACATCAATGTATTGTCCACAGACAATTCCAAGTCCTTGAAGCTATATTATCTGTATATAGTTACCAATGTGGAAACAGTTGATTTTTTTTTCCTTGTTTAAGTATGAACATGTAGCAAACAGTTCCTCAGTTACTCTCCAGACCCCTTGGATAGGCATCACACATGAGCATCAATCAGGTAACCAGTCATAGATGGATCCATAAGCCAGCATTTCAACTGAGACCCTGCAGCAGAATTTGGATTCCTTTAGCTCCTCGCATTAGTCACTCCGGGAGAGCAATTCACAACCCATAAATCACACTCAGACGGTGACTCATAGGGCTGTCTGAAATTTACTCATCTTAGTCTGTGTGCTAGAATTAAAGAGTATCTGAGCCTGTCACTGTGATGGGTATGTCTGTGCAAATGTGGCACTCAGGGTGCAAGGATAGTTCTTGCCATTTTAGCATTACAAGTACACAAATAACCCTTAAATATATTCTACTGGGGACTGATCAGATTTCTTGTTGCCTGGATCTCTTGGTTGAAAGGAATTAAGTAAAGGTGGAATTCTTAGACTGGCATGGAATGTGTTTATATTTTAAAATAATTACTTCACTTTATTTATTATTTACTTATATGTTCGTGTGTGTGTGTGTGTGTGTGTATGTGTGTGTGTGTGTGTGTGTGTGTGTGATTCTGTTGAACTAGACTTATAAGAATTTGTGAGACACCAGATATGGCTGCTGAATAGAGAAGTAAGAACTCCTAGCCTCTGAGCCATCTTACAGGTCCTATAACTTGTTTCTAAAGCATATGAACAGTGCCAGAAGGCTTAAGTTAATTTCTTGTATTTAGGAAACCATTATATAAATGAACTGCATGGGCAAATCTGGGCCCAGGGGTCCTGCTCAAGCTATGACACCAGCCAAGGACAATACATGCAGTAAACTTCAAACCCCTACCCAGATCTAGCCAATGGACAGGACATTCCCCACAGTTGAGTGGAGAGTGGGGACTGACTTTCACACGAACTCTGGTGCCCCGTATTTGACTAAGTCCCCTGGATGAGGAGGCCTGGCGGCACTCAGAGGAAGGATAGCAGGCTACCAAGAAGAGACTTGATACCCTATGAGCATATACAGGGGGAGGAAGTCCCCCCTCAGTTACAGTCATAGGGGAGGGGAGTAAAGGGAAAATGAGAGGCAGGGAGGATCCAAGGGATGGGATAACAATTGAGATGTAATATGAATAAATTAATAAAATACATATTAAAAATGTTTTTGCTAGTATTTATATAATCAAGAGACTTGCCAGGCATAACTGTGAAGGCATTTGATGATAACCAAAAAGCTATCAGCTATAGGTTTTAAGATATTTGATAATAACCAATCAATTTTGTCAAAGAGTTTACAATAGATTAGGGGAAAGAAAAAGTGTAACTGCAGTTTGCAAATTGTCAATGTTTGTGTGTGTGTGTGTGTGTGTGTGTGTGTGTGTGTGTACGCAAATATATTTAGGAATTTGAATGAGAATGACCCCCATCACCTTATATATTTGAATATGAGGTCCCCAGTTGGTGGAACTGTTTGGGAAGGATTAGGAGGTGTGGTTTTGTTTGGAGGAGATGTGTCACTGAGGCTGTGTTTTGATGTTTTAAAAGACTCCTGCCATCCTCAGTGTCTGGTCTCGACCTCCTGCTTGTGGTTTGAGATGTGAGTGCTCAACAGTCTGCTGACAAGCTTTCCCACCACCATCATGTATTCTAAACCTCTGGGTCCATAAGACAAATTAAATGTTTCTTTCTGTAAATCGCTTTTGCCATGGTGTTTTATCATAGCAATATAAAAGCAACCAAGCCAAGATACCTTATACAGTGTATGTTATATCATAGTATACATTATTATATTTATATAGATACACATGTACAGACAAGTGATTATCACAACTCAAATCACTGGAGACAAGGACAAGAAGAATTTTAATGCTACACATATAAAAGGGAGCACAAACACTGACTGCAAATGAGTGGAAAGAGAAAACAGACCCGTTTTCCAGTTCAAGATCTCTTGCTATGCAGCTCCACCTACGTGAGTCTCTGCAGCAGTTCCAATATAGTTTCAAAAAAACAAGGAATTCCTCCAGCATGTGGCTGTCGTTTGAAATAAATGTTTAACTTGCAACTTCACAGACTGATTTCTTTTAAAGAGACATATGCTTAGTGGCTTTTGCATTTCAGTTTCAGGAAATTGCTTATTTCACTGTGGTGGCTGTTTACCATGCTGGGCCTGATGATGATGGCATGCTAGTCCCCTGTGTGCCCACTGACAGTAAAATGTGATAAATATCATCCTGGGGATGACTTTGATTTTATTCCCTAGATGGTGATTTAGACAGGCTGATCATTTAGGTAAACGATAACACACAAAAAACTCCATAAAACTGTCTTTCAGTGTTTCCTTGGGAAAGTAACAATGTGGCGCGAACCAAGAACGTTTGAGTTGCCCTATGTTTATGGCACTACAGTATGATTATGGCGCTATAATACGCTTGTGACATTGTTGTATGCATTCATAAGAGCTTAGCCTATCTAGTGTTTCATGAACAAATAAAAAGTAGGAATTTAATTTTCACATTGTTCTGCTATTATACATGGTTAATTCGGTTGGGCCCCTGTGCAGAGAGAACAGCCATGGTCAGTACCCTCAAGTTTGTGTTTATATTAAGACTTGTTGACGTGACCATTCCACCTTTGGGAACTTTGGCACTATACTTCTAAGTGGAGTAAGTGTCAAGAACAGATGTTCTGTAGATGGGCAAAGATTATCCCCTTTATTTTACTTATTTATTTATTTATTTATTTATTTATTTATTTTTGGTTAGCCCCTTTAAGAAATGGAAATCGGCTGGAGAGTTGGATCAGTAGATTAGTGCTTCCTGTTCTGGCAGATGATTCTAATTTGGTTCATAGCACCCGTATCTGCTGGTTCACAAGTCCCTATAACTCCATCTGCTATCAATATATTATAAACATGCATGAAAATTTCTAAGAATGAGTAAAAATATAAACATTAAAAGGGGAGTTGACAAATGACTAAAAACATCTCCTTTGTACCAAAGGAGGCTATCACCAGTGCTGAGACAGACTGGAATCCTATAGAGAAGAAAGAAAGACTTTCCAATGATTCTTTTGACAGGAAATTCACATTTAGGATATTTAAAGAAAACAAAAAGTAAATAGCAAAAGCACACATAATCTGATCAATAAATGGAAAAATGAACTGAGAAAAGATGTTTTCCAAGTGAAGAGATAGATATAAAAAAAAAAAAGAAAAGAAAAAAGAAAAACCTGAAAAAAAGTTCAACCTCTTTAGACATCAGAGAAATACAAAACAAGACTGTATCAAGATTCCATCTGACCACAGTGAGACTAACCATGTCTGCTAAGACAAAACAACTGAGGTTGGCAAGGATGTCAGGGAAAGATGCCTTTGCACACAGTTCACTGGAAGTACAACTGGTGCAGCCTCTACGGCAACGAGTGTGGAGGTTTCTTAGGAAGCAATGTTACAACTATTACAGGCTCCTACTGTAGAGCTCATGGGTATCTATCTACCCAAAGGAATCAAAGGCAGAGTAAAGGAGAGATGCTTCTTTGTTTAGTTACTGGGAAACTACACACAATAAGCAAGTCATGGAACCCAGCTAGGTGCCTGGAGTGAATGGATAAAGAAAACAACAACAACAACAACAACAACAACAACAACAACACACACACACACACACATAAAGGTATGTATGCACACCTGTCTGTCTGTATGCATACATGCATATATCCTCCTGCCTCTAGCTCCAACTCTATGACTGCTAGTGTGTATAACCTCACCACCTCATGCTGTTCTGTGGCTGAATCCAGCGCTCACTGCTCAAGGTGCATGCTCTCCAACCTGAGCTATATCCCCAGGCCCAGAGTCATATTTTTTAGAAGCTTCAATCGATATTGTAGTCAGCAACACCTATAATAATAACTAACAGAGGACATACATCTTGAAAGGTTTAAAACAGCGTGTTCACTGTTTATGTTATTCACCGGGAATTACACAACTGAGTATTAGTCATCTATTAAAAAAAGGTAAATCATGCCATTTATAGAAATGAAATATATATATGTATACATATGCCATTTATAGAAATGAAATATATATATATGTATACATATGCCATTTATAGAAATGAAATATATATATGTATACATATGCCATTTATAGAAATGAAATATATATATGTATACATATATATGTATATAAAGTGCTTTCATCACACTCGTCCTCCCTGCTACCCACTCCTGTCACTCTTCCCACTAGCATACGTTTTATTCCTAATAAGCAAATCCTAAAACTGCAGCAAGCCTTTAGAACACCATGATCCTGGCCCTATGACAACCTCATTGGGAGACCCAGAGCCAAAACAACCCAGCTAAACCCTTTCTGAATTCTTGATCTTCACAAACCATGTGAATGATTTCCATTGATTTTTTTTTTTAATTTGCAGGCAAGGTCTTACATATTCCAGATAGCTAAAAACTCACTCTGTTCCTGAACCTCTCATCCTCCTGCCTCTAGCTCCCATTTCTATGACTGCTAGTGTGTACAACCTCACCACCTCATGTTGTTCTGTGGCTGAATCCAGCGCTCACTGCTCAAGGTGCGTGCTCTCCAACCTGAGCTATATCCTCAGGCCCAGAGTCATGTTTTTTAAAAGCTTCAATCGATATTGTAGTCAGCAACCCCTGTAATAATAACTAACAGAGGACATACATCTTGAAAGGTTTAAAACAGCATGTTCACTGTTTATGTTTTTCATCATATTTTTCTTTCCTTTTCTAAGAAAACAGCTTCTCTTTATGCGGAAAACAGATGAAACTCAAATATCTTTAGACATTGATAAGTTTTTAATTTCATTTAATTATTGAATACTCAGGGCAGTTCCTTTCCAGATAAGTCCCTGACCTTCATGTCTGGGCATTGGCTGCAGAAGAAGATGGCTCCATCTCATGGAGAGAGAGATTTTCCCATTTCTATAACATACACAATCTTTGATATGGAAACCAGAAAGGAGAGCCATGACAATGTTGCCCAACGTGCAAAATTCCTGAATATACATGGAAAAACAAACACAGAATGCTTTGCTTTTTAATGTCTATTTCTTCTCTACGAGTCTATGTGTTCTAAACACCTAAATATCATGAAACAGGCTGGAAGCGAAGCTCAGTGGTAGAGTACACACAGGGTGCTCAAACACAAAGTAAATGAAATAAGCGCACAAATAAAACGAGGAGGCTTTGAACACTATTTTGCATGTGTCTTGATCAACCCTTTAATTAAAAATGCTGAAATAATATGGTAGGTAACCGTGAAGGTGAGGCCCAAAGATTCCCACTCCAGATGGTCATGCCTGCATATAATCTCCTTTCCTTGAAGCCAGGACAGACTTGCAAGATTTTTTTTAACCAAAAGAGTATAGCAAACACACTGGGTACCACTCCTATGATGGCACTGCATTCTGAAAGAAAGGTTCTCAGCTGACTGGAGTGGGGACTCCCTTTGTGAATCTACTGCAGTCAATGGCCCTGTTTGAGATAACCTCACCATGGTTTGTAACAGCAGGTGGCTTCCAGGGCTTGAGGACAGCTCTTGCCAACAGTCAGAAACAGCCAGCACCTCACACAGCCATGGGGTGCTAAATTCTACCAAAACCTCCCAAGAGCAAGGGGGCAAATTACTCCCCAGTGCCACCTCTAGATGAGAATTAGCCCAGCTGATGTGCTTCTGCTACTTCATGAGATCATGAACAGAGAACTAGATAGGCCATTCCCGGTATTCTGACCCATGAAAAAAAATAGGGAAAACACATGTCCTTGATCATCTAAGGGTTTGTTCCACCAGTACTGAGGATCGAAGGTGAGGCCTCAGACATGCTAAGCAACGCCACTGACCTATATCCCTAACTATCTTTACATTTCAGACAGAGTCTCAGTGAGGTACCCAGGCTGGTACTACATCCTCTGTAGTGCAGGTTAGCCTTGAACTGCAAAACTCTGATCAATCTTCCTGCGTCAGCTTTCAATGTAACTGGAATTATATACCTGAGCTATGATCAACCGAGCTTCTAGATTTTTGATAGCTTGGTATTTGGCTACAAGAGAGTAATGTGATTTGAGATTTATTTATATTTACTGTTATTCCTGCTCCTAACCTTACACATTTGTTTCTGGTTTTGATGACAAAATATTACGTCTTTGCTGTTGCTGTTTAAAATAAATTTGAATTCTTTCAAAAGCAGCAACAAAGGTAAGCAAAACAATTTATTTACAAGAACAAACCCTCCTTTGCCTGTTTCTATAATACTACATAAGGAGGTGTCCACATGCCTTTTCTATCTAGATATTAAGTGACAACAAATGCTGCACTATATTGACACTTTTTATTATGGTTTTATATGCAGATAAACCAAAGGGAAAAAGGAAGCAAAGATCATTTGATGTTGGTTTTCTTTGAGCCCAGGAATTTTATTATAAGGAGATATGATCATGGGGACCGTGGGGACCACATCAGTGGTAGAGTTCACCATGCATGAGGCCTCAGGTTCAATCTCCAGCCACAGCACACTACCACCAACACCACTGAATATGTGGCCCTGGTAGGGAAGGAGTCTTGTGCCCAGTTAATTGGGTAAGTTTCCATTGGGATAGAATATTTGACTTCCATTCATCAGAAAGAATTGACAACCTTCTATTCATGAACTACTTTCATTGTCAACCTGTGGATGTACCATGGTGGCTGCATTTGAACAAACAAGAGTGCTTTGCCTGATTCAGTATGATTTATGCTTTTATGTAAACCTTTTACTTGAATCCATGTCATTTTCCCTGCTGATTTGTTGTGGCTAAAGTGATCTGGGAGGTCTAGGGTGAAATAATATCTTTGGGACATACATGCCAGGATCATTATTCTCAACTCACAGTAGCTGTGGTTGCTTGCCTATGATTGGCCCAAGGTCAAGCCAGTTAACACTCTAGCATGGGCCAGGGAAGGGATTACAAGCTTCCCTCTATAGCTGAGAGGTTATGAGCTTAGATGGCTGCTGGTGATAGGTCAGTTTTCTCTATGCGTGTGGTCCTTAGTAGCTTGACCATCTCCAGTGGATGGATGGCCCTACACTCGTGCATACATGGGCAGCTGCACATGCACTCAGTGAACGTCTCTTTTCCTTTCCTCATCAACGATTCAGATACAGTCAAGTGTCAATTTCTATATTAGCTTTGGCTGCAAAATAACTATACATTTGAGGTAATGCCACGTTTAATCTAGAGGTGAGGAAACTGAGGCTTAATACATTCAGCATTTGAGGCAAGTGGCACTGGAAAGTTCAGTGGAACAAATGATCAAAAGAAAGCATAAATGGAAGGTATTTTAAAAAGAAAAATATAGAGATAAGAATGACATGGCAGTTGTTGTTTGAAGGAGAAACATTTTCCAAGCATACAGTTAGCTCCTCAATCCTATCTAGGCTCTGGCGAGATAACAGGTATAGCAGATATGGTATGTTTATGAAGGCAATATATTGGGTCCTCAAAAACACAACCATGATAGGTTGTAGATCGAAAGGCAATATGAAATCTACTGGACCTCACAGCAGAGAAGGATTGTTTTCCAGTTGGATAAGGTTACACAGTAAAATTTAAAATTATAATTATTTATTTATTTGAATTGAGGGGGTGTGCCTGTCACGGCATGTATGTGGAGATTAGAGGATAACTTGAGAAAGTTGGTTATCTCCTTTTTCCATAAAGTCCCAGTGGCTCAAACTTGGGTCATCTGGCTTGACAGCATTCACCTCTTACCATCTTGACAGAACTTTGCATGGAATATCAATACCTTAGTACAATAATATTCCATTATGGCTAGAAGAGACAGAGAATAAGACAAATAATTTTTCTAGGGGTTTGGAGAGATGGTTCAGTGGTCAAGAGTATGTGCTGCTTTTCCAGAGAACTTGGGTTGAGTGCTAAGGCCCCACAGGTTGGCTCACAATCATTTATAACTCCAGTCCCAGGAGATCTGACATCCTTTTCTGTCCTCTGAAGGCATTTGGCACACACATGTGCACACAAATACATGCAAGTAAAACATTCATATGGATAAAATAAATCTTAAAAATACTGAAAAAATAAAAATAATGCTAGACCAGGAAAACTGGATAGCCAACAGTGGAAATATGAGGAAGCTGACTTATGTGGGGAAAATTGGAGTTTAATGTCAAATGAAATAAAGGCAAAAAGGCCAAGATAGAGGAATTTTTTTTCTTGCATACCATGTTTACATCAAAAACAGAAATCTAGCCAAGCTACTTCCTTACTTCCTGAATTTAGAAAAAACTCAGCAAAGTAGTATTAGTTCTTGTGGGTCCCTTTATTTTACACAGTCATCTACAGGCATTATCTGCCTGGGACATCTCTGCTACATGAGAAGAGAGGCCACCAAGTGCCCACATTTGCATTTACCAAAGTGCCTGACATAGTTGGACCTGGTGCCATCAGCCTAGCTGCTCAAGGGGCTGAGGCAGGAGGATCACAAGTTGAAGTGTAAGACTAGCCCGGGCAATTAATAATAATAAAAAAATAACCTACCTCAAAATAAGAAGTAGAAAGAGAGCTGGGAGTGTAATTCAGTGGGCAAGCGCTTGCCTGGCATGGGAGAAGGCCCCGCTTGAACCCCCAGCACTCTAAACAAGCACAGAAATAAGAAAAAAAAAACAACCCCTGCATTGCACAGATCATTCACCATGACGCAACAGACCGAATCTTACTAAGGGTTGTATTTTTGCTTCTGTACAGTCTAGCTGTGGTACTAGGAACAGAAACAGTTCACTGAGAATTTCCTAATTGATGGAAGAGTAAAGGGAAATGCAGAAAGCACACTTGGAGACCAGCCGTAAGAAGCCAGGGTTGCACGAGCTTTGCTGTGTGGTCAAGAGCAGACAGAAACACAAATTCTGTTTTGAGCAGCAGTGCAGTCTTGAACGGAACTGTTCCCCTTTTCATCTCCGAGTAGGGGCTGAAGGAAGATGCTCTACCATGATGTGGGATAGCTTTGAAGGAAGAATCAAAGGCCAAAGTCATGGAGTAGGAATAGGAAGTGAAAACAACTGGCAATATTGACATCCAAAACACATAAGAAAAAGACTTTAAATTTGAATTCCTCCTTTGAGCAGCTTTCAAGTGTCAACATGGAGGGACTTGAGGCTGCCATCAATGTAAAAAAAAAATCTTTCAATTTTGGGAGAAATAGTGTTGAGTTACTACAAGTTTCTGGGATGCCATAGATTTTTGGTCTGCTTTTCTCCCCGATTCCTACCTCAGAGAAAATGGCAGAGAAGAACTGACTTGCTCCAGTTACAGTCAGATAACTAACATTCGAACTTGTGCCTTCCCACCTGGGTAAGCTAGAAGATGGCTGCTTATTTTCCTCTATGTTAGAAGATTGAAGAAGATTCGAATATAGGATGGGTATAGTGCAATCACTGTGGAAGATAGGTGTCCTGGAAACATAGGAAGCGCTCAGTAACTACTGTGCAATCTGCTGTCAAGGGTTCATCTTTCTGAAATTCTGAACACCACATTAAAACAAATTGCCGCCGGACCATATCATCACACCTCACATGATCTCCTTGTTTGTATCGTGTTCTCAAGAATCAGGCTCATAATTACCTTCACAATGGGACCTATTAAGCTTATTGTTTTAAGAACAAAACTGGCACAAGCTTCCCATTTTCCATGAACAAAATCAAAGATTCATTTTGAAGCTTCTCTTGAATAAGAAAAAAAAAAATTCCACACAAAGGAACTATAAATTTAAGTGCAAGGATACACTCTGGAATTTACAATAGATGGCAGGCTGCATTTCTGGTCTTCCTAAAGGTGTGAAATTGTAGTTAATTGCTTTGTTCTTGATTTGAAAGAGCAAAGAGTTCATAAATAATAAGCTTGAGTGGCACTTTGCAAAGGCTCTAAAATCCCTCGGTGTAGTTTTCATTGCCAAAGAGGTAATTCTTCCGGGCGTTGATTACTCCTGTGGATTTTAAAATATTTAAAAATACTCAATAGAGACCTAGCTAGAGACAAAAATTTGCTCTGCATTTTATTTTGATACATCTCTTTGTGCCAAATGAAACTTCTGGCTTTCTGATACATACATCCTATAGCAAGCCAGGATAGTTCCTTAATGTGGGAGTCTATGATAAAATACGTTAGTGACATTACTGCTTCCTAACTATAAAATGAGGAAGAAATCTTAACAACCTTCAAGGTTACTTATAAACTATTAATATGCAACACACATATATCTATTTATTGTGTATACTAACTGTAACTATCATATCTATCATAACTATCATATCACATTTATCAATAATTTACCCATAGTCTATCAATTATGTATCTATTAGCTATCTTTTATTATCTATCTATCTATCTATCTATCTATCTATCTATCTATCTATCTATCATCTATCTATCTATCTATCTATCTATCTATCATCTATCTATCTATCTATCTATCTATCTATCATCTATCTATCTATCTATCTATCTACCCATTATCTGTATGTCTGTCTGCCTAGGTTTCTTTTCTGTTGCTCTAATAAAGCATCCTGTCAAAAACCAACTTAGAGGAAAAGGAGTTTATTTGATTTGTACTTCTGGCACTGCTAGTGGGACAGAGTCTGTCCTGCAGGGAAGAAATGGCAGCAGACAGAGAAGTCATGGTGGCAGAAGCAAGAAGCTGGCTGATCACGTTACATCAGATCAGATGGAAGCAAGAAGTGGGGCCAGACTCTGACACCCAAAGCCTACTCAGTGAGGGTCTGCCTCCAGCAGCTCCTTAGGTTCCATAACCTTCCCAAATATCACCAACAGCTAGGAGCCTAAGCCTCAGACATATGAGCCTTTGGAGTCTTATTAAATTCAATTTGCAATATCACTTACTTATGCCTCCATTCAGAGACATTGACTTATTTCCTTTTAACTGGCCTGCTTTTGTTGTGGAAAATATAAATCATTAAGTGGCAACCTTAATCCTTTTTGGATTTAAATTTTTTTTGGATGCACAAAACATAATATTTTATTTAAGAGCATACTATCACATGGTGCCTGACATAATATATGACATAATGCATGTAAACATATGTCATATATTTACATTATGTAAATCAGGCTAACCATATATACTTGCTATAAACTATTGTTTCTGCATAATAAGACATTCATTATCCTTCCATTAGACTTTAGGATACACAGGATGTAATTGTTATCTATCGTTGCCTCACTGGCTATTACCAAGAATATATTACAAATTTCATCAAGCAATTTAAAAACACGGGTATGTTTATTATAATGCTATCTTAATATATTGATATTATAAGGATGATTCATATTGGCCTCACTCATCTTAAGTGGGTATAGGAAATAGAACTGGGAACTGCTAGCATCAATTAGATTAATTGAAATTTCAAGACAAGGGCAAACATGGTGGCTCACACTGTACCCCTACTATTCAGGAGGTTGACAGAGAAACATCATGAATTTGAGGCCAACCTGGGCTATGTAGTGAGTTTTCAGCTGTCATTGGTAGCATAGAGAGATCCTGGCTCAACCAATGAACCAACGATCGATAAGCAAGCAAACAAACATACAGAAAAAAAAAATCCAAGAGTGTGGCTCTCCTGGGCTATAAACTATCCATGTTTATAGTTTATTTCAGTTGTTTGGTAATATAGGAAGCTTTTGTCTATACTAGATGGCCACATGCAACCATGTGATCATAGCTCCCTATTTAATGGTCACATGTTCAGCAGATTCCATAGGAGGGGGAACACAACAAATGCTAGAATGAAGTAACCACCCAGGGTATGAGTGGGACAGCTGTCTTATAAACTCAACCCTATGCCCTCTGAGTCTGTTCTGGGGCATTAAGATGACACCATCTGAACATTGCTAGTTCTCTTTCCCCTAGTCTTTCAGTCCCCACAGTTCACCCCCTGCACAAACAAACAGAATTCAGAGTTACAAGCAGAGTCCAGAAAAGGTGAACAAACAAGGAATTACTTGACCTGCTTGTTTCTGAACTATTAACTGAAGAGGAAAATGCGGGCTTATGGTAGAGCAAAGCAGTGACTTGGCTGGGTTGTAGAGACTCTGGCGTTGCACCTGGGAATTGGCCAGAATTTGGATTCTGAATATGGCACCTACATTCCAATTTAGCCATTGAGAAAGCTTTTTCACTTGGCCCCGCTGTCTTCTTTAACAGGGGTTCCTTGGTGAGTGAAATGCCTGAAGAAATGTTTTATAACTTAGGATGTCATGTTAAAATGAAGTCCTCTTTCTAATTTCAATCTTTCCAATAGTAGCCATGTAAGCTTAAAGTGAGCATGTCCCATCTGCATTCATGATTAAAAACCATTATGAAGCTAGACCTGATGGCGTACCAGGTTGTTCAAGCACATGGGAGGTGCAGGCACGAGGCTCAGACGTTCAAAGCTAGCCTTGGCTACATAACAAGTCCAGTCGGAGCTATATGAGACGCTACTTCCTAATGCCACTGGTGCAAATGTGAAAATACAAGCTTATGACAATCCACAGGTGCCTAAGGGAACAGCCTCCTGGGTCTTCACTGTTTCCTTGTATTCTTTATAAATGTCAGACTTAGTAAAGGCTAGTTTGCTTCTCCCTGAGGAATTCTTTTCACTGTTTGCCCCAGGATGCCTTCAAAGCTGCACAATAAAACATTCTGAAAATCACAAGATGATCGCTACAACCTTAAGGAAAAAAAAATGTCACAGCAAATAATCCAAAGTTCACCATTGTAGTGACTCCTGGTGATTAATTGAATAGAACTAAATCTTGCTGTTTTCTTCTCTTGACCTTCTATCATCCCATTGCTCTGTCTCCAAAACCATCAGATGGTTGGCTGTTTGAAGTGAGAGCCATCGTCCTCTCTACAGATTCTCAGTGCCAAGACTTTATTATCCTATTTTTATTGCTTCAGTTGAAATCCAAACAGTGACATGTGTGGAGGCTTGCAGGCTCAAGCCTATGCAGCGTTTCCCCTTGCAGTATCTAAAATCCTCCCATCTCCTTAGATTACAATTTGCAGATGTGGAAACACACACATACACACATACATACATGCACATACTCACACCTACAGAAGCACACACGCACAAACACACACACATGTGCAGACACATGCACACACGCACA
>OU015753.1:14643551-14658573 GCA_907169655.1 Acomys percivali
ACACGCACAAACACACACACATGTGCAGACACATGCACACACGCACATACATACACACATAAATACACATGGGCACACACACACACACACACACACACACACACACCTGCACACATGCAAGAACGAGGCAGAGATGTAGAAGGAAAGCACAGGCATTGTGGCTGACATAGAATACATTTCTGCCTCCCTGAAACCACAGGCCTTTTTTCACTTTCTTCTCCACGCCGATGAACTCTGAGGCCCACAGACAAGGCATGCAGTCACAGCAGCATGGAAGTTATCACATGGTTCTTTCACAGAGCAAGAACAGGGGCACACCATGGAGCTCAGGGAAATAGACTTGTCCGGTGTTCTCTAAGCAACTTCAGACCATTCTGTGGCCTAAGGTCTTGTCACCCTCAGTCCTATAAACCATCAGGCAGAGCCACAGAGGATATAGCAATAGACCTCTTTAAAGAAACAGCTGAGATTCACACATATCTATATGTTAATACTTTTGTTTTAGGTTTTAGTTTTGTCTCTGCATGTGGTGTATATGTGGCTCATGTGTAGGTGTGTTTGGGTATGTGTATAGCAGCATGCACATGCATGGAGGCCATAGATGGTCTTTGTGTGTCCTACTCTATCCTGTTCTGGCTTACTACTTTGAGACAGGGTCTCCTACTACACCCCAAGATTTCCAATGTCTTTTGATCAACTGTCAAACCCGGACACTGTCCTGTCAATGCCACTATGTGGCTGTGCGGCCCTATCTGCCTTTCTACATGGGTGCTGGGTCTCTCCACAGCACTCATTGTAAACAATCTGCAAAATTAAAACTAAATTGGGGTAAAAGGAATTCAGTTGTATTATCAGGGCACATCTACAAATAATACATTTATTTTTACCCAAAATACAACACATTTATTTCAACTGAATCAAATTTATTTTACTTTAATTGCATTTATTTCTCTCTTTCAGACTTAAAACCATACATGCCACGTTAAAACAGATAATTTCTGCATGCCTTTAATTGCAGCACTTGGGAGGCATGGGTAGGCAGATCTCTGAGTTCAAGGCCCACCTGGTCTACAGAGTGAGTTACAAAACAAAACAAAACAAAACAAAACAAGACAAAACAAAACAAAACCAAAACAGACCAGACCACCTCTAAGTGGTTTGGACATGACACTGGCAAGTTGCACACTTGACTTGTAAAACAAGCCTCAACCTGAATTCAGTAGGCACTGGTAAATAGTGTGGTGATTGGGGCTGCAAGTTTAGGCCACATCCTTTTCACGGTGTTGTTTTCTCACATAATCTTGGTTAGCTTCAGGTCTGGATGGCTCAGCCTCTTCTAGACCTCTCCACGCACCTTAATCCTTTCATTTGCTCTTTTCTGCCTGCTTTTCATCATAGCCTCTCCTGATACATTGCACAGTTGTGAAAAGACAGCCACAGTATTACCCAGCAAGGTAACCATGAGTGAAGGAAAAAGGTTTAGACTCTCAAATTTACATTTAAATGACCTTCGCCAAAGGCAGCCTCTGCTCCTCTCAGCCTTGGCAGCTTGCATGGCCTTCAGGGACACCATGGGGACAGTGTTTCACCTGCATTGCCTCAGCATCTGCCATCCTTGATCTAAGCATCAGCTTTCTAGCACTTCCAAACAATTAACATCCATGGTGGTGGCCTCCCATTGCCTGCCTGCCTGCCTGGGTCCTGAGTCTTATCTCCACAGGAAGCAATTACATTTTTTCGTTTGCATCCTGGCAACAGTGTTGTGTGGATAGATATGGAATCTTCTCTCTCTCTCTCTCTCTCTCTCTCTCTCTCTCTCTCTCTCTCTCTCTCTCTCTCTCTCTCTCCCTCTCATACCATGGTACACCATATTACACCATGGTAATAATTACTATAAGCAATCATCTTTTTACTGCTGGACTTAGTGGTCCAAAATTAAGGGAGAATAAGTTACTTGTGTTGATCTCTAAGTATCTTCCTTGAAACATTTATTAATGGCAGAAGCAAAACTAGTAATTGTCCTAGCTTGCTTCTCTGTTGCTGTGGTAAAATGCAGATGAAAAACAATTGAAAGAGGAAAAGGTTTATCTAGCTTACAGTTTATACTTCAACATGATCGAGGAAAGCCAAAGCAAGAATTCAAGGTAAGACCCTGGAAGCAGGAACTGAAGCAAGGACTACGAAGGAATGTTGTTCACTGGCTCACATCCCTTGGCTTGCTCAGTCTGCTTTGTTATACAGCACAGGACCATCTGCATAGGGTTGGCACTGGCCACAGTGGGCGGGGCCCCTCTCCCACCAATCAATATGCACCAAAGACATGGCCACAGGCCAATCTGCTGGAAGTAATTCTTCAACTGAGGTTCTCTTTTTCTAGGGGACTCTAGCTTGTGACAGTGGAAAAAAAATTAACCACACAGCAACCTTAATATGAAGAAATTCATCATAACCAGCATGTCAAGTTCACAGCACCGGGAGAAACCAAACCATGTTCCCAGTGACATCACACACAATTCTGTTTAGATTTCTGCAGGTGGTGTGCTAAGTTCTGTGTGGTCACTTGAATTCATCACATGCACCCATTTGAGAGACGTCATACACAAATAAATAACCAGTCCCCTTAAATATGTCTGTGTCATGAAAAGTAAAGACCCAGAAATATCACAAGTGAGAAGACATGAAAATCAAGTTGAATAGAAGATTGTGATCGGGATCCTAGAACAAGCAAGCTGAAAATTAAAAATGGGCACATATATGGGAACCCCGGGTTTGCCAGTCTTGTTGTGAAGTCTAAGGTTGTGACAATACCTCTGTGCCAGTAACCGGTTCCTTGATATTTATCATTGTCTTTCTAGGTCAGTAAAAATGTAAAAAGAAATAAGGAAATAAAATAAAAGAGCCAGACACAGAGTCTGCAGTAATTTAATCAGTTATTATTTGTGATTTTGAAGGATATATTGTTACTGAGATATTTTACAAACTATCGCCTAATCCTAACCTGATTGGATACGTAATGTTTTACTGGAACACAGGTATGTCCATACATTCCTCTGTTCGTTATCTCCAGCTGCCTCTGAGACAGAAAGGCAAAGATGTATAGTTGCAACCGGGACTGTCCATATGACCAGCATAACCTAAAATATTTACTACCTGCTCCTCCGCAGAGGCCCTGTGGCAGTGCTTGTATTTCATAGAGTGCTAATGCTTGGGCATTGCATTGGAGCTCTGAGATGAGTGGAAGAGAGGCCAGAAAGTGTGGATCCCTGTGGTCAGCCCCAAAGCACGCCTCTTAAATCAATGGCCCCTTCGCTGTCCTTACAAGGTGACCATTTGCTTTGCTTGTAGGTCTCCTCTTAGCCTGCCGGCTATTCTTCACAGTCACGTGCCAGTTGCCGTTTCTCCCCACACGGCTTACAGGATGATGTTCTTCTGGGCTCTCTCAGAATCCCTCTTGTGACTCCTGCAGACACTGCATAAATAGCTATCAGAGCTGTGATCACTGGAGTGTGACGATAAACTATAGCTTAATCAGGACACCCAATAAAGAAGGTATACATGTGTCTTCAAGGGTACTATCCCTCCACCTACCACTATCCAAAACTTCCAACATGTCATTCCTGGCCACCACTCCAATATAAAACTTTGGGCACCCGTGAGATAGCCCAACAAGTAAAGGTGCATGATTCCAAGCCTGATGACCTGAGTTCATTCTTCTGAACCCACATAGTGGAAGGAGAGAGCTACCTCCCAGGGGTACTTTTCTGATTCCATGTGCCTTGGTGCATTCTCACCCACAAATAAACATAGAGATACCTAAATAAAGAAATGCAATGGAAGGCGTACAAACCTACCATTCGCATTTAAAGTCAACACTTTCAAAACACTTCCAGACACTTGCTTTCCTTTGGGTCTTCTGCTCCAACAAAAGACCTTAAAGCCACACCCTGCTCTAAACCTGTCATCCAATCCAAATTATCTGAGTCTTAGACCCTGTCCCCTTGACTGTCTGTCAGTCAGACGCCTCCTCTGTCCTCTACTACCCTGCCCACCTAGGTAATCTTCCTATTTTCAACTCTTACTTGTCTCCAGGAAAAAAAAAATGTTGAGAGTGGTTCCTGATCTATTCATTTCCCCAAGACATTACTGCTTGGCATGGAATCCATAGTGAGTTTTCAAACAACTGTGCTGCATCTACCATCACCTCCATGCCCATCTTACACCCTGTGAGGAGTTCTCTTTGGTTTGAGATGGGATTATTTATCTGGTCATGTTATGCATAGCTTACAATGAGCTACACAATCTGGCCTCAGCTTAAGCCACCCATTATGTCTGTCTCCCTTATTTCCATAGTCATTTATACTTCATGATGTGGACCTTGCATTTTTAGCTGTGCCCCTTCTCTTCAGAGGTAGTTAGTCCTTAAATCAACCACTTTCTCTCCTCATGCTGTCAACTCCCACTGGGTCTCTGTGAGATGCCATTGCCCCAGGAAGTTTACCCTGGTCACTGTAAAGACCTCCCCTGTGTTTCATTAGCCTAGCACAGATCACTGTGTGATAGAATCTCTTGTTTGTGTGAATCAAGGTTCCCCAGAGGTCTATATCTATGTGGATGCTGCTGCAGATTACCTCCTTGATGCAGATGGTGAGGAGATGAAATGCTGCAGCCCCAGAGCCAAAATCACCCCTGGCCATCTTTGGACTTCTTAATAACCATTAACTATAAACCTCTGTATCAGACCTGTCTTTGAGACTATCAGGAATTTTGGAATGTATTAACTCTCCAGAGTTAACACCCACCAACCCAAAGCTAAGAATGTCAACAGATGGCATCTAAACTAGATGCCTAAACTAGAAATTGGTGTACTCTGATGTCCTCACCAAGGTATTTGGAGAATCCTTGACTAATGACTTTCTTTTGTTCCATGACTACAAAAGTTCGTGTGACCTCTTCTACAAGAGAGCTTGCCCTTCAGGGCAAACTGACTCTATGTTTGCACACCTCAGTCAGTGATATTTGGCTCAGACTTGTCTCTCTCTTATTCCCTTTGGAGTAGAAATTATTGTTTCTATCAAAACTTAAACACGCCTCTTCCCCACTAGCCCTTATGCCTCCAGTGAGCCATGCACTCATGAGCTTTCGGAATCTTGGAGACAGAACAAGACAAAAGAGGAAAAAGGAGTTCTGCAGAGTTCCTTTCTCTGAGTCATTATCACGTCGTGGTTTACTTTAACACTTTCTGATAAGTGCCTTCCATTCTGTCCTACAAAGATATTTGCATTCTTGCAAGTGGTACTTGAGAACTAAAAGCTGTTGATTAAGTCTGGGATAACATGCTGAGGGATTCTACAGCTCCAGTGTTTGTATACCTAGGCAGGCAGCACCGCAGAGCCCTTTTGGAGTGTGTTCTCTGTGAGCTGCCTATGGGGTAAGGCCTAACACGTTATAATGTTTTTTCCTCAAACAGACATTAAGAACTATGAGTAAATACATTTTTAATTATTTAATACTACCAAGCAATTATTCCCATTCGTTGCATGATTTTACATTTAGAAACACTTTGTGGTATAAACTATGTTTAGAATTTGGAATGTAAAGATGTCAAGGCACCAGATAAGCCTTCCCTCTACATGAACAAGGTTCTGGGAAAACAGATATCCAAACCAGAATGACAACACAACCAAGCCACTGCTGCACAGAGCACATTTATGTTTTGTTTTGTTTTGTTTTTTGAGGCAGGGTTTCTCTGTATAGACCTGGCTGTTACGGAACTCTCAGAGATCTACCTGCCAATGCCTTCTGAGTGCTTGGATTAAACGTATACACCACCATACCCAGCTGTAAGGAGCATATATTAAAAGTAGCTTTTAAAAGTGTAGGAAGAGTTACACCAAGATATTTTCCATTATTTGTGGTTATTATGAAGGGTCTTGTTTTCCTAATTTCTTTCTCAGCCCATCTATCATTTGTATAAAGGAGGGCTACTGATTTTTTTAGAGTTAATTTTGTATCCAACAACTTTGCTAAATGTGTTTATCAGCTTTAGGAGTTTCCTGGTAGAACTTTGCGAGTGACTTATATATAGTATCATATCATCTGCAAATGCCCATACTTTGACTTCTTGCTTTCTAATTTGTATCACCTTGATCTCTTTAGCTGCCTTATTGCTTGAGCTAGGATTTAAGTACTATGTGGAATAGGTATGGAGAGAGTGGGCAGCCTCGTCTTGTTGCTAATTTTAGTGGATAGCTTCGTGTAACTCTAACCAAGCAAGTTGAAGACCTGCGTGACAAGAACTTTAAGTCTCCGAAGAAAGAAATTGAAGAAGATATCAGAAGATGGAAAGATCTCCTATGTTCATGGATTGGTAGGATTAACATAATAAAAATGGTCATCTTACCAAAAGCAAGCTACAGATTCAATATAATCCTCATCAAAATTCTAACACAATTCTTTACAGACTTTGGAAGAGAAATCCTCAACTTCATATAGAAAAATAAAAATCTAGGATTGCAGAGACAATCCTGTACAATATAAGAACATCCGGGGGTATCACCATCCCTGCTTTTAAGCTATTCTTCAGAGCAATACAAATAAAAACTAGATGGTATTGGAATAAAAACAGACAGGGTGGTCAAGAAAATCGAATTAAAGACCCAGAAATAAACCCATACACCTATGGGCACTTGATTTTTGACAAAGAAGCCAAAACCATATAATGGAAAAAAGGAAGTATCTTCAACAAATGATGCTGGTCTAACTAAGTGTCTGCATCTAGAAGAATGCAAATAGACCCATATTTATTACCCTGCATAAAACTCAAGTCCAAATGCATCAAAGACCTCAACATAAAACTGTATATACTAAATCTATTAGGAGAAAAAGTAGAGAACAGCCTTGAATACATTGACATGGGAGACAACTTCCTGAACAGAACACTAACAGCTCTCATACTCTAAGATCAATAATTAATAAATGGGACCTCATGAAACTGAAAAACTTCTGTAAGACAAAGGACACTGCCAAGAGAACAAAATGACAGCCTAAAGATTGGGAAAAGATCTCACCAACTCTACATCCAACAGAGGGCTAATATTCAAAATATATAAAGAACTCAAGAAATTAAACACCAACAAATGGAATAATCTAATTAAAAATGGGATATAGAGCTAAACTGAGAATTCTCAACAGAAGCACTTAAAGAAATGTTCAATATCCTTAGTCATCAGGAAAATGTAAATCAATATGACTCTGAGGTTCCACCTTACACCCTTCTGAATGGCTAAGATGTAAAACTCAAGTGATAGCACATGCTGGCAAGGATGTGGAGAAAGGGGAGCACTCCTCCATTGCTGGTGGGAGTATAAACTTGCACAAACACTTTGGAAATTAATCTGGCACTGTCTCAGAAAATTGGGGATAATTCTACCTCAGGACCCAGCTACACTACTCCTGGGAGGCTCCACCATACCACAAGGACATTTGTTCAACTATATTCATAGCAGCTTTACTCCTAATATCCAGAATCTGGAAACAACCTAGGTGTCCCTCAAGCAAAGAATGGATAAAGAAAATGTGCTACATTTATACAATGGAATACTATTCAGCTATTAAAAATAAGGAGATGATAAAATTTGAAGGCAAATGGCTGGAACTAGAAAAGATCATTCTGAGTGAGGTAACCCAGACCCAGAAAGATATGGTATATACTCACTTGTAAGTGGATATTAGTCATATAGTACAGCCTAGCCATACTACAATCCACAGACCCAAAGAAGCTAATAAGGAGGGCCCAAGGGAGGGCTCCTAAATTTCACTCAGAAGGGGAAATAAAATGGACATTGGAAGTGGATGGAGAGGGGAACATGGGTGGGCATCAGGTATGAGGAAAGCTGAGGTGGGAGGTGAGAGGGCTGTGTGAGACAAGGGGAATCTATGGGGGAGGCACATCTCTGTGACAAGCTGGGGTCTTGTGACAGGGTAGGCTCATGGGAAGATATGAAAGTGACTCCAGCTGAGATTCCTAGCAGTGGGGACTATGGAGACTGAAGTGGCCACCTCCTATAGCCAGACAGGACTTCCAGTGGAGGCAAGGGACACCAACCCACCTACTAAATTTAACCCCAAATTTACCCTGCTTCCAAGATGTATAGGAATAAAGATGGAGCAGAGATTGAGGGAATGTCCAACCAATGACTGGCCCAACTTAAGACCTCCCCCATGGGAAAGAGGCAACTCCTGGCAATATGAATGACACTCTACTATGCTTGCAGGCAGGAGCCTAGCATAACTGTCCTCTAGGAGGCTCCACCTAGCAGTGGATTGAAACAGAAGCTGAGACCCATGGCCAAACATTAGGCAGAACTGGGGAATCATGTGTGAGAGTCAGGGAAAAGAGAGTAGAGGGACCCAGAGGGAACAAGATCTTCACAAGAAGACCTACAGAGTCAGCTAACCCAGGCCCATGGGGGCTCGCAGAGACTGAACCACCAACCAAAGACCATGCATGGACTGGACCTAGGCCTTCTACACATATGTAGAGAATGGGCAGCATGATTTTCATGTGGGCCCCCTAGCAATTGGCTGACTCTGTTGGCCGACTTTTGGATCACTTTCCCCTTGCTGGACTGCTTTGTGGGGCCTCAGTGGAAGAGGATTCACTTAGTCCTGATACAACTTGATGATCTGTGGTGAGTTGGGGGGTGGTGGCTCCCTTTTTCTGAGGAGAAGGGGATGGGGAGTGGGAGAAGAGGACGGGATCATAGAGTTGGAAGGAAAGGAGGAACTGCAATCAGATGTAAAATAAATAAATAAATAAATAAATAAATAAATAAATAAATAAATAAGAGAAAGAAAGAAATGCAAGAAGGCCCTCAAGAGATTGCTCAGCAGTAAAGAGTACTTAGTGCTTTTGCAGAGGGCCTGAGTTCAGTTCCCAGCACTTATATGGTGGATTACAACCATCTTTATTGGTAGCTTCAGGAGACCTGATGTGTTCTGACCCTGTGAGCACCAGGCATGAATGTGGTAACATACATACATGTAGGCAAAGCATTCATACATATACAAATAAAAAAGCTTTTAAGTTCATGAAGAGAAGGTCAGTGTTAAGTCCATGTATATTGGAATTTCATACCATCGATTGTTCATATTGGATAAGTGTTTGAGGTCACCTAGTTTTTTCTCTCTACATCGAATTCACACATTTTTAAAATTAATGTGAAAAAAAAATGTGCCCAGGGAGATTATGTGGCTTACCTAAGATTGCCAAGCAATGTCAGAATCATAATTGCAAGCTGGACTATCTCCCTCCAAACCTAGCTTTAAATAATAAACAAGAGAAAGCTTCGTGATCTTTAATTTATCTTGGGAGTTGTGTCTTTGCAAACTGCCAAACTTTAAAAAAAATCTTCCATTTGTATTCATGGGGAAAAAAAAGTCAGGGTGTTTGTACAGTCAAGGACAATTTACTCTCTCTTCTTACAAGTCAGTTAATAGACCAAAGAAACTGGCCTTAAGCACCGTGCAAAAAGAAGAAAATGTTAAGATTTCAATCCAGCATGCCAGAGGGACGTAGACAGCTCCAAAGAAGGATCCAGGTGGCTTTCATACACCTGTCAGGGTAATTGAAACCTGTGTAGCTATCCAGAGCTAAAAGGCCTGTTAGAAATTCCATTTCTCCCTTCATTCACTTATATCTAATTATGTGTCTATAATTATATATATTATGTCATTATACACAATTATGTGCAATGACATGTTATATAAAATATGTAACTATAACATTGGTATATAATTATAATATGTTTTCTTATTTTCTCCTGGTTAAAATGAAGTTGTTACCCTAAATCTTTTTGTGTTATTTAGTTACAGAAGATAGAATGTCTGATAAAAGCCCTACTTGGACAGCTCTCCTAACACAATCGTCCCAGGTAACTTCATCTTGCCAAGAACAACTGTAACAACACAACAAAAAGGGTACAACCATACAATGTGGGACTTCGTCAAGGGCCTCTATGCTGTGAGTAAAAATGTCTTCAGGTAAGTAAAGGGAAGTGTACCCAACTTCTCAAATCTCTTTCTTCAAAATGAATCTTTGTCTACAGGGACTGGGAAGCTAGCCCAGGCAGTGAAGTAGTCACCACTTAGGCACACAGACCTAAGTTCATTCCCCAGCATCCATGTAAAATGCCAGGTGATACCAGCATCTCACAATCCTAATGTTCTGGAAACATAGACAGGTAAATCTGTGGGGCTTGCTGGCTTGCCTGCCTAGCCTAACCAGTGAATCCTAGCTCACAGTGAGAAACGCTGTTTCAATACAAAAATGATGATGATGGTGGTGGTGATGGTGATGATGATGTCAATGATGATGATGAATACCTCTTGTGAAGCAACACTCAAGGTTGACCCCTGGCCTCTATACACATGCACACATGCATCTGCAAGTCCATACACCTGCACACATAAATACATACCCATATGCACAAATAGGAACACACACAGTGACTAAAATAAAACAGTCCAGTCCACAGACTAATTTTTCCTCTTTTGTCTCCCCTAATGAGTTTATCAGTCTTAGCTTCTCAATAAGACAATCTAATTGAAGTTCCCTCAGCGAGTCTCATGTATATGAGTTACTTCCTTTTTTGAACAGTATTTCATAGGGGCACCTCCAGTCTCTTAAACTTACAGACACACCCCAGATGTATGGAATGTTGTTTCTGCATGATCCACTCTATCACCTTGCTATTAGGAATATATGTTGCTATAAAATATCAATCCTCTGTATGCTTCTGGTAAAAGAGAAAATGCTAATCAAACCATAGTCCAATAGCAAAGGCATCCATGCCACCCTCCAAAAGAAGGTCCAGCCCTTTGTGTCAGTCACTAGTTGAACGAAGCCATTCCTTTTTTAATACAGCAGGAAGTTGGGCCAAGATATAAAGTGACACAAAAGCAGGAAAAGGCACGCTGACAGAGTTGTGAGGAGAAAAGACACCAGCACACAAGATGAAAACCACCTTCCAGGCACAGACACTGTCTGTCAGGAAGAGCAGAGCACACACATCAGCTGAGATGCCTGAGGACCCAAAGAGAAATATTGATAAAAACAACAACAACAACAAATCACGATGTACAGAACAGACAGTCTCTCAGAGTGGATGAGGACCATGCTCCAGCATCAGTGTGCCAAGTGTCATGTTCTCCATGACAAGCCCTCCTACATTGTTTGTGCGGTACTTTCTGCCACCTTGTCATGTTCAGGAACAAGGGAGTCTCTTTCAGGAAGATCAAGGAGTTCTCAAGTAAGAACAAGAGCTAATGTTGCTGAAGTCACCAGAAAGGGAAGGTTTTGATGTGTCAGTTTGGGACAGGTGTGTCATCTTCTTTGTACTCAGAAAAACAAAAGAGGAAGAAGAGAAAGAAATGCTTTCAGCACTTGGCATTCAAACTGTGGGTGTATGTGTATAAATAATCATAGGACATATTGTTGTACATATATTTATAGTCATATTATTCTGTTTTATACAGATGATATTGTGTGTTTTACTTATCTATCATGTATTTATCATGTATGGTAAGGAGGAAATTACATAAGGAGGTTTTTTCTTTGATACTAGTGATTACATTTTTAAAATAGAATAAATAGATTAGCAGAATATAAAACAAATATCTATGAGGCAGGAAAGATGGCTCAGCTGCATATTGCTATTGCAGGGAACCAGTGATCAGTTCCATGTTGGGAGGCTCACAACTGCCTACTGCTCCAACTCAGGAAATGTGATGCCTTGTATTGACTTTTGTGGGTACTTATATGTACATACCTATGTCTAGACACACATACACAGAACTAAATATTTTAATTTTAAAATATCGAAAGCTTTCTATGGAAAGCTGGGTTTGGTAGCATACACCTGAAATCCCTGCACTCGGGGAGGCAGAGGCAGGTGAATCTCTGTGAGTTTGAGGCCAGGAAGGTCTACAAAGTGAGTTCAGAATAGCCAAGTCTACACAGATAAACCTTGTATCTAAGAACCCTACCTAAAAACAAAACAAAAAAAAAACTTATGGAAAATATTAATCCCAAAGAAGCAAAATAGCTGTAGGGATGAGGGTGTTTAAATTTTGTTTTATACATTAGGCCAGGCTTCCTCTAGATTTTATGAATTAAAATAGAATGTTTTAAAAGATAGAAATATACTTTAATAGTTTATAGGATGCTTATGTAAGCATACACTTGTTGTCTATGTGTCTGTGATGTGTGTCTACATGCTTTGTGTGGGGTGAGTACATATGTGCAGATGTTCCTTGGATGTGCCTATTACATGGATGTTCAAGAATGTAAAGTATCACCCATCCATCAGCATTCTGAGATGTAGTTTCTTTTCTGTTGCTATATTCAAAGATCTGGACCAAAAGCAATGTAAGGGAGGCAGGCTACAATCCTGTATTATGGGCAAGTCAAAGCAGGAACCTAAAGCACTATATCCACCCACAGTCATCAGCAGATAACATGAGCATCCAGCCTTGAGTGCTTGCTGCTTACTACCTAGTGTTCTCTGTTCTCACAGGGCCCAGGGCTCAGCTCATGGAAAGACACCACCCACATTGAGGGTAGCTCTTCGCACCTCAATGAACAGTCAGGAGAATCCACCACAGGCATGTGCACAGGCCAAACTGACCTATATAATTCCTTAATTGAAACCCTCTTTTCAGGTGACCCTAGGTGGTAGCCAGTTGACACTTAAAGCTAAGCAGCAGAGTTGGCAAGTGTGTGGTGTCATGAGCCTTACCATGCAGGAACCCAGGCAAGACTCAAATTCTCCTTTCCCATAAGGTCTTCAGAAAATCTATATCCTTAGGTTTGGAGTACAGTGAAAAACTTGTTGATTTAAGAAACGTGCCTGCCTCGCTTCATTCCATTGGCTGTGTAGTTAGCTCTATGGATTTCTTTGCCAAACCAGTGTAAGAGAGGAAGACATTACTTTGGCTCATGGTTTCAGAGTGATTTCAGGCATAGTGGGAGACGCACTGTGGTGGGGCTGCTCCATCCACGGCAGTGGGAGCTTATGGTGGGACTACTTGCATGACAGCTGGACAAGAGAGCAGGGAGCTCAATCCTCCAACCCCACCATAGTCACCCTATTCCCACCAGAAAGAGCCTACATGCCCAAGGCTCTGCAATCTCCCAAGCACTCCTGCCAGCTGGAGACTCAGCATGCCAATATGAGCCCTTGAGGGGCCTTTCAAAGTTAAACCATAAGACGGTATTTTTTGAAGGAAGAAGGTGGATATTGGTAAGCTGCTCTGCTCATAAGAGAAGCAAGTTTCAGCAGGTGTATGTTTCCATGGAAGCATGTTTTCTAGTTTTAGTGTCATTTACTACAAGTGACTAAATTCACAGAGAGTGAAAACAAAAGGAGGTAACACTGGCTCTCAGTTGACACCCCCTGTATGACATCAAGGCCTCTCTCTTTATTGACAGAGTCATAAACTGTCCTTCAATGCAATCTGCCCATTTCAAACCTTTCTGTCACCGAAGCATTGATTTTTCTTTCCTGTGCTTTAAGAAGGTTGCTAAGGACCCCACAATTTGCCTCCTACAGATGGTGGTGGCACCTTTTTCACCAAACGTTCCATGCTGTTCCCAGAGGATAGGCATTGTGATTTATTGCCTTCAGTGTCTATCAATATTAATGAGAAACACACATGCTTACTGGCTCTGACACTTACTCAAGCTGAAAGAGATTAAAAATTATACCATTATTTGTTACCAAGGTGATGTGGACCTTGATAAGGAAGGAGATCTACTCAGATGAATCAGATCCCTTACCGAGAGAAAGATCTGTTTCAGCTACATTTTTATCAGCACAGCCAAAGGGAGAGCTGTGATGGAGAGGTGGCTCATTGGTTAAGATAAGATACTAGTTTAGGAAATAGAAAGAGGTAGATGTAATAAAGAGATGGTTAAGTGATTAAGAGTATGCGCTGACCTTGCACAGTTCAGTTCCCAGGACCCACGTGGGGTGGCACGCACCCCTCCCCCCCCACAGGCATTCAAATAAAATTTTAAAAATTAAAAAAATCTAGAAAACAAGGCAGTTGAAACATTCATTTTAACTTTACATAACCGTTTTAGAACATATCCCCACGACAGGATCCAATGTGTTTCATATATTCTAGTTTTGTTTCTGTTGCTGTGGTAAAATACTCTGACAATATACAACATTCTTTTAGGGGATAAAAGGTTTATTTTAGGCTACAAAACCAGGTTCTAGGCCACCACAGCAGGAGAGTCCCAGGCAAGAGTTCAAGACCACTGGGAAGAGCCATAGTGAGGAGAAGGAAGAGGATGTATGTATGTTGTGTGTGTAGTGCTCAGGAAACTTTCTCTACTCCTGTTCAGTTCAAGACTCCAAAATAAGGAAGGCACCACCTACTTTCAGGCTATATTAAATAAAGGTGATCAGGACAATCCCCCCCACAGGCATGCCCTCCTGATCTAGACAATTCCTCATTGAGACTCTCTTCTCGGGTGATTTCAGACCGTGGCATGTTGACAAAACTAGCGACGATACCAGGCTAGCCTCAAATCCACTCCTTGGCCAAAGTTAGCCTTGACGTCCCAATCTTTGCTCTAGTGCTGGAGGTAGAGATGTGTGCCACCTTGCCCGGCTTATTGTGAAGGGCTGGTCAACAAACCCAGCGCTTTGTTCATGGTAAGGAAATACCCTCCCAAGTGAGGTATTTATATCTCTAGCCTAGGATTAAAAACTGGAGTAGTACGAAACTACACCTTCTAGTCTGATAGCCTGTATCCACAAGTGTCTACTTAACACTTGAATATGGCTTAGTCTAAACTGTTGTAAATGTTAGATACATAAAATACATAATGGACTTTAAAAATGTTGGATTAAAACACTCCGTGTGTGTGTGTGTGTGTGTGTGTGTGTGTGTGTGTGTGTGTGTGTGAGAGAGAGAGAGAGAGAGAGAGAGAGAGAGAGAGAGAGAGAGAGAG
>OU015753.1:14658583-14673711 GCA_907169655.1 Acomys percivali
AGAGAGAGAGAGAGAGAGAGAGAGAGAGAGAGAGAGAGAGAGAGAGACATACACATCTCAATAGTTTTACATTGATTATATATTCAGATGCTAATTCTAGGTTAATATGTACAAAATGCATGTATAAAGCTAAATGTTACGTGTCCTTTTTTTCTACCATGCCCATCAAAACCTTAAAAATCTTGTGTTTCATAGTATACTTATCTTGAGCCAAAATTATTTAAAAGCATGAAATAAGATAAAACAAAAAATAATATAAACATGAAATGAAATAATACAATAATTCTGTTGTATTATTTTCTCTCTCTTTCTCTCACATACAAATAAAAATTTTTAAAAATTAAAAATCTAGAAAATAAGGCAGTTAGAACATTCATTGTAATTGTACATAGCCATTTTAGAATATATATCTCTATTAATATTTCATTTAAAAATATATACTTAGCTGAGCTTGGTGACACATGCCTTTAATCCCAACACTTGGGAGGCAGAGGCTGGTGGATCGCTGTGAGTTTGAGGCCAGCCTGATCTACAAAATGAATCAAGGACACTCAAGGCTACACAGAGAAACCCTGTCTTGAAAACAAACGAATGAACAAACAAATATATATGTTCATGATAATAGTTTAATTTGTTCTATGACAGGATTCAGTGTGTTCCATATGTTCTAATCTTTCCCATTTTATTTTTTCCCCTATCTCATCCCCAATTGCTCTTCTGAGATTTAAAATTTCTTGCACTTTTAAAAATACACATGAAAATTTATAATCATAAATGTATTCATATGAAATAACTTGACTTTCATATATAAAGAGATTTAATGGAAATCCTTTTATAGGCATGATCCTTTTAAAGTTTTTATTTTTATTTTAATAAATGTGTGATATCTATAGCATACTTTCTAGTGAGTCTCTTCATAGAGTCTCCTTAGAACTCTTAATGTAGACACAGACTTTCTCCTTCCTGTCTGTTCCCTCAGACCCAGTCTCTGAGCTCCATCTTTAATGCTGCAACACAACACCAGCTGCATCCTACCTTCTCCTCTGCCTACATCTCCTGTTCATCCCATAGAACATCCCTTTTTAACCTTCCTCACTGTATCCCAACCCCATCTGCAGCAGTCACCCCTCAAGAAACCCCAGCCTTCTACCAGAAAACAAGGTGAGCTGCCTTCAGAACTTCTTAGCTCTCTCTGTTCCCCCAGATCCAATTCTCTAGTCTCATCCCCAGCTCTGTGGCAGAACACCCACGGCAGCCTTCCCTCTCCCCAGGTCCCATCTCTGGTGGATCCTTCAGATCTTCTCTTTCTAACTTTCCTCACCCAACTTGTTGCTTTGTCCTAGACTCCAACTCAAGCAGGCAACCCATGGTACCCTAAGGGCTACTCCTCCCAGGGCAACACTTAAACCAAAGGCAAATCCATACCTCTTCTACTGCTCTTGAGATGAATCCCCAGTGTTGTTCCCAGCTCAATAGCATGAAATCTGCTGAGGTCTCCCTTTCATCTCTGACTCCATCCCCAATGGATCTCAAAGACCTTCTTCTTCAACCTTCCTTCCTCCAACATATCCCTGTATCCTAGCCACCAGTTCTTAGCAGATAATCCCTGGGAACACACCACCTGAACAGACCAGCAAAATGAGCAACACACAGCCATCACATTCTCTGAAAACCAAGAGAGAAAACAGAAACTAAGGGAAAAAACACCTGTCCAACAAAGACAAATCCAGATATCAGTATCTAGTCCAGGCTTTTAATCATCTCAAACTGCAGCATAAAAACAGAATCAACAACAGCCAGGACAAAATGGCTCCACTAGAGCCCAGCATTCCTACAACAGCAGGTCATGAATATTCCCACATAGATGAAGGACAAGAAAAAGTCCTGAAAAGCAACTGTATAAAGATGGTAGAGGTTCTTGAAGAAGAAATGAATGAAGTTCTTAAAGAAATTTAAGAAAACACAGAAAAAAGAAATAATAAAGAAAACATAAACTGAAGGAACTCTGGGAGTAAAAATAATAGGAATTTGAATAGGAGCTACAAAGGAAAGCTTTGCCAGCAAAATACAAGAGATGGAAGAAAGAATTGTAGGCATTGAAGATATGATAGAATAAATGCATATAGGAGTCAAAGAAAATGTTTGTCAAAAAAACATCCTGACACAAAACATCCAGGAAATCTGGGATACTATGAAAAGATAAGACCTAAAAATAATAGGTATAGACAGCTAGAAAAAGACCAGCTCAAAGTCCCAGAAAAAGTTGTTTGTTTGTTTGTTTGTTTTAAATTGTAGAAGAAAAATTTCCTAAGTTAAAGAAGGACGTGTCTATAAGGATACAAGAACTTTACAGAACACCAAATAGATTAGATGAGAAGAGAATAGCCTCTCATTTGCCACATATAATCAAAACATTAAACATATAGAACAAAGAAAAAATATTAAAGCTGCAAGTGGGAGTCGGGGGTGGGGGGGGATACAGGTAACATACAAATGCAGGCCTATTAGAATTACACCTGACTTCTCAATCGAGAATCTAAAAGCCAGAAGGGTCTGGACGGATGTTCTGCAGGTACTAAGAGACCACAGATACTAACCCAGACTACTATATCCCACAAAATTTCCAATCCTCATAGATGAAGAAAATAAGATATTCAACGATAAAGAAAAATGTAAACCATATCTATCCACAAACCCAACACTACAGAAGGTACTAGAAGGAAAACTCCAATCTAAGGAGGTTAACTACACCCATGAAAACACATGAAATAATCTCACATCAGCAAAACCAAAAGAAGGGAAATGAACAAACACACACACACACACACACACACACACACACACACACACACACACCACCACCACCACCACCACCACCACCACCATCACCATCACCATCACTAGGAGCAGCAGCAGCAACAACAGAATAATGGAACTCAACAGTCATTCATCATTGATAGCTCTCAGTATCAATGGATTCAATTCCCCAATAAACAGATGCAGACTAACAGAAGGGATGTGTACCTAAGAAACACACATGCTCAATATCAAGGATAGACATTACCTCAGGGTAGTAGTTTGGAAAAATATATTCCAAGCCAACGGACATAAGAAGAAAAGTGGTGTAGTCATTTTAATATCCAACAAAATACAGTTCAAACCAAAATTAATCAAAAGAAATAGGGAAGGAAACTACATACTCACGAAGTAAAAATCCACCAAGATGACATCTCAGTTCTTAACATCTATTCTCCGAACACAAGAGCACTCACATTTGTAAAAGAAACATTACTAAAGCTTAAACCACACATGGAACTTCACATAATAATTGTGAAACTCCAATAGCCCACTCTCACCAATGCACAGGTCATCCACACAAAAATTAAGCAGAGAAATATTGGAGCTAACAGACATTATGAACCAAATGGACAAAACAGATACCTACGGAACATTTCACCCAAACACAAAAGGATATACTTTTTTTATCAGCACCTAATAGAACTTTCTCCAAAATTGACCACACACAAAGCAAGTTTCAACAGATACAAGAAAACTGAAACAGCCCCTGCATCCTAGCTGACCACCATGGATTAAAGCTGGATATCAACAAAAACCTAAACAACAGAGAGCTTACAAACTCATGGAAACTGAGCAACTCTCTACTGAATGAAAAATGCATCAAGACAGAAATAAAGAAATTAAATATTTTCTGGAATTCAATGAAAATGAATACACAACCATATGGGACACAAAGAGAATAGTGTTAATAGGAATGTTCATAGCATTATGTGCCTACAGAAAAGAATAAACGGGTAGATCCCATCCTAGCAACTTAATAGCACACCCAGAAGGCCCAGAACAAAAAGAAGTAAGCACACCTAAAGAGTATACAGCAGGAAATAATCGAACGGAGGGCTGAAATCAATAAAGTAGAAGCAAAGAGAATAATACAAAAAATCAAAGAAACTAAAAGTTGGTCTTTGAGAAAATTGATGGACAAACCGTTATCCAAACTAATGGGTGGGGTACAACAACAGACAATGAGGAAATCCAAAGAATCCTAAAGATATACTTTAAAAACCTGTACTCCACCTAAAAGAAAAATCTAAAAGAAATAGATGATTTTCTCAATAGATACCACTTACTAAAATTAAGTCAAGGTCAGATAAACAATATAAATAAATCCATAATCCCTAGTGAAATAGAAGCAGTCATCAAAAGTCACATACACACACACAAACACATTCACACACACAAAGTCCAGGGCCAGATGTTTTTAGTGCAGAATTCTAGCCAACTTTCAGAGAAGAATTATTAACAATACTCCTCAAATTATTCCATAAAATTGAAACAGAAATATCATCATCACTCAAATCGTTTCATGAGGCCACCATGACCTTGACAACCAAACCACATAAAGACTCAACAAAGAGATTTACAGACCAATTTCTCTTATAAATATAGATGCAAAAATACTCAATAAAATACTTGCAAGCCAAATCTAAGAACACATCAAAAAGACCATTCATCATGATCAAGTAGGCTTTCTCCCAGAGATGAAGGGATGGTTTAATATGCACTTAAGTAGACAGAGAGTCTAAATTGAGGGTCTCCTTAAAGTCCTTTCCCTCGGAGCTTAGGGAATCTTGTGGAAGAAAAAGCATAAAACCTTTAAGAGTCAGCGGGATAGAGCACGAGGAAAATACAACCCTCTGAATCACCTAAACAAGTCGCATACGAGTTCAGAGAGAGTGAAGCATCATGCACAGGGGCCGCCATTGGTCTACAGAGCACAGGTCCTCTGCATATGTATCGTAGCTACTAACGTTACTTTGGGGCTGCTGAGTTCAACTTTGATATGAAAGTTTTTCTTTCATCTTATATTTTATTTTGTCATGTTTGAATGTCTTAGAAGCCTCTTTGCCCCCTCCCTCCCTCATTCTCTCCCCTCTGCTCCTCCACTCGCTCTCTCTTTTTTAAGACACAGTTTCTCTGTGTAGCCCTGGCTCTCTTGGACTCACTTTGTAGACCAGGCTGGCCTCGAACTTACAGAGATCCACCTGCCTATGTCTCCCTGAGTGCTGGGATTAAAGGCGTTCGCCACCTTGCAAGCTGCCTGTTTTTTTCTAATGGGAGGAGGACCGGGAGTGGATCCTGAGGGGAGGAGAAGTGGGAAGGGACATGGAGGAATAGAGAGACGGGAAAATATAATCATGATATATCGTATGACAAAACAAACTTTTTTCAATAATAGTTAAAAAAAAAAAAAAAAAGAACTCTAGTTGTCTCTGGCTTTAGTAAGATTTCTGCTGTCCGGTCTATGTCATCTTCCTTTGCTACAGTTCCCAAGGATCCGTTATGCCCATCACATCTTGTTTCAGAACGTCCTGTTTAGACATCCTACCCCCTACAGCCCAGATGCCTACATTGTGGGACCGGTTTCAGGTTTCTGATGTCTCCGTGGAAAAGTCTCTGCCTATCCCTGGCCCCTGGTAACACTGGTAACAGGTGCTCACGTGATCTCGTGGTAGACGGCTTTTGAACTGTGTTCCTTAACAGCAGCAATCAAGCGAGACCTCGGGCTCATGTGGAAATGAGGGTGAGGTACAGCGACTCTTAACTACAAGCAGCAGGATTCCTCCTGGAAGTCTTCCTATGGTTGGCAACTCCATCCCCCTCCACACTCCACACCCTGGTGCAACAGTCAGCAGTACCCCTCAACAGAGAGCTTGGAAGATGTCCCTCTGCGGAATCAAGTATAGTTTTAACAAACAGCCCGAGGTATTCAGCATAATAAATGGTTCCACTGCGAGGCTCACAGGTGAGCAGCCTTATGATGCCACACTAGCTACAGTTCTCAGATTAATCATCAGGGGTGCCCTTGATGCTCAGTTCTGACTCTGACGCAGCTGGGCCACTGGCAATTCTATGGTGATGTTTCAATAGTCGAAGCATCGGTGATTCCTTAAAGGGGTACTGTTTCATGGAAGCATCACACTGTTGTGGGATTGCCCTCTTCTGGTTCTAGAACGCGTCTCTTTTGCCCCATGCCAGTAGCTGAGACTCAAGCCAATGTCTTGTCTCACATTGTCTAATTAAATGCAGGTTTTTCTCTTGGATTAAGCGTATTACAGTGTTTGCTTTGGTCCCCAAGGCAAATATTCAAGGACATTAAGTAATAAAACTTAATATAGGAACAATTAAAATATGGAATATAATTTATGAAATATTAGGAACCGAGTTGAATGTTTATTATCGCAAGCGTTAATAAAAAGTTAATTGTGCCCTTTAGCAATTAATTTATGCACAATTATCTCAAAGTGTTACTGGGCCTTCTGAACTAATTATAATTATATTGAGGTATTAAAAAGGAAACTCCCAAGTGTCTACAAAATAGCTTCATAAAAATCTGTGTGCTTACTTTGACATAGATGCTTTAAGGATGTAAGTAATATTCAATGAGTTAGGGCGACACTCCAATTACTCTGTATGAGTTGATCATTTAAAATGAGAGTCCTTTTAAGGGTTCTAAAAACATTACACAGCATTCAAAACAATTACTGTCTCCTGTACCCTTTAGTTAATCATAGACTTGGTCTTGTATGCTAGTTCTTGCGTTTCATTTCACACGTTAAATTCCTGCACTGGAATTATGTAAAAGGCACAGTGTGAGCAAAGCTCCAGTTTTTCTCAGGTTTCTTAAACTTAACAGTGAAATAATGAGGCGATTTCTCTCAATTGGATTAAAATAAATGCATTTATTCATTTATTTATTTATTTATTTGGTGTGTGTGTGTGTGTGTGTTTGTGTTTGGTATGTGGACACACCTATTTTTTGGGGGGGATTCATGCATGCCCCATGGAGCATGTATTGAAAGTCATGGGTCAGCTTTCAAGAGCCTCCTACCAGGTGCGTCCCGGGGCAGAACTCAGAGGGTCATGTTCCTTAGTGGTTGGTTTTACCCACTGATCCCTTTCAGTAGCTTTCACTTGTATTTTCCATGATAAACATTATAATATCGCTTATTAGTGCCTACCGGGTGGCAAGGGTTTTATATTCAACAACTGATACCTCTTATGAATCTCAGATTGTACTGAGCTCTGCTCCAAATACCACTGATACAGTTGTGATCTGAGAACTTCAGTTGTCTTATTTCTCCTCTTGTTTATCCCTCCCTCTCTACCTCTTTTACCCCTCATGCCCTCTCATTCCCTCCTTCCCCAAATCACTTTACACACATTATGTTCTCTCTATATCATTTGGCCAGTCAGAGTCTAAGTTGCAGGGCATGTATGATTTGCTTCCCAAAGCTTTCATTTTTATTTCCTAAGCAAAAATGTACTATTTGAAGTCATCAAACATTTACTATCCTCAGCCTATAATTAAATCTCACCAAATACACCAAAATATCATCTATGGCTATCACCTATGTTCTTAGACTGGAATCTAATTTGGGCTCCCAAATTCCAGTTAGCATGTCTACTCGTTATGCCTTAACCTGCAATGATTGCTCAACTGTCCTTTGTTATACATGATTTTTTATGTCTTGGAAGCACACGGGCCACTTATTTGACCATGCCTGGTGCTTCCTCATGCTTAAATTTATGTTCTGCATTGTGTAAGAGCATCAAAGAAAAGTGTCCTTGCATCAGGTGGAGGTAATTGTAAATAAACTCTGCAATTTTCTTGACGATGCTTGATGATGAATTGGACATTGCCACAGCCACAGCCTCAACTTGTGATTTTCATGAATGGCAGAGAGGAAAATAGGCATGTCAAGGAGATACTGGACACACATCACCTTAACCAGTGGCCAGAGTAAACATCATCAATAATGTGACAAGGTGACATTATTCCCTCCTCATAGACCTCCCTGACAGAAGCATCATCAGTTCTGTGAGATCATTACAGGAAATCACAACTGATCAAAATGCAGAGAACAAGTAACCACATGGTGACTTGCCCAGCCCCAACTGACACATCTACAGTGAAGCTTCTGAAAGCTCAGGGATCACACTGCACGCTACACCCATGAAGTCTTATTAGCATGGATACTGAAATAAGACCCACAAAAGCATGATACCAATAGATTTGCTACCATGGAAGGGGGAAATCACATGGCTGTTCTTCCCCCACAGAAAAAAATAACCGGCAATGAAGGAATGCTGCAAGCAGAAGAGATAATCTGCCACAGAGAAAAGTCCCACACTTGCCTATCCAATGCCAAGGGGTCATCTATATTATCATACACATACAAATAATTTTACATGAACTGAGACATGTGTGAGTGTGTGTAAAAAAAGTAAAGAAATAGAGGCTAGGAATTTGATAGAGAGAAAAGAGAGTATATGGGAAGGGTTGAAGAGAGAAAAGAGGAAAGTGATGACATTTTAATAAAAAAAAGACTATTTTAGAAAATAGTAGAGAAATAAAAGATCAAATTTAAATACATAGGTAATGGAGCCAGTTTGTAGCCCTGCTGGGTCATTTCTGGGACTATGCCTTATCTGATTGCACAATCCTCAAGATCATCCTATCTGAATGTGCATGCCAAATACATCTATGGGTAGATAGTGTTGTTGCCTGTGGATGTAAACTCTCTTCTGGGTCCTTTAGGAATTTAGACAAATCAGACTTTGGATTATTATTACATCTTTAGTTTTCATGTAATAAAATAAATTTTGTGAGACCGAGCATAATGGAGAGAGAAAAGCAACCACCCCCACACATCCTGTCTTCTGAAGATGAGAAATCTGAGAGAAAAACCATGCCAAGTCCCTCAGTGCTAGACCTTGTATTTCAATACATGTGCTTGATAGTCACTGGTCAAAACATGAGAGGTAACATTGTTACATTAAAAGAATAAAGCATAGATTTGCTTTCTGTTATATGCTTTTCTTTTCTTTATATGTTTAAATGAAGCTTTATAATACATTTTATCTATGTATATTCTGCTTATAAGATACTTCCAGCATTTGAACATAGATACAGTTTCCAGACACTTCTAGAACATAGAGGGAAAGTGAAAAATCAGTTCCATCTACTTTTGATTTTATAGGTTAAAAAAAAAAAACCACTACAGTTCTGAAGAAAATCTGAATAACTTCTGATAAGAGATAATAAGAAGCTAAATTCTATTCTTGCTTTCCTACCTGGCATTTCTGGTGTGCGGTGACCTTGTTTCCTAAAGTCATTCTGCCTTATTACAACAAGGGATTAAGAAAAATGCACTGGGCTGAATTTATGGTGGCGGTAAAGTATTCTTTCAAGTTTGTATTTTAAATGCCTCGTGTCCTTGCCTCTCTGTGAGAAGAAAGGGGCACAGGTGAGACAATTGTGACAGATTTTTAATGCCATTATTAATTATATTGTTTTCACTCTCTATGGTGTATTGTCTGATGCTGGGGGAAATAGGCTCTTGACTTTCAGTAGAGACCTCAATCTCCTGCACCCATCAAATACAATCTTAATAAATGTCCTGAGACAGACAGAGGCCACTACCCCTTCTAATGTTATCTTCATTTCAGGAAAGTCTCTAATGTACTCTTGATTATTTTAAAAATGATCCATGGGCTTATGTGCAAGAATCATCTCAGAGCGCAACATTCTGGAGTCTCCCCAACTCTCCACAGCACACACTTTCTCTATGGACTTGAGCCAAAAGGTCCATTTAAAACCAATCTTCTATTAGAAGCAACGTGATTGCCATCATCTGCCTCAGACCCAATTTGTTGGGAAGATTGAAAGACCAACGGAGAGGGTCTTGTTGAAGTTTATATGTGTCCCACATTTCTAGCTGGATGAGATGTTTTTAAATGACTGAGCACTGTACCAATAACAATTTATCATGTAGTGTCAAAAAAGTCATACGTAATTTTTATTTTGAAGTTGAGCTTCAGATTTACTTACATGTTTTTATTTTCCTCTTAGCATCATTGCCTTAATGTTTTAAGCTCCATAGTTATTATAATAGATCTTCAAGTACCATTTCTAAATCCATCAATAACAGTGTGATCCTATTCTGCAAAAGATATTATTAGTCAATGCCTGTACATTAATCATTCAAAAACAATAAAAACAAAATTGAGAGTAGAACACTAGTCGCTTTAAAGTATTGAACCATCAGACTCCTCTGAGAAATTTATCATTGGGATTTACAATTATTTTTCCTGATGAAATTGAGCTCTGTCTGTTAGAATCAAAGAGAAGATCAACTTTCTCAAGTCCTATAAGCATGGAAATATATTATTAAGAGTGATGCCTAGAGATGGACACAGAGGGAACATCTGTAACCTCAGTGCTCGTGCTGTAGGTGGAAAACGGAGACAAGAGAATCTGGATGGCAGTTGGCTCAGCTGGCTCGGGGTACAGCTGCAAATTAAAAACAGATGGTCTCAAACAAGGTGGAAGGGGAGGATGAACACCTGAGATTTTTTTATGACCTCGATACACACACACACACACACACACACACACACACACACACACACACACACACACATACACACACACCAGAGCTTTATTAATAGTGCTTAGAACACGAACCACATATATTTAACATGGCTCCTTTTTCTATCTTTTCTTTTGTGAGACAGAACATATATCCATGGTAAATACAATAACCAAAAAATTGAATTAAAAGAACCTTCACTTAAAAAACAAAAACAAACAAACAAAAAAACCCCAACAACCTAAGAATATGCCTTGTCAGTATAAATCAATCAGGCAGAATTTCACTGAAATATAAACATTTTAATATACAACTTTAAGAAATATGCAATGTCATTTTTTTACAAATAATAATCTATATGATAGAAAACTTCAGTCACCAAACAAACCATAGGTTTGACCGGTGGGCAGTCATTTTTATGTGAATCATTGGATTCAGTTGGGCAGATGAACATAAGGATGCTGGAATTCTGGAGCTCAATTACTGTGTCTTCATCTTTCTGTACATCACTGGGCTCTGCTTCTATATTTTTGCCTTCATATTTTTGGGTTTTCTTCATGGTATCTGCAGGAGACTCTTGGCTACCCATGTCAACCTCATGTGTATTCTGTTTGACCCTGTTTGGTCACATGCCTAGTGGGGAAACTATTCAATGTAGACAGGATGGTGAACGTCATAGCTAACTTTTGTTGTTAACTTGATACAGCCCAGAGTCATCTGAGAGACATCTGAGGGATTACCCAGATAATGTTGGTCTATGGGATGCCTGCAAGGGAATTGTCTTGATTTTTAATTGACGTAAGAGACCTAGCTCATTATGGGTAGCACCATTCCCTTACCAGGTGCACTTGGCTACATAAGAAAGCTACCTAAGTATGAGCCCAAACGTAAGTTTTCATGCAGAATACTGCTGTGGTTTTTGTTCAAGTTCCTGCTTGACTTTTTTCAGTGATAGACTGTGACCCAGAAGTGTTACACCAAATAAATCCCTCCAACTGCAAGTTGCTCTCAGTCTGCATGGTTTTATCATGGTAACAAAAAGGAGACCAGACAATGAGACCAGACAATAATGTACTGGGCTTGGATCAGAGTGATGTTTTTGGAAGAAGCCAGGAAAGGAACTGTGATTTGCAAGCTCACCTAGGTCTCATGGGCTAAAGAATGGTCACATGATAGAGGGGCAGATAGAAAATGATGCCATGCCCATTATAGTACCCTGGTGACCTTTATATCAAAGCTGGGTGGTAATAGTGACCTCGCTTGCTTTAGCCACTGCGACTCTAAGCAGTGTATTTAGAGTAACTGCCCCTTGCGAGAGCAACTTGAGTGATGTTCCTGCTTGTAATTGTGGCAGATTATTGGGACCCAGTGCAGCGATGCTCAGCAGTGGGGTCTTTTCCTACACAGTGCTGCTCATCTATAAAATCTCTACTATCTTTCTTCTTAGTCCCAGTTTGGGAGTTCATGCACATGAAAAACGGGTTTTTCTTACCATCGCTGACACCCACCCGCATCATGGGTTAAATCATGGTTCCTAAGAGTTAAGAGAATAAGAAACTTGATAGTCATAAGTATGGGAATGGTTGCCCAGATATATTATGTTTTCATTCCTCTCAATATAGCTTTCTAATTTTCCAGTATTAATGACTGAGTCTATCAATATAGCAAGGCATAAATACAGATTACCAGCTTGGCTTACTTCAGGGGTCATAGAGACCCCCACTGCCGCCACTTTTCCCCCCATCCCCCACCTCCTTAGTGCTATGTTGTGAGTAATAGCATTTTCCTAAAATTAGAACAAAAGGGACAGAATGTGACAACTGTCAGGTGAGGATAATTATGAAGTGGTGACTTCAGGACAAGATATGGCTCTAGCATACAACATCTCACAGCAACTGTGGTTACCTGCGCAGGGCCAAGCCAGTAAAATTTTTAATAATTAAGGAGGATTCAAAATTCAATTTCACCATTGGCTGGGAGGCTATTGACAGTGGATGGTTGCTGACGGAGAGTGTGTCACTTGTCTTTGGAGACATGGCAGCCTGCATTCACCCACGATGCAGTGGCTGGCCCCACACTTATGTGTGTATGGCAGCACTAATTTGACTCATGGCATTATCAATAACAAAAAAAAATTAGGATATATAGTTGGGAAGGAGAAAAGGCGGGGGTTCTAAGGGTAGTTAGAGGGGATAAATTCAAAATATATTGTATAACTATATTAGCTTTTCCAAAAATAAATTTAAAATATTATTTAAAAAACAAAAATAGAATGGGAAGGAAGTTATAAGGGAAGAGAAGGTGAGGAGGTGGTAAGAGAAAGAAGAGAAATAGGAATGAACATAAAGTTTTCCACAGCAGTAGATATGACTCAGAATATGTTGCCTTTTTGTGTCTACTTACTGGCAATAAGACTCTAGTCAATATATGTGAACCCTATGTATCTTCAATTTCACATCAGTGAATTGTAGTATAATTTAGCCTATTAATGTCTCCTGAGCAACAAGTATACTCTAGGCACATAACAGAGCTAGAATATAGCAGGGTGTGCTCAGAAAACACATAGGAATACCTGAACAAACAAGTAATCAATGTCATTGCTGCAGTGAAGGAAGCAGGCGGGGCTGAGGGACTGTGTGGAGAGAACCATTCAGTTGGAAGAGCGATGAGCCAGTGAGGAGCCCTCTTTATTAGGAAATAAATATGAGCAAGGACTTCAAGGATAACACAAGAATGTATAGGAAGATTGGGTTCTGGGCAAAGAGAAAGAAAAGTGTAAAAAAACCACTAAGGTAGGAAGAGGCTGGACTCACATAGGTAACGAAAATGTTGTTGTGCCCTGGACATTATAAACAGAGGGCAGAGCGAGAATAAAAACTGGACCATCTGGAAGGGAATTGCTCTGATCTGAAAGAAGCCATTGGCTACATTTACACAAGAGATGGTGTGATTCCATTTAGACTTTTAAGACTATTATTTTCTGTGGGGACTTAGGAGATGACTGGGTTGGAGTCCAGTTTCCAGCACCCACGTAGGGTGGCTTATAGACCTGTAGCTCCAACTCTAGAGGATCTCTTGCCTTGTTCTAGCCTTTGTGGGCACACATACATACACACACACACACACACACACACACACACACACATACACACACACATGTACATTCTGTTTCTGTACACATTAATTAAAAGTAAATAAATTCATCTTACAAAATTTTAAATGTCCGTCTTTCCCTCCCTTCCTCCCTCCCTCCCTCCCTCCTCCCTCCTTTCCTTCCTTCCTTCCTTTGGTTATTATTACATTGCTCTCAAAATCACAATTCTCTAGCCTCAACATTCCCAGTGATAAGATCATAGGCCTATAAAACCAGGCCTGGTTTAAAATATCCTTTGAGACAGCTCATCTGGGGAGAAGTACTGAAATATCGACTTCAGTGGACAGACCACGCTACTAATGTGAAATGTGCTGGGGCCTTGGAAGTAGCAGTCAGAAAGGACAAAGTCCAGAAGGAAGTTCTGGGGCTGCTCTCTGGGTTGTGCATCTGCACAGCTGAGCTGTGATGCTCATGTGGAATGGAGAGAGTCAGTTAGACCCTGACCACCTGGATCTTGTCCATCTACCATGAGTTTATGACTTATTTTGTACTTGATTCTGGGCCCCAAGGGCAGGATTGTCTGTCCTCTGTCCTCATGGGTCCTTCAGAAACATGAAATACAACAAATATTCAAAGACCTAATGGCATTCAATACTCAAAGTCTAAGAGCACTGTACAAGTTTTCTGACATGTTACAACAAATCTGTAAATGTCAGTTACTTATTTTTTAGTTTGATGTCAGGTTTGGGGCTCCTTTTTGTTTTTTTTTTTAAGCCCTTTAGTAATTTCTTCAGTTCCAAATTTGCAGGCAGAAATAAACTTGGCAGTTGCTATAGAAATGAGGAAATTATAAGGCATGGTGAACTGCTCAATGACTAGATTTATCTTTGAAATGCATTTTCACTGCATTCTTTCTTCCTTGTTAATTATAACTTAGAACATTTGGGTAGCAGATAAGTTGACAGAAGGTTTTGCCCCCTCTGGCTGAAACGATCATAATATAGTGAGTAGTTCTTCCAATTGTGTGACCCCAGACCGTGATAAGTAGAACTGTGCTTCTCATAGCTGGAGAATATACGTGCTTCAAAATGCCTCGATGGTGTTTGAAACCATGGAAGTTGCATGAAGCCGATGGAGACAGCTAGTGGCAATAGAAGAACACATTAAAAGATCATTAAAAAACTTAAAAGGGGCCCGAGGTGTAGCTCAGCGGTAGACCACTTAATTGGCATGTGTGAAGCCCTGTGTTCAATCCCCAGTGCCAGAAGGAAAAAAAAAAACCAAAAACAAACAGAAGTTTGTGGTCAAAGGTTGTCATGGTGGCACAGTGTTGTTTGCAGTTAAGTCTTTCTGACCACAAAATTCAGGTTTGGGGAGGAACTGTTCTGAGCGAGTGTAGTCAGTGAACTGTTAAAATAATTCAAGGTGTGTATCCTTTTATGTCTCTTCTTTTTGCACATCTCCATCAATATGTGTGTTTCTAAAAGGAGTTCATTAACAGGAACATTTGAAGGTGACTATATTTAGCAAAGAATGCTCTCTCTCTCTCTCTCTCTCTCTCTCTCTCTCTCTCTCTCTCTCTC
>OU015753.1:14685194-14703756 GCA_907169655.1 Acomys percivali
CTCTCTCTCTCTCTCTCTCTCTCTCTCTCTCTCTCTCTCTCTCTCTCTCTCTCTCTTTAAGCCAGAGGTTACATTGGATGCCGTCTAACATGGTTTTCCATGTTTCTTGGCCCATGGTTCATCACTAAGAGCTCACTGATTGGCCAGACTGGCTCTTCGGGAACTCTAGGACATTACTTATCTCTGCCTTTTCCAGCCCTAGAGCTACTGGCTTTTATATGAACACAGGTGAGCTGAACGCAGGTCCTTATGGTTACATAGCCCTTTACAGATTGAACTATCTCCCCAAGCATGTTACATTTTTATCCTCTCTTGTTTTATAACATGTATTTTCATTTTTTAATATTTAGAGTTGATCATTACTATAGTTAACAATGCTATGCTTACAATTTTTAAGTACACAAATTACAAGAGCGATTATGAGCTCAAGTGGTTCTCCTGTGATGTTTGTGAGGTGAGGATAAGTAGAGGGTGGGAAGTGGGATTGAGTAGACACTGTCAAATTGGTCTTCAGTCTGACTCTAATCCACTTGGAAGTAAGAACACCCACGCGTGTAAAAGTTAATGCATTTGCATGAATGGAAATCGATTGGATTGATTTTTGAGGTGCTCATTCATTTACTGCCATTTCAAAACTCAATACCATGGAATGTTCTAGAATAGGGTCATTATAAAGGAGCAACGGGGGAAAAGAAAATAAAAGTTGTTCTTAATGCATGAAGATCCTGCATTTGCAAAAACCTTTCATTACACAAGTTCTCAGTGAAATTTGCAGTTTTAATTTAATCATAAATCTATAATATTCAAGTAATCTTGTCCTTTACAGTGCTAAGAAATCCATTCTTCCACTGGTGTGTGAAAGATGTACGTGGCCAACAGCTCTGAACACTAATAGCTTTGCTTGTTTTCCTTCATGCATCTGCAGCACACTTTGCGATTGCCCAGAGGAATCAGGGGAGCACTGCTGAGCATATTTAAGAATGAAACACTAAAATCTTACTGCATCATGATGTCAGCAGGATAAGCCACCAATGGTAAACGCTCATCAAATTATGACAAAGGGATTTTTTATTCCATAAAAATAAGAAGAATCAATAACTGAAGTTTATATTCATACATTGTTATTTTTAGTGTTTATTGATTAAGTTTGTTCTTTGACAATGTCACACGTGTGTATAGTGAATTCTGTTCATGTTAACTCTCATTCATTCTTATCTCCCTTCCACCCCTATAATTCTCATCTCTTCCCAAAAGACTCCCTTCCCATGTTCAATCTTGTGGTTGTTCTGTTTTGTAACCTTTGATTTTAACCAGGACCATCTGTGTGGTCATAAGTTTGGAATTATCCAATGGAGTATTCAAATAAAGGCAACGACTATTCCTTCCTTAGAACTCACCTGTCAAATGTTCAGTAATGTGGGCTAGGTGCCCATAAACCCTTCCTGGTCCATGATTGGCTGTTGTCAAGCCTGATCTTGTATTTTAAAAGATGTCTAACAGCGGAAGCAATTTAAAAAATTAAGTGTTTAACTGTATTTATTTGTAATAATTTTAGGCTTAGTAAATTATTTCAGGAACCAATATTTCATGATTTTTAAATATGTAAGAGAACTAGGGGTGTAGCTTAGTGGCAGAATCCTTGCTTAGCAAGTTCAAGATACTGCATTCAAGGCCTGCAAGCTAAACCAAAACCAAAACAAAGGACAAAAGCTATTTCTAGGCTCCCCTCATATATAGTAGAAATATTACTGGACACCAGGAGAAATTCAAGCCTGAACACTGGGTCTCACCAGAATATGTGGCATTTCAACCTCCATGGGGCCATATTCTCTTCTAGTCTCCTTGGGATAACAGCTTTAAGTCTTCACAGTCCCTAGGCTTATGCTGCCAGGTTTGGAGTATACAGAATTGTCTAGATCTGCGTCCATGAAAGGAGGGACTTCCATGTTAGCCAAAGGACTGTTTCTGCGTGCACCCATTTCCCAGTCAGAGCATGGTTCTCTTCTCCACAGAGCAAGAGTGTGCTCTCTTGTCCACATTTATATTAAAGCAACATCCCTGACTCCTCTGGCTCTGGTAGACATAGTTGATTTTTCTGTTTCTTTTTCCTTGTTTAGAATTCAAAAAAATACTTGTTGTCATCTCTCAAAGTATGACGAAGGCGGCAGAGAAAAGAGGAGGCCCAGATAGAAAGCTGGTACTGTTAGGGTGTAAGACATTTAAACACAGTTTACATCTAAGAACGAATGTAATCATCATAAGAATCTAGAGAGACCAACGCCATTTCCATTTTACACATGACAAAAGCTTAAGATACAGTAATTAAGCAGCATATTCTGTTTACAAAGCTAATGCTGAGGCCAGCAAAATTCAACCCCTTGGCTATCCAGCATCAGGAACCATGTTCTTTAAGTTGCATTTTTTTTTAAACAGAGAAATTATAAATGCTTTTAATAGTAGATTCCTCTTTAGTATGCGTCTTAGTTTGGGTTTCTATTGCTGTGAAGAGCCATCATGACCATGGCAACTCTTATAAAGGAAAACATTTCATTGGGGCTGGCCTACAGGTTCAGAGGTGTAGTCCCTTCCTGGCATGGGGGAAACATGGCAGCATGCGGGCAGACATGCTCCTGGAGAAGGAGTTGGGAGTTCCACATCTCGATGCACAGGCAACAGAAGGAAACTGACTTGAGCTTTAGAGACCTCAAAACCTGCCCCCCCCCATGGTGATACACTTCCTCCAGCAAGGCCACACCTACTCCAACAAGGCCACACCCCCTAATAGTGCCACTCCCTATGAGCCAAGCATTCAAATACATGAGCCTATGGGAGTCATTCCCATTCAAACCACCCACACTATGCATATAAGCTTATCAAAGACGATTACTCCAACCCCTTTTACTGGTTTGAATGTACACAGTTAAGAGTCTTTGTTTGTTCTGGAGTGGTTTTTATGTGACTGAAGATTCAGGAAGAAACAGTGTTTGCCATATTGTCCCAAAGTTTGTTGCATAAATATGACCACAACTTGATTCTTCTTTACCCAAGTGTGAGGTCATTACACCAGCTAATAACTGATGTGCTTAGCAGACGGATCCTTCTGTTGACAGTGCGCTGCTTAAGGTAAACCACCCATCTCCATTTGAAGCCATTCTCCTCTGTGTGTCTATGGTGACCAACTGTTTTTCTCCATCAGCATATCTGTCAGTCTTCACTCACTAACATTAGTCTTGTCTCTTCTATTAGGTTATATTGACCTGTGGTACCTTCCTTCTTTTTGAATAGCCCAGCCAGACAACAGGCTTCTACATTGTCCATTCTCTTAGTTAATCTGGGAGCATTTTCCTGTCTTTATTTTTAGGAACCTTGCAGATTGTGCTAACTCATACCATTGGTAAAATCTCCAGGCCACTCACTAGAGCATAGGACTTCTGGTCTGCTGACTTTCTCCTTTTGTTCTTCCCTAAGATTCCAAATGAAATGTTTCTATTTGTGCTTGTCAACTTGTTTAGAGTTATGGTCACTGCTGAGGCTCAAAGTACCATTTTAACTTGATCTAATGCTCAGTTTTTAGAGTTTTGTTCACCATTATATGTCTGGGATGGTTTTATAGAAAATGTGTTAGAGTTAAAAAAAAAAAAACAACAACAACCACAAAACCTAGTTGTCTCCTTAAGACGTCAGTCAAGATCTAGTGGAAATATATTCTTAAAAGTAAGAACTTGCAGTTAATTTTACATTATAAGTAACATGCCTTGTAAATAAAAGTAAGGACACAGAAATGACACGAAAAAAAGATACTGTCTTATCAATAATTCTGTTTTAGAGATTTCAAATATACATTGAAATATTTTGCTGAGAAATAAATATAGGGTTGGGGATACTCCTCATTGGTAGATGGCTTCTATACTGGTTCAAAACCAGCGCTACAAAAAATTCTAAATAGCCATGACCTGCTTTAGGAAAAAATAATCAAAGGAATTTATCAAATAATTGTATATCACTAGTATTTGGAGTTTAATAGCCTTGTCTCTGGAGAATTTAAATAAATGTATAAAAACTATGTGCAGAAATCTTATGAGCAGGTATATGTGTTAGACAATCAAAGGAAGAGGAGATGGCACACCCATGGAAACCAGGAGAGGTCAGAGCAATGCATTTGTTAGCTAAAACCTGTGGAAATGAAGTCAAAAAATGCAGACTGGATCTAGAAGGAGGGAGAGCAGGGAAGCAGACAGACACATGTACACACACACACACACACACACACACACACACACACGCACACACACACCGTAAAACCTATAATGGTAGATCAATTAAGTAACATTTAAGACATTTCTAGGATGAAAAAAAACTACAAATAGCATAAAATCTATAGGCATTTGATTTTAGAGTGATTGAAAAATTCTTTGTCTTGACTGCTGTGGTCAGTCATGAGCGCACATTGATCAAAACATTTCAGATTGTCTACTTCGTAAAATGTATGCAGTTTGCAAATGGAAACTTTTCCTTAGAAAATTCTTGTAAAGCTAACCCAATAATGTAGGCTTAGATTTAAAAGAAACTTTCTTGCTTAAAAAAAACAAGGGCTGAGTTATATTCATCAGCTTTACTTTTTCCACTTATGATGATAAACGGCATAACTGCCCGTGATTGGTAGTATAATGGGCCCCCAAATAGTGGCGCATTCTAATCTTCACAGTCTTTAAGTGTTATCTACATGGCAGAAGAGACTTATAAAACATAGGTAAGGCTCTCAGAAGAGGGAGAGTACCCTGGACTAGCCAGATAGACACACAGTAAGTGGAATGGTCCTTAGAAGGAACCGGAGGAAGAGGAGTATACAGAACAGGCTATAGCCAGAAGCCAGAAGACAAAGTGATGCATTTGCTGGTCTGAAAATAGAAGAATGAAGAGTAAGGAGCCAAGCTATGCAGGGGGATTCTAGAAGTATGAAAAGGCACGGAAATCTACGCTGGGAAATTCTTCTTGGCTGCCAGGACACGAGCTCGTGGCTGTCAGCACAGTAAGACTATCTCAGTTCTTTAGACTTCTAGAATAATTAATTTTTTGTTGCTTAAGTGGCTATGTTTATAACCATGTGACAACAGTAATCATAAACTAAATACATAGCCCTAGGATTTAAGAAAACCATTGTGCCCTACGGCTCATGACAAATGAGCTTTTCTAGAGTTCTACTAATTTTGCCCATTTTCTATCTCTTCAAATATAGCGGCTCAAATCTGAGCATGCTGTCATTAATGCACTACTTCCTTTTCTACAAATGAAACCACGACTTCCTGGTCATCCTTACCGGGACAAAGAGTAAAGCGGGTGTGTCTCCCTGTCTGTTTCCAGGGAAGTCATCATGTTGGGCGCTGGAAAGGGAGGGGCGGAGCAATGTGTGGAGCCGCATGGTTGTCAGTGTTATATATGATAAGAAGAAAGGCAGAATAATCTCGTAATAACTCCTGGTGTCGTTACTTCTTGGAGCACACATCTTAGTCCTTCCATAAATGATTTCTAGAGGTAGCCCTGTTCTAAATATGCAAATAATATGGATATCTGGAAATTGCCTCATGATTTGCATTGCTCAAGTTACAGGCATTATTTTACAAAACGTTTCCATGATTATGCCATAATTCTATTGCCTAGATTATGTGAGCAAAATAAATTTGTATCTCCCCACAGGATTTCAGAGATAGATTCTGCGTACTAAAGAATTTTTCTTTCTTCTCTTCAGTAACATTTTAAAATAAATCATTCAAATGAGTCCTGCTGCATAATGCGCTTTTTATTTAGCTTTTCGCTTTTTTCCCCACCAGCCATGCTTGGGTAGATACTTTTAGAAGACTTGAGTAGTTGAGAATTATATGGAGCAAAACTAAAAAGATGCACTCACCACCCTCCTCCATTAATTTGCCAGCTTAATGCATGTGTATCCAAGGAGTATTTGCTACAGAAAATAAAAACCTCTGAGGGTGTTAATTAGACAACTGATTCCTTTGTTTCTTAGCTGTTTTTCTTTCTCCCAATTCAAGGTTATGTTTCAGATCTTAACCTAAGAGTCGTTAACTTTTCATGTCTTGAGTGCAATGCTACTAAGATTATTGTTGGTATGGGGACCATGTCCCTTGGATGGGGAGGCCTGGTGGCACTCAGAGGAAAGATAATAAGTCACCAAGAAGAGACTTGATACCCTAGGAGCATAAACAGGGGGAGGAGGTCCCCCTCAGTCACAGACATAGGGGAAGGGAGTAGAGGGGGAAACTGGAGGGAGGAAAGAAAGGGAGGATACAAGGGATGGGCTAACAATTGAGATGTAATATGAATAAATTAATAAATAAATTAATTAATTAAAAAAAGATTATTGTTGGTAAAGGCATATGACTAATACTTATAACAGTGGATTTTTACACCAGGAAGCGAATTTTACATTGTTTACACAGCAATAGCCAAGGAGTCTAAGAAAAACCTATTTTGCAGGTTCAATGTTCTGAGTACATTGTTCTTTGCTCTTTGCGCCTTATTTCATTCTTAGGTAATTGGTAACTGAAAATATTTTAAATAATTTTATTATTTTCAAAATAAGGCAAAGCTAGCACTATTACTGAATGTAATGTAATAATTCGCTGAAATTATCCTATTTTCAGTAATACTTTCAATTTAATTTGTAGCTAGTTATTTTCTGAAATTAGACAGCACTAAACTATTCTAATGTGAGATAGATAGTTTCTGGTGAAAATTATCAGAAGAGCTGTGGGAAATACTAAAATGTCTATTTTATAATTTATGATAAATAAGAGCATAATCAAATCTAGTTCTGAGTATACTTTTCATACTTTAATTAGGTTTAATGTATTTTTTCTTACAGAAATTCTGCATACCATGCACAGCATCAATCATGTGAAAAACCTATTATTTAATAGTAACACAACACACAGTAGAAGTGAAGCTTAGAACCGCTGCCCCGGAAGCTCATTATCAACATGGAATTTGAGAAGCAGGGCATGGAAATAGATGACCCAGGTGAGTCGGTCCAAGGATACAATGTCCCAGATGGCAGAGGAGGAAAGGGAGCCTATTACCTCTCCACCTGCCACTCTGGGTGACTAATCCCCAGTCCACACTCATGAGTTACCTTACACAGCTGTCACAAAGATCCAAAGAAAGGATTCTTTTCTCTCTATTCCACATGCTTTTAATAGGTGGGCAAATAAAACTATTGTTGTGGACTGGATTTTTATTTAATTTATTTTTTATTCTTTTAATATATTTTATTAATTTATTCATATTACATTTCAATTGTTATCCCATCCCTTATATCCTCCCATTCCTCCCTCCCTCCCATTTTCCCCTTACTCCCCTCTGGATTTTTTTTTTTTATCTCCTCCTAAACTCCACTGTTGAAGCTCTAAGTCTTAATGATAAATGTATTTAGGAATTGAGCCATTGGCATATACAAGGGTTAGATCAGAACATCTGGGTAGGGTTCTTGTGGTGAAATGAAAGTTCTTATATGCCAAAGAATAGAGGCCAAAGGCACACTCTGTCTCTCTCTTACCTACCTCTGAGGGCACAGGTTAAATACAACCAAGGCACCAATGGAGCCCTCATCAAAGTACAACTATGCCAGATTCCTACCTAAGACACCAGCTTCTGGAAGGGTAAGGAAGTAAGTTTCTGTTGTAGAAGTTACGCAGGCTTTCATATTTTTCTGTGGCAGCCAGAGATGACTATTACACTTGAAAAACAAATTGTTCCCTTGCTCCCAAGAAAATAAACAGTGAGCTGAGCTTCCAAAGTCGTCACTCTGTGTATGCCAGGCCAATCTGTTCCATAGGGCTTGGAAGTCATGTGATGGTAAGGTTGTTAAACATTCGTGCTGATGGCCCATCATTTCTTTTTTTCTTTTTTCTTTTTTTTTTTTTAAACAGGATGATTTTTTTTTTTAACTTATTATGTATACAGTGTTGTGTCTGAATGCTAGAAGAGGGCACCAGATCTTGTGATAGATGGTTGTGAGCCACCATGTGGTTGCTGGGAATTGAACTCAGGGCCTCTGGAAGAACAGCCAGTGCTCTTACCCTCTGAGCAATCTCTCTAGCCTGGCCCATCATTTCTTAAACTACTAGCAGATTCTGTAAAAACAATAATATCATGAGCATTTACAGGGCATTTATAAGTGATAGGTGTTGTGCTGGATATTTTATGAAAGTTGCTTTACTTAAGCCCAATTTCTTGCTAATAAATAGTCTCTGTTTTCTTCACTTTGAAAGATAGCACTTTAATCTCACCCTTTTCAATACATTCTCAGTATCATTCAGCCTGGGTGTGAGGAAACAGCTCCACTCAGAAGCCCCAACTTATTCATAGGCCACATACAAACAAGGCCTTCAGGATTCCTCATAGAAATGCCTTGTGTAGGACTCAGTGAGTTAACGTGCTCATTTCCAAGCTTGGTGACCCGAGATCGATCCATGGAGCCCTCAGGTTGGAAGGAGAAAACCAATTCCCAAAAGCTGCCTCACAGGTGATACGCCATTACCAAAGATGCACGAGAGAGAGAGAGAGAGAGAGAGAGAGAGAGAGAGAGAGAGAGAGAGAATAGATGCAGTAAAGTGTTTAAAATGCTCTGTGCAAGTGGTGTTATTTCTTGAACCTGCATTTAAAGAGGAAACGGCACTATCCGGCACTATTTAGTATTTGCCACGAGCCTGAAGCTAGGAGAAATTGGACAGGTTATCACTATTACAGTGTTATCATGCTTTCAATGGACAATCTTCGGTAAATAATTTCAATTCTTGATCTCCCCACCAATCCAGCCATCTGCTCATGACCACTTCTTGTGGGAGATTTCAGGAGAGTACAAAATAACACACACAAATATTTAACCTGTATCTTCAAGCTAGCCTTTGGGGGACAACAGGAGACGGGGGCATCTCCAAAGGAGCGGGGAGCCTGTGCCTGGCTGCTCCTCTTATCTCGCCTCAGCCTGTGCTCAAGCTTAGCAGAAGATACCTGGGACAGCCCAGGAAATATTAGTAACTAGCCAGGCAAAGCAGCCTGTGTGCATATTCCTAATGAGAGTCTATAGGGATATAAGATCGATTAAAATGAAAATGAGGAGATAGAAGGGATGTAACTGGAGTCCCAAAGCAAAGGAACCATCGTCCAAGGAAGAGATGAGAGATGAAGCTGCAGACGCAGCTAACTCTAACACACATTGGTTCTCTATCAGGAATGACTGAGCAGTGGGAAGGGCTAGGTCTTTAACACTTGGGACCCATTTCATTGAAACTGATGAAATCATATGATGAAATAATTATATATATATAATTAATCATAGAGACAGAATTTCATGAAACAAATTCTTTGACTCAACATTTCTAAACCTTATAACCATACTAGTTAAGTTTCTATATTGCTGAGTCCAAAATACCTGTCAGGAGTAACTTAAAAGAGCGAGGACGGACTGGCAAGTTGGCTCAGTTGGTAAAGTCACCTTCAGGTAAAGCGTGATGACTTGAGTTCAGTCCCAGGGACTCACGTGGCAAAAGGAGAGGACCTTTTCCCTGAGAGGTATCATCTGACCTTCACACTGCAGTGGCGTATGTGTAGCCTCCATGCACAAAATAAATAAGTGCAGTTCTCAAGGACTTAGAAGTTATTTAGACTCACGGTTTCAAAGACTCTCAGTACCTCATAGAAGAGAAGCAGAGGCCGGGCGGCCCTGGGCATGGTGGTGAAGGTAGACTGGCTTAAACAGGGGACAAGTGTAACTCTACAGGGTTACCTACCTCTACCCCTAATGACCTACTTTTGCCAGCCAGACTCATTTCCCGGCGATTTCACATTCTTCAAAAATAGAGCTAGTGGCTGGGGACAATCCGTTCAAACATAAGCCTGTAGAAGACGTCCAGGATGCCACGTGCTGTCATAGGTATGCTGCTGGGGAGGCTAAGGATTGCTTAGGACAATGACTTTCAGAATCAAATGGACATGGTGTAAATCCCATTTCTGCAACACACACGAGCCTCTGATCGATTTGCACCATAATTTTAAGCCTCAGTGCACTGTATGTGCACATAGGAAATTATCCAGTTTCGACTGGGGGGTGTTGTTTTGGGTGAGTGGGAATGCGTATGTGTGTTGGGGAGTGATGGTTAGAAAGACATACAGTAGGGAGAGAAGAGGGAGAAGGGAGAGAGAGAGAGAGAGAGAGAGAGAGAGAGAGAGAGAGACAGACAGACAGACAGACAGACAGACAGACAGACAGACAGACAGAGCAAGAGAGAGAAATGGAGTGAGGAGGACAGAGGTAGGTAGGAAAAGGGGGTACTGTCTAGATGGCATCAAAGCCCTGCAATTATAGGCAGTTGTGTGCCTGTAAACTGGGGTACTGGGAACTGAACTCATGTCCTCTGGAAGGGCAGCAAGCATTCTTTGCCACTGCATCATCACATTAGCCCTGCAGCTCTGACCTTTCATTGAGAAGATAAAAATGGCGGATACACAGTGCATGCTAACATGAAGATAAATGCAATACTCTTGCAAATATTTGCTTCTATTAGTTCTCTAATAATTATCTGCAATTTACTAATAATTTTATTTTCTGAAAATTAGATGCCATGGGGAGGATATTGCCTCATTGATTTATATCTCCGCAGAAGCAGAGCCTTAAAACCCAGAGGTAAGTGCAAGCTGCTGCTTGTACGGAAAGTGATTCCAGGAAATATCAGACGAGATCAGGAATGAAAGACGCAGCAGGAAAAGGAAGCCACTGTGGACAGGATTGGGAATGACCTGGTGTTGCTCAGATGTGCCTGGAAACTGTACATTGAGAAACGAGCCCCCTTGGCTTCCTCAAGTGAGAGCATGAGGAAGCTAGGTGACACATCTAAGTCATTGACTTAGTTTCCTAACAATTCAACTTCTAGCCTGTTATGGCAGAATTACTCCAGAGACAAGAAATTTGCAGGCAAAGGATGGAGCTGGAAAAGATCATGCTGAGTAAGGTAACCCAGACTCAGAATGACATGCATGGTATATACTCACTTATAAACAGATATTAGCTAAATAATACAGGATAATCATATTACAATCCACAGACCTAAGGAAGCTAAGAAACAAGGAGGACCTTAGGGGAGGATGCTTAATTCTCATCAGAAGGGCAAAGTTGAAGAGAGATAACAAGGTGGTAGTCTACCACAGGAATCCCCTAAAAGACTTCACCAAGCAGGGGATCGAAGTAGATGCCGAAACTCACAGGCAGACTGGGGGCAGAGCACATGGAGGATAGAAGGATCCAGAAAGCACAGAGATAGGATCTCCACAAGGAGTCCAACAGAGGCAACAAATCTGGGCCCAGGGGCTGCTGCAGAGACTGATGCCCCAACCAATGACCATGCACGGTAGGACCCAGACCCCTAGCTCGGATGTAGTTGACTGGCAACACAGTCTCTATGTGGGTACCATAATATGGGGAATACAGGCTGCCTCTCACATGGACTATGTTGCCCACTCATTGATCACTTCCTTTTGGAGGGGCAGCCTTGACAGGCAGGAAGGGAGGGAGGGAGGGAGAGAGGGAGGGAGGGAGGGAATACAGGCAGTCCTGATGAGACTTGATAGGCTGGGGTCAGTTGGTAAGGGAGAAGGGCTTCCCCTCTCTGAGGACTGGGGGAGGGGCATATGGAGGAAGAAAGGGGACGGTGGGACTGGGAGGAGATGAGAGAATGGGTTACGATTGTAATGTAAAGTGAATAAATTAAAAAAAAAATAAAAGAAATATGACCATGGGACTCTGCTATGCATTCATCTTCTGGGACAAATAACTGAAGATTTAGTGGCTGAAAATAACCACCACCTAATTATGCTGCCCTTCAGTGAGTCAGAAGTTGGAGGTCACTAGGGTATTCTGAGTGTCCATTACTTGCGTTCATTCCTGCAGATGCCAGGGATAAGCCCATGTGGGTAGAGTGTTGGCTCCAATTTATCCCATGGATTATAGGAATGGAGTTCTTTTTTATTTCTACTCCCCCCTTCAGCTTCCAAAAGTGATGACTGTGGCTTGTGTCGGGGAGGTATCCAGAGGTCAACCTTGGGTGTTGGTCTTAGGAGCCATCCACCATGTGTGTGTGTGTGTGTGTGTGTGTGTGTGTGTGTGTGTTGTTGTTGTTGTTGTTGTTGTTGTTGTGCAAGGTGCATAGACACTTGTGCACATGCATATGAAGGCCATAAGAGGATATCAAGTGTCCTGCTCTATCGCTCCGTCTTATTCCCTTGAAAGAGTGTCTCTCAGTGAAGCTGGAGATAGACTGCCAGCCAAAAAAAGCCCCGAACCCACCCATCCCCACCTTCCACAGGGTACAGGCACACAAGCATGCAAACCTGGTTTTTACATGGGTCCTGGGGCTTTTAGCACAGGTTCACATGCTTTATTGAATGATCTTATACAATAGCCACCTGCCTAGCCCTTGCCTTTGTTTCTGACATTGGGGTCTCATGGGAGCCCTGGGATTCATGGAGGATTAACATAGAGTGGCTGTCCATTAAGGCCACGCATCCTCCTGTCTCTGCTTTTCCAGGCCTAAGATTCCAGGAGTGTGCTCTCACGCTTGGCTTTTTACGTGGAGTCTGGGTACTGAACTCATGTCCTTGTGCTTGCGTGGACCATCGTAAGAGCATCATGGAGGTCACAGTATGAAGATGAGGAATTGCAGGAAGCATAATTCAGGAATGAACTAGGGGCCAGAGATGCATCCCCAATGGCTGTCTTCTTATGCAACTAAGCCTGCCATCCTCGAGTTTCCAGAACTTCCCAAATAGTTTCACTATCCAAGGACCAAGTGCTCAACAGATGACCATATAGGCTTATTTCCTATTCAAACCACAATATCTTTATGCCCCCAAAGCTTTAGGAAGCCTGGAGTTAATGGGCTACAGATGTGCTGAGGAAGCCTGGAGTTGTGGGCTACAGATGTGTTGAGGATTCTTGCTTTAGCTCTATAGTAGGACCCAAAGCTGTCAACATGTCAAACCCTGATCAGCTTGTGAATATTATGTTACACAGAAAAAAAAAGAGGGGTCTCTGTGCATACAATTAGGATTATGGGCATCATACAGGCATTTATCTGGGTGGGTTAAATCTGATTATCTGAGCTTTTAAACACATAAAACTCTGCAGCTGATATCTAAGAGGTGGGGCAGAAAAGATGAGTTAAAGGATGAGAAGGTCTTAGCCCACCATTTCCACCAGCACCCCTCACCCCCGAGCCCTGAAACAGCAAATTTCACGATGATATTTTCATCCATGGCCGTGTCATCATGAATGTGCCCGATCATGTCCAACATAATATTTTGATATAGGCAAAGGATAAACAACACGGTCCTTCAACTCCTCCTTGTTAATTGACAAAACACTGATTTAACTTGCAGAAAGAAGAGAACCAATATAGCCACAGCTCTTTCATATAAAAACAAACAAACAAATAAACAAAAACCTGAGGCTAGAAGTGTGGTATTTTGACGTACACTTTTTGGGTATTTTGTGCATAGTTGTGCCTCACACCTGCCATTGTTCTTACTATTCAAATGACTAGAATAATGTCAGTGTTTTAGGACTCAGGAAGCAAAAATCTCTCTCTTTCTCTTTCTGACCTCCTGCCCTCATTTTACTTGCTTCTTTCTCCCCCCAAGGCAGGTCATGGAATCTAGAAATTCTCTTTCTTGAGCTGGGTCACAGGAATGAAAAAATATATGCTAACCTTCCTCCCTTCCTCCCTCAGAGACAGCCAGGAAGAAAGGCTATGACCTGTCTCATCTCAAATGAGACCACAAGACCTTCATTTTGGAAGGTGCCTGCTCCTTACCCAGAAGGAAAGAACTGTGTGGAGAGACCTCAAGACTCTGGACAGGCCTTGCTGAGTTTCCCCCACTAAGCCCACTAGCATCAAATCAGATCCTTTCTGTCCAATAGCATCTCTGTACAGGCTTACATGGGCTCTAATATGTGACTATGCACTTAAGTCTCCAGAGACACCAAAGGGCAGAGAGAAACTATAGACCTAAGCTTATAAAGTCTGGCAAGAAATCACTACTGTACGGAGAGGATATAATTCCATTCACAGAGATGGGGTTCAGTGTCTAGGTTACTACCAACCCTCACTCTCGCCTTTTCTTTCACCTGCTTGCTTATCTGTATGATTAAAACTATCCTTAACAATGGTACTGTAGTTGGAAGCGTAGCACTATCCCTGAGTTGTGTTAGCCACTTTAGAAAATGATTTTACCTCTAGACCAGGGTCTGTGGGCACCCCAATGTCTAGCTAGTTGGTCAGTATCTCAAACAGGCCCACCACTAGGATGGGGAATGAGCCCAGGTCTTGGGATGGAGCGCTCTACTTATAGAGCCAGGTAAGTTCTGCCAGAATTAAATTGAATTAGAGGGAACCTACAGAAACGGATTTTTACTTATTGCAAGTGGGAAATCTCACACACTTCGGAATCGCATGCATACAAAAATATCCTGCGCTACGTACACATAGTAGGAGACAGCGAATTAAAATGTCCTCATTTTTCACTCTATATCCTCAGAACAAGTGTCCAAAATTTCCATAAGTGTATACTTTATTCATGGTATGTGGCCAGTAGACAGCCATCGAGATGTCAAAACTTACAAAGAAGTGGAGCAAATTGATTCCAAGATGTTTTCAGAATGGAGCCTGGGGCATGATACATTAAGAACCACCTCCGCGACTCCTGTCTGACAGATACTTCTGGAGTAGATTCATACCAGATGCTCTTTGAAGCAGAAAATAATAGTGGATGCACTTGTGCCCATTCCAATTTATCTCCACAAATGTTTGTCCTCTATTTGTGATCACTTGAAGAAGTCTTTATCCTATGCAGTCAGTAACCACAACAAGGCAGACCCAAATCCCACCCCTTTCTGTGGGTGACAGCTGAATAGCATTTTGGCTCAACTCTGAACATTTATTTATTTATTTATTTTGATGTTTCCTGATCAAAAGTAGAGTGGGCTAAGATCTAGTACCACTTCTCCAATCGTAACAATATCACACTCAAAGTACCACTGAGATCCATTAAAAACTATCCCAGGAATGTCGGGAGGTGCAGCAAACTGAGAAGCAGTGTCACAGTGAACATGGCAATCTACATTGATTATCCAAATGGATGAGGGGCATGGAAAACCTTGACAAAGACAATGAGGCTTCCTGCTATGTCCCCCAAAACTTGAGATTGTCTCTGCTCCCCATTTCACCCACAGCATAAATAACCAATTTAAAAAAAAAAAAAAAAGAAAAGAAAAGCCATAGTCCCTGCAATGCTTTTTATAATACCATCAAAACCATGTTTCCTTTCTGACCCCTGAACGTGTTGAACATTTTCACAGCCATTGCGTAAGCTGCCACAAAGCCAAGCCGCTTGTTCCGTGGTGCATGTCAGGGGTTGTTCCTGCCACGCGTGTGGTTGACCCCACTCTCCCTTTGGGAACATACTAAAGAAAATGTTAACTTGCTTTATCTGAGGTATTCCTGTGCCTTCACACTTGGCCAGACACTTTTTTCCTGACACTAAAGAATTCAGTCTTTCTCCGTCCTCACGTCTGTGATGTCCTCTTATTTACCAGCTCCTTTGGCTCACTTGGTTCTTACTCCCTCTCATGGGAAACATCTAGAATGAAGCTGTAGTACCTCAGCAGGAAGGAAAAACAATCAAACAGGGACAAAACATCAAACCACAGCAACATCACCAAGTTCACAGCTAATTTTATCCCAGGAGCAAAAACGCAAACAACCACCACCCGTAAAGCAAAATTAAATAGGATGCCAGAATGCCGAACTGCAGTTTGCTGAAGCATTCAATTGTCTGTCCATAGTCTTTGCCTTCCACGTGTGTGAAGGGAGTTTAGTATAAAAACAAAATTACTCCTGAAACAAAAGCTCACTTTCTTGTTTAATACATCTCAGATTGTATCATCGTGGCCAGGGTAATGTCCAAACAATAGTGTCTGTAGTCCAAGCTATACAGTACGTGACTCTGAGCAAGTTCTTTCCTCTTTTATTTTTCTATAGTATTATGATCAGATACATCTGAGAGTCAGGAGTGTGTTTATTTACGTTTTGTTTTGGTTTTTTGAGACAGAGTTTCTTTTTGTAGCCTTAGCTGTCTTAGATTCGACTTGTAGACCAGACTGGCCTGGAACTCACAGAGATCCACCTGCCTCTGACTCCCTGAGAGCTGGGATTACAGGTATGCACTACTATGCCTGGCTTACCATTTTAATTTAAAATTTTTATTTTATTTTCATTTATGTATATTTCTGTGTGTGGAGGGAGTATTCGCAGGTGTGTGTGCATGTATGTGTATGTGTGTGTCTGTGTGTGTATGTGTACGAAAGAGACCATTGATGCCAGGAGAGGGCATCATATGCCCTGACTCTGGAGTTACCCAATGTAGACAGTGGGATCTGAACTCTGGTCCTCTCGGGAGGAGGGGTGTGCAACATGCCCTTGTATCAATGGAGCCATCCCTCCAGCCCCTATATTTGTAGTTTGGCTACCAGAAAACCACTAAAGCCTGTAAAATACAACCCATAGTGCACTGCTAAGTTCTCTTGGAAACTGAACAGGGCTGCAAACACAAGCAAGCTCATTAGCAGGTTCTGATACTATGCAAATTAAGACAGAAACTGCATTACTGAACCGCGTTTAGTGATGCTTTTCTTTTCAATAGACAGTTTTCCTGTGCAGAGGACTTTCATTTATTAGTAGGCAATGGGGCTTGGCTCGGGAGAACTTGTGTTTAAGTACGTGCTGTCACTCGTCTTGTGACTGGTATCAAGCCCTGTCTTTGAACATGAAACCCATGGGTCTAAAATGAAAACACAAAACAAAACAAAACTGCATTGTAAGCCACTGATTGTAAAGACGTGATCGGCCAATATTTGTCATTTGTCGTGTGTGTGTGTGTGTGTGTGTGTGTGTGTGTGTGTGTGTGTGTGTTACTGCATTCTTAATCATTCATGATCTGTTAAGGAATAAGAGGACATTGACAATGAAATTCTTGATGGGAAAGGAAGAAAGGCTTCAGCAAAACCTTCTGCCTACACTCTGTTTTTATTAGCTATTTTTAGTTTTTTGAGATTGAACCTCATTACCCATTGACAACCTATTTTGCACTCAGCTTTGCACGTGGGATGAGAAATGAGGAGAACGAAGAAGGGAGTGTGTATAATTAAATGATGACTCCTCCATCCACCCCAGGTTTCCAAACTTAGGCCTTCCAGGCTGGCTCAGTGGTTCGGTTGGTAAAGGTGCGAGCCACCAAGCCTGATAAACTGAGTTCAAGTGCCAAGAGCTACATGCCATAGGAGAGGCAAAAATCGACTCTTGCAAATTGTCCTCTGACACAGCACATGAGTGTATAAACAGGCATGCACAAACACACACTCATACGCCCTAATAGGTGATGTTAAGATTTTCCAAACAACTCAGGGCTCTCCCTCTTCTAGGCTCCCTCCATCTACTGCCCTCCTCCGCATCCTCTAATGCGGCAGCTCTCAGCCTGCCTGATGGATGCTGTAACCTTTTCACACAGCCTCTCATATTGTGGTGACCCCAGACCACAGAATCGTTTTGTTGCTACTTCACAACTGTAATTTTGCTGTTGTTGTGACTCACAGTATAAATATTAGATATGCAGGCTGGGAACCACTGCTCTAATGCAGTGCATTGGCCCTAATCCTCTGCTGTGATGCTCCTAAGGTGCCAGCATGGTGGGATCCCATCTATGACTGCCCTAAGATGTAACCCCAGAAAATGTTTCCTTTGAAAGGCGGGCATACTTCCTTTCACCGAACATCAAATAGCAAAGATTCTACTTGAGCATAACTTCTTTTGAGTTGCCAGACTCACTATATCACACAAGGAATTTTAGACTTATTCCTATCTAAAATTGCAATATTTTTTTTAATCTATGTCCATTTTTGTACCTCTTTTGCCTGACTAGTGTGACTAGGAATAAGTTTTTTATATGCCCTTGTAGAAAATAAATAAACAAACAAATAAATAAATAAAACAAGTTCCCATTCTTGTAACCTTTTTGAAGATCACCTCAAGACTGCGAACTATAAGACACCAATAATGCCCTCGCAAATCCAGGTCTCCTAAGCAAATAACTGAAAGCCAAACACAAATACCACATGGACAGCTCTGCATTGGAGAATTGGCAACCTAGCCCTGATCCCTGATGCTGTGGGAATTAACATTCTAGAAGACACCATTGCAGTTATCTAAAGCCTGAGCTTAAACTTGAGCCGACTTAACACTACCTTGGCTTTGTTTTTTTTTGTTTTTTGTTTTTTGTTTTTTTCCTCTATGGGAGTAGAATGGCAGAAACACTTTAAGATGGATTGTGCCCTGTCCTTTGAAGAGGGAACAGGTTAAAAGAGAGACAGGGAGAGAGACACACACAGAGATAGATACATAGATAGATAGATAGATAGATAGATAGATAGATAGATAGATAGATA
>OU015753.1:14708192-14746224 GCA_907169655.1 Acomys percivali
AATGGCTGCTGTGGTAAACTCACAATGGCAGGCTGCTGTGGTAAACTGCCCTCCTCCTTCCCTCTACCTCTCTGCTGAGCCATCTCTCGTCCAAGATCTTTAAGCATCAGTCTTAAATCATCCCATCCCAAAGGAAGGCTTTGTGAATGTTGGCACTGTGTTTAAAGAGCTTGCTCTAAAGGAAGAATGCTATAGTCAACACTATCTCGGGCAATACATTTACCTAAAACCATATTCTTCATTTTATCTTACAGCCAATGGACATTATATGCACGCACCTCAACATAGCCATATAACCAGATCCCGGTTTCCCAATATCAATATATCTCTCCATCTCGTTGCCCTCTCTTAAGCTATACTTTCTTGGAAATATCATAGTTCTGTGAAAAAATACCTACATGCAAATTAGAGTCCCTAATTGTGTCATGCTTTGAAAGCAGCTCAAATATTTTCTGACCTAATTGGTTCGGGGCGTACAATAACAACAACCAGAGAGCTTTGAGTGACGACATCCAGGGCTCATTTCTATTGCTTTTCCTGGAAAGCCATGCTTTTTTCTTGGCACTTAACAAACTGGCTTCATGAGTAAAGTTTTTTGCAGGATAACAGTCCTCTGGAGCCAATGATGAGATGTGCTTCCCTTAAGCATTTTAAGGTGGGCATATGGCTCTGACCATCAGAGCTCTCTCTGCAAGTACAAGTGTCCTCTCAGGCAAACATGGGTCTCAAAGATTTCTGGGGGCTTTCCAGAGAGAAACCATGTGATGAGTTTGTGTCTGTCTTGAGTTCTTCCCCCCCCCTCTCTCTGTATGTGTGTGCATGTGGCATGTGCATGGGGGCACAGCTGGCCTGGCCTTTGCTCTTACACAGAAGAGCTTAAGTCCTGAGCCACATCCTCAATTTTCTTTTGCTTTTTCATTAAAAAAAAAAAAAAATCACAGTTTTAATTGGAAATAGGCAAACATCACAGATTTAACTTCAAAAGTGTCAACAAAAATACACATATCACATTGCCATAGCTCTGGCATTATTAATATGTCTCCTTCAGATTTGTTTCATATCTCTCCTTTCTGATCTATACATTTTTTCCACTTTAAAAAAAAAATCCCACAAATCACTATGTCCCTACAACAGCACAGGAACATCAACGACAGGAAGCTCAATGACAGTCCGTTCTCCACTGCTTCTGAGAAAAGGGGGCTTGTTGCTGAGACACAGCCTCAGCCCACAGAGCGTGGGTGTGACACAGGATGACCCAGTGAGAGCCTTCCTTCTTGGTGGTAAAAAAAAAAATCAATATAGTTTGTCGACTGCTTACCTCTTCGTTCTCAATAATGGACGTTAAGATGTGAAGGTGGAGTTCAGCGACCTGGACACCTTCTTGCCTCCGACACCTTATTAAGAGGGTGCTGGCAACCCAGATGGTTGGAGGACATAAAGATTAACCTCTAAATATACTAGAAGCGTGACTTCTCCGGCAAAATAATCCATGTTTGTTGTTGTTGTTGTTGTTGTTTGGTTTGGCAGGAGTGCTTTTACCCAGACACAGTAGTACATCTGCCTCCTGAAGCAGGAAAGGGTCCTGAAAATGAACGGCCCTGGACATCTTGGAGGTGCCTCAACCTTATAGATTTTGAAAGTAAAGAGTGAAACGCGTCTATCTACTTTCAGGGTGGAAATTTTTCGAACCAAAAAAAAAAAACAAAAAAAACAAAAAAAAAAAACCCAGAAAAATCAAACAAATTAACCCAAAATGGTGATGCTGCCTAGTATCATAGTATACCAGATGCTATATAGCTAAAAATCTTCATCTTAGTGAGGAATTTACAGGATAGTTTACCTTTCACTGTCTTTGTTCATTGCATCCTCCAGTAAGATGCTAAAAAAACAGAGAAAGATGTGGGCAAAGTCCATCCCCCTACATGAGTACCTTTTAATCACATCTGACCATGTCCATGCATGAAGCTTGGCCATCCACACCCCATCTACACACCTGTAGCATCATTTCAAAGAGGGATGCACAACGGAGCCAGCAGCAGCATCTACTTCTCACTGATGGGAATGACTCAGTCAGTCTCAGCCTGTCACCTATCACACTCACACTGGGCAATATTGAGGACTCCTCCATAAGTCCTCCTCCATCACGATGCGGCCTTCAAGGAAGCAGGCTGCATGAAAGGCTTACATATAGATTCCAGGCCCTGAATGATCAAAGTGTCAACTGGGAGATTGGAGTATATCTGGTTCTTATTTATCTCTAGGTATGGATTCCTAGAGCTTGGCAAATCTTTTGTATCTCACAACACCAGTCATTTAGTAAGTTCCTGTCGTTTCAATTATTTTTTTTAAATTAAAAAAAAAAATTCAAAGCATAACTATTCATCATGTGGTAGGAAGGATGAAATCAGGCAATGTTAAGTGCTGAGCCCAGTACCACAGAGCAGAGTGCACACTCATTAAAGAGGGTTAGAAGCCGCAATTATGAAAGACACCATTTGGGTTGCTGGAAATAACACATTGTCATTCAGTGGATATGAACTATCTGCATGCTGCAACAATTTCTTGAATAATTATAATTATAATTATTTTCTATGGGACATTAGTGACATGATTAATGAGTGTGTTGGTTGATTTTAATAACAAAAATCTATGAATATATTATTGGAATTTGCTTTTAAGGACGTGGACGCCCTCAAAAAATGTTACATTGGTATCTTACATTACAAGTGTGTTATAGGGAGGAAAGATGAGAAATCATGACAAGGAGAGAAACACACAGGAAATGATGTAAAGAAAAAGTGGACTGCATTTTGTTGCCTTTTCAAAATGAAAGTGAAAGGAGATATTATTAATTTCTTTAATTACACTCTGCCAAATATGATATATTAAGCCATATTCACACACCCCACTTCTCAACTTTGCGTCGAAACTGCATTCTGCATAGCAGCTGGATGGAGCTCTACTTTCTCTCACTCCATCTACCTGCAGTGTGAAACTAAATGCTTCTTTTAATATGCAGTGTGAGTATTGTACCTACTGATCACTCTGGAAAATCTTTGTTTCTTATTGTCAGTCTGAAAATTAAAGACCCCCGGGTCTCCTAGCAAGGCTTGGCACCTGCTAAGCATCTTAATTTTTAGTCAGGTATCTATTTGGGTTTCAGATGTTAGAATAGAAATTAATTAGGGCCTTCCTTATTAATTCTTACAGGATGCAAACTGACCTCGATTCAAATCCAAGCTAATGATTAACTCAAAATATAACATGCATCAATTAGTTCATTAACTGGTAACTAGTGACTGGTTGCTGTGACAGTTTATGAACACAATTTGCACTTACAATGACAGGAGGTCAGGGGTGCTACCAATGTGCCATGCTGATTTCTTATAATGTTTTAATAACAATTTAGAAATTTTATTCTAACTGTGTTAATGACTTGCTATTTCATTTTAATATGTTTTTTTTCTAATTTCCTAAGTATTCTGAGTTCAGTCCCTTCAGCGATTGTATTTTTCCTTGGTTGATGGTGTTAATTTTAGTGTTATTTTGTGTTGTTCACATATTTAATCTCTTTTAAAAGATTTATTTATTTTTATTTTATATGTATGGGTGTTTTCCCTACATGTATATGTGTGTACTATATGTACGCAGAGCCCAAAGTGCAGAAGAGGATGCTGGATCCCCTGGAACAGGAGGATTCTGAGCCACCATGTGGGTGGTGGGAGTTGAACTTGGGTCCTCCGGAAGAGACGCTAGTGCCCTTAACTTGTGAGCAATCTCTGCAGCCCTCACATATTGAGTATTATACACACCTCCTCTGTATGATGGAAAATCCACACCTACTTATGACATAATAGAGCGAAGAGGTCTCAAACGACTGCAGAGACTGTGTATTCAATTGCCTGCAACAGTGAGACATGTTGACTTCACCTTATTTCATCAGCAAAGCTCTCAGGATGAGAGGGATTTAATTTGCCTACAATGCTGGAAAGTAGTTGCTTTTCTTTACAGCCTAAGAAGTTGTAATTTCTCTTTATCTCTTTATGTTATCGTGTTGTTGTTGTTGTTGTTGATGTTGTTGTTGTTCTTCTTCTTCTTCCTCCTCCTTCTCCTCCTCTTCCTCCTCCTCCTCTTCTTCCTCCTCCTCTTCCTCCTCCTCCTCTTCCTCCTCCTCCTCTTCCTCCTCCTCCTCTTCCTCCTTGGCTCACAGATGCACATCATCAGAGGGCACTCACATCATTTGGTATGTAAATTCATGGCTTTCATTAAATGGTGTTGATCTGGGATTTATGATACACACCGCCTGGGATCAGGCAGAGATATAGAGAAATGGAAAATCTCCTACACTGCTTGTGGGGATGTGAAAGAGTTTACTCACTTTGGAAAAAGACTTGGAAGGTCCTTATAAAATGTTTAGTATGAGGCTTGGAAATACTCATGGCTAAATGCTATGCTTGCCTTACAAGGATGGAGACCTGAATTTAACCCCAGAACCCATATTTTTAAAAGCTAGATGTGGTGGTTGTATATGCTTATAAGTTCAGTGGTGGGAACATGAAAACACAAATTCCTAATGCTCGCTGGCCAGCCACTGCAGACCACTCAGTGAAATCTAGGCCAGTAAGATACTCTGTCTTAAAAAATATATATTATGCCTAAAGACAAACACTCCTCGAGGATGACCTCTGACATCTACATATATGCATATAGTCACATGTACACTCACCTACATGTACACACATTCCTCTATACATACAAAGTTAAGTGTGTATTTATTATACAACTTAGGGATGCTTCTCATAAGAATGTACTCCCCAGAAAATGAAAAGTTACTTCTACACTATGACTTGTATGGCATGGATGCAAATGTCTATGGTAGCATCATTGCTAATAGCCCCCAAATGGAAGAGTCTAAATGCTATCAACTGAATAAAGAAGCAAATGGTATCTACTTACTCAATGAAATACGTTATCAGCAACAAAAGGAGGCAACTGCCGGAACGTGCTGCAATATGAGTTGATCTAAAAGATCTCATGTAATGTTGAAAGAATCAGACACAACAGGCCATTTATTTAGATAAGTGTGAAATCATATACATATAATAAAATCAATGGGTGTGGCTATAAGGAAAGAATTGTAGATAGCTTCTAAAGCCCACTTCACGCCATGAAGAGGACCATCTTATGGCCGGAGTGGAACTTGAGACATCCTGTGGTGAGAAGATGCATAGGAAGAAGGTGAAGGTAAGGGCATCCATCCCATTGTAAGGAGATGGTAAATATAAACCGACATTTGAAGCTGTGACCAAATAAATGCCCCATGGGAATATACGGAAGCAGAGGATGACTGATGCCAGAACCTTAAACAAACCAGAGTGAAGAGGCCACATAAATGGAGGAAATTAACAAATGACAAGGAGAATGAGTAGGCAGGGGGCCAAAAGCAGAGGCTCATGGTGAATAAAACGAAGGGTAGGCATGCTAACGGAAAAGAAGAGAATGGGGACCACTCTGAAAAGAGCAGAAGACCACTGAATTTATTTTAATTGATTAATGCATATTTAATTATTTCTTCCTCGTAAATATATTCTGCTAATTAAGCTTTGCGTTTTGACTTCTTTTAATTTAACAGAAGCATTTTCGCCGCATCCATAATGATAACACCACAAAGTTTCATCTTCAGGAAATTAATTAAATGGGGAGACATGCTGGAGATGAGTCCATTTCCAGATAAATAGCGCCTGATTCAGAAATAAATCATCATATGTGGTGATGATTATGTCAAGTATTTGAGAATTTCAAATGGCTATATTCAAAAAAGGCTCACTGCTCTAAAGGTTCTCAACAAATTATCAGTTCCCTTATTTACATAATGTATTCAAAAGTGTGTCCCTGTGACAATGAAATAATACCTGCCAACAGGACAAAGAATATAGGTGAGAGAGTCCTAAACTATGGGTTTTTTTTATTGTAAAAAATTATCTTTAATGTTCATTAGTTTAATTTTTTGCTTTAAACTCTATATAAAGACAAAAGCCATTGGAATTATGACCTTTTGGTACATAGCTTTTCAATAGCAACTTTCTAAATGTGTTACCACATTGTTATCATGAATCCAAAGCTGTAAACACATGGACTGCAGGGGTCTTCTGTCCTAGCCATCTCTATGTCTGGTATGGAAGACCTGTGCACTGCCTAAGGACCCTCACAATGACACGAGAGTCCTCAAGTGTCAGGGAAGACACTTCCAAACACCAAACCCTCCCACACCCTTCTGCTCAGTCCTTAGGAGCCAGGCAATTCTTTCCCGCTGAATGAACCACAGGAGGTGTTCCAGCCTTCTCATTTCTAACCACAGAGCTGCTGGGTCTACCAGAACCAGAAAGAGCCATTAACATCAGTGAAGCAAGATTCACATCGTCGCCAGTGGCTGGAAAGATGGCTCAGCACTTCAGACTTCAGGCTCTACTTGCAGAAGTCCTGAATTCAGTTTCCAGTCCCATTTCGGATGGCTTATAGTCATCTACAACTTCCAACTCCAGGTAATCTGACGCCCTCTTCTCACCACCACAAGCACTACATGCATACATAGATACTCTTACGCAGACACCCACACACAAAATTAAAAATACGACACATTTTTTAAAAAGTATTCATTTTTATATAAATTTCCACAGTGCGTATGATAATTGTTAAGTAGCATGAGCAGTCATGCTAACTGCATGTGTTAGACAGTTTTTTTTTTTTTAAGTAACATTGAGAATAAGGAAAGCAAAGGAGACACAAGAAAGCAAACTAGATGTCAAAATGTGATATTTGCCTGTGCCGTAAGTATTCTGGGAAATAGAACCTCATGTTTGGCACATTCTATTTTCTTGAACACATTTCAAACTAGGCCTTATGGCTCCTTAGAGAGATGTGTGATTCTGGGGCTAAGATGGGAAATATAAGAGAAGCCCAGAGCATCGTGTGGGACAGGATTGCTGAAGAAAATGAAACAAGCCATGTCAAAAGGACAAAGAAGCCAACTTGAATGGGCTCCCAGAGACCAAAGCTGGAAAATAATTCTGAGCAAGAGAATAAGTCATGGCAGTATTGTGTTATAACTCCAAGAATAAAACATTGGCGTCAATAAGAACTAATTAATGCCATGAGCAAAGACAAATCTTCTTCAAAGAAGAAATGCAACTAGTGTATGTCCCTGCATCCCTCCCATGTGGTATAATTTAACTCTCCACTGGTTGTCCCAAGAGCAGAATATGAAAGGGAAAGAGGCGCAGGGTAAAAATGTAGCAGAGATAAGGATTGATCTCACAATTGAAAAATCATCTTGGTGGTGTGTGGCCTTCGAGATGACACGATGGAGCCACCTCCAAAGCCATAGCCCCAATCCAATCGTGAGAAGGCCGTAGAAAGCCCTCAGAAGGGCCACTTTAGGAAAACTTGACCCAACACTTTTCAAAATTGTCACTATCAGGACAAACAAGGGGAATCAGTGAGCCAAGAGGAAGCAAAGTTGACATTACTGACCACATAGGATGTGTCAGGGCAGAATCACAGAAGAAAAAGAATGATTTCACCTGAAATGTGGTGAAATCAAAATGACACAAGGGGTTAATTAAAGAAGTCCTACAACACTGATTCTCAGATTTGGCAAGTGTGGGAGGTTCAGTATTACTATTGAAGAAGGTTTAGTAAGTGACACTTCCTACATTCTGTTTGCACCTTTTAAGTAACTCTAATATTATCCCCTTCAAAAGGCTCTCCAATATAGCTTGTACACAGTATAAAAAAGTGTTCATGAAGAAAATCAAAACAATGCTTAAATTTGGAGTCCCCTGGTAAGAAAGCTTCGCAGGAAGGGAGGAAAGTAGGGTTGGGGTAGCAAGAGTTGAGAAAGGAGGTATTAGCGAGTAGAAAGTCTTGAATTACCCAAAATGGATGATTTTTTTTTTTTTTTTTTTTTTTTTGGAGCTTGAACCAGCATCATACAGCTGTCCCTTCTAGGGTTAAGGGGCCTAGGCTTTTATGTACCCCATGTCAGGGATGTCTTAGTTGCTTTTCCTGTTGTCGAAACATAATACCATGACAAAAGCACCTTAAGAGAAAGAGTCTATTTTGGTCCACAGATCAAGGACATAGTCTGTCATGACAGGGAAGTTCTGAATACAGTTGCACTGCATCTATAGTCAGGCAGCAGGGACTGATGAGCGCAAGTGTCCAGCTGGCTTTCTCCTTTCTGTGTAACCTCTGCTCCAAGCCCACAGAACGGCTGCTATCTTTTGGGGTGGGTCTTCCCACCTCAACCCAACCAGGGATAATCCTCACAGTTGGTCCCAGAGACTAACTTAATCTGGGTAATCTTTCACAGGTATGTCTAGAGACTTGAGTCCCAGGAAATTACAGATCTTGTCAAGCTGATAATCAATATTCACCATCATAAGGCGGATAGTAACTCATTGTAGAGTTATCTATGAAGTTAGAACATTCCTGGCAAAAGGACACCCACCAGGAGAGGCCTTGACAGCCAATTTCTCAAGCTTTGAGAAGTCAATGCTTTTGACAAAGAGTATAAGATGGCCAAGGTGATTAAGTCTGGGGAAGGCATGCTCATTTAATAATTGTCACTGAGATCTTACTCCTCATAATCCTCCCATGAAGGTGGCTCCACGTAGGCACTTTTTCCAGAATCTCAGAAGGCCACCATGCTTGTTAGAAACTCGCAGGGGCAAAATGTGACTAGCTTTTGCTATAGTTGATTCCAAAGCTATGACTAACCCTCATTGACTCCCTCACCTGCCTCACACTTTAGCATCCTTTCCATAAAGCTAGTACTTCTATATCTTGGGTTACATCCTAATCCTTGAGCAAACGGAATCCTTGGTTACTAAGCTTTATCAGTAAGCTGCCATCATGGCACTTAGAGTTAAAGCCAAGTACAGGAAATACAGCCTGAACATGGCTCAGCAGATTAATGTGTTGTGAATGGAATGGGTCTAAATTATGTTCTACAAACTGTCTATTTGTGAACACAGAGAAAAACCATATGGTCATGAAAAGAGGGATAATTCACATCATGGACGAGGCAATCCTGTGTACATACCCTCAAGCAATCCCAGAGAGAAGGCAGCCATAGTTAGGATATGAGGGGCTAAAGTCCAGTGTGGCTGGGAGATCCACCAGTGCATCACGGTCAAAAGAGATTGGCACTTTACTCCCCATGAATATAGTGAACAAGCAGCTGATGTTTTAAGAAGACATAAGAGGGGGAAAATTCATCCTTGAATTAATTCACAGGACCTATTTGAGGAAAATGATTGGCAATTGATTTGTTATAATACCAAAAAGAAAAAAAAGAAAGAAAGGCTATTTACTTGTGGTTCAATGAGCCATGATAAATTTCATGAGGTTTCATTTATGTTTACACTTGTAGAACGTGGTTAGCATGTGCCATCACTTTAATCCTGATAAGTGGGATGAAAAATCAGAGATGGGGGAACAGAAATGTAATCCTTAAAAATAGTTCCATTTGGTGGCTGCTGATATTTAACACTTTGGAAGCACTCTGGCAAAGATAAATCCACACTACTCAGCCACATTCATAAAGATCCCAGTAACCTTTCATTTTAGAGTTTATACCAAATGCAGCATAGGAAGACCGCTTGGCAACTCACACCATTTTAATGAGTAGTACATTCCTGCAAGGACCCCAGGCTGAGGAAAAGGGATCAAATCTCTGGACATCTTACATATTCAAGACATCAGAGAAGATAAGAAAACAACAAAGGGCCTCTTGGAGCATGCGTACTTTGGTGATAGGATGAGCATGTGTGTGCTCCAGTCATTTTAGGGCGAAGATAAAGGTTGGCTTGTTTTATAGTTCTGTTTCACAGTGGTTTCCAGGCCATTTCATTAGGTAATATGCACAAGCTGGATTGCAACAGCTGGGATTCCATGAATGAGGGAGTGCAACAGACACTCAAGGCTTGATGCAACAGCTGGCCCAAAGTACTTGCTTTAATCTATGTTATGTAGACAGAAGGGGACTGAACAGATTCAAGTGCAGACCTTAAGAGGCCTTGTGCATTTCCACATGTTTTCCGCTGGCTATTGCTTTTGCTAAGAGAAGAAGATGCCATGGTGGCCATCATGCAAGAAGAATGGAAAGTAGGTGAAGCAGAGACACCCCATCTGCTATGGCTGGAAGGAAACCTGCTCAGCCAAGCACAGCCTTGATCAACCAAGCCACAGGTGACCAAGGGAAGGCATAAAGTTGATAGTTCTTTGCCATGCCTCTGCTGTTTGGTGGTCTATCTTCAAAATGAGAGACCCTAACTACGCTAGCTGGCACTTGCCCACATCACTGCCTCATGCTAACTTCTTTCTGGTGATAATCTAGATTCCCTCTATCCTTTTCCTTTTTGACTCTTCCTCTATGTTAGTGTGACATCACCAAGTATGTATCCATCTCAAGCTGGTTTTCTAACTACTCAGGACTTAGGCTGGAAGCTGGAAAGATGACATCTGTAGGTCCCCATGGGAGCCAATTACAGACGGAGAAAAACAGCCACTTCAATCAAAGTTATGTAACAATTATCCGATCTTCTATCTGTGTGGGGCTGGGAAGTGGCTAATGTTTCAGGAATACTGCTGTGTCTATGGAGCATGTGTTGCTATGGGTAGTTTAACCTTTGGAATATATATTCTTGAAAATCAGAGGATAGAGTATATTCACCCATCTGGGAATTCACTGGTCTGAGTAAAAACCCAAGACCACTTGATACCATAGCCCACTCTTTCTTCACTTCCTCACCTTGAGGGTTAATTCTCATCATCAATTTGACCGAATTCAGAACCACCTACAAGGCACACCTCTGGAGGTGTCTGTGAGGGGTGTTTCCAGAAAGGTCTGCCTGCAGAAGAAGGGCCCACAGCAAATGCAGGTGCCGCTGTATCACAGAACAGTCTCCCAGAATGAATAAAAAGCAGAAATCAGGCTCAGTAGCAATGTCTATCTCTGTGGGAGTCTTGACTGCAGATGTGTGATCAGCTGCCTCAGCCTCCTGCCACCATGCCTTCTTCAGCACGGTGGACTAACACTAGGAGCCAAGACTAAGCCTTCTTTACATGGTTTTTGGTCAGGCAATTTATCACAGTATCAAGAAAAGTTACTAAGATTCATAGTGCTACAAGTCCTTGCTGATGTAGATGAGGCAATGCAGAAAGTGTTTATCCCTGCCTATCTCTAACATCCCTGCCTATCTCTAACATGATGTAAGCAAATACTCCAAGACACTGCGTAATGGTGTTTTGCTTCACAGTGGACAGCACAAGAGATGCTCACTGTCCCATCAGACCTTATCTCCTGGTGATGTCATAACTATCTTAGTTTGTATAAGTATGCACAATGCTTGTCCCATGATAAAAACAGTTTACAATGCATTTCTCAGAACATATCCATGCCATTGAGGAAGGCATGAGCATAATTTATCCCAACACCTGGGTCCTAATTATTATTACTTATCATTAAGGGTTATGTCTCACCAGCTTTAACATAAATATTGTTAGCACAAATGACAATAAAATATGTGAGGAAAAAAAATAGCTTTACCAATCTACTTCCCAAACAATTTATTTTGACCAGATCTGATGATGATCCTTACAAGCACGATAAATATACTGTCTCTATGTTGGTTGATAGAATGCTTAATGCATTCTTGGGGGATAAGAAGACAAGAACTTAGCGGTCTGGGCATCAGTGGAACTCTAGACATGCAAGGAGGAGGGAGTAAATTAGGCCGATGAGAACCTGATGAACCTGGGCTGTTGATACTAGCATAGCTATGGCCATGTTTCCAGAAATGAGCTGAGCACTTCCTGTATTAGCAAACCATTTAAAACTCTCAGATATTTAACACAGCAGGTAGGTACCATCTTATCAACATACCTTTCTAAACCAGAAAACCGGGAGCAGAGAAGTTGAGTGACTTTCCCAATGGAACACAGCTATGAGCGGTAGAATTAGAACCAAGGGCCGGGTTACACCAGCCTCAGAGACTGCTGCTTCAGTAACTGGTCTTTGATTTCTAGCTCTTGAATGGGACTTTTTGAAAATATATAATGATAGTAAGTGGAGAATAGGAAAAGAAAATGGGAGGAATTGAGATGGAAATTGAATGTCTGTAGGAAAAAATATTGAAGAGCGAAGTCCAATGAAAACTCACTAAGAAGCACATTAAATCATGACTAGGTGCATTAAAGGAGGAAATGTAAAACAGAAATCAATGACTGATAGAGAATTGGCTGCTTTTTTCCCTCTTCGGTACGTTGATATATCATTCTACATACACACACACCACAGTCACATCTTTCAAAGAGTGGTACGTTTATTTGTGAAGAAGGCAATTGAAATCACGTTGCATTTCCTCATAGTGTGCATCACACATGTAAATAGCGATTCTTTCATTGCCATAAAACACCTAAACACTAAGATGAAACTAATACAATGTGTGGCAACATTCAGGAAAAAAAATAAGCTCAAAGGCATTTTGAATGAGAATCGTATATAACAAACAAAACACTTCAGTATCCTCTTTTATCTCCCTGGTAGTAGATCATTAGTTGGAATAATTTTCTTCTACGAGACACAAGAAGGCTTTAGGAAATGGCTACAATCTATCCTCAGTGAGAGAGAGGAAGATGCTTAAGGGAAACAGGGAAGACACTGGGGAGAAAGGATGGATAAAACAATGCAGGCATGGCGAGCTCCTAAGAGATCCTGTTCAAGCATCCTTGACAACAGAATGAAACAGGGCGCTGAGGATCTGGCTCCTTCCCGGAAACTAGTTTGACATTCCCCACCAAGCCTCTTCCACTTCGCAAGGCAAGATTTCTGTTAACAAGGAATTTCAAAATAGTTCCTGCTTACACAAGGATCTACAGAGGCAAAGAACATCAATTATTCTGCCCTGACTGGTGAGGAAGGGCCAGCGTGATTCTATATACTGTGGGTAAACAGGGATTTCTGTGAGGCATCACCAGGGCCAGAGGGAGGAGACTATCCATTGGCTTGCCTTAGCGGTGCTCAGAGTGCTTTGTGACAAGTGAAGAACACAGGAACACACAGATTACCCTTTTCTAAGTTCAAAGTCCTCAAAGCAAGAGCTACCTGTATGAAGTTTCACACTCAGCTTTTCTTTTGAATCTTATTTTGTGTTATTATTTAGACAGGGTCTCCATCTATAGCTCCGGCGGTCCTGATAATTGTAGTACTTGCACTTCCCCTCCCAAGTGCTGAGATGAGAAGTAGACATGCGCACAAAAATGCACGCACACCCACTCCCACTAAATAAACAAAGATAGAATATTTTTAAAATATGGAAGGTAACGCATAGACGAGAAATGTTAACACTGTTACAGCGGAGGGTCTCCACCTTCCTAACGCTGTGACCCTTTAATACAGTTCCTCATGTTGGGGTGACCCCTAACTATGAAAAGATTTAGTTGCTATTTCATAACTGTAATTTTGCTACTGTTTTGAATAAGAATGTAAATATTTGGTATGGGGAGGGGTGTGACCCACAAGTTGAGAACCTTAAATGATGCGCATTTCCTAGTATTAGCCAGAAGACGGAGCAGGTGTCCTTGCAGCAGGATTTTCTAAGAAGTGTGAGGATGCGCTTCCAAAAGCCTGAAAGAGGTCTCCTAGGAATATACATACAGTAAACATCGAACCCCGACCCAGATCCAGCCTAAGGACAGGACATTCTCCACAGCTGAGTGGAGAGCGGGGGACTGACTTTCACATGAACTCTGGTGCCCCATATTTGACCATGTCCCCTGGTTGGGGAGGCCTGGTGGCATTCAGAGGAAGGACAGCAGGTTACCAAGAAGAGACTTGATACCCTATGAGCACATACAGGGGGAGGAGGTCCCCCTCAGTCACAGTCATAGGGGAGGGTAGTAAGGGTAAAGTGGGAGGGAGAGAGGAATGGGAGGATACAAGGGATGGGATAACTATTGAGATATAAAATGAATGAATTAATTTTAAAAAGTGTAAAAAAAAAAAAGTACTTGCCCAAGAGCAGGTTTCACGGGGCGGCCAGGAAGTAGGGCTCATGCTGTAGTGTACAAAGATAGGAGTCATAGTGTCTTTCGAATCCAAGTCCCTGCTCTTTTGGGCTTAGTCCAGTGAGGTGTCAATCTCCTGCCCTCTCTTTCTACAATTATATACTTATATATTAATTTCAAAATTAACCTTATCACTCTTGAATGTGTTGTCTGATAACAGAATGGGCCTTGACCATGATCCCTGCTAATGAACTCAAAGCTGTGAACTCTTACATTGAAATCAGGGTACTTCCGGTGAGCCAATATCACATTTTTACTAAAGAAACTTGGGCATGGTAGAGCTGAATAACCGCTCCCATTCATACGGACATTAACAGCACCACCGGGCTTCAAGCCAATGGCTTTACTTTTTCTTTAATGTCAATGGTCAAGAAGCAACAAACGTGCCAGCTCTGAGGATTTCAGCAGGCGCCACGTCTCTTAGTCCATGTGACTAATGCAGCTGTTTTTAGGTAGCAGATGTGTATGCACAATGTCTATGGAGGAAATCTCTGCCACAGCACACATGTGGAGGCCAGAGGACAACTTTGTGGGCTCAGTTTTCATCTTCCACCTTTATGAGGGCTCCAAGGATTCAGTTTACTTCGCCAGGTTTGCACAGCATGCGTCTTAGCCCACTGATGAGGCATCTCATCAGCCCTTATTTACCCTTTTCCCCTCTTTATCTCCCATCTCCTTTATTGGGAGCTTCACTGGTGACAAGGGAATTTGTCCCTCTTGTTGCTTGTAGATCTACAGACCCTCAGAAGAGACCTAGGAGATGTGAGTTACTCACTAACATGTGTTACACGAATAAATTATTGAATCTGATATTTTATTTAAGACAAAGTTTTGTTTAAACTCACCAATGTACTATTTTGAGGTTTTTAATTTGGTTCAAGAAAAATGGGGACCTCGATTCCACCTAAACTGTAAGCAATGAAAAAAAAAACTATGTAAATTAGGCTGTCCTTGAACTCACAGAGATTTAACTGCCCCTCCACCTGAGTGCCAAGATTAAAGTTGTGCACTGCCATTACCATTAAAACAAAAGTTTTAATAGCAATGAGTACCTATGGGATTTAAGGACAGAGTACAAACCATGCCCTGGCTTTGAGGTTCTGTTCCTGTATGTGAGGGAAAACTTCAGCCCTGTTGCATCAAGAGCCCTGTGCTTTCTTGTCTCCTTTTCTTTGTGCATCTATGCTCTTTCCTTTGCTCTTCTGTGCATGGGTTTCTTATGGTTACTCACATCACTGTCACTTTCATGGAAGGAAGGAAGGGAGGAAGGAAGGAAGGGAGGAGGAAGGAGGAAGGAGGAAGCAAGCAAGCAGAATTGGCTACAGTAGCCTAAAACCCATCTCAGTATAAATAGGCAATTCAATGCATTTAATAGATTCGACTTATTTAATAATAGATTAGAAACAAATCTATGATGATCAGCTCTTTGATTAGGTTGAAAGGACCTCTGTAGAGGATACATTTTTTTTCCTTCTCTGTCTTCTAGAAGAGGAAATTCAAACCCCAGCAAGTCTTGAATATCAATGTGTGCACATGAAATAGTTAGTACATCTTATGAAACACCTGGGATTTTGGTTTTACTATAAGTGAAATAGTAAGAATCATAAGTGATTTTAATCACTATAAGACTTGAAATAAAATATTACCAATAATCTTGTGTAGTATTATTCCAAGATTCTTGCCACTAGAAAATATCATTTCTTCTATTTTTTTCCACATGTTTTGATGTTGTGTCTAATATCTGAGAAAAATAGTGTAGAGAAGAAAGAAGTTGATATTTTAGCTCTTGGACTTTGACTGCCCATCCATGGTGCTAGCTCTATCATTTTTAGCCCACTTTTAGGCACAGTATGCATAGTTAAGTGGTTCATCAGCAAAGTTCTTTACCTCAAGGCATCCAGGGAGAGGAGGGAGGCCAGAAGGGAGCAAAGCAAGGTCTAGACTCCATGCACACTCCTCCAGCAATTTCCATCACTTTTGGAGCTCCTGAAGGCTCTCAAAGTCTCTAACACGTTACAAAACCATCACCTCCTGCTGGGGATGAAGCCTGTGCTGACTTTTCACGGTCAAATATTAACACCTTGCTGCGTCTTTTTCTCCTTTACTTAAGTGAGACCATCATCTTAATGTCCTAACTGGTGAAAAAGCTCAGGAGAAGCAAAACAGTGGGCGAAATCTTGCAACATAGTTGCTCAGTGGAGATAAAGCCAATGAGTCACCTTTACGTGAATGAAAACAGACTCTGAGAAGAAGACTTACATATAGAAACACATCAATGCAAATGTATTCACACTGCAGTCACTCTTCCCTGAAGAAAAGAAGGCAGAGCCCTGTCCATGAGGCTTTGATTTGTGCAAGACAGGAGCAGAAAAATAAATATTTTCTGTCTTTCCTTGAGAAGCATCTATTTACTACCCATTTACATATAGATGGTATGGTATATGTAACTGTTTCTTCCCAGGTACGCTTTTTATTCTACATACAGCTGATAAAATCATCAGGGACACAGATAGGAGACAGGAAAAGGAAAGATGCTAAAAAAAAAAAAGTGTACACTCCCTGACATAAATCAACTTCAAAGGACAGAATAATGAAGAAGTTAAGACCCAAACCCCAAATCCTTCAGATGGGTGTAGAAACATCATCAGGAGTCTGATTTGTCTGAAAAAAAACAAACAAACAAACAAACAAAAAAAAAAAACAGTGAAGCTAACAATGCACTTTGAGGCTATGATTAGAATTCTGTAGGTCTTTACACAAACACGATAGTTTTGCTAGCAGTGGTTGGTTAGTTTGGACCAATGCTAAATTATTGCACTCAAGTTGTAAACAAATATTTGTTTTTTTTCTTTTTATTTTATAGACTACACACAACAAAAATAGGCAAATGCTGACATCTTAAACACATAGGCTAACATGTCAGGGGAAATGAAGGAACCAAGAAACCATTGTTTTTCCTTTGCATATGTTTATCAGTTACCTGTCACATAGATGAAAATTGTTTTCCTGAGTGATGTTGGAATGTTACTTTCTTAAATCTCAGTTTGCTTACTTACAAAACAGAGCCTAAGCCAAAGAAAAGATCACTGGGAGTTAGCCATACATCTCTGTCCTTTAAAAAACAACAGTGCAGGGACCAGAGAGAGAGAGCTCAGCAATTAGCGAGCTTGCTGTGCAAGGGTGAGGACAGAGTTCAAATACCCAGAAACCCTTGCAAATACAGAGTGGATATAATGTCTTGTCGGTAATTTCAGCCTCAAAATCCTCAAGGGGATCCCCCGAGTAAGATGGCTGGCAAGACTAGCCACAGCAGAGAGTTCTGATGTTAACTGAGAACCTGCCTCAGTGAATTAGAAGAAAGAAGGATCCAGCATGATGCCCAACATTATCCTTGGTCCTCATGTGCACTGCCACGCATGCAAAAACATGTGCACTGCCACACATGCAAAAACATGTGCACACATATCCATCACACACACATATGCACAGGCACACAAAAAATCAGAAAAAGCAAAACATAAGAAGGAAAAGATAGACTAGTGACACAGTAAAGAGGATGACAGCAGTTGTTTCTACTATCTATCTCCAGGAGTCCTGTGGCGGGAGGATGTTACCACCACGGGGCAAATGCTCTCTCACAACCAATACATTGAGGGAATAGTGTTTTGAAATGTTATCTTTGGAAAAGAAAACCTACTTTCTTCTTGTTCCATTTGACAATGAATAGTTTAAAAGTTACAAATTAATGTATGCCTTCAGGTTACAAAAAGATTTCACCCCCGTTGATGAGGAACACAAACAATGAAAAACAAACAAACAAACAAATAAAAAATGGACAACCTCCCCAACAAAACAAACAAACAAAACTGAAAACTCAAGAAATATAGCCCCTCCTGCAATTTTGTGAAGAGAATATATGACTGAGAGATTGCAGTGACCAGGAAATGATCTATCTCCTTTCCGGTCATCACTGTCATGGATTTGCCTTGATGAACCCCTAGATGACTTCTTGTCAGATCTCCAGCATGCTAGGTAGTCTATGTACTTCCAACCATTTGTGTGATTTTTCTGTAAGGACTTTAATGCAGAGAGTAACTTAGGATGGTAAATGTTGCCAAAACAAGCAACTATCTAATCTTGTCCTTCCTTTTTATTTTCTCAAGGCCATCTTTGAGTGGGGTAACAGCTCTCTTCAGACACTCATTCACACAGAATGGCCAATCAAGGGCCGGTGGGGGGTCTGTGCCTATAACTGGAACCATTACACTCTCCATTCTCTCTCACCAGGATTTGGTTCATTTCCCGCTCTTTCATTCAGCTTGGCCCCATGCTGAACTGCCACTTTGAAACTGCATACAGACAATATGTCTTTATTGAAGTCTCTAAGCTAAATAAAGATGATTCCTAAGAAGCATATTTTTAGACTACAAACCATCATCATCTTTGAGAAGGAAGGAAAAAAAAAAGATCCCAAACAAGTAAACAGAAACCAAGAAAAATAACCAACTATCTTACCCTGCTGATTTCAGAAAATGTCTTCATCGACCTTCATTGATAAAATCTAAGCGGAGCAGCCTAGATGTGTTTATTTAAAAGATATGAAAACAAATAAGCTTTGCTTTTCAGCAAAATGTACTGTTCCCAGTACACATCCCATTTTCCAGATGGGTGAGAAACAGTCTTTACAAGCAAAGTTAAAGACACAGCACATCATTTGCTAAGATGAGTTGGAAGCCAGTGTCCTTAGACGCAACATCTAGACTTATGGGATTTCCTGAGTTTTGCTGATGCTGATGCTGCTATTGCTTGTGGTATAAGGAATCAACTTCAGAGTACATACATGAACCTACATCTTCATAACAAAACAAAAAGAGTGTCCTTATTGGAAGTAGAAGCAGGTATGAACCACCCAAGCCATGTGCTGGGATCTGAACCATGGTTCTGTGGGAAAGCAGCAAGGCCTCTTTAACCACTGAACCATCTCTCCAGCCTGTACACTAATTACATTTGGTAAAGCACATTTAAATAGGACGTGAATCAGGTGTCTCTCAAAACCAAAGCAAGGTCTAAGAATCCAGATTCTAAAGCAATTGAACAGCATTTAGAGAGAAACAGGAGTGTAATAGAACATAAGTTAATGAGCTACAGCTTAACCGATGAGCTGGCCAATCGATTACAGTTTAGTTAGCCTACAGTTTAATTAGTTAATGGCCTATGTGACCTTCTAAAACCAGGCAGAGATGAGTTACTGGGATGAATCTATATATTGGTCTGTTGAGCCTGGTACAGATTCTCAATGCACACCATGACCTCATATAATATCTAATATGGGCAACTAAATTCATGTAAAACATATAAACTATTAGTTGTAACTTATATATAACAATTTAGTTGTAATCATCACACAATTTTACAAAGTGTTGTGACACAAATGAGCATCTAAAACATCTACATATTTGAATTATTCAGATTATTATAATATTTGAAGCATTCAAAGTACCTAAAATATGCATAGATTTTACATATAGTCAATCAACATTATATTTGCATATGTATGTTTTAAATGTAAGGTCAACTGGAAATAGAAACACATTGCCTGGCTGGTTAAGAAAGGCATCATCTTTTATGAGTTGCCATATATAGATGAAGAAACAGAAAATTTTATTTTTATATATACATTTTTTAATTGTAATTCATTCACATTACGTCTTGATTGTAACTCCCTGCCTCTTATCTTCCTGTTCCCTTCCTCCTTTTCCCTCCCTATTTCCCTCCCCTAGACCTCTGACAGGTAAGGTCCTCCTCCCCCACTATCTGACCACACCCTATCAGGTCTTATGTGGATAGTCAGCATCCCCTTCCTCTGTGTTCCCACAGGGCCTCTCCACCAAGGGGCAGTAACCAAATCGTGGGTACCAGAGTTTTGAACTCATTGGCACAGGAGACAATTTCCTGCACAGAACACCAACATCTCAGGCTCTAAGGTCAACAATTAATAAATGGGACTTCATGAAACTGAAAAGCTTCTGTAAGGCAAAGGACACTGTCAACCGAACAAAAGGACAACCTACAGACTGGGAAAAGATCTTCACCACCCCTACATCTGACAAAGGGCTAATATCCAAAATATATAAAGAACTCAAGAAATTAAACACCACCAAACCAAACCAAATATTCCAATCAAAAATGGGGTTCAGAGATAAACAGAGAATTCTCAACAGAAGAATATCAAATGGCTGAGAAACATTTAAAAAATTTCTCAGTGTTCTTAGTCATCAGGCAAGTGCCAATCAAAGTGACTCTGAGACTCCATCCTACACCTGTCAGAATGGCTAAGATCTCAAGTGACAGCACATGCTGGTGAGGATATAGAGAAAGAGGAACACTCCTCCATTGCTGGTGAGAGTGCAAACTTGTACAGCCACTTTGGAAATCAATCCAGCTCTTTCTCAGAAAATTGGGAATAGTGTTACCTAAAGACTCAGCTATACTACTCCTGGGCATATATTTGAAAGATGCTCCACCACACAACTAGGACATTTGCTCTACTATGTTTATAACAGCCTTATTCATAATAACCAGAATCTGGAAACACCCTAGATGTCCTTCAACTGAAGAATGGATAAAGAACATATGGTACATTTACACAAAAGAAAAATTTATTTCTAAGTACAGAGATGCAGAATGGAAATTCTTTGCCTATTCTTACCTGGACTGAGAAGTGTTTCAAGGCTAACACTCATAGAGAAGTCTGTGCCAATCAAATCAATACCAAGAACTAGAAAGGATTTTTACTAAAATGATTATGAAGTCAGTTGAATTTAGTACAAATCCCTGTGTCAATTTTTCCAAATCTATTTGTCACTCATATTTTAAAGATTTGTCAAAATAATACTAAGCATGGTGTCATGAACCTATAATTTTAGCATTTGAGAGGTAGGGGTTGGAGGACCAGAAGTTTGAAGTTCTTGGCTACAGCATAAGTTCAAGGTTAGCCAGGGCTGTGGCAGGGCTCAAGTCTTCCCTGCAAGGGAGCGCAGTATGTTGTCAGAATTCTGTGGAATCTCTCTCATCACACAAGTGAGCAAAGTGAAACATAAGACTTTTCAGGAGACTACTAGCTCCCTCTCACAAATTAGTTCTTTCATTTCCATATCAGTGAACCAAGTGATGGAATTATCAAAGCCTTTAAGCCCAAAGTCTGGACCTTGCCCTAGCAACTTAGGCTTTGATTACCCATAACTAATATGCTAATTAAAAAGCAAATAACAGTGTAAAACAGAGAGAGGGGGGATCTATTTGATGTGTTCACAGTAAGAAAAGGAACAAATAGAAGGGTCTAAGTGACTCTAACGTATGCCTTTGGGTACAGACAGGAGAGCTGGCTTTTTATTTTAACTTATTTTTAAAATGTGTGTAGGTATGTGTGTGTGTGTCTATGTCCAGGTATGAGTACATGAGTGCAGGTGTGTGTACCTGAGTGCAGGTGTGTGTACATGAGTGCAAGTGTGTGTACAGGAGTGCAGGTGTGTATACAGGAGTGCAGGTGTATGTGCACGAGTTCAGGTGTGTGTACAGGAGTGCAGGTGTGTGTACAGGAGTGCAGGTGTGTGTACATTAGTGCAGGCATGAGTACATGAGTGCAGGCGTGAGTACATGAGTTCAGGTGTGTGTACATAAGTGCAGGTGTGAGTACATGAGTGCAGGTGTGTGTGCACAAGTGCATGTGTGTGTACATGAGTGTAGGCGTATGTACATGAGTGCAGGTGCCCCCACAGCCCAGAGGAGTTGGATGCCCCTGGATCTGGAGGTACAGGTGGTTATGAGCTGCCTGATATAGGTGCAGGGAACTGAACTCAGGTCCTTTATAAGAGCAATTCTGGCCTTTAAATGTTAAGCCATATATATCTCTAGCCTCCAAGTTTTTTGTTTGGTTGTTTGGTTGGTTAATGGGTTGTTATTGTTTTTTCCTAAGATTTTTATCTTTAATCTTTTATTTTATTTATTTATTTTTATTTTTTATTTTTTATTTTATTAATTTATTCTTGTTACATCTCTATGGTTATCCCATCCCTTGTATCCTGCCATTCTCCCCTCCCTCCCATTTTCCCCTTATTCCCCTCCCCTGATTTATCTTTAGTCTTTAACTGTGTGCATTGGTTCTAAAGTGTTTGTGAACAAAATTTGGGTCCTCTGTGAGTCAAAATGCTTAACTATGAAACCATCTCTCCAGCCCTGAGGGTTACTGTAGAAAGCAGAACTTGAAATAAGCATTGGAGAAACCAGGGTTGTCAATCATGTGGGCCTGTTTTCTTCAATAGAAAAAAAGTGAATGATACCTAGTGGCCTAGAATGCCAGAGTGAAAAGTGATCAATCAACCCATAGATCATTTTTGCTATTCTATGAGTCAGCCTTCCCGAATCTCCCAATATCCTGAGGATTGTTTAGCCCCTAATCCTGAGCTTTGTCTCTCAAGTGAATAGAATACAACTCTGTAGAGGGCATCTTTTGTATAGTGTATGGATGTGACACCTGTCAATTAAAAAAAACCTGTGGCCTATGGCTAAGGCAGGAAATAGGTGGTAGGTAGAATAGAATCTGGGATAGAGCCAGGTACACTACCTGTGAAGAGGATGGTCACATGGTACCTGAACTCAGGTAACTGGCCACATGACAGAACATAGATTAGAATAAGTTGAATATTTTAAGTTATGAGCTAGTCAGAAAAGAGCCTAGGTATACGTCCTAGGTGTTTATAAAATAATAATTGAGTTTCATGAGTCATTATTCTAGAGCTAAGGGATAAGAGGAAATGCTATCTTAAAGCACATCTCTATGAAAGAGACCCATGTATTTTACATCCTCCACCAATAGAATTTACCCTTGGGCTTATCACAGCTCCTCCTCTAGGCTCTAACCCTGAGCTCTGTTTATCAGCCAATCAAAGTTACTCTTATTGTAAATGTCACAGGTGAATATTTTACTAGGTTTAAGTGTGTAAAGAAAATAAACCACAGGGTCAGTCTCTGGAGGTCTTGACCCAGTTCTCACAAAAATGGCACTGTCCCAAATTTCTGTTTTTATCTCTCCTTGGTCTGATTTCCCACCAGTGGCAGTACCTACAGGAACCCCTCAACAGGCGGACAGTCAAACCCAGTCAAAGACTGGTCCTGTCCATCACTGGTGCATCATTGGTGGAGCTCAAGTCAGCTCTGCAAGGCAGTAAAATATGTCATTACAATTGTGTGAAATCTCTCCCTGGGAGGCTAGTTCCTCCTTTGGATGGCAGCATAGGGTCAGTCTTTTCTTTTCCCTAGTGTGGATTCCTGAGGAATTCTAATTATTTGGGACCCATTGTTTTAGTATTCTGACAGTTTATGTGAAAGCCTCAAATACTTCCATACAATTCCACTTCTGGCCCTTACAATCTTTCTGTCCTCTTTTTCATGATATTATCTGAATCTAGGACAGTGAGTGGCGTCTATATAGGCATCCCATTTGGACCTGAGCATCCTCCAGGCTCTTCTTCTCTGCAGCCAAACATTATTTGCTGACTGTGACAGGGTCATTCGCTACATGAACTCATAGTGTCTGTGGTGACATGCACAAGACCTGAATAAGATAAAGCCAACCAAAATCATGGCATGGGTGGGGGAGGGGACTATTAAGTTGCACCCCCTAGCAGAGGAGCTGTTGGCAATTCATGGCTGCTAAGGGACAGGAAGTAAGGTTTTTTTCAGGAGTGTTGTTTCTGAAAGGCTATTCATATTCTGCTAGGTAGTCTTATATCCTTATACCCTCAGGCAGCACTAAGTGGAGCTAGTGGTTTAAAGAGAGAGAGAGTGGGAGGGAGAGAAGGAGGGAGGAAGAAAGAGGGAGAGACAGAGAGAGAGGGAGGGAGGGAAAGAGAGGGAAGGAGGGAGGGAAGGAGAGAGAGAGAGAGAGAGAGAGAGAGAGAGAGAGAGAGAGAGGGGAAAGACTTGAAGATGAGGGAATGGGGGAGGTAGATTTGAGTATATATATTTGCTTAATTCTCAAACAATAAAAATTTCTCTCCTTTCATGATGGTTATAGTAGGCGGAGGGAGAAGGCTCCTTTTTTTTCTGTGAAATGCAGGAGAGTCTTGTGGAAATAAATAACTGGTGCAGTGAAGACTTGGTGATGGACAATAAAGGCAGCAGGTGAAAGTTTGCTGCCAGGAAGGACAATTTATATACTTTCTAAATTTCTCATAATAACACATATTAATAACCAAGAGAACAAAATGCCTTTTCAGCAGAGGAATCTCATAGACTACACTGTCACCATATAAACAAAGCCCTGCTCTTCATTAGTGGGATAAGGTGACAGCAGGTGTTGGCTCATATGAGCCACTAGAAAGGTAAAATGTCACTTTAGGAGCATCCTGCCCGGAGTGCATAAATTGAATCAAAATATAAGGAAATATATCACCGATCTCAGCAGACTGCAGCACAGCCAGTGTGCATTCTTCATAGCAGCCCACGTCCTGAAAGACAAAGTCTGAATACGTTCCAAATTAAAGCACAGGACAAAGACAGAGCAACTGGTGGTACCCTGTGACCTAGATTGGGCCCTTGAGATGGAACTGTAAACATTGATAAATTGATAATGGGATAATGGGCAAAATTGGAATATGAAAGCATATTGATACATGGTTGCATCAATATCAAATTTTGGAAAGGATAATTTCGCTGTGATTATGCATGAAGCTGGCCTTGTTGTTGGGCAAAACACGCTGAATTATTTAGCAGTGAAGGGTCGTGATCTTTGTAACTTGCCCTGGAATGTACAGCAAAACATTAAGATGCAGTTGAGCTGGGAGAGTCGAGAAAGCAAGCACGCCCCAGTTTCAACAGTTCATGATCTAGAACAAGGCGACAGTGGGAGTGCAAAGCAATATTCGTTAATCCTTGCAAAGTCTAATTTTTTTTTCTGAAATAAAAACATTCATTAAAATAATAAAAAGCAACGAGAAAGAATGGAGACAAAATATCATAACGGGTCACCACTTCAAATAAGTAAACATATCATCGTATAATCCATCAATAGGGAGGCCCAGAAGGGATAAAACTTCCTACTCTGAAAACTACTAGCAATCCTTTCCTGGGTATTCTAAAGCAGGTCACTGAACCCCAACCTCACTTTTACCCTCCCTCTAGCTAATGAGGCAGAAAACAAACCGAAAACCAAAGCACAAGAAGTCACCTCTCCAGAGTCTCTCACAAATTGACAGGAAAAACTTGCAAGTGTAAGGGAACCCAGGGCCTTCTCTTGGCAGCAGCTTCCCAGGGTCCAGCAGACAACCTCCTGGAATTGATGGGTGCCTGCTGCAGCAGAACTTTCTCCATCCCTGGGATGCTGTGCCCTGTCTATTCTCCACATCCTTGCCTGGAAGGGTCAGGGCAGCAACAGTGGCAGAAAGGCCTAGTGGAGCCACGGAGGTACTGGTAATAGTTCAGGGGTACGAGGCCAGCCTGGGCTACACATCTCCCCAGGCTCCCAGAGCAATCAATCTCCAAGTGTTTTAACTGCACTGGGCCCATCAGCACTACCTGAGAGCTTGTTAAAAAACCAATTCTCGGTCTCACCTAAGACTTACCAAATAAGAAACTGGTGGCCATCTCCGCAGTAACAAGTCCCCCAGGTGGTTCTGATGGGAACTCGGTCAGAGTTACAGAGTAATTACATAGCGTCTAGAGTGTGTTAAAGGGGCCCACGCTAAAAGCAAGAACTGAAAGTCCTCAGCGAAATACGTCAACTGTACACCTTTGCACTAAAACCTGTCATGTTTTAAAATCTATCAACTGACCTAATGAGTATTTGGCCACTAGTCTCGGTTAGTGTGAGGTAGGAAGTTATCAACCATTTTCACCATAAACACAGAGAACGTTAGCTTTCAGCTACTTTGCAAACCTGAGCTCAGTCTTGTGTCCTGATAATCAATAAAGTTTGAAGAGCAACTGGAATGTGGTGTGTTTCCCTTTGAAAGGCAAATCTATCTTAGACTAGTGATAACAGATGGAGTTGGGCCATTAAGAACACGGGAGCCACAGCACAGATAAGATGAGCTGGGGGTTCCTGTGGGCCACCATTTAATTTGAACGAACTCTTAAGAAAGACCATACTGGAGAATTACAAAATAACCAATCCCCACATATCAAAATGACTAGTTTTTCTTTTCTTCTTCTTCTTCTTCTTCTTCTTCTTCTTCTTCTTCTTCTTCTTCTTCTTCTTCTTCTTCTTCTTCTTCTTTTTTTTTTTAACAACTGCACACTAAAGCAAAACAAATGGTCAGCATTCAAATAAAGGATGAGTATTCTTTCCAGTTGGAGTTCAAAAATTTGTTTTAATTCTAGAAATTAAGAACAAATATCTCCGAACTGCAGACTAATATGATTCAGAGAGGGAACATTGGCTAGTTTAATGATTGATTTTAATTGCTTTCAGTAAATCATTTTCTCAATACCCTTTAAATTTTGTTGCCAACATAAAGAAAATTGAATCTTAATAGGTGTAGGACGTGAAGAGAAAATGTAATTTTAAAACCTCCTAAAGTTTCTTGACCCTAAAATGAAAAAGTAAGGAGGAGCCCATTGCTGCAGAAGAATAAAGAGGAAAAAATGGCCAAGTGCAACTCTGTTTATACCAGAGCCTGAGTCTTGAGGCTGGTGTTGCACGCTATCTCAAATCTGTATACACTCTCAACCATCCCGCTTGTTCAGAAATACTCAACTCTCATTTCAGACAGGATTCCTGTCATCTACCCATCACTAAGAGGATGAACTAAATATTATGAGAAATAACACAGTGAAAACTAAGATTGCATTATACTGTAATGTTATACCCCAAACTTCCATTGACTAGGTGAGCAGCACTTTCAGTTTGCATCTCAGTTCACTCTACAATCCAGCATGTCCAATCAGCAGCCCACCAGGGATAGCCATGAGTACATCCCCAAATAGTTGAAAATGACAACATCAAGGTACAACGTCAAAAGGTGGTACATCCTTAAAGGTCTTCAGCAAGTGGTACTGCTGTCTAAACATCAGAGCAAAAGATACTCTTTTTCCATGTTCATGGAAGGTTTTTTTTTTTTTTTTAATTTTTGTCTATTTTCAGTGAAAGGGATGAAGAATACAACAATATAGCCAGGCACCTGTGCTCTGACTTTGAACTCTGTGACTGCCAGGCTGATGGGAAGTTGAAAGCTTAGTTCTGAGTACCCCCGCCTGTGCTTCCCCACAGGTTAGTTTGTTTTGAATTCTTACATTGCTTAGGCATGACTGCCTTGTGATTCCCTTCCTGCAGACAAGTCATTTGTATTGCAAATTGTTAATAGTATCCTAAAGTCCAATAATATCATCATCAACGGGCCCTCACAGCCTTCATATCCCCTTCCACATTACTGAACTAACGAGGAGAGATGGGGGAACAGCTGCAGCTCCTGGTAAAGCTTATGTGCTGGCTTTCCAGTAGGGATCTCAAACTATTAAAAGGTTGTGGCAGATTAGGAAAATTTGATGAGTAGAGGTGAAAGGGTTGGCTTTTTTTTCTCCTTTGTTGTTAGTACAAACAACGTCAGAAAGGATAATTTTTTAGTAGACAGATATCTGACTACATGCATTCTATTTCTATTTACTTATAGTTCACACTCAACACTTCCTCTCCAAGTCTAACAAGATGCAAACTTAGTGAGGAATCTATGCCACACATTACACCAACAGGCTTTGCAAGAAAATATATTCGAGTTGAAATTTTGCCTTCTCCGGTGCCTTTAATCAGGATCCTTTTGTCCTTTTTCTTGTTTCTTCATCTCAAATATATAAATAGCAGTAATCTTTTGCATACTTAATGAGTTGTATTTAATGAGAATGTGGATTAAAGTGCTTATGTACAATGAATGCCAGCTACAACAAGAGCTAATTATGTAAAATACTTTCTGCAACAAGAACATGTTATTTCATGGATTTTAAAAGAGATTTATTTTTCATTTGTATGTGTGTGTTTGTGTTTGTGTGTGTATGTGTGACATGATTGTGGGTACACCTGGAGGCCAGAAGAGGTCATCACATTCCATGGAACTGGAGTTATAGGTGGTTGTGAGCTGCCCAATTCAGAGATGGGAACCAAACTCCAGCCCTCTTAAAGAACATATCTGTATCTTAGATTTTAAGTGAACTACATATGCCTATACATTGAATTATAGCCAATAAATATACATACCTTCAAACTGCATCCTGAATGTTGGAATCTCAAGAAATAAAATGACTCATTTTGGATTTTCAAATCAGTAAATAATTCTTATTTGGAATATAGGCATACATTTACCTAAACATTCTATATTAGAGCTAATCTTATTATATTAACCATGCCCGTTTTTTAGGGCTTTAATTTTTAGTTCAAAAATACAGTAACTGAAGATGTCCACTTCTGGCTTTGGTGAATTAGTATACGGCTGACCCAAGTCTATACCCAAAACACTAGGAAAGGTAAATACAAAACCAAAATCAAAATGACTAAAAAATCCGGAAGGTATCAGAGAGCAATCAAGACAGTTTTTAGATGTGGAGCCAAGAACCTGGAGAGAAGGGAAAAGTGCTGGAGAGGAGCCCAACATCCTACATTTTCTGTGGATGCATTTGCAGATTGTTGAACAGCATGGGGTCCACTGCAGAAAAGCCAGCACAAAGCAGCTAAGCTGTGCTTTTCACAGGCTCACAGGTAGAGCTGCCAAAGATTGGGGATAAGGTATCTTAAAAGAGCCAAGACTTGGGGAAACCAAACCCTGAAGTGAAGAAAAATGAGCCACATACCCTGATGTCCTTTGTGTATCCTCTGAAAGTGATTTGACCATGGAAAGGGGTCACAGAGTGATGAGTAAAGAACAGATTGGCTTCTACACAGCTGGGACCATGAGCAGGGATTTTCCCCAAGCTAAGAGTACAAGAAGGTGAACAATTAGCATCCAGTTCTCCAAGAAAGAAGGACATTCTAGTAACCTACCAGTGAAGCTGGCAGGAAGGAGACAGGACTCTGAAACACCCTGTGAATCCTGCCCTTGACTGTGCATCCCCAGCTTGTCCAAGGTGATAATGGAAGTCATGAGGACATGGGCTGAGGGATAACTCACTTGGTAGAGTACTTGGCCAGAGTTCACAAAGCCTTGAGTTTGAGCCCTAGAACTCTCACTGAGGAAGTAGAGGCGGAGGCTCAGAAGTGTAAGGTCATTCTTGACTATAAAATGAAATCAAGGCTAGCCTGGGATACATAAGAGCCCGTCACAAACAAAAGTTCCATGCATCAATTTAAAACTAACTTTCTCAAGGAATACCAGGTCTTATCCAGAAGGCACACAATGACGTTTGATATTGCAACAGATCTGTCATCTGAAAATTTTACTATTGAAAATTTGGCAATCAAATTACAAGAAGTAACTGCAAAATTAAAAATAAAATCTCATGATGTGTTAAGTAGGTTTATTATTTTGCCTTAGGCTGCACACACAGAGCCATCTGATAGACCCTGTGACATTTTTAGGCAAAATGAACAACATTTGAGTAGAAACAGATCCTCTAAGATTGTAATGTGACACTATAGTAAAAATTGAAGTCTCAGGACCCAGTGTGAGCAGAAACTGACACACTGTCATTAGTCCCTGCCTAATAGACTTCCCTGTTCCAGGACATGACACCTGGGAAGTGAGTTTACATTTGAGCCACATTTCAATCAAGTCATTCTCTTCTCTGTCACCCACCAGAAAAGCCACACGCATGAAGTCTCATCAACAGTGCTGCCTAAACATGAGTTGACCAAGGACAAGAACAATAGACACACTGATGCTGAGGGTGGGGGAAATGGTCTTTCCAGAGAAGAACAGGCTAGTTGATTGCCCATCATCAAATGATCACCCATGAAAACATGCATATGAGAGACATTCTACAGACTGAGCAGCTTGTATTCAGGAACATACATGTATATACATATATGCATGCATTCATTACTAGGGGAGAAGACTGTGAATTTGAAAGGGAGCAGGGAGGGCTCGGAGGGGGGAAATGGTGTAATTATAGAATAAGATCAAAATAAATAAATAAAAGAAGTAAGTTTTCAAAAGAAGACAGGAAGTTGGGGGGTAGGGAGGTGGGGTAGCCCTAGGAGAAATTTGGGGGAGGGGTGGTAGATAAACATAACAAAAATATATTGTATGAAATTATCAAAATAATAATACCTTTTTTTAAAATAAAGGGCCTGGCTGTATGTCTTTCCCATCCTCAGAAAACTCTAAGAACAGACTTCATTTTGTCACATGGACTCTGGTTTCTCTTTCTAGAGTGTCTCCCATGCTGCCTGTTTCTGGGGCTAGGGCCTGAATTCTTATCAGAGCCCCAGCTTACAGTCACCTAACTGGCTGTCTTGATGCCACTAAACCTTCTAATACCACTCCCCACCTTTCTCCCCAGTCAGCTATCTCAGCATCCTCTGGAATCCCCTGTGGATCCCAAACCTGAGGCATCCAAACCCCCAACAACTGCATAATGTGAGAAGCAAAAGCAGTGAGCATCCTGTTTGCAGAGCAGCATAAAAAGCTTAAAATCAGAGTAATACTAAAAGGGTGTATTTGATAGATGATAAGAGACAGATTCTATAGAGGAATAGATCCCATAAAACATTTTTCCACAATCTTCACAAATATTATTAAAGTAGTTGTTGTTAAAAAAAGGTAAACCTATAGATAAATAAAATTTCATGAAAATTAAGAAGATTTGAATGGAGGAAATATAATAAAATATATGTATGCAGGTATCAATTAATAAATAATATTTTAGAATAATATTTGAGACAAACTTGGTGACACAGACCTGGAATTCCAAACCTTGGGAAACTGAGGCAGGAGAATCACTATTTTAGGGCTAGTTTAGAAGACATAGTGAGACTCACACATATACACTTGCGGCCAGGGGTATAGAGATGGATGGATGGAGACAGACAGGGAGGCAGCCAGAGACCCAGAATGTACTTGTTTGCTAAAAGCCATCAAGAAGAGACTAGATAAACAAACAGAAACAACAACTGGGAGACACTATTTGCAATATAAAACAAATGACTCCTATCCAGATTATATCAAACTCCATGGGCACATCACGCTCTGCAAGGATAAGCCAGTTAGCCAATGGAGAAAACACTCTATATTGCTAATCATCCCACAGTGAAAACTGTTGACAGCCAGAGTAGATTGCATTGGAAGGATGGCCGTTAGAGAAGACAGGGAGTGGACCAAGGATGTACTGGGGATTCTGGTGCTAGACTGGGAAAGCCCTCACACTTTGGTCCATGTTCTGGATGTTCACCTATGGACATTCCATAGCAAAACAATTCAACCACTGGGCAGATGATCAACAGCACTGTGTAGAGTATGTGTATGCAAACACATGTAATGCATGGCAGCAAGATGGCTCCATGGGTTAAAGAGAGAGCTTCCAAGACTGAAAGTCTGTTTGATTCCCAGAATCCACATGGCAAAAAGGAGAAAACTGAATTGTAAGAGCTGGCCTCGGGCTTCCCTACCTATGCCTGCATGTGTGTGTCTCCCCAATAAATAAATGTAAAAAATGCCTATGGTGGCTTTTATTTATACTCCCCAAGTACAGAGTGAACAGATATTTGATGATACGTTCCCATAATTCAACAGTAATATGAATAAAACAGAAATAATTCAACTTACATTTCAGTGAGCACAAAGACAACTTCCAAGCTTTATGTTGACCTGCTGAAATTAGACTCAGTGCCCTGTTTTCTGTGTTAGTACATTTATGAACATTTAATAAGTATTATAATTAAGGAATGACATTTGAAATACGGCAAATGGCTAGGTTAGCCTGGGAGTTCTGAACGGGAGCATCTGCAGTGGCAGCAATGGCCTGTTTTCTCAGCAAAGATGATACTTGCACGAGCGTGTTAATTTCAAAGATATTAACTTGAATGATGGAAATAAATGTAACAAGTATGTGGATCACCCTAGACATGTAACAACAACAATAAACAGATTCAGTCTCCGACAGGCCTTCCCACTGCTTCCTAGCTATTCTTAATGGTGTCAATGTAATGGAACCACCAAGTGAAGCTTGTGTTTGTGCCCATGTGTCTCTCTGGCTCTGCTTTTTCTCAGTATCTACAAAGGGAAAAAGCACTTCAGAATTTAGCTTTCCGGATGGGCTGGAGCATTTTGGAAGTTGCTGTGTCATCATTTCTCAAATACCAGAACCAACTTTTTGCTGTAGTATGTGAAAGCATTTGTACATGACCTGGTTCTGGATATACCAGCCAGTGGGTTTTGACTCCTCCTCTTCGGATTGCTTAATTATGCCACTCTGATCACAGAATTCCCACAGTACTCTTTTTTTTTTTTCCTTTAAGGATGCGCATGAAAAAAAATCTAGAAGCAGCATGTCCAGGTGGCTGAAACTTCCCAGCACCACAACTTTAACAAAGACAATGATTTTCTTCAATTTCAGTTTCTTTTAAGGATCCAAGATCCACCATCATTTCTTCAGCAGATTTACCCTAAGCTACTTTACATCCATATCCATACATGGGTGCTTTTTTTCTTGTTATCTGTTTAGTATTTATTGTCGGCATGTCCTCGGCTCTGTGAAATAACTCTTTCCATAGAGAAGCTAGGATACCATACGAAGAGAGAATATTACTGTTCTCATAATCACTTATCTGTGTCGATCTTCTGAGGGTCTATTTCATAATGCTCTGTCTGTTCTTTTGCTGTGCAGTTTTGACGATTCTTATTATAAATCGTTTTTATCTTCACCACCCACATTTGGAAGAAAAATGTTTTTTCCTCTAAACAAATAATGAATTTAATTGCCAGCAAACAAAATGGAAGATATCATCACCTACCTAGCTGATCTGTGAGTCAATATTCAGAAGGCATCTGAGCCAGAACACACAGCTCAGGTGGATTCAGGAGGAAGAGGGTGAGATTTAGAGAAAATGTTAGATTTTAAAATCCAAGAGTGGAAGTCCAGTTTATGTTAATAACAAACTTGTACATCAGCTCAACTTCCATCTTGAAGATTACTAATATAAACTGGATGGCATTTGAGTGGATGTCCCCCACTCATAGACACACTTACAAACACATACAGACATATCCACACATGTGCATAAACATGTGCATGCACACTCACATACTCACAAATACACACCCATGCACACATCCATATTCACACATAATCTCACACATATGCACACAATTCTTTCTCCCCCCCTTCTCTTTAACACACACACACACACACGCGCGCGCGCGAGCACATACACACAGCCTTCTGGTGTGATCTTCTGTGGAGACATCAGGAATCCAAAGGAGAAAAATCACCTGAAAAAGCAGTGGGTATTGGTGGAGCTAACATCTAGGAAAAGCGAAAACCAAGTGATAGTTCTGGCATTTGGTTCCAATCTGCAAACAAGGCTGTGGCAACCCTAAAAGTTGCTAAGTGATTAGGAATTTACACAATTACATGGGAATCAGGAAAAAAGAAAACAAAATTAAGATATATATCCACCCAGAAGTAACCTGCTAAATCAATCAATTTTTCTCCTTTGGATTCCTGATGTCTCCACAGAAGGTCACACCAGAAGGCTGCTTTAGCCAACACTGAAATGTCCAATTTAAAATCAACTCAATTTCCCATTAGAGTCAGGAGTTCTGCTTGTAGCTAGTTATCTGCTTAAAATAGAAATCCTTATGTCGTACCTCTGGTGTAACATTTAAAATTCAAATAAATCATAACTTGACATGTAAGAATTAAGAATAAAAGGAAAACCATATATGAAACAGATGCAAAAGAGAATCAGTGCAAATATGTAATATGCGCCTTGAAATAATGACACTGGTGGGAGCATTTAGTTGCAGGACAGAATTTGGCAGGAAACGAAATCCTTCAACAAAGTGTCAAATGAAACTTCTAGAAATATCGCCACAAAACTGAGGCCAGCTGTTAGTTGGAGGCGATAAGGGCAGTTTAGACACAGTCAGAGAAATAATTTTACAGAGCAGATAAGAATCAAATATCAAGCATGAAGCACAGGATGAAACAAGCATTTAAAATACTGATCATAATTTCAACAGATGGGTCATGGGCATGAGGCTGGTGTGAGTGCAACTGTAGTCCCAGAGGAGAAGAGAAAGATAATGGGACAGAAACAATGTGTGGTGAACTAATGACAGACACACTTCCAAAGTTAATAAAATATACCAAGCTACAAGCTTATGAAGTGTTACAAATCCCACACAGAAAAATTAACAGAAGCCCACAGACTAATAAAAAAATCTCAAAAACCAGCCAGAAAAAGAATATATATTAATATTGCCCTGAAAATGAACATGATAGGACTGGTGGCTAGCCTACAAAATGAAGCCCTGCAGGCAGGGACTAAGATCAATGACTGAAAGCATTTGCTGCTCTTTTCAGAGGACACAAGTTTGGTTGCCAGCACCCATGTGGCAGCTCTCATGCCCTTTTATGGCCTCTTTTAGCAACAGACACAAACCCAATACATATAATATACATGCAGGTAAACACAGACACAGATACAGACACACACACACATACACACACACACACACACACACACACAAATAAATAAATACACAAATAAATAAATCTTTGAAATAAAAAAAGAAACAATGAAGGCCAGTAAGCAGCTGTTCCTCATTATTTAAAAAAATTGAAAGAAAATTATAATCAATGTAGATTTCAACTCCCCCCCCAATAAAATATTCTTCATAAAAATGGAGGCAAAGCATCTGAATAAACAAAATTTGAGAGCCTCTCTCATCCCAGCCTTTCATGTACAATGTTCTTAATAGCAGGCAAATGGTGTTAGTACAACTGCATGGGTAGAGATGGAGCAAAAGGAAGTGATTGTCATTTGTCCATGACAAAATACCCCAAAGTCTTATGAGATTTGAAAGTCATACAATCTAATCAATGTCAACTGTACATGGATCAGAGAGGAAATAACACTCTAAGGCCCAAGCATAAAGCTTTGTGGAGCAAAAGTAAGTTTAAATTAGGCTTCAAGTTAATTCAGAGTGTGCACAACATGTAGAGTAACTACACATTCATTCATTTGTTTGTGTGTGTGTGTGTGTGTGTGTGTGTGTGTGTGTGTGTGTATGTGTGTGTATTTTGTGCACCCAGGATCTCATAGAGGCCAGAAAAGGACAGCATATTTCCTGGAACTGAGTTACAGCGGTTCTGAGCCATCATCTTTCTAAGCGATCTTTCTCTAGGCCCTAGGGCTACATTTTAAAACAAAACAGAGAATTCTTTAATGTATAAGCTAATGAGTATATAAGGAGAGTAATAATCAAACTATACTCCCTTAACCCTCCTGAAAAGAAACACTTTTGAGCTAGCAGTTTTGGAGAGATGTGATCCCAGTAGGGAGGACATAAAAGTTGGAAGTAGGAAGGAGAGGATGCTAAGGGAGAGATGCGTTGGCTACTTATCCCCCACAATGGGCTACCAGAACACACCATCTAATACTACCCGGGGAGGTTGGCTAAAGTAGGCGGCGGAGACGGCGTCTGAAGAATAGAAAGGCGAACGTGGCCCTATCCTTCGCCCACTGATCAAATGTGGCCCCATGAGCACTAACTGCCCTGCACGCATGGGCCTTTAAGTGTTGCAGTCTAAGCATCAAGGTCACGGCATTATACAGGAGGACTCCAGGCAATCAGTCTGTTAGCACTTGCCAAAAGGGGGCCCGACTCTCAGTGGAACTGCCAGCCAATAAGCAGGGCTGTTCATATATTTCAGCTGGTTTATAAGAGATCTGGTTCTAAGATCGGGAGTATTGGTCCTGTGGATGATGTGGCTGAGTTCTTCAGGCCACAGATCCTTTGAATCGATCAATTTGCTTACAATAAATCCTGATTTTACATAAAAGACCCAGTATGTATTACTCCCGTAAGCAAACTAGAACGCTGACTGATAGGAAATAGAACACTGAGTATTTGGGCACAGTCTTTAACTTCGGAGAACCAAAGGTTTGCAGTAACATCTTCAAGAGACCACTGTTATCTCTGAGAAAAGACAACACAACAGAATAAAGCTTAATGATTGAGTCATGGATTCCTCGTGAAATCCCAGTGGTTCTCAAACTACGGGTTGTGACCCTCTTTGAGGTCAAATGACCCTTTCCCAGGGGTCACATATCAAATATCCTGCCTATCAGATGTTTACATTATAGCTCGTGACAGTATCAAAAATGACAGCTATGAAGTAGCTACAAAATAAATTTACGGTTGGGGGATCACCTCAGCATAAAGAACTGTACTAAAGGGTCGCAGCATCAGGCAGGTTAAAACCATAGCAATATCTGGGTAAACAGAGGTACTATGAGAGCTCTACCAAAGAAAAAAGAGGTACCAAAGGGGGCAAAGGGGGCAAAGGCTCTGAGGAGAGCTGTGCGACCAGAGATAGCAAAAGACCGATCTAGATACGAAACAGTCCCAAGGAACAAGCAAAAGCCAACCAAAGGAGGATTCTCCAAAGCTGTAGGAACAGTAATATGGAGACTCCACCAGGAATATATCCCAGATTCAATGTTTTACCTAAATGCAAGAAAAACATTTAAAGGTTGTTCTATACAAAGTAGTGATTTGGAAAAATAAATATCTGACTCAGGGTGGAAATAACTATTAAAAAGTGGTTTAAAGTTATCAAGTTGCACACTCACACTTAATTTGTCTTTTTCAATTTCACTAATTATCATTAACCCATGATATAGAAATATATGATATTTAAGTGTACATGGAAGCATTGGGATATGATAAAAGTTATTTGGTATTTAACAACAACGTACTCTTAGTAAATTCATAAGATAACAACCATAGCTGCTAGTCTACAAGAACTCATAGGGGCTTGAGTTTAACTCAGTCCTTAAAAGCACTTGCTGAATAGCTGGGCATGGTGCCATACACCTTTAATCCCAGCACTCAGGAGGCAGAGGCGGGTGGATCTCTGTGAGTTTGAGGCCAGTCTGGTCTACAAAGCATGTCCAGGATAGTCAAGGCTACACAGAGAAACCCTGTCTGGAAAAACAAAAAACAAAACAAAAAAATCACTTGCTGTACATCATGAGGACCTGAATTCAGGTCCCAGCACCTGTGTAATAAGCCAAGTATCCTGCAATGCTTGTAATTATAGCTCTGTGAGATCTACTATCCTCTTCTTACACGTATACTTATACTTACACACACATACACACACACACACGTACACATACACACACACAAACACACACATGCACAGGAACACACACATGTATACATACACTCACTCAGACACACACACACACACACACACACACACAAATAAATCTTACTTAAAGAGCTAGTAAAGTTATATTGATGCTAATTTATGGGGCAAATACCTTCTCTTGAAAGATAGATGCAACATAGAATCCTCCCTCTCTGTAGCTGTCTCCTCTGAATTAAAACATGCATTCTTGTGAAAAGAGAGAGACATGAAAGATTAGGAAGTAAAGAAAATCTCTGAGTTGGGATGCTTCTGAAGCTTACAAAGACCCTTCCCCAAGGTTGTATATGCAGGAACATTTATTGAAAACAGAAGACTCTAAGCAGCCAAGACGCTTGCAGTCTGTGCAGGGAACTCCAGGAGTGCAGCTTCTGTGAATCCTCGCCCATGCTGGCGAGGCTCTTTTGCAGACACAGCTGCCTTTGAACCACCCATGCCTCTGTAATTCACTCATCCTTCATACAGCTGTAAGTAACTCCATAGACTCACAAACCGTGTGTGTGTGTGTGTGTGTGTGTGTGTGTGTGTGTGTGTGTGTGTG